>CM061753.1:215676786-216379213 GCA_030979885.1 Lolium multiflorum | reverse complement strand
GGTCCCCGCCCTAGGGTTTCCCAAGATACAGATCACCGGAGCGTCGGAATCGCTGGAAAACTTGCATTTGTCCCTAACATATGTGTACAAGTGTGATGTAAGGTTTGTCTAACCTTGCATGTACCCGGCGTTGACGATTTCCGCATACATGGGCTAGCACTTGGTAAAATCCAGGATCTGTATGTGGAAACTCCTGCTACGGCTCATCCGGGGCCTATTTCATTCCAAACCTATGGTTTCCATGTGCATATGTCCTAAACAAAGCAAAGCAAATAAAAAAATCCATTGGTAAACCCTCGCACGGAGAAAGCTATAGGGGTAGATCTGCAGGGTCCCCGCCTAGGGTTTCCCAAGATACAGATCACCGGAGCGTCAGAGTTGGAAAACTTGCATCTGCCCCTAACATATATGTACAAGTGTGATGTAAGGTTTGGCTAACCTTGCATGTACCCGGCGTTGACGATTTCCGCATACATGGGCTAGCACTTGGTAAAATCCAGGATCTGTATGTGGAAACTCCCGCCACGGCTCAAACGGAGCCTATTTTATGGTAAAGTATGCCCAACCTATGGTTTCCATGTACATATGTCCTAAACAAACCAAAGCAAGTAAAAAAGTCCATTGGTAAACCCTCGCACGGAGAAAGCTATAGGGGTAGATCTGCGGGGTCCCCGCCCTAGGGTTTTTCAAGATACAGACCATCGGAGCGTCGGAATCGCTGGAAAACTTGCATATGCCCATAACATATGTGTACAAGTGTGATGTAAGGTTTGGCTAACCTTGGATGTACCCGTTGTTGACGATTTCCGCATACATGGGCTAACACTTGGTAAAATCCAGGATCTGTATGTGGAAACTCCCGCCACGGCTCAAATGGAGCCTATTTTATGGTAAAGTATGCCCAACCTATGGTTTCCATGTACATATGTCCTAAATAAACCAAAACAAGTAAAAAATTACATTGGTAAACTCTCGCACGGAGAAAGCTATAGGGGGTAGATACGGGGGGTCCCACATGCCTAGGGTTTCCCAAGATACAGATCACCGGAGCGTCAGAATTGTTGGAAAACTTGCATCTGCCCCTAACATATATGTACAAGTGTGATGTAAGGTTTGGCTAACCTTGCATGTACCCGGCGTTGACGATTTCCGCATACATGGGCTAGCACTTGGTAAAATCCAGGATCTGTATGTGGAAACTCCCGCCACGGCTCAAACAGAGCCTATTTTATGGTAAAGTATGCCCAACCTATGGTTTCCATGTACATATGTCCTAAACAAACCAAAGCAAGTAAGGGCGTGCCAGAATGTGTTACCCTCCAAAACCCACCGACGGGCAATGGTTAAGCAACACGAAGAGCCGGGAAGCTCCCAGGGCCGCTTAGTGGACCCTGGCACCTCGCGTCGTCCCGCAAATCTTCTAGCCACGTCCTGGCGGTTGCTAGGGCGTGCCACCTGACCTAGACCCGATCAGGAAGGTGTTAGTGCTTCGATTGTTCCTGCATGGTAGACACGTAAACATTAAATACGAGCCCTATCGGCTCTCGGGTTTTCCACAATGGATCGGCTCAAGGAGCCATTAAACATGTTTCACGTTGGATTTAATGGCATGGGGATCTGTGATAGGGACAAAGCTAAACGTCCACGACGGTTTGGGGTTTTCCTTATAACCGGAACGTCCTCGTGATCGGGCCTAGCGGCTACGGAAGATGATGCAAACCACCCCTACGAGGAGCCTAAAGTACCAACACTGCGTCGATTCCTGAACATCCATACGGGAGGGCGGGTGAGGAATAAAATCGACTAGATCAGTTTTTTCCTGGTTACCTCGATCCATCGCATTGCTTGCCACCGACGAAGTCGACGATCTTGAACGTGCCATCGAGATCAGCTCCTTGCAACCTCTAATTCCCACAGACGGCGCCAATTGACAAAGGATTAACTTGTCAATGCCTACAGATTGTAGACTAGGGTTTTGCTAGAAGTAGAGGGCAAGTAGATCTCGAAGGTTTAGGCGAAAAGTACTCGACGATTATGAAAACTAGGGTTATGTTGACAGTAGATTCGATCCTTTCTTTGTCCCTCGACTCCCCCTTATATAGGAGGTGGAGCCGAGGGTTTCGTTTTGTACAAGTTACAGAGTCCGGGACGGTTTCTAACTCATCCCGCCAGATTTACAAATAACACTTCCTATTACAACTCTAGCTTTCCTTAATATATCTTGAACTCCCGAATCTTCTTATTCTTCGGATAGTGGGCCTTCAGTAAACCCCGGGTACCATCTTCGGCAGGCCCATCTGGGATGCCTATGTCAGTAGCCCCCGAGATTTTGCTTGAATCGTAGAGTCAAGGAAAATCTCGACTGTTTATATTTATTCGAGAGCTTTTATTTATGCTTCTTCACATAAAATTCTATATTGTACAGGGATAATGGTAGTTGGGGCTAGTTCATCTGACGGATCAGGTACTAGTTAACTGCTCTCGTGGCAATCCGCAAAAACCTACTTCAAGATCACGTCCCCGGACATGATCCCGGGATACTGGTGTAAACTTCGACAGGTGCCGCTTAAGGTCTTACCATTCTGTCGAGTCCCAGTCAAATTTATCGGGTACCTAACGCGTCCGTTAGGATTTTTCTTCGTATCTGTTGATACGGATAAAAGTAGCAGAGCGCAGTCTTTGGCGATGCCACGCCCAGCAGAACGGATCTGGGGTCTTACCTTCGCAAATTTGCGGCATTCAGAAATTGATCGCAACTTTACGTTCTGAGAATATATTGTCGAGTGCTTTTCGCCTTTGGAATAGCACATTTTATCGAGTCATATTTGATGACTTTATTTTGTCTTCCCGATGGGAGTATATGTAGAGTTATCTGTGTAACTCGAAATATACTCACTTCTGTTTCTCTATTTTTGAAAAAATTCATCGGGCACGCGAACAGCGTTCCCGATGGGAGTAGCCCCCGAGGCTACAGCCAAGAACTTGTGCTTGGGTGTAGGCTCCACAGATTAGTATCCTTTGCCGCTATATTTATAATCCTTCTCGATATTTTTATATTTATCGGGTGCGCGACCAGCGCTCCCGATGGGAGTAGCCCCCGAGGCTATGAACAAATTCTTGGATTTGGTCATAGGCTCTCGCCATTTCTATATTGTCATACTCGAAATTTTCTATTTTTCCAAAGTAGCCCCCGAGCGTTTGGGCAAAAACTTGTATTTGATCAAAGGCTCCAAGAGTATTCGAATGATTTACCCTGTCGCCATTCTCTTTTTATTTTTCTTGTCGACATATTCTCCTTTGTCAAATTCTCTTCATCTCTATCAATAATTGGGATTTTTTCTGCCTTGTGGGTCCATTGTTCCCACCACGTTGACACGTCGTGCAAGTGGGGGACACACGTCCTCCGCTTTTCCTGGCGCACGTACGGTAACGCCTGTTCCATTCCTTCCCAGTAAAAATACCTTTTTACCCTTGTATCTACGAGATCCTTTTTCACCACACGATTTCTTCATCCAACGGTGCACTGCTTCGTCCGAATCCTATATAAACCTTTCTTCAACCTCGGTCCAGTCCTTCGCTTGCGCCGCACATCTGTTCCCCTCTGCAAAAACTTCCCCTGCGCCCAACTCTGTTTGATCTTCCGCACGCCCAAGCATTGCTTTGTCCACTGCCGTTGATGCCACCACGCACGCGTCTCACTCGCCACAGCACGCCTGATTCATCAATGGCCGCCGCGGATCTAGGAGCCGTGGAGTGGGAGAGGTCCAAGGTCACAAACCAGGACCTGAATCTCCTGAAGAAGCTGGGGATCACCAAGAAACCCAAAGCGGTTTGCTTCCCTAGTGAAGAAAGCTACCCAGCCCCTCCAATGGGGTACCGGGTAAGTTTTGTCGACCATCTCATCCGCGGTTTATCCGCCCCCATTCATCCTTTTCTCCGTGGATTGCTTTTTGTCTACGGTCTTCAACTTCACCACCTCACGCCAAACTCAATCCTCCATATTTCCATTTTCATTACTCTCTGCGAAGCCTTCCTTGGCGTCTCGCCCAATTGGGCGCTATGGAAGCGCATTTTCTTCTGTCGCCGCAATGGCTCTCACAATGTCGCCTATAATATAGGCGGCGTTGTTATCTCTATCCGCTCCACTGCCAATTACTTCGACGTCAAACTCCCTGACTCCGTTCAAGGGTGGCGTAAGAGGTGGTTGTACATTCGTGAGGAAAACCATGGATGCGCAGAGGACAACATCCCTCCGTTCGATGGTGACGAAAAATTCTTCGTCGCCGTTCTTGGGATGCAGAGGCTACCGAAGAAGAAAGAGCTTCGACTGAGGCCTTGATGACTCGCATCCGCGAGTTGCAAAATACTCGCGGCAAAGAATTGTCAGGTATCCAGATTATAGTGTATTTCCTTAAGAGTAGAGTTCAGCCTCTTCAAGCTCGCAAATTTCCTCTTTGGAAATATACTGGCGACGAAGACGTGGATCGGCTGTCGACAGATTTGGAGGTGAAGGACTTGGAAAAACTTGTCCGAAAAATCACCTCCCTCAGCAAAAAAGATTCTATCCCTTCTTCTTGTCGCGTGAAACCATACAGCGCCGCCCATGCACTTCCTAAGGTAAACATTGTCGCGTAATTTCTTATTGCCTTGCTTTTTGCATTGTGTGCTCCTTCCTGATATCCTTCCCTCTTTTTATACAGGACCACCCAAATCTTGTTTCACTTCCTCCTCTTCCTGAAGGTGGAGAAGTCGAAGAAAGGGCCGTTATCTCTGATGATAACCAAGAGGCCCCCTCTTTTGTTAATGAACCCGCAGATTCTCGAAAATCTGCGGGATCTGCTGAAAAGGACGCTGCCTCTGAAGGCACTGCATCGGCCCAATCTCCTCCTCTTGCTGTTTCTCCGAAGAACAAAAGGAAGAGGGATGATGTCGAAGATTCCGGGACTTCTAAACCCGAAGAAGCTGATCCTTCGTCGCAGAAAACAGCTTATGATCCGTATCTCGGGACCCTCATCAGTTCGTAAGTCCTTTTTCTATCTTCTTTTTTTTGTATTTGAACATTCGTGTCTATCTTGCTGTTTATATTGTCGACATTTTACTTGTAGTGATGAGGAAGAAGAGGTACCAACCGCTGATGTGGCTGCTCGAACGAGTACGTCACATACATTAGTTGCCTCGGAGACGCCAGTTGAAGGAGAAGAAACTTCGCCTCCTCGACAGAACGTCGACACTGCTACTCCTCCTTCAAGCCCCCGAGCCCCTTTGTCGAAAAGGGCGAGGACGGAGATCATCCCGGAGCCTACTCTTCAATTGAGTAGCTCCTCTAACCCTCTCTTGGAGGATGTAAGTTCTTAACTTCCTTGTCATTGTTTATGTTTTCTTTGTTGATTTCTATGTACCATTATATTTTTCTCATACCGCCATTTTTCCTTTATCTTTTTTTAACAGCCTCTGATAAAGGATCTTCTTCGCATTGGTACCCAATTTGTCGGGTACCGTGAATATGCTAGTAAAGCTGAAGGTAATGCTTTACTCCTTTTGCTTCTTTTCTTTTGCTCCTTTGTTGTCGAGATTTTTAACTATATTTATCTTCCTTGGTAGAAAAACTGGCGGAAGCCAATGAACGTGCCAACACACTTGCTCAACAATTAGAGCAAAGTGAAAAGGCTCGCAAAAAGGCTGAGTTAGATGCTGTTGGTGCTCGAGCGGAGGCTGATAAGGCCAAGGCTGATGCTGCTGGTGTCGAAGATCTCCGGAAGAAACTTCACGATGCCGAAACTTCGCTGAGTGAACATATAACTGCTCAATCTGCTCGCGAAGAAGCCATCCTTAAGCGCATAAGGACCCAAAATCGTCGCTTTGTCGGTCGTATCTACTCCAATTCAAATCTTTTGGATCTTCTTTCCTTTACTTGTTTGTTGCTAAATGGATGTTCATTGTTTCAGCCAGAACGGCTCAAGAATATGAACTTGAAGATCCCGATAATGATCCTCTGCTTGACGCCGTTTCATTCCTCGAGTTTCACGGGACGGAAGCACGTGAAGGTATCGACGAAGCTAAAGCAGGACTGTTGCGGCTCTTCCCCTATTTCTTCCCAAAGAAAGAGGCACCCGCAACTTTCCTTAATCTAGCCAAGTGCTTTAATCCTCCCGAAGATCTTGGGCTGAAGATGCGCCATGAGAACCAGAAGGTTGCCGTTGAGAGCACTGTTGCCCTGGTCGCTGACAGTCAACAAACTATTGACTGGACCAAAGTTGGCGACACGGATCAAATTGAGCAACTCAAGTGGCGATCCTTGGTCAAGGCGGCGAAACCCAACACGAAGAAAATCCTGGCGTATCTTGGGGTCAAGCCAGCTTCGACTCCTAGTTCATCGAGGCCGGAGGTCTAGTTGCATGCCTCTGTCTTTTCTATTTTTTGCTTTCTTTACTTCTTTTGCTATTGTCGTCACTTTAGCCTTGGCGACAATTACCCTGCTAGTCCCTTAGGAGAACTTCTTTTGTAATGATTGTAAACTTTTTAGAAGTAATGAAATTCCTCTTGGTGCTGTCATTGATCCGAAGATTTTATTTTCCAGTTAATATTTGACAATTATTCGACCAATCCTTGCTCTCCCAATGCTGCTCCTGCATCTTCCTTGTCGAAGAAAGTAGAAACCGATGACAATTTCCGTGAAGGTCCCTCAAGCACACCTTTGTCGGAAGATTTGCAAGAACTTCGACAGCAACTTCAGTCCATGAAGAAACAATCGCTTAAACTCATGGAACAATCTCAGAGTCTTCTCAGAGGGAGAATTGCGCTCCAACAAGCAAGATGCCATGACTGAGAAGGACGCTGCTGTTGCTGAAGCTGCTGCAGCTACGTCCCGAGAAAATTCTATGCTCCAACTACTAATAGATGCTAGTTTGGATATGGCGGGTAAGTTTCATTGTCTTCGCCTTGCTTCTTCTTTTCCTTTGCTGCTTGCCTTTTTACTCTCCTCTGACTTGTTTTATGAAACAATAGGTGCTTTTTTGGATACTGCAACTGAAAATGAACGTGTCGAGGCTCGTTCCAATGTCCTTCTTCGACTTGCACGTGAACATGGGTCGACTTTTTGGGGCACGCCTGAACGGACTCGCCAAATCGTGAGGTTTCAAGATCGCGCGCTTCAGGTTCGCGGGTATCTTGACTTCTGTACCAAGACCCTCTCTATGGTTTATAACTCTATGTTTCCTCGGAACATTCAACCAAAAACTCTTCCCGAGTTAATGGAGAAGTTCAAGGATGCCCACAGGATCCATCACTTTGTCAGAGCTCAACTGGTAGCTGGCGCCAGATTTGCCCTTATAATGCTTCAGATCTGCCATTCAAAACTTGATCTGACCCAAGTTGTTGAGAAAGTTCACGAGAAGGTACGGCGCCGAAGAGTTGGTATCGATCGTATTAACACGAAGGTTTCACCTATAGCCGAAGAAATGATTGAAGACCTTCTTCGGATGGATGCCGACTTTTTTGCAGATGGTCATTATGCTGATTTTCTTGGCGCTGCTCCTGAAGAAAACAGAGTGACCCTTGATGATATATTGAATCAAGACTGATTATTTTCCTTTGGTAGATAATTCTCCTGTGTAAATCATGATTATGATTCTATTGTGAAGCAAACAGCATATTTCTATATTTGTCTAGCCCCCGAGTATTTTCGGTGGCTATTCGCTGTATTTGTATAATGCGAGGTTTTTAAACCAAGGCAAGATAATATACACTGTATACTATTTTTGTGGGTGTAAGCCCCCGAGTCTTTTGTTGATCACTATTTTGTCGATATCTCTTTTTATTTTGGCGAGGTATTTTTACCAAGGCAAGATGCTTCTTTTGCGTTTGTCGACACTGTGTTTATATATATATATTGTATCATGTAGGGGAAAACCCCTGATCTTGTCGGGAAGAAGATATATAATTCCACTATCTTTATTATATTGCAGCACCCGAGCCCGCCTCATTAAAAACCTTTCCCGGCCCCACTCGGTGCCCCGAAAAAGGAAAAGAGTGCGTCTGAAAACTCGCGGGCGTTTCAGTACATTGTAGCTTTACAAAGGAGGACTATATTTTCGACATCTAGGCGTAGAAACGCCTGAGCTGTGCCACGTTCCAGGGATTTGGCTCGTCAATCTTCTTGTCTTTGATTCGTATGCTCCTCCTTCTATTGCTTGACGATGTATGGTCC
The DNA here is from genome assembly GCA_030979885.1 of Lolium multiflorum. NCBI lineage: Eukaryota > Viridiplantae > Streptophyta > Magnoliopsida > Poales > Poaceae > Lolium > Lolium multiflorum. Next base: position 216,371,007 of record CM061753.1, on the reverse strand, counting down.
TAGCCATGGTGACTCTAGTTTTTCATGGCTTTTTTGATTGAGTCGTAAAACAGGTCACCCACTTGGAAAGATCTTGGCCGCAATCGTCGGCTGTGGTAATTCTTCAGGTCCTGTTGATATTTGGCGACTCGTGACAGGACCTCGTCTCGAGCTTCATCGAGTGCGTCGACATCATCCTCCAAAGCTTTTCTCGAAGTTTCTTCGTCATATTCTACGACTCGTGGAGAATCGTGTTCTATTTCTATCGGCAAGACTGCTTCAGCTCCGTGGACCAAAAAGAACGGCGTTTCCTGCGTCGCTGTATTTGGCGTTGTTCGGATACTCCACAAAACACTTGGTAGCTCCTCTGGCCAAGTATGCCTAGCTTTTTCCAAAGGTCCTAGCAGGCGCTTCTTGATGCCATTGCAGATGATGCCATTGGCCTTTTCGACTTGACCATTGGTCTGTGGATGTGCGACAGACGCAAAACTTAGTTTTATGCCCACTTCTGCACAATATGCTTTGAACTCCTTGGAAGTAAAGTTACTGCCGTTATCTGTGACGATGCTGTGAGGTACTCCGAAGCGAAAGACAATGCTCTTCACAAACTTTATTGCGGATGCTGCATCTGGTGAATTTATTGGCTTCGCCTCTATCCACTTGGTAAATTTGTCGACAGCCACCAGCAAGTACTCATATCCTCCTGGCGAAGCTTTGTGCAATTTACCCACCATGTCGAGACCCCATTGAGCAAAGGGCCAAGATAGTGGGATTGGCATAAGTTCTGCTGCTGGCGAGTGAGGTCTTGCCGCAAATCTTTGGCACGCATCGCAGGTTCGCACTATTTCCTTCGCATCCTCGATTGCTGTGAGCCAATAAAATCCTGCTCTGAAGACTTTGGCCGCAATGGCTCGGCTACTTGCGTGATGCCCGCATATTCCTTCATGCACGTCCTTTAGGATGATCCTTCCTTCTTCGGGTGTAACACACCGTTGTAGCACACCCGAAATACTGCGTTTGTACAGCTCCCCTTTTACCACAGTAAAAGCTTTTGATCGCCTAATTATTCGCCTTGCTTCGACTGGATCGTCGGGTATGGTTTTCCTTAGGATATATGATATGTAAGCCTGCATCCATGGAATTTGCACCATCATGACTAGCTCTTGCTCTTCTTCTTCTTCTGCTGTGTCTTTGGCGATACTCGAGGGTTTCTCTTTTTTCTCCTTCTTTGTTTTTGCTGGCTTTGTTGATCTCTCGCTAATCTCTTCCCAGAACACACCTGGAGGAATCGCGAGGCATTGTGACCCGATGTTTGCGAGAACGTCGGCTTCATCGTTGCTCATCCTGCTGATGTGGTTTACCTCACAACCATCGAATAGCTTCTCCAGCTCATTGTACACCTCTTTGTATGCTATCATACTTTCGTTGACTGCATCGCATTGGTTCATGACTTGCTGTGCTACCAACTGTGAGTCGCCGAAAATTTTCAGTCGGGTTGCACCGCAAGCTTTCGCCATCTTCATCCCGTGTATGAGAGCTTCATATTTGTTAGATGCGTTTGGGAACGTCATCCGCAGAACATACTTCAACTTGTCGCCTTCAGGTGATACTAATATCACGCCTGCTCCAGCACCTTCCAATCTTTTGGACCCGTCGAAGTTCATGGTCCAAGTTCTCGATAAATCTGGGGGTCCCGTGTTTTGTAGCTCCATCCACTCTGCAATGAAATCTGGTAAGACCTGCGACTTTATTGCTTTTCTTTTTTCATACGTGATGTCCCGAGGGGAAAGTTCTATTCCCCAAAGGGAGACACGACCCGTAGCTTCTGGGTTGTTCAGTATATTTGATAAGGGAGCCTCGTTGACCACTATTATCGGGTGCGCCGAAAAATAGTGTCGCAATTTTCTTGCTGTCGTGAATACTCCATATGCTAGCTTTTGATATTGCGGGTACCGCTGTTTTGACGGCGACAGTACTTCGCTGATGAAATATACTGGTCTTTGAACTCCATGAAGCTTGCCTTCTTCTTCCCTTTCGACTACTAGGGCCGTGCTGACCACCTGAGGTGTGGCTGCAATGTACAATAGGAGAGGTTCTTTCTCTTTTGGCGCCACCAATATCGGTGGTGTCGAAATTGCTCGCTTGAGATTCTCGAAAGCTCTGTCTGCTTCCTCGTTCCATTGAAATTTTTCCCCTTGCTTGATCAATGCATAGAACGGCAGCGCCTTTTCTCCTAGCCTGGCGACGAATCGCTTAAAGCTGCGACTCGCCCCGTTATTTGTTGTATTTCTTTCAACTTTGTTGGCTTTCTCATAGTAACGATGGCCTGTATTTTTTCGGATTAGCTTCAATCCCTCTGCTGATACTAAGAACCCGAGAAGTTCTCCAGCGGGAACTCCAAAAGAGCACTTTGTCGGGTTCAGCTTGAGGCGAACTTGTCGAGGTTGTCGAAGGTTTCCTTCAAATCTTCGATCAAAGTCGACCCTTTCTTTGATGTTATTACGACATCGTCGATGTAAACTTGTACATTTTTTCCGATCTGTGTTGCTAGGCACTTCTGCATCATCCGCTGATATGTTGCTCCCGCGTTTTTCAGACCAAAGGGCATTGTTTTGTAGCAAAACACGCCATAAGGTGTGATGAACGCTGTCTTGGCTTCATCTTCTTCTTTTAATCTGATCTGGTTATAACCAGAATATGCGTCCAAGAAGGAAAGACGTTCGCATCCTGCCGTGGAGTCGATGATTTGATCGATCCTTGGGAGGGGAAAGTGATCCTTGGGACAATGTTTGTTGAGACACGTGAAGTCGACGCACATGCGAAGGACTATTGTATGTTTTTTCGGCACCATCACTGGGTTAGCTACCCATGTGGCTTCTGTAGATATTTCTCTGATGAACCCAGCATCTTTGAGTCGATCTATTTCTGATAACATAGCTTTGCGGCTAGGTTCCGAAAAACGCCGCAAAGGTTGCTTTACTGGTCGTGCGAGAGGATCCAAATTGAGGTGGTGCTCGGCAAGTTCCCTGGGTACTCCTGGCATGTCGGCTGGACACCATGCGAAGATTTTCCAGTGCTCACGGAGGAACTCGACGAGCGCGCTTTCCTATGCGACATCCATGTTTGCGGCAATGGATGTCGTTTTCTTTGGATCTGTCGGGTGGATCTGTACCTCTTTTGAATCCTTGGTTATGTTGAAAGTTGGCTCCTTAGAAGATCTCCCTACCTCTGGCAGCACATCATAATCAGTGAACCTTGGTGCCGCATATTCTGCTTGCATCCCGAAAGTTTCTGACAGTCGATGAAAATCTTTGTCGCATTTATCGGATAATGCAAAGCTTCCTTTGATTGTGATAGGTCCTTTAGGCCCAGGCAACCTCCACAACAGATATGTATAATGCGGCACTGCCATGAACCTGGCATACGCTGGTCGTCCCAACAAAGCGTGATATTGCGACGGGAAATCCACCACTTCAAACTCCAGATTCTCTATCCTGTAGTTTTCTCGGGTTCCGAACTGAACGTCGAGGTTGATCTTGCCCAATGGGTAACTTGGCTTCTCTGGTGTAATCCCGTGGAAACGTGTGTCAGTTGGTTTCAGATTTGCTAGGGATATGTTCATCTTCCTCAATGTATCTGCATACATGAGGTTTAAGCTGCTGCCGCCATCTATGAAAACTCTCGACACGTCAAAACCAGCGATTACAGCGGGTAAGATGAGTGCCGATTGTCCTGGTCGAGGACTTGCTGCGGATGGTCTGCGATTGTGAAGCCGATATCTTGCCCCGACCAATTTAAGTACTCGACTGTTGGTGGAGGCATCTTCTCTGCCATGAACACTTGTCGAGATATTACCTTCTGCGCCCTGTTGGACGGCCTAGCTTTCTGAATCATCGAGACCACACCGTTAGAGTTGGGGTCAACATATGGAGGTGGATGTGGTGCTGCCGCAATTCTAAGCTGGTGTCGATTTTCGTCGGTAATTGCGGGAGGAGGTGGAAGGTGAATCTCGCTCCTTGGCTCCCGAGGATTTCTGTTATTTGCTTGGGCATTTGCAATTCCTGCGGCTCGCAACATTGCCTGAAAATTTCGGCAGTCTTTCTGGAGATGTCCTGACTGCCTCTTTCCATTGTTGTCGAGGTAAAAGTGCATTTGACACGGACCGTTCATCATCTCCTCGGGAGACACATAAGGTCTTTGAATCCTTGGTCCACTATTTTGCCTGTTGCCGCGAAAATCACCTCTATTGTCGCCTTGTTGCTCATTACTCCTTTGATAGTCATCTCGACTATTTCCTCCAGGATTTCCTCGGAAACCAGCCGATATGGCCGGGAGCGTCGTTGTTGTAAAACTGGCGAGAAAATCGCCTTCTATTTTGATAGTTTCGACTACGATCCTCTTCTGGCGACCTGTGTCGCTTGTTGTATATTGCGTCTTCTCCATCTGCCCACTTATTAGCAATTTCCATCAGTGCTGAAATTGTCTTGGGATTAGTTCTCCCCAAGTCCTCGACGAAATCTGCTCGTCGGATTCCTGCCACGAACGCATCTATTGCCCTCTCGTCAGATATATCCTCTGCCGAGTTCTTTATGATGTTCCATCGCTGTATATACTTCCTCATCGACTCGTCGTGTTTTTGTCGGCATGCCCTCAGCTCTTCCAACGATGCAGGTTTCTTGCAGGTGGATCGGAAGTTTTTCACGAAGATGTCCTCAAAGGTCTCCCAGCTGTCGATGGAATTTAAGGGGAGTTTCTTTATCCAAGATCTTGCGGCACCACTCAGGTGAACTTGGATACTTTGCATAGCTGTTGCTCTGGTTCCTCCTACCAGTTTTACCATCTCGAGATAATCCACGAGCCAATCCTCGGGATCTTGCAGGCCGTCGAACTTCTTGAAATTTTCGGGTAACTTGAACCCTTTTGGGACTCGAGTTTTTCGAACTCTTCTCGTAAAGCACGGGAGCCCACACATATCTTCGTCGGCAAGCTCTGGTGAGTGCTGACGCTCCCTTCTTTCTTGTCGCGCTCTGTCCACCCTTACTTGGACTGCTGTGTCTCTTGCTCCACTTGTTCTTGGTGGGTCTTGAACTGCTGCGGTGGGTCGTGGACTATTTTGCCTAGGATTTTCTTCGGGAGGCGTTGTTGCAAACGCTGTTCCCATAACTCCTACTCCAGCCATCGCCATATTGAACAATGGTTCTCTCGGGTCCCCAGGAGGTGGTCTGGACGCCAAGATATAAGCTTGTGTTGCCATGTAACCTGCCTCTGGCGTTTTTGGGATGATATTTCCTCTTTCATCGATCGACATAAAGGACATGTCGAGATTTTGGATTATGTTTCCTCTCTCTGCTTCGGGTATGTTTTGCAGCCGAGACATTGCTCTCCTCCGAGCTTCTCTGTGACTGTCTCCCGAAGTTCTAGATTGTCGACTTAAATCTGCTCGGCGTCTGCTTGATGCAGAAGCTGCTTCTTTTCTCCTATTCAGGGATGCTGTCTGTTTTTCCAACTCTCTGCTCGAGCAAGTCTATATTGATATGCTTGAAGTTCTTGTACAGTAGCAGTGGTGGTCATAGGTTCTGAACCATCCATGGCTTTCGCGGCCCTATCCCACGCTTCTTGCGGGAGCTGTACTCTTGCGCGAGTTGAGGATCCAGGATATTTAGTGCCTAAGCCATGTCTGAGATCAGCGGGATCGACGTATGGATTTCCCAACTCGTCGAAAGCCTCTGATGTTTGCGGGTCTGATGTGCCTGCCCCTTCTACCACATAGATCTGATGATATTTTGTGCATTGATTTTTGTCGGGATTGGTGACACCATCATATAGAGTGGTGAAGACCTTTCCGATGGCAGCAGACTTGTCGATGAAGTTGAAGCTGTCGACGCTGTCGGAGTCGCTGCTTATAAAGGAGTCCGCAGACGACTCGAAGGATGTATTGCTGAAGATCTTGGCGAGCTTTCCGCTTGCCTTGTTGTCGACGAAGTATGTCGACGAAAACTCCTCGTCACTCGACGAAAGTTAGAATCGACCGCTGAAAATTCCGACGAGATCGGAACTTCGAGACGGTAGGATCCTTCCTTGTTGACGCCAAATCGGAATTCTCCGAACGTCATGATGATGGGCTCCTCCAGATAGGCACATGCATCCATACGGGAGGGCGGGTGAGGAATAAAATTGAATAGATCAGTTTTTCCCTTGTTACCTCGATCCATCGCGTTGCTTGCTGTTGACGAAGTCGAAGATCTTGAACGTGCCATCGAGATCAGCTCCTTGCAACCTCTAATTCCCACAGACGGCGCCAATTGACAAAGGATTAACTTGTCAATGCCTACAGATTGTAGACTAGGGTTTTGCTAGAAGTAGAGGGCAAGTAGATCTCGAAGGTTTCAGCCGAACGATTATGAAAACTAGGGTTATGTTGACAGTAAATTCGATCCTTTCTTTGTCCCTCGACTCCCCCTTATATAGGAGGTGGAGCCGAGGGTTTCGTTTTGTACAAGTTACAGAGTCCGGGACGGTTTCTAACTCATCCCGCCAGATTACAAATAACACTTCCTATTACAACTCTAGCTTTCCTTAATATATCTTGAACTCCCGAATCTTCTTATTCTTCGGATAGTGGGCCTTAGTAAACTCCGGGTACCATCTTCGGCAGGCCCATCTGGGATGCCTGTGTCAGGGGCGGCATCGCCACGCGGATATGCACGTGAAAGCATGTTAAGCCCCTAACTTCTAAGGATAAATAGTCTTGCTCGCCATCAACAAGGCTTCAGCACGAGCAGTACAAGGTTACGAATAAACGTATACTGCCTAGATCGCAAGATGCAATCTAGGCAGCATGGTGCAACCCAGGAGAAACCTAGAAGGGGTGGCGATGCGCCTGATTTGTGTTGGTTGAACGATGATTGTCCTCCTTTCGATAACCCTAGATACATATTTATAGTCCAAGGGACTTTCTAATTGGCGTGCACCTAACCGTGCACGGGCCAAACTCTATCTCTTAATCTAAGTACAATGCGATCATATTACGGATACGGCAACGCTTCCAAACTCTTAGCGCAGGCCGCTTAAAGATGCTCACGTATACATCCTTCAAGCCCATCTTCATACGGCCCATCTCTGATTTGGCCAAAATCGGGTGGTAACACATGCCCCCTGGTTTTGATAATGATAATTGCAAAACCATGTGTCTCCTTCGAAGGGTCATGTCGTGGCAGAACGTCGCAGTTTTCTTCGTGACGTCTTGCCTCCCGCCTTCTCTGCACGACTTGCGGTTTGGCACCACGTAATCGGCTCTTCTTTGTTCCATACTCTTTTAAGTATCGCTAATTGACCGACGGCCACGATCAAACAACCCCAAAGAAGCAGATGATGTCGCCGGCCCCACCATATAACAAACAAGGGCAAACCTGGTTCCCCTCCAAACGGTACCTGCAACCTCCGTCTGAAAGCAAACTCAGATCCCCAAAATCCGCACCTACGCATCCGCGGGCTTCGATCTCACCGCACCGCCCCAACTGCAGCGCATCCCGGCGGAATCATCCAACGCCAACGCCATGGTCTCCGGTCTGAAGGTAATACTCCACCGCTCTCCGCCATTAGGGCCAATATCAGGATTGAACAGAAGAACACCGAATTAATGTTCTATTCCGTTATTAATTTTAGGTCTCCGACATCCTGTTGCCGCATCCTTCTCTCCCAAATTCCATGTGTCTTGGCCCCCGTTCTTCCGAGAGTCCTGCCCACTTAATCTCCTGTGGGGCCAACGAATCCCCTTCGGAATCAGAATTTAGATCTGACTTCCTGGGCCGACTGCCTGCGAGCCTGGCCTAATCCTCCTGAAGGTTGGGTGGCATGGTACAATAGAGTGTCCAAGACCCATTATGCCACCTGGAAAACGATAGGGATAGCCGATGCATTGCATTATCATTGTCTCCTCTTGAAAAGAATGAAAACATTCTGAAAACCATCGGCTACTTTTGGTCTGATGTTTGTTGTTTTTATGTTTGGCCATGGCCGCCAGCGCCAACTCTGCTTGGATGTAACATGATCACGGGCCTTGACATTGCATCTCCCGGCCCTCTTGCTTTTAAGTTGCAAAGTCCGTTCACCACTCTCTTCTAAGCAGTGCACCTGGCAGGGCGCCTACGAGCGTTATATGAAAACCAAGGCCTATAGCAGGAGAGAACACCATGACCTTCTTAAACACAGTTTGGAGCACTTCATATTCTGCGGTCCTTCTCTCGCCCCAACTAAGAATTACCTTTCCCTGGCCTACGAACTTGCTAAAGGCACTCGTCTTGGCCTTGGCAAACTGTTCCTTGGGGAGGTCTATCGATCTCTCCAGCTGATGTCGGTCAAACTGTTCTCTCAAAGGACAGTAAAGACAGGGGGTCCCTGGTGGTTTATTCAATTATGGGCTCAGCTGTACTTTCAGAACCAAATCCCAGACTTCCCACCTTTGGCCACCTGCACCTTCCCAGATGCTAACGGGAGGAGATCCGATGCACCAGTTATGGTCAAGCCCTGTATGGCCTTCCAGGCAGCAGGCTAATTCCTAAGGAAGCAGCAGGGTGGTTCCAGATCTTCTTCCAAGGCTTAAGCAACCCCCTGTTCTTCCCTTACACCGAATCGGAAAACTTTGAGAACCAGGTCTCCTTCGATTTGGACGCTTTGCCGATGACGCTAGCACCCGGCACTTGTTTTCTATCATGATCCTTGCCTTCCTCCCCGTGGCATGAGCACCTCTAACAGGATCACCAAGCCCGGCCTACGAGTCTTTTCTGTAGGTGATAGCAGCTCGGCCTTGGTCTCGGGCAGTGCCCCACACTTCTTCCTTCATCACCTGACAGCAAGCAGAGCTGAACTGCCTGACATCCTTACTGGCCAAAGGTGCTACACCTTCTTTGACGCTCTGGCAATCCCAATCCCCCACAACCTCTGCTTCACCACCACTACCGATGGTTTTGAGACTTGGTGGACCATGTGGAAGACTCACGCCTTCGGAAGGGCCCTAGGACGTGTTGAAGCGATGATGCCGAATATGACATTCCTACACATCAGGTACCATTGCATATAAATTTCTTGCGTTGTTCTGTGTGGTTTAATACGAAACCGGCTCTTATCTCTTGGCGGGAACAAGATGGTGGGAGCCCCGAACAAGGCGATAGCTCTTTCCCGCCAGTCCTCCACCGGCCCCGTTGGTACTCTTCTGCAGCTTCGCCATCCACAGAACAAGTCATAATGCAAGGCGATTGAAATCGGCTTCCAAAAATAAGCGTCCTGGGGTCAGTTGCCCGAACGCTTCTCCCAGCGGCGAGGAAAGCAGTCAGGAGTGTGCCAGAGAGACACTGAAAGCAGCTCCGTCAGGGTGAGCAACCTCGTCGCCAACCCCAGGCACCATGCGTTACCCATCCTCAGTCCCTCCACAACATGCCTCTTTCTGAGCCACCAGGAGAACTCCGGCGAGGATGAACATTCTCGTCGAGAGGACATGAACTTGGGCGCCTCAGAGATCCACCACCTGAGCCGGAACGGACTCTCACAGCCGTCGACCGGGCAAAGGTCGCTCCCGAACACTACTTTGCCACCCCGCTCCGTCAAACGAGGGTCCCGCATGGAAAACGTCGACGCTGTCAAACGGGTTCGCAAAGGCTCACCGTCTCCTCGCCAAGCCGGGGGAGGTTTCAAGCGTAATTACTTCACCAGTCCATGCCTCATGTCATCTCATTGCCGGCTCGTCGACTCACCATTTCTTTTGCGGACCAATGAGACCTCCGAGCCAGGACGTTGAAGAAGAGATGCGAGGCCATCTGTCACACTAGATTTGGCCGCCTCGACAAGTGTGGCTGGCCAAGTGGCTACCAACGTATCGATAGTTTCTTATGTTCCATGCTACTTCATTGATGATACCTACATGTTCATACTTTATATCGTTTTGATGCATTTTACGGAACTAACCTATTAACAAGATCTTGAAGAGCCGATTCTTTTCTGCTGTTTTTGGTTTGAGAAATCCTAGTAAGGAAATATTCTAGGAATTGGACGAAATGGGCCCTATTTTTGCACGAAGCTTCCGGAAGACCGAGAGAGAGGGAAGGGAGTGGGGCCACGAGCGCAGGAAACACCATAGGGCGCAGCCCGAGGAACTCCCCAGCCGCGTCGACCTAGGTGTGGAGCCTGGTGCAGCCCCCGCCGTTGCCCTTAGCCCTGCCAAAGCCTCGTCAGCCCGATCTGCAAGGCGAATACGGAAAACCTTCCCGAGAGGGCAACCGCCTGTAAATCCCATCTTGGGAGTTCGGAGTCAGCCTGGCGCTGCTGGGAAGGGGTCATCTCCAGGAGGACTCTTCATCGCCATGATCGCCTCCGGAGTGATGAGTGGGTAGTTCACCCTGGACTATGGGTCCATAGCAGTAACTAGATGGGGCGTCTTCTCCTTGTTGTGCTTCATTGTTGGATCTTGTGACTGCCTAACATGATCAAGATCATCTATATGTAATACTATATGTTGTGTTTGTCGGGATCCGATGGATAGAGAATACTATGTTATGGTGATTATCAATCTATTGTTTATGTGTTGTTTATGATCTTGCATGCTCTCCGTTATTAAGGCTCTAGCCAAGTTTTTACTCTTAACTCCAAGAGGGAGTATTTATGCTCGATAGTGGGTTCATGCCTTCATTGACACCTGGGACAGTGACAGAAAGTTCTAAGGTTGTGATGTGTTGTTGCCACTAGGGATAAAACATTGATTCTATGTCTAAGGATGTAGTTGTCGATTACATTACGCACCATACTTAATGCAATTGTCTGTTGCTTAGCAACTTAATACTGAATGGGGTTGATAATCTGAAGGTGGACTTTTTAGGCATAGATGCAGTTGGATGGCGGTCTATGTACTTTGTCGTAATGCCCAATTAAATCTCACTATATTTATCATATCATGTATGTGCATTGTTATGCCCTTTTCTATAATTGGCCAACTGTAATTTGTTCACCTAACATGCTTTTATCTTATGGAGAGACACCTCTAAAGTGGTAGGATCCAGGTCTATTCTTGCAATCTACTGCAATACTTGTTTTATTGTTTTCTTTGCAAACATCTTCCACTCGTACGTTTAATCCTTTGTTACAACAAGCCGGTGAGATTGACAACCTCAGCATTTCGTTGGGGCAAAGTCTTTGTTTCTGTTATCTGAATTCCATTGTGTGGAATCCCTGTTGTTCTGTAGCATCATTTAGCCACCATCAACCTTCCTTGTGCTTCATAAACCCTCTGGTTGATGAACCAGTTCTTTACGAGGGAAAGCTTTATGTGTGTGTATCTTCTTCCTCACCCAGAGTTTCCCCAATAGATGACCTTGTTCAGCGCATGTTGTTAAGTGGCAGTTGCAGTGAGATCAAGACACGGCACACCCAGGGAGTCTCCTTCTCAATCTCTTTACTTTGTTTTAGTCTTGCTTTATTTTTACTACTTTGTTTGCTGCACCTAAACAAAACACAAAAAAATTAGTTGCTAGTTTTACTTTATTTACTGTCTTGCTTTCTATATCAAAAACACAAAAAAATTAGTTACTTGTCTTTACTTTATTCGCCTTGTTTACTTTTTGCTTATTGCATCATGTTTCCTTTTAATTTCACCACAAAAGACATACCGGTAGGACGTGGGTCCATAGTTGGGAGAAATAATATAGAAGAATTTTTCAATCATGTTAGTATTACTGAAAATTTTGAAGATAGACACTTGGTAGAACTTGCACCTACCTATGAAATTGCTGCTGCTGCTTTAGTTCGCATGTTGGAAACTAAATTTGTTAATCTCAATCCTATAATCCAACACATGTTTCTTACACTTGGTGATATGGAAGAAGGGGAAAAGAAAGATTTTGTTTTAGAAACCCTTCTTAGAGAATTTGGTGGTCTAGCAAGAGAGGCTAGAAAGGTTTTTGCTAAATTTAACATGCTAGGTTCTCATACCAATTTTATTGGTCTCCTTGAAAAAATGGACATGGATAGAATAAGGTACACTAATAATATTAATGATGGTGGGGAGATCAAAGCACCAATACCATGTAAACTCCTAGCTATGAATGATGCACTAGAAAATAACTATGCTTGGCTTGTTCCTGAAAATTTGTTCGATGAGAGTAGCAAGCCTAAGACTAATGAAAAGGGAGACGCTAAAACTTATATATCAAATATACTATGCTTGGTTGAGAAAACTCCCAACACCCCTGGTAATGATGTTGATGCTTCATCTCTCGATAATACTTGATTTGCACTTTCTGCGCCTAGCTGAAAGGCGTTAAAGAAAAGCGCTTATGGGAGACAACCCATGTTTTTACTACAACAATTTTTTGTTTTGTTGAGTCTTGGAAGTTGTTTACTACTGTGGCAACCTCTCCTTATCATGTTTTTATGCCAAGTAAAGTTTCTATGTCAAGGTTGATGTTATATTTGGGATCGCTGCGCAGAAACAGCATTGCTCTCTGTCACGAATCTGGGCACAGAGCCTGCTGTAGAAAATTCGAAAAAAATCTGCCAATTTACGAACGTGATCCTCAGATATGTACGCAACTTTCATTAATTTTGAGTTTTCAGCTGGTGGGATCACGTTTGACTTTAAATTCGTCTTTGGACTCTTGTTTTGTGATTACGCCTTTTATTCGCATTACCTCTTTGCTGTGTTGGATTCATTTCTTTGATCCATTAATGTCAAGTATTTATGCAATGTCCAGAAGTGTAAAGAATGATTGTGCCACCTCGAACATGTGAATTATTAATTGTGCACTATGAGTTTACTTGAAGTTTGGTGTGAAGGAAGTTTCAGGGTAAGAGAGGAGAATGATATACTATGATCAAGAGGAGTGAAAGCTCTAAGCTTGGGATGACCCCGTGGTTCACCCCTGCATATTTAAGAAGACTCCAAAAGCGTCTAGCTTGCAGGGTCTTAAGCATCCCCTTCTTCATCATTTCAACATCATCAGGTTTCCTCACGAAACTATATTTTTATTCAATCACATCTTGTGTTCTTTACTTGGAGCGTCGGTTTTGTTTTATTTTGTTTGGTAAATGGATCTCTTATTCACTTTGGAAGACAACTCACATTGCATATAGACAATATGTCCTTAGGCTTTACTCATAATGTTCAAGGCAGTTTCTTCTTCGTTAAATTGTTATATGGTTGGAATTGAAAAATGCTACATGTAGTAATTCTAAAATGTCTTGGATAATGTGATACTTGGAAATTGTTGTGCTCATGTTTAAGCTCTTGCATCATATACTTTGCACCCATTAATGAAGAAATACATAGAGCTTGTTAAAATTTGATTTGCATATTTGGTCTCTCTAAGGTCTAGATAATATCTAGTATTGAGTTTTGAACAACAAGGAAGACGGTGTAGAGTCTTATAACGTTTACAATATGTCTTTTATGTGAGTTTTGCTGCATCGGTTCATCCTTGAGTTTGCTTCAAATAACCTTGCTAGCCTAAACCTTGTATCGAGAGGGAATACTTCTCATGCATCCAAAATCCTTGAACCAACCACTATACCATTTGTGTCCACCATCCTACCTACTACATGGTATTTCTCCGCCATTTCAAAGTAAATTGCTTGAGTGCTACCTTTAAAATTCCATCATTCACCTTTGCAATATATAGCTCCTCATGGGACAAATAGCCTTAAAAACTATCGTAGTATTGAATATGTACTTATGCACTTTATATTTTATTAAGTTGCTTGTTGTGCGATAACCATGCTTCTGGGGAACGCCATCAACTATTGTTGAATATCATGTGAGTTGCTATGCATGTCCATCTTGTCTGAAGGATCTATCATTTTAGTGGTTGGAGCATGCAAAATTGTTAGAGAAGAACATTGGGCCGCTAACTAAAGCCATGAACCATGGTTGAAGTTTCAGTTTTGGACATATATCCTCAATCTCATATGAGAATAATAATTGTTGCTACATGCTTATGCATTTAAGAGGAGTCCATTATCTGTTGTCCATGTTGTCCCGATATGGATGTCTAAGTTGAGAATTAATCAAAAGCGAGAAATCCAAAATGCGAGCATTCTCCTTGGACCTTTGTACAGGCGGCATGGAGGTACCCCTTTGTGACACTTGGTTGAAACATGGCATGCAAAGATCCAGTAGTCCAAGCTAAGTAGGACGAGGGCATGAGACATGCAACTTGTAGGAAGTATTATGCATAGCACATATGAATTATTACTACCGTTGACAAAATTGTTTCATGTTTTCAAAATAAAAGCTCTAGCACAAATACAGCAATCGATGCTTTCCTCTTTTGAAGGACCTTTCTTTTACTTTTATTGTTGGGTCAGTTTACCTACTTCTTTCTACCTTAGAAGCAAACACTTGTGTAATTGTGCATTGATTCCTACATACTTGCATATTGCACTTGTTATATTATTTTATGTTTGACAATATCCATGAGATATACATGTTATAAGTTGAAAGCAGCCGCTGAAACTTAATCTTCCTTGTGTTGCTTCAACACCTTTACTTTGATTTATTGCTTTATGAGTTAACTCTTATGCAAGACTTATTGATACTTGTCTTGAAGTACTATTCATGAAAAGTCTTTGCTTTATGATTCACTTGTTTACTCATGTCATTACCTTTGTTTTGATCGCTGCATTCATTACATATGTTTACAAATAGTATGATCAAGATTATGATGGCATGTCACTTCAGAAATTATCTTTGTTATCGTTTTACCTGCTCGGGACGAGCAGAACTAAGCTGGGATGCTGATACGTCTCAACGTGTCGATAATTTCTTATGTTCCATGCTACTTTATTGATGATACCTACATGTTTTATGCACATTATATGTCATATTTATGCATTTTACGGAGACTAACTTACCTATTAACAAGATGCCCCGAGAAACTGGTTCTGAAACTACCACTTGTTTTGGTTTCGAAATCTAGTAAATATTCTCGGGTGGACGAAATCTTGCGGGGTCCTATTTTTGCAGGCTTCCGAGGAGACCGAAGAGGGAAGGAAGTGGGGCCACGAGGCGCAGAGCACCATGAGAGGCGGCGCGGCCCGAGAGACTGGCGCCAGGCCTAGGGTGTGGGGCCCTCGTGTGGCCCCCGCGTTGCCCTTCCGCCTACTTAAAGCCTCCGAAACCCCAGTACCGAGAGCCACGATCCGGAAAACCTTCCAGAGACGCCGCCGCCGCGCGAATCCCATCTCGGGGGATTCGGGAGATCGCCTCCGGCACCCATTGCCGGAGAGGGGAATCATCTTCCGGAGGACTCTTCATCGCCATGGTCGCCTCCGGAGTGATGAGTGAGTAGTTCACCACTGGACTATGGGTCCATAGCAGTAACTAGATGGTCGTCTTCTCCTTGTTGTGCTTCATTGTTGGATCTTGTGAGCTGCCTAACATGATCAAGATCATCTATATGTAATACTATATGTTGTGTTTGTCGGGATCCGATGGATAGAGAATACTATGTTATGGTGATTATCAATCTATTGTTTATGTGTTGTTTATGATCTTTCATGCTCTCCGTTATTAGTAGAGGCTCTGGCCATGTTTTTGCTCTTAACTCCAAGAGGGAGTATTTATGCTCGATAGTGGGTTCATGCCTTCATTGACACCTAGGACAGTGACAGAAAGTTCTAAGGTTGTGATGTGCTGTTGCCACTAGGGATAAAACATTGATTCTATGTCTAAGGATGTAGTTGTCGATTACATTACGCACCATACTTAGTGTTCATCTGTTTGCTTGTGACTTAATAAAGATAGGACCGGATGATAACTTTGAAGGTGGACTTGCAGGGCATAGATGCGATTGGATGGCGGTCTATGTACTTTGTCGTAATACCCTGATTAAATCTCACTATATTTATCATATCATGTACATGCATTGTTATGCCCTTCCTCTATTTGTCAATTGCCCGCCTATTTGTTCAACCAACATGCTTTTATCTTATGGGAGAGACACCTCTAGTGAGCTGTGGACCCCGGTCCTATTCTTTACATAGCATACAATCTGCAATTGTGTTTTACGGCTTTCTTTGCAAACATCTTCCACACAATACGGTTAATCCTTTGTTACGACAAGGCGGGTGAGATTGACAACCTCAACTGTTTCGTTGGGAGCAGAATACTTTTATTTGTTAATGCAGTTCACGTTAGCGCGGAATCCACTGTTGTTGCGCACGCATCACATTTCGCCACCATCAACCTTCAACGTGCTTCTTGGCTCCCTCTGGTTCGATAAACCTTGGTTTCTTTACGAGGCACATCGCATCATACCTTGTCTTGGGGTTCACCATAGGACGTGTGCATTTACGCGCATCAACGGCCCGAGTGTGGCCCCAGCCTGGCCAAACCGCGACCACAGTAGATTATCCCCTAAACCGGCCGCTCCTCCTTCTTTGGAGAGGGTATATTCCTACTCCTGGCCTATCCTCCCCATGTGTTGTGTACTCACGTTGCTCTTGTTTGTCGTCGAGGATGTGATCCTTCAAGCTTCACCCGACGTTCCGATCCACGAATCCGCTCCCGAGGCAAATTTGCTCCCAAAGCAAGTGAGGTAAACCTTGAAATGGTCCACGGTCCTCTTGGCCGCCTCAAGGCTTTGCTCTCCTCTCGATTTGAGATTTTGGTCGAAAATCCCAGGAGCAATCAAAGGTATCATTGATGAAATCTGACCCCATCTCCCTGTGACACTGCAGGTGAAGCTTTGGCCAGCTGCGACCCTGTCGGCTTTCAAGTCAGGAGTGCAATCGGCTCGCCAAAGAATTACCCTTCGTCGCGCTCAGCTCCCGTTGAGAGCCGATATTGCAGAGAAATGTCAACGGCTTAACGAGAAAAAGACTGCCCTGGGCGGTCGCCACACTTAATGTCGCGGAACTCGAAACCCTGCGCAAGGAACTGGAGAGCCTTGAAGAGAAGGTGAGGATGACCAAGCAGCTTATCCAAGAGAAGGAGACCTTCATTGCCGCTCTCGGAAGGCGCAGGCCTCACAGCGATCGAAAAGCGATCGGCGGTTGACGCTACGAGCGACGGTATTAAACGGTAAAGATGAGGACGACAGAGCTGAGATTGGCGAAGTGGATCGTATCGAGGCTTCGGCATGCCCCTGCGCTCCTTGATGAATTTCTTGAGGAAGAATTTCATTGTGGAGAAATGCTGAATGTTGTCTTGAACTTGTACCTCTTGCCTTGGCTGACTTGTGTGTACATCAGAAATTTCCATTTTTTATATATATTAGTAGATGCGATCTCGTGAATCGGCTCCCTTAGATACATACTCCATTGCCTTAGCCCTTCTACATGTGTATGCCCCCAAACCGAATCCTTCGAGTGATTAGAAGATGTAAACTTAAGCCGATTCATGATTATCTCACAACTCATCTTGATAATCAACACAACGCGAATACACACGGGTGAGAATAATTTTGGCCAGATCGTTGGGATCGGCTTCCTGCGGTTAATGGAATCAACTATCCATCCCAGGTGGAGTAAGCCATTGAGGTTAGGACATCTATAGCAACGCGCCATCGGCCACCCTTTTTCTTCGTGGGTGACCTTTGGAAATCCATTAGTCTGCACCACGGCTTTGAACATCACGCGTCCAACATCTTCTCGATATCCTTCTTGACTTCCTCAATCTCTTCTAGCTCGTCAGCTGATGTAAACCCATACCCCAGCTTTCCATCGCTTGCCAGGTCAATGTTGAATACGAACGCGTATGTGTAAGGATAATGCGGCCGATCGCTAAGAATCGGCCTCCTTTCCATCACGATGCTTGATGAGGGTTTACAACTTCTCGGTCTCTTATTATGGTGACGCGACTCGACGGGTGCATGTTCACCATGCCTTGGAGTCTCGTCTACGGCGAGATCCTAAACACTTGTGTTTGTACCCGGCCGGCGATCTCTACATCGGCATCGGTAAATCACTGTGCATCGGCTCTTTTTGTTCGGGCGCCATGCTTTCTTTGGCGGGCGCGCCTTCGTCTCCAATGTTTGCTGAATTTTCACGGCCAGATCGGGCCGTGCTCTTCTCAACGTGTACAGGTACTGTGCCTCGGCTTCTTCCAGGTTTCGCAGCCGCTGCACCCTACGCTTCTGAGAATGGCTGAGTCCATCAGGGCACCACCTTGGTCGGTGATACCTATCTTCTTCTCCATCTGACTCCTCGAAGTCTTCTTCTTGAGATGACTCAGCTCGCTTGTTATGAGGTGGGAGAGGTCCTAGACGCTCGAACACTGAAACTTCGTTTGTCCTTCTCCTTTGCTGTTTGCATTCTGGGCAATTCTCGATTGTTGTGATCGGCTCATTCTGAGAGTCAATGATGTTTGAAGAAGGGACGATTCAGTCTTATCTGATCGTCTTGCTCCCTTGACCTCCCTCTTGATGGCGTTCATACCACGTCGTTAACTCTGTCATGCGCGATACCTCATTTCGCATCGGGCAAACGATATTTTCATCGTCTTAAATCGTAAGCGATCGACGTCGGTCATCTTGTTGTTCATATTTGTTGAAGTACGGAGAGTGGGCGCGATGCAAGTATGCTTCTCACCTCCTCTCGGTTGATGCCGTCTATCATCATCTTGGGGCCGGTCGCGTGGAACGGCCTCCTCTTTATCTTTGCCACGAGAGTGGCTGCTCTCTGCTTTGTCCGCGCTATGGCAGTTCACCAGCCTGGCCATGTTGACACTAAAGGAGAACCCTGGCTCCCTTATAGAGTGGCTGAGATCTACTGTATTGACGCCATGCGACAGACACGTGTTTCCTTTGAGCTTGATGTTGTGAGAACGGGTTGTCTCAAAGGAGCCGATGAGTTCGGCTTCAACGATGGCCTTCAGCTCATCGTACTTCTTCTTATGATCAGGAGGAAGATCCTCGTATGTGATCTGTTCCTCCGCCATCTCGGATGCCGATGTTGACGTGGATGTTGCGAAGGGTGTCCCACGGGCGTGCCAGAATGTGTTACCCTCCAAAACCCAGCGGGCTGAGCAACACGAAGAGCCGGGAAGCTCCCAGGGCCGCTTAGTGGATCCCTGGCACCTCGCGTCGTCCCGCAAATCTTCTGGCCACGTCCTGGCGGTTGCTAGGGCGTGCCACCTGACCTAGACCCGATCAGGAAGGTGTTAGAGTGCTTCGATTGTTCCTGCATGGTAGACATGTAAACATTAAATACGAGCCCTATCGGCTCTCAGGTTTCCCTGTGGATCGGCTCAAAGAGCCGATCGCCCCATGTTTCACGTTGGATTTACAATGGCATGGGGATCCTGCTTGATCAAAACAAAGCTAAAGCAGTTTAGGGTTTTCACCGCATAATCGGAACGTCCTACGTGTGATCGGGCCTAGCAGCTACGAGAGACGATGCAAACCACCCCTACGAGAGGCCTAAAAACCAACATAACGTCGATTCCCGGAACATCCCTCGCAGGGACGGTGAACAACATCTAACGCACTACCGGATCCTCCGACCCCAGCGTAAGGCCTAACTATGCAGATATTAAACTAATCCTTGCGGAGCAAGGAGCAACTATAACGGATCGGATCTACTAAGTAACGAACAAGCAAGATGCTGCCCTTACGTCTGGATAGACGTAAGGGCAGCTAGGTGTCGAGGGACGGCATCGCCACGCAGATATGCACGTGAAAGCATCAATGCAAGCCCCTAAACACCTAAGGATAAATAGTACTGCTCGCCATCAACAAGGCTTCAGCACGAGCAGTACAAGGTTGACGAATAAACGTATACTGCCTAGATCGCTAGATGCGATCTAGGCAGCATGGTGCTTACCCGGGAGAAACCCTCGAAGAAAGGGGTGGCGATGCGCCTGATTTGTGTTGGTTGAACGATGATTGTCCTCCTTTTCCGATAACCCTAGATACATATTTATAGTCCAAGGGACTTTCTAATTGCGGCGTGCACCTAACCGTGCCCAGACTCTATCTCTTTAATCTAAATTACAATACGATCTACTATAATACGAGATACACGAACGCTTTACCCCGAGCTCTGGCGCTCGAAGATGCTCCACGTGTACGTCCTTCAAGACCCATCCTCACTTACGGCCCATCTCCTGATTTGGCCAAAATCGGGTGGTAACATAAACCCTCACACGGAGAAAACTATAGGGGTAGATCTGCGGGGTCCCCGCCCTAGGGTTTTTCAAGATACAGACCATCGGAGCGCCGGAATCGCTGGAAAACTTGCATATGCCCATAACATATGTGTACAAGTGTGATGTAAGGTTTGGCTAACCTTGGATGTACCCGTTGTTGACGATTTCCGCATACATGGGCTAACACGGGTGCACGCGCGCGCCCGGTACGGCCATACCGCATGTCCCGGCGGCCCCGTTTTGCGCAGTTGGCAAAGCAAACGGAGCCAAAAAATCGAGCGGAGCCGCGTGGCGTCATTTTATGTGTCCTAGTAACCACTTCAAAAGACGGAATTGGGATACGGCAATTATCTTGAAAAACCCTTCACGAATAGGGCTATCACGTCCGGAGTTCTATGGCTTTTAGGGGAAATGAGTAGGAAACGGCCCGTTTCACCACATAGTTTGTCGGAACGAGGCCATATTTGGCACGTGCGTGGTCCCTGGGATGGGAAGCAAGGCCCCGGTCGCGGATTTCCAATCCGAACCACGGGCGACGGTTTTTCCATTTTCGGGGTGCCGGAAGGGCTTTTTTTTGTGAAGCAGCTACATGGTGCGCATTTCAGTATCGCGCGGGACCTCCGCGCAGCGGTAGGATACCTCCTACGCACCACCTATCACATGCCATATGCGCGCGGAAGCCATCTGGGAATCCCACCCGCTTCCTGCGGTGCCCCGCCGAATCCGCTGGAAACTGACCGGATTTGAACTGGGGCGACACTTTCCTTCGCTCAATAAATGGAGGGAAAAATGTTTTTAGGTCTAGGACGCGTCATTTTATGTGCTAAATGTTTTCCGTTTCGCGCGTTGGCGGACGGGTGCACGCGCGCGCCCGGTACGGCCATACCGCATGTCCCGGCGGCCCCGTTTTGCGCAGTTGGCAAAGCAAACGGAGCCAAAAAATCGAGCGGAGCCGCGTGGCGTCATTTTATGTGTCCTGGTAACCACTGCAAAAGACGGAACTGGGATACGGCAATTATCTTGGAGAACCCTTCACGAACAGGGCTATCACGTCCGGAGTTCTATGGCTTTTAGGGGAAATGAGTAGGAAACGGCCCGTTTCACCACATAGTTTGTCGGAACGAGGCCATATTTGGCACGTGCGTGGGCCTTAGGATGGGAAGCAAGGCCCCGGTCGCGGATTTCCAATCCGAACCACGGGCGACGGTTTTCCATTTTCGGGGTGCCGGAAGGGCTTTTTTTGTGAAGCAGCTACATGGTGCGCATTTCGCGCGGGACCTCCGCGCAGCGGTAGGATACCTCCTACGCACCACCTATCACATGCCATATGCGCGCGGAAGCCATCTGGGAATCCCACCCGCTTCCTGCGGTGCCCCGCCGAATCCGCTGGAAACTGACCGGATTTGAACTGGGGCGACACTTTCCTTCGCTCAATAAATGGAGGGAAAAATGTTTTTAGGTCTAGGACGCGTCATTTTATGTGCTAAATGTTTTCCGTTTCGCGCGTTGGCGGACGGGTGCACGCGCGCGCCCGGTACGGCCATACCGCATGTCCCGGCGGCCCCGTTTTGCGCAGTTGGCAAATTAAACGGAGCCAAAAAAAATCGAGCGGAGCCGCGTGGCGTCATTTTATGTGTCCTAGTAACCACTGCAAAAGACGGAACTGGGATACGGCAATTATCTTGGAGAACCCTTCACGAACAGGGCTATCTCGTCCGGAGTTCTATGGCTTTTAGGGGAAATGAGTAGGAAACGACCCGTTTCACCACATAGTTTGTCGGAACGAGGCCATATTTGGCACGTGCGTGCCTTAGGATGGGAAGCAAGGCCCCGGTCGCGGATTTCCAATCCGAACCACGGGCGACGGTTTTTCCATTTTCGGGGTGCCGGAAGGGCTTTTTTTGTGAAGCAGCTACATGGTGCGCATTTCAGTATCGCGCGGGACCTCCGCGCAGCGGTAGGATACCTCCTACGCACCACCTATCACATGCCATATGCGCGCGGAAGCCATCTGGGAATCCCACCCGCTTCCTGCGGTGCCCCGCCGAATCCGCTGGAAACTGACCGGATTTGAACTGGGGCGACACTTTCCTTCGCTCAATAAATGGAGGGAAAAATGTTTTTAGGTCTAGGACGCATCATTTTATGTGCTAAATGTTTTCCGTTTCGCGCGTTGGCGGACGGGTGCACGCGCGCGCCCGGTACGGCCATACCGCATGTCCCGGCGGCCCCGTTTTGCGCAGTTGGCAAATTAAACGGAGCCAAAAAATCGAGCGGAGCCGCGTGGCGTCATTTTATGTGTCCTAGTAACCACTGCAAAAGACGGAACTGGGATACGGCAATTATCTTGGAGAACCCTTCACGAACAGGGCTATCTCGTCCGGAGTTCTATGGCTTTTAGGGGAAATGAGTAGGAAACGGCCCGTTTCACCACATAGTTTGTCGGAACGAGGCCATATTTGGCACGTGCGTGGGCCTTAGGATGGGAAGCAAGGCCCCGGTCGCGGATTTCCAATCCGAACCACGGGCGATGGTTTTTCCATTTTCGGGGTGCCGGAAGGGCTTTTTTTGTGAAGCAGCTACATGGTGCGCATTTCAGTATCGCGCGGGACCTCCGCGCAGCGGTAGGATACCTCCTACGCACCACCTATCACATGCCATATGCGCGCGGAAGCCATCTGGGAATCCCACCCGCTTCCTGCCGAATCCGCTGGAAACTGACCGGATTTGAACTGGGGCCACACTTTCCTTGGCTCAATAAATGGAGGGGAAAATGTTTTTAGGTCTAGGACGCGTCATTTTATGTGCTAAATGTTTTCCGTTTCGCGCGTTGGCGGATGGGTGCACGCGCGCGCCCGGTACGGCGGCCATACCGCATGTCCCGGCGGCCCCGTTTTGCGCAGTTGGCAAAGCAAACGGAGCCAAAAAATCGAGCGGAGCCGCGTGGCGTCATTTTATGTGTCCTAGTAACCACTGCAAAAGACGGAACTGGGATACGGCAATTATCTTGGAGAACCCTTCACGAACAGGGCTATCTCGTCCGGAGTTCTATGGCTTTTAGGGGAAATGAGTAGGAAACGGCCCGTTTCACCACATAGTTTGTCGGAACGAGGCCATATTTGGCACGTGCGTGGGCCTTAGGATGGGAAGCAAGGCCCCGGTCGCGGATTTCCAATCCGAACCACGGGCGACGGTTTTTCCATTTTCGGGGTGCCGGAAGGGCTTTTTTTGTGAAGGAGCTACATGGTGCGCATTTCAGTATCGCGCGGGACCTCCGCGCGGCGGTAGGATACCTCCTACGCACCACCTATCACATGCCATATGCGCGCGGAAGCCATCTGGGAATCCCACCCGCTTCCTGCGGTGCCCCGCCGAATCCGCTGGAAACTGACCGGATTTGAACTGGGGCGACACTTTCCTTCGCTCAATAAATGGAGGGAAAAATGTTTTTAGGTCTAGGACGCGTCATTTTATGTGCTAAATGTTTTCCGTTTCGCGCGTTGGCGGACGGGTGCACGCGCGCGCCCGGTACGGCCATACCGCATGTCCCGGCGGCCCCGTTTTGCGCAGTTGGCAAAGCAAACGGAGCCAAAAAATCGAGCGGAGCCGCGTGGCGTCATTTTATGTGTTTTGGAGAACCCTTCACGAACAGGGCTATCTCGTCCGGAGTTCTATGGCTTTTAGGGGAAATGAGTAGGAAACGGCCCGTTTCACCACATAGTTTGTCGGAACGAGGCCATATTTGGCACGTGCGTGGGCCTTAGGATGGGAAGCAAGGCCCCGGTCGCGGATTTCCAATCCGAACCACGGGCGACGGTTTTCCATTTTCGGGGTGCCGGAAGGGCTTTTTTTTGTGAAGCAGCTACATGGTGCGCATTTCAGTATCGCGCGGGACCTCCGCGCGGCGGTAGGATACCTCCTACGCACCACCTATCACATGCCATATGCGCGCGGAAGCCATCTGGGAATCCCACCCGCTTCCTGCGGTGCCCCGCCGAATCCGCTGGAAACTGACCGGATTTGAACTGGGGCGACACTTTCCTTCGCTCAATAAATGGAGGGAAAAATGTTTTTAGGTCTAGGACGCATCATTTTATGTGCTAAATGTTTTCCGTTTCGCGCGTTGGCGGACGGGTGCACGCGCGCGCCCGGTACGGCCATACCGCATGTCCCGGCGGCCCCGTTTTGCGCAGTTGGCAAAGCAAACGGAGCCAAAAAATCGAGCGGAGCCGCGTGGCGTCATTTTATGTGTCCTAGTAACCACTTCAAAAGACGGAATTGGGATACGGCAATTATCTTGAAAAACCCTTCACGAATAGGGCTATCACGTCCGGAGTTCTATGGCTTTTAGGGGAAATGAGTAGGAAACGGCCCGTTTCACCACATAGTTTGTCGGAACGAGGCCATATTTGGCACGTGCGTGGGCCTTAGGATGGGAAGCAAGGCCCCGGTCGCGGATTTCCAATCCGAACCACGGGCGACGGTTTTTCCATTTTCGGGGTGCCGGAAGGGCTTTTTTTGTGAAGGAGCTACATGGTGCGCATTTAGTATCGCGCGGGACCTCCGCGCAGCGGTAGGATACCTCCTACGCACCACCTATCACATGCCATATGCGCGCGGAAGCCATCTGGGAATCCCACCCGCTTCCTGCGGTGCCCCGCCGAATCCCGGCCCAGGCGACCGGATTGAGGCGGGAGCGACACTCATCGCTCGATAAATGGAGAAAAATGTTTTTAGGTCTAGGACGCGTCATTTTATGTGCTAAATGTTTCCGTTTGCGCGTTGGGAACGGGTGCAGCGCGACGCCCGTGCAGCCATACGCATGTCCGGCGGCTTGCGTTTCTGTGAGACACTTCCAACGCCACGTGGGCATGTCTATGACCTAAAATGTAAGTACCAATATATTATACTATATTATACTATATTATTTTACATATTCAATTAATATACTATATTATAATAATAATTGAGAAATGGAAAAATGAAAAATTGAAAAAAAAGGTGGATATCTTAGGGGAGCGTCGGCATAGCCGACCTCGGCATAGCTAGGGATCGGGATGCAGAAGAAACACTGGTCGGCCACCTCCCACCGCGTTTTCCCACTCCGCTCGGGTTC
The DNA here is from genome assembly GCA_030979885.1 of Lolium multiflorum. Classification (NCBI taxonomy): domain Eukaryota; kingdom Viridiplantae; phylum Streptophyta; class Magnoliopsida; order Poales; family Poaceae; genus Lolium; species Lolium multiflorum. The sequence goes on along the minus strand of CM061753.1, from coordinate 216,345,784 downwards.
TTCCCCCGCCCGCCAAGTCCCGCCGCCGCCGCCCCTCCTGCCCAGAAGCCCGCCGCCACCTCCTGCAGAGCCCCAGCAGCCGCCACTGCCGCTCGCCTGCGACGCCGCCACCTACGCTCGCGCCCGCACGCCCCTCCTCTTTGTTTTGCCTGCGCCGCCCCTCCTGCTCTCACCCCGAGCCCCGCGCCGCCCGCCCTCTCCTCCTGCACCCGAACCGCCGCCAGAGCCCGCGCCCTCCTGCGCCGTTTCGGCCAGGGCCCCACGCGCCCTCCTGCTCTTCCCCAACCTCGCCCCCGGCCCTCCTCTTGGCCAGCAGCCCGCCCCTCCTTGCCGGCCAGCCCTCCTCCGTCGCCGGCCTCCTCCTCGCGCCGCCCTCCTCCACCTAGCACCCACACTTGCGATGCCGTACGCACATGGTAAGCTAGGTTAGCCCTTTTTTTTTCATTTTTGTTATGCTTTAATTGTTGTATTAGAAATTTGGCCATTTGTAGAGCGGACTAGCTAGATTGACTGCATGGCTGCAATAACTTGTGGTTTAGATCTGATTGGGTACACTTTGTCTTCTCCAAAAGTCGAATAGTACTTAGGCCCAATATATGCTGTGTGATGCTCCTCAAATTGCAGCTTGAGTGTTTATTACTCAATTTGAAACCTATTGCATAAGTTCTCTGTTTATTTTGCTAGTGCTTTGCCTTGTTTGTTATTTAGTGCTACTTCTATCCAATTAATTTGTGGATGAAGTCAATTGTTTGGGCAATTAAGTGAGGTTTTCTCCAAACTCCGATCTGGACTTGCTCTAAGACAAATATTGTCCAATTTTTGTCAAATTGTTGGGATATGATGCGCGCTGTTTGTAGTTTATTTGTTCGATTGCTAGTTTGTGAATTTGTCATCTTTTGGTATGTAGATTCTATGTTTCTATTCCACTAACGCTGACCCTGGTGCGGATTTGTAATAGGCTATGCCGTGACCGCCTCGTGCGTGAGCACCCACGTGGACGCTTCTCGGCGATCGCCACATCGACGGTCGGTTGTTCGACTACTTCCTCTACAGCCGGGTGAGCAATTTCCAACTTCTTCTCCGCATTTTATTTATGTCACTAGATTCATTTTCCAAGTCAAGTTGCATCACCTAGGTGTCACTTCCCGTCCTCAAGCGTTACGCGGATAAATATGCATTAGTGGTCGGCATATTTTCAACCGTAACGCTTGCGGCATTTACGGGACAGTCGGCGGATCCGTAGTTGGGTACGTTCTCCATGCTCTGCTCCGGTCCGAGTCAGGATTTCGGCAGCGCCTCACCGTTGTTCTCCGGATGCACATCCTCTTGTCTTTTTGGCGAGACGTGTATCGGGAGAGCAGCGGGGAGGTGCTGCCGAAATTCTGTCTCGGATCGGGGTAGAGCTGGGAGAACGTACTCAATCTACGGATCCGGCGGCTGCTAGGAGCCCACCTAGTAGAGATGTAGGTTGATGCATGCGCCCTGTTAAAAAAATTAAAATATGATGCATTTTCCTATTTGATATAAATGCTATGCTTGTCGTTTGGCTTCCAATAGAGCAGAGGATGGCTGATAATGGATGGATGTACACCGGCCGTGTTAGTGCGACTAATAAAACAGATGAGTGGATAAGGAAGACTTGGCATTTAGTGAAGAAGTTGGCGCGTGATACGTCTCCAACGTATCGATAATTTCTTATGTTCCATGCTACTTTATTGATGATACCTACATGTTTTATGCACACTTTATGTCATATTTCGTTTTTTGGAACTAACCTATTAACAAGATGCCGAAGTGCCGTTCATTTCTGCTGTTTTGGTTCGTCCTAGTAACGAAATATTCTCGAATCGGACGAAATCAACGCCCGGGTTCCTATTTTTCCGGAACCATCCGAACACCGGAGCGCCGGAGGAAGCCCCAGGGCCCCACACCCACACCCGCGCGGCGGGGGGGTCACGCGCCCTATGGTGTGGTGGCCCCAGGCCCTCCGAGGCTGCCCTTTCGCCTATAAAGCCCCCGCGCCGAAAACCCTTGGGAAGAAGCCACGGTACGCGAAACCTTCCGGAGCGCCGCCATCGCGAAGCCAGATGCGGGACAGGATTAGGCACCTGCTTGGATGGGAAGTGCCGGAAGGCTTCTCCATCGACACCGCTGCCATCTCCACCGCCATCTTCATCACCGCTCTGCTTCCATGAAGGGAGTAGTTCTCCATCGAGGCTCGGGCTGCCGGTAGCTATGTGGTTCATCTCTCCTATGTACTTCAATACAATAATCTCATGAGGTGCCTTACATGATTGAGATTCATATGATGATGCTTGTAATCTAGATGTCATTATGCTAGTCAAGTGAGTTTTACTTATGTGATCTCCGGAGACTCCTTGTCCCACGTGTGTAAAGGTGACAGTGTGTGCACCGTGTGGGTCTCTTAGGCTATATTTCACAGAATACTTATTCACTGTTATGAATGGCATAGTGAAGTGCTTATTTATATCTCTTTATGATTGCAATGTGTTTTGTATCACAATTTATCTATGTGCTACTCTAGCAATGTTATTAAAGTAGTTTTATTCCTCCTACACGATGTAATGGTGACAGTGTGTGCATCCGTGTTAGTACTTGGTTTATGCTATGATCATGATCTCTTGTAGATTGCGAAGTTAACTATTGCTATGATAGTATTGATGTGTATTATTCCTCCTACATAAGCATGAAGGTGACAGTGTGCATGCTATGTTAGTACTTGGTTTAGTCGTATTGATCTATCTTACACTCTAAGGTTATTTAAATATGAACATTGAATTGTGGAGCTTGTTAACTCCGGTATTGAGGGTTCGTGTAATCCTACGCAATGTGTTCATCATCCAACAAAAGGGTGTAGAGTAGTCCTATTATGTGATCATTGTTGAGAGTGTCCACTAGTGAAAGCAGGATCCCTAGGCCTTGCTTCCAAGCATCGAATCTCCGTTTGTTTACTGTTTTGTTGCATGTTTACTCGCTGCCATATTTTATTCAGATTGCTATTACCACTCATATACATCCATATTACTTGTATTTCACTATCTCTTCGCCGAACTAGTACACCTATACACCTGACAAGTGTATTTGGTGTGTTGGGGACACAAGAGACTTCTTGCTTTGTGATTGCAGGGTTGCTTGAGAGGGATATCTTTGACCTCTTCCTCCCTGAGTTCGATAAACCTTGGGTAATCCACTTAAGGAAACTTCTACTGTTCTACAAACCTCTGCTCTTGGAGGCCCAACATCTCAAGAATAAAGCTCCTGTAGACATCAAGCACTTTACTGCGTAGTTTGCAGTGGAGAAAGGTAAAAGCACTCATATCGGTTCCAGGTAACAGTACTTTTCTGGCGCCATTGTGTGTGTGCTGCTATTTCCTTTAGACTCTGCAATTGCGACATTTGGTTTCTTGTTTACACTAGTTAGGCATAATGGACAACAAAGAGCTTATTCTATTTCCCGATTTAAGACATGGATGGTTTGATGCGAAAATTAAAAAAACCATGGAACATATTAATATGAATGCTTTGAACACCATTGTTGTTAATGATATGGAAAATTCTAAGCTTGGGGAAGCTGGTTTTGATGAGCATGATATTTTTAGTCCCCCAAGCATTGAGGAGAAAATTTACTTTGATGATACTTTGCCTCCCATTTATGATGATTATAATGATAGTAGTCTTTTGTTACCACCTGTTATGGAGGATAAATTTGATTATGATTACAATATACCTCCTATATTTGATAGCTACTTTGTTGAATTTGCTCCCACTACAATTAATAAGAATGACTATGCTTATGTTGGGAGTAGTAATTATTTTATGCATGAGACTCATGATAAGAATGCTTTATGTGATAGTTATATTGTTGAGTTTGCTCATGATGCTACTGAAAGTTATTATGAGAGAGGAAAATATGGTTGTAAAAAATTTCATGTTACTAAAACACCTCTCTATGTGCTGAAATTTTTGAAGCTACACTTGTTTTATCTTCCTATGCTTGTTACTTTGCTCTTCATGAACTTGTTTATTTACAAGATTCCTATGCATAGGAAGCATGTTAGGCTTAAATGTGTGTTTTGAATTTGCCTCTTGATGCTCTCTTTTGCTTCAACTTCTATTTCTTGCGAGTGCATCATTAAAACTGCTGAGCCCATCTTAATGGCTATAAAGAAAGAACTTCTTGGGAGATAACCCATGTGTTTATTTTACTACAGCAATTTTTGTTTTGTTGAGTCTTGGAAGTTGTTTACTACTGTAGCAACCTCTCCTTATCATGTTTTTGTGCCAAGTAAAGTTTCTATGTTAAAGTTGATGTTATATTTGGGATCGCTGCGCAGAAACAGCATTGCTGTCTGTCACGAATCTGGGCACAGGTCTCTGTAGAAAATTCGAAAAAATCTGCCAATTTACGAGCGTGATCCTCAGATATGTACGCAACTTTCATTAGTTTTTAGTTTTTCCATTTGAGCAAGTCTGGTGCCAGCTTTAAATTCGTCTTTACGGACTGTTCTGTTTTTGACAGATTCTGCCTTTTATTTCGCATTGCCTCTTTTGCTATGTTGGATTCATTTCTTTGATCCATTAATGTCCAGTAGCTTTATGCAATGTCCAGAAGTGTAAAGAATGTTTGTGTCACCTCTGAATGTGTGAATTATTAATTGTGCACTAACCCTCTAATGAGTTTGCTTGAAGTTTGGTGTGAAGGAAGTTTTCAAGGGTCAAGAGAGGAGAATGATATACTATGATCAAGAGGAGTGAAAGCTCTAAGCTTGGGGATGCCCGCGGTTCATCCCTGCATATTTTAAGAAGACTCAAGCGTCTAAGCTTCTGCATCGACAAAGTATCAGGTTCCTTCTCTTGAAACTATATTTTTATTCGGTCACATCTTATGTACTTTACTTGGAGCGTCTGTGTGTGCTTTTATTTTTGTTTTGTTATTTTCATTCTCTGAATAAGTTCATCCTTGTGTGGGAGAGAGACACGCTCCGCTGGTTCGTATGAACACATGTGTTCTTAGCTCATAATATTCATGGCGAAGTTTCCTCTTCGTTAAATTGTTATATGGTTGGAATTGGAAAATGCTACATGTAGTAATTGGTAAAATGTCTTGGATAATGTGATACTTGGCAATTGTTGTGCTCATGTTTAAGCTCTTGCATCATATACTTTGCACCTATTAATGAAGAAATACATAGAGCTTGCTAAAATTTGGTTTGCATAATTGGTCTCTCTAAGGTCTAGATAATTTCTAGTATTGAGTTTTGAACAACAAGGAAGACGGTGTAGAGTCTTATAATGTTTACAATATGTCTTTTATGTGAGTTTTGCTGCACCGGTTCATCCTTGTGTTTGTTTCAAATAACCTTGCTAGCCTAAACCTTGTATCGAGAGGGAATACTTCTCATGCATCCAAAATCCTTGAGCCAACCACTATGCCATTTGTGTCCACCATACATACCTACTACATGGTATTTCTCCGCCATTCCAAAGTAAATTGCTTGAGTGCTACCTTTAAAATTCCATCATTCACCTTTGCAATATATAGCTCATGGGACAAAATAGCCTTAAAAACTATCGTAGTATTGAATATGTACTTATGCACTTTATCTTTTATTAAGTTGCTTGTTGTGCGATAACCATGCTTCTGGGGACGCCATCAACTATTCTTTGTTGAATATCATGTGAGTTGCTATGCATGTCCGTCTTGTCTGAAGGATCTATCACCTTAATGATTGGAGCATGCAAATTGTTAGAGAAGAACATTGGGCCGCTAACTAAAGCCATGAATCATGGTTGAAGTTTCAGTTTTGGACATATATCCTCAATCTCATATGAGAATAATAATTGTTGCTACATGCTTATGCATTAAAGAGGAGTCCATTATCTGTTGTCCATGTTGTCCCGGTATGGATGTCTAAGTTGAGAATAATCAAAAGCGAGAAATCCAAAATGCGAGCTTTCTCCTTAGACCTTTGTACAGGCGGCATGGAGGTACCCCTTTGTGACACTTGGTTGAAACATGGCATTGCAAAGATCCGGTAGTCCAAGTTAAGTAGGACAAGGTGCGGGCACTATTAGTATACTATGCGTGAGGCTTGCAACTTGTAAGATATAATTTACATAACTCATATGCTTTATTACTACCGTTGACAAAATTGTTTCATGTTTTCAAAATAAAAGCTCTAGCACAAATACAACAATCGATGCTTTCCTCTTTGAAGGACCTTTCTTTTACTTTTATGTTGAGTCAGTTCACCTATCTCTCTCCACCTTAAGAAGCAAACACTTGTGTGAATTGTGCATTGATTCCTACATACTTGCATATTGCACTTGTTATATTACTTTACATTGACACTATCCATGAGATATACATGTTATAAGTTGAAAGCAAACGCTGAAACTTAATCTTCCTTTGTGTTGCTTCAATACCTTTACTTTGATTTATTGCTTTATGAGTTAACTCTTATGCAAGACTTATTTATGCTTGTCTTGAAGTACTATTCATGAAAAGTCTTTGTTATATGATTCATTTGTTTACTCATTATCTTCATCATTGCTTCGAATCTCTGCATTCATCTCATGTGCTTTACAATAGTATGATCAAGGTTATGATGGCATGTCACTTAAGAAATTATCTTTGTTATCGTTTTACCTGCTCGGGACGAGCAGAACTAAGCTTGGGGATGCTGATACGTCTCCAACGTATCGATAATTTCTTATGTTCCATGCTACTTTATTGATGATACCTACATGTTTTATGCACACTTTATGTCATATTCGTGCATTTTACGGAACTAACCTATTAACAAGATGCCGAAGTGCCAGTTCCTTTTTCTTCTTGTTTTTGGTTTCAGAAATCCTAGTAACGAAATATTCTCGGAATCGGACGAAATCAACGCCGAGTTCCTCTTTTCCGAACCATCCGAACACCCGAGAGCCGCCAGAGGAAGCCTGGGGGCCCCACACACCCCCGGCGCGGCGGAGGGGGCGCGCCGCCCTATGGTGTGGTGGCCCCAGCCCCTCCGAGGCTGCCCTTTCGCCTATATAAAGCCCCTGCGTCGAAAACCCTTACGGAAGAAGCCACGGACGCGAAACCTTCCAGAGCCGCCGCCATCGAAGCCAAGATCTGGGGGACAGGAGTCTCTGTTCCGGCACCTGGGACGGGGAAGTGCCCCGGAAGGCTTCTCCATCGACACCGCTGCCATCTCCACCGCCATCTTCATCACCGCTGCTGCTCCCATGAAGAGGGAGTAGTTCTCCATCGAGGCTCGGGGCTGTACCGGTAGCTATGTGGTTCATCTCTCCTATGTACTTCAATACAATAATCTCATGAGCTGCCTTACATGATTGAGATTCATATGATGATGCTTGTAATCTAGATGTCATTATGCTAGTCAAGTGAGTTTTACTTATGTGATCTCCGGAGACTCCTTGTCCCACGTGTGTAAAGGTGACAGTGTGTGCACCGTGTGGGTCTCTTAGGCTATATTTCACAGAATACTTATTCACTGTTATGAATGGCATAGTGAAGTGCTTATTTATATCTCTTTATGATTGCAATGTGTTTTGTATCACAATTTATCTATGTGCTACTCTAGCAATGTTATTAAAGTAGTTTTATTCCTCCTGCACGATGTAATGGTGACAGTGTGTGCATCCGTGTTAGTACTTGGTTTATGCTATGATCATGATCTCTTGTAGATTGCGAAGTTAACTATTGCTATGATAGTATTGATGTGTATTATTCCTCCTACATAAGCATGAAGGTGACAGTGTGCATGCTATGTTAGTACTTGGTTTAGTCGTATTGATCTATCTTACACTCTAAGGTTATTTAAATATGAACATTGAATTGTGGAGCTTGTTAACTCCGGCATTGAGGGTTCGTGTAATCCTACGCAATGTGTTCATCATCCAACAAAAGGGTGTAGAGTAGTCCTATTATGTGATCATTGTTGAGAGTGTCCACTAGTGAAAGCAGGATCCCTAGGCCTTGCTTCCAAGCATCGAATCTCCGTTTGTTTACTGTTTTGTTGCATGTTTACTCGCTGCCATATTTTATTCAGATTTCTATTACCACTCATATACATCCATATTACTTGTATTTCACTATCTCTTCGCCGAACTAGTACACCTATACATCTGACAAGTGTATTTGGTGTGTTGGGGACACAAGAGACTTCTTGCTTTGTGATTACAGGGTTGCTTGAGAGGGATATCTTTGACTTCCTAGAGCGAGGTGGCTGATAATGGATGGGTACACCGGCCGTGTTAGTGCGACTAAAAAACAGATGAGTGGATAACAAGACTGGCATTTAGTGAAGGAGTTGGCGCGTGGTACAAAACAGAAGGTTCAGCCACTTTGCCCGTGCAATCGTTGCTTGAAGCATCACCGTCGTGGAAAGGATGACATGTTTAAACACCTTCTGCAATATGGGTATATGCCTCGTTACGTCACGCAGATCGACTTTGATGAGCACGAACGTGACAGAGGTGAGGTGATGCGGCAGCGGCTCAATGGCAATGAGTACGATGGGGTTAGAGACTTTCTAGATGATCTTGTCGATGCCCACATGCCAGAGTCGCCACCTTCACGGGAGGAACCGCCAGAACCGGAGGAACCTCCAGAACCGGAGGAACCAGAGCCAGCCGCGAAGGCCTTCTATGATATGATTGCCGCGGCTAAGAGGCCTCTGTACGAGGGCGCCGCGATTTCTCAGCTCGATGCCATCTCCCAATGTCTAGCCGACAAGACCCGGTACAACACCACCCGTGACGGCTTCGAAGCAAGTCTGAAAACAACTGGTAACATGTTGCCCAAAGGGCATTGTCTGCCTAAAAGCCTGCACGAGACGAGGCAACTCATGTCGGCGCTCAACATGGATTATCAAAGGATAGACTGTTGTCCGAAAGGCTGCGTTCTCTTCTGGAAACAGTTTGCGGAGGACAAGTACTGTCCCATTTGTAAGGCCTCTAGGTATGAAAGGTAACGGGAAAGGTGGTCAGGTGAGGCCGACGAAGTTGAAGTCGCGCCGTGGTTGCTGGTGTACCATGGCCGACGATTTTTGGTCCCTCCGTGGTGCATGTCAAAACTTTTTTTTCTCGTTTTTGAGGCCACCTAGCCCGACGAAAGCGGCCAAAACGTCGCGTATGGTGGCCCGGGACGTGGTGCATCTCGAAATCTCGGGTTCGCCGGCCGAGTCAACGCAAATCCGCACCGCCGAGGGATGTAGGGCCCAGATGGCAGCCTCTCTGGCATTGTTTTTTTTCTACATCGCGCCATCTCGTTCAACGTTCTCCGATCGAGCCGTTTACGATGCAGGATCATGGGTCCCGCATGTCATCCTCTATGAACCAAAATTCTTTCTATTCTTGGATTTTTTTGACCCCCTGATTTCTGGCTACTTCCTTTTTCTTTTGATCCCTTGCCGCCTTGGAAACGTTGAGACCGCTGCTGCTAAATGGGACCCGCATGTCATCCTCTATGTGCAATCAACTTTCTTTTCTTGGAGTTTTTTTGGCACCTCAAATTTGGTCACTTGCCTTTTTCTTTCGATCCCCTGCCGCCTCTCAAACGGTGATACCGCTGCTGCTAAATGGGACCCGCATGTCATCCTCTATGTACTATAAAACTTTCTTTTCTTGAATTATTTTTGGCACCTCATATTTGGTCACTTACCTTTTTCTTTCGATCCCCTGCCGCCTCTCAAACGGTGATACCGCTGCTGCTAAATGGGACCCGCATGTCATCCTCTATGTACTATAAAACTTTCTTTTCTTGGATTTTTTGGCACCTCATATTTGGTCACTTGACTTTTTCTTTCGATCCCCTGCCTCTCAAACGGTGATACCGCTGCTGCTAAATGGGACCCGCATGTCATCCTCTATGTACTATAAAACTTTCTTTTCTTGGATTATTTTTGGCACCTCATATTTGGTAACTTGACTTTTTCTTTCGATCCCCTGCTGCCTCTCAAACGGTGATACCGCTGTTGCTAAATGGGACCCGCATGTCATCCTCTATGTACTATAAAACTTTCTTTTTTTGGATTATTTTTGGCACCTCATATTTGGTCACTTGACTTTTTCTTTCGATCCCTGCGCCTCTCAAACGGTGATACGCTGCTGCTAAATGGGACCCATGTCATCCTCTATGTACTATAAAAGTTCATTTTAGGTTTTTTTCACCCTCTGATTTTTGGCAATTTCTTTTTTCTTTTGATCCCCGCCGCCTCTCAAACGGTGATACCGCTGCTGCTAAATGGGACCGCATGTCATCCTCTATGTACTATAAAACTTTCTTTTCTTGAATTATTTTTGGCTCCTCATATTTGGTCACTTGCCTTTTTCTTTCGATCTCATGCCACGTTTGAAACGTTGGGGAACCTGCTGGCTCATGGGACCCGCATGTCATCCTCTATGAGCAATCAACTTTCTTTTCTTGGAGTTTTTTTTGGCACCTCATATTTGGGCACTTGCCTTTTTCTTTCGATCTCATGCCACGTTTGAAACGTTGAGGAACCTGCTGGCTCATGGGACCCGCATGTCATCCTCTATGTGCTATAAAAGTTTCCTTTGTTGGATTTTTTTCACCCTCTGATTTTTGGCTTGCCTTTTTCTTTTGATCCCTGCCCCCTTTGAAACGTTGAGTAAGCTGTTGGCTCAAGGGACCGCATGTCATCCTCTATGTCCATCAACTTTCCTTTCTTGGATTTTTTTTCACCCCCTAATTACTAGCTACTTTCTTTTTCTTTTGATCTCAAGCCGCATTACAAACATTGAGACCGCTGCTGCAAAATGGGACCCACATGTCATCCTCTATGTACAATAAAGTTTCTTTTCTTGGATTATCTTTTGCTCCTGATATTTTGTCACTTGCCTTTTTCTTTCGATCTCATGCCGCCTTTGAAACGTTGAGTAAGCTGCTGGCTCATGGGTCCCGCATGTCATCCTCTACGAACAATAAAAGTTTCCTTTCTTGGAGTTATTTTTGACCCCTAATTTCTGGCTATTTGCCTTTTTCTTTGGATCTCCTGCCCCTTTGAAACGATGAGGACGCTGTTGGCAGGTCGGTCCCACAAGTCATCCTCTATGAACAATAAAAGTTTCCTTTGATGGATTTTTTTTGAACCCCTAATTAATTTCTGGATATTTCCTTTTTTTTCTTTGATCCCCTGCCGCCTTGGAATCGTTGAGGATGCTGCTGCCTCATGGGTCCCGCATGTCATCCTCTCAGAACGGTAAATGTTTCTTTTCTTGGATATTGTTTACCAAATGATTTTTGGCTTATTTTTTCTTTCGATATCCTGCCGCCTTTAAAACGTTGAGGACGCTGCTGGCTCACGGGTCCCACATGTCAGCCTCTATGAACAATAAGCGCTGAGGACGCTGCTGCCTCATGGGTCCCGCATGTCATCCTCTCAGAACGAAAATGTTTCTTTTCTTGGATTTTTTACCAACAGATTTTTGGTTTATTTTTTCTTTCCATCCCCTGCCGCCTTTAAAACGACGCTGCTGGCTCATGGGTCCACGATGTCAGCCTCCCCGTACAAGAAACATGTGATATCTTGATTATTTTGCAGACAATAAACAGTGTATTGCGCTCTGAGCTATTTCAACGGATAAATTAAATCTTTATTTTTACATAAACAAATTTATATGCTGAATCTCCTTGTTTTTTGTTTTTGCGAAGCATAGGACTTTCCTGTTTTTTTTAGAAAAATCCGAACTATCCTGTTTTGGAGTGGGCTGAAATTGTACGAGTCAAAAGGGCCAGCAGGATAGTTCGAATGCCCAGATGTCCACATGCAGCCCAATTGAAATCGTTCTTTTTTTGGATTTTTTTCACCCCCTGATTTCTGGCTACTTCATTTTTCTTTTGGTCCTGTGCCGCCTTGGAAACGTTGAGACCGCTGCTGCAAAATGGGACCCGCATGTCATCCTCTATGTACAGTAAAATTTCTTTTCTTAGATTATTTTTGGCTCCTGATATTTGGTCACTTGGCTTTTTCTTTTGATCCCGTGCAGCCTCTCAAACGGTGATACCGCTGCTGCTAAATGGGACCCGCATGCCATCCTCTATGTACAATCAAGTTTCTTTTCTTGAATTATTTTTGGCTCCTGATATTTGGTCACTTGCCTTTTCTTTCGATCTCATGCCACGTTTGAAACGTTGAAAAACCTGCTGGCTCATGGGACCCGCATGTCATCCTCTATGTACAATAAAACTTTCTTTTCTTCGATTTTTTTTGGCACCTCATATTTGGTCACTTGCCTTTTTCTTTCGATCCCCTGCCGCCTCTCAAACGGTGATACTGCTGCTAAATGGGACCCGCATGTCATACTCTATGTACAATCAAGTTTCTTTTCTTGAATTATTTTTGGATCCTGATATTTGGTCATTTGCCTTTTTCTTTCGATCTCATGCCACGTTTGAAACGTTGAAAAACCTGCTGGCTCATGGGACCCGCATGTCATCCTCTATGTACTATAAAAGTTCATTTTCTTGGTTTTTTTTCACCCTCTGATTTTCGGCTATTTCCTTTTTCTTTTGATCCCCTGCCGCCTTTGAAACGTTGAGGACTCTGCTGGCTCATCGATAAAACTTTCCTTTATTGGAGTTTTTTTACCCCCTAATTTCTGGCTACTTTCTTTTTCTTTTGATCTCAAGCCGCATTTGAAACGTTGAGACCGCTGCTGCTAAATGGGACCCGCATGTCATCCTCTATGTACAATAAAGTTTTCTTTTCTTGGATTATCTTTGTCTCCTGATATTTTGTCACTTGCCTTTTTCTTTCGATCTCATGCCGCCTTTGAAACGTTGAGTAAGCTGCTGGCTCATGGGTCCCTCATGTCATCCTCTACGAACAATAAAAGTTTCCTTTCTTGGAGTTATTTTTGAACCCTAATTTCTGGCTACTTCCTTTTTCTTTTGATCCCGTGCCGCCTTGGAAACGTTGAGACCGCTGCTGCTAAATGGGTCCCGCATGTCATCATCTATGTACAATAAAATTTCTTTCTTCGATTATTTTCGGGTCCTGATATTTGGTCACTTGCCTTTTTCTTTCGATCTCATGCCGCCTTTGAAACGTTGAGGAAGCTGCTGGAGCATGGGTCCCGCATGTCATCCTCTATGAACAATAAAAGTTTCCTTTCTTGGAGTTATTTTTTACCCCTAATTTCTGGCTACTTCCTTTTTCTTTTGATCCCCTGCCGCCTTTGAAACGTTGAAGACTTTGCTGGCTCATGGGTCCCACATGTCAGCCTCTATGAACAATAAACACTTCCTTTCTTGGAGTTATTTTGTACCCCTAATTTCTGGCTATTTGCCTTTTTTCTTTCGATCCCCAGTCGCCTTCTAAACGTAGAGGACGCGGCTGGCTCGTGGGTCCCAGATGTCAGCCTCCATGGACAATAAACCTCTCCTTTGTTGGATTTATTTTTCACCCTCTGATTTTGGCTATTTCCTTTTTCTTTTGATCCACTGCCGCCTTGGAAACATTGAGTAAGCTGCTGACACATGGGGCCCGCATGTCATCCTCTATGTACAATCAACTTGCAAGATCTTCGAGCGAAAGAGCTTGTATTAGTGGGACCCATATGTCAATCTCTATGTACAATAAAAGTTTCCTTTCTTGGATTATTTTTAGCTCCTGATATTCGGTCACTTTCCTTTTTCTTTCGATCTCAAGCCGCCTCTGAAACGTTGAGTAAGGTGCTGGCTCATGGGACCCACATGTCATCCTCTATGTACAATAAAGTTTCTTTTCTTGGATTTTTTTTACCCCTGATTTTTGGTCACTTGCCTTGACGCTGCTGGCTCATGGGTCCCACATGTCAGCATCTATGAACAATAAACCTTTCCTTTGTTGGATTTATTGTTTACCCCTAATTTCTGGCTATTTGCCTTTTTCTTTTGATCCCCACCGGCCTTTGAAAACGTTGAGGAACCTGCTGGCTCATGGGACCCGCATGTCATCCTCTATGTACTATAAAATTTCTTTTCTTGGTTTTTTTTCACCTCTGATTTTTGGCTATTTCCTTTTTCTTTTGATCCCCTGCCGCCTTGGAAACGTTGAGTAAGCTGCTGACTCATGGGACCCGCATGTCATCCTCTATGTACAATCAACTTTCTTTTTTTGGAGTTTTTTACCCCCTAATTTCTGGCTACTTTCTTTTTCTTTTGATCTCAAACCGCATTTGAAACGCTGAAACCGCTGCTGCAAAATGGGACCCGCATGTCATCCTCTATGTACAATAAGTTTCATTTCTTGGATTATTTTTGGCACCTGATATTTGGTCACTTGCCTTTTTCTTCCGATCTCATGCCGCCTTTGAAACGTTGAGTAAGCTGCTGGCTCATGGGTCCCGCATGTCATCCTCTACGAACAATAAAAGTTTCATTTCTTGGAGTTATTTTTGACCCCTAATTTCTGGCTACTTCCTTTTTTCTTTTGATCCACTGCCGCCTTTGAAACGGTGCGGATTCTGCAGACTAATACAAGCTTTTTCTCTCCAAGATCTTGCAAGTTGATAGATTAAATCATGGAATTATTAGGATATGTTTTAAATTTCAAATCCACTTTATGAATTATTAAAAATACCGTTATCCATGTGGGTATGGAGCGAACAAGGATTTTCATATTGGGCATGAGCAGTTTCAAAAATTGGAACCCAATAATTCAAAATAACTAAAAACAACTTTTATGTAGAATCTCCGCGTTTTTTTCTTTTGCCATTCATAGGATCTGTGTTTCATTAGAAAAGGGCCGAAATTGCATGAGCAGAAAGGCCCATTTGTAGTTATTGGGCTTCGACGGCCGGAGCAAGTAGGCCGAGAGCAATTACCATGTAGATGGCCGTTGGCAACCCAAAGTGAAATATTGGGCCCAACAGGGGAAGGCTGAACAGTACTATTTTCTAATTGGAAGGTGGTACATGGCGTAATCCTGCCAAAAAAAAAGATGGACACGGGTTGCTGAAATTTGCCCATCTGCGCCTAATATCGCCGCCGCGGCTCCGCTTCCGCCGCCGCCGCCATGCCTCGTCTCGCGTCGAGCTCGCGGTACTGCCGCGTCTCGGGCACGGGGTACCGCGGCGTCCGCGCGCGCCCCAAAGGTACGTATTACGCGGAGATACGTGACGGCGGCGAGCGCATCGGCCTCGGCACCTACGAGACCGCGCACGAGGCCGCGCGCGCGTACGACGCCGTGGCGTGGCGGCTCGGGCGCCCGCGATCGTCGATGAATTTCCATGACGTGTGGACGCGCCAGCAGGCCGAGGATCTCGCGCCGCCGCCGTACATCGTTAGACAGGAGGAACAGCGCCGCCGCCGCGAGACGGAGCGCCGTTTGCGCATTGCCGAGCGGGACGAGCGCGCGGCGCGCGAGTGGGCGGCCCGCTTCCCCGAGGACGTAGCCGCCGAGAACGAGCACTTCCGCAGACGGAGGGCGGAGAAGGCTACGAGGCGGGCTGCGAAGAAGGAGGACCGCGCACAACGGAGGGCGGAGAAGGCGACGAAGCGGGCCTTCATCGAAGCGCAGCTCGCCGGGCCGACCACCATTGGCGAGGACGACCCCCGTTGGATTGACCTCTTCTCGTCGGATCCGGTGTCGGGCACGACACCGGACTCGTCAGATGTCGAGTTTTAGTTTAGTTTTATCGCACTACTTTGTACAAATATGAACTACGGAGTATCTATCAAGCTAATTTTCTCCTATTTTATGTCTATTTCTAGTCTTTATTTGATCTTCTGTTTTACTGCACTCTATTTTTCATTATATTCTGTTTTTGGCGCTGCATTATAGCGCCTCTGAAAATACGCTGTTTCAGCCCTGCATTTGGCCGCCACAGTTTGCAGCTTCCGGTGAAGCTATTGCCGGCTCCATGCGCAGCATCAGCCCACAGCGCCAAAATATAGAGCCACTGCTGGAGTTGCTGTAATATGTTTGTCAGCAGGAGCTTACCTAATTAGTGAAAAAGATGTTCAGCGTGGGATTCGATAAAAGGATCTTCATGTTTTTTTTCCTAGCGATCCTAGTTCGGACTTTTGATTGTGTTGGCTAGTGCATGAAGCTTGACACCTGTATTATGTGATCCTGATATGAGGATAAGAACACCTTCAGGTTGCATTGCTAATGGTGTCTACTGCAGCAGTGGCGTACCTTCAATGGAGACTGATGCAAGAGAGTTGGTACTGGTGAACCTGCACCTGACATCATCGTGCCACCTGAAGTAGGTTGTGTATTGGGATTAGACTGATAAGCATAGCACCTTGCAAAGAACAAGATGCTGCTAGTGTTGGTTAACGTGATTTTACGACAAAAGTCATGTATGCTCAACAGGTGCCGTACCTAGTTTGGATATTGTGTTGTTACCCTTTTGTGGTTTGGTGTTTGTCCAACAGAGAAAGCTACTCTTTTCCCGTGTAAGTGTTATTATGTGAACAAAAGTTGTATGTACATATATATCGGTCAGAGAACCAAGATTGCATATTCTTGCCTGGTTATAACACATAAGTCATAATAACAATTAAAGAGAAAAGGAACATTTGCCTTTGCAATGTGATTGTGCCAAGTAGATTAGACAACCAACCACAAACATTACAGGTCAACAGCCAAACGCATGCGAAAGTCCTAAGGTAAGCTCCATAATACATGTTGAAACCAAAAGCCTAGAAACCATAAGAAAGGTAGCTCCACATCACAGTTCCACGACAGCAGCATACTGATCATAAAACATATATCAAGTCAGGACAGCTGCACCACTGGGTAAGCATCCATGGGGTCTGGCTCAAGAGCGAAGACTGTGTGAATGCTGCAAAATGTGGCTCTTGCCTCACCCCACCCATACATCTTATCATGGAACCTTACCAAATCAGCATGAATCATCTTGACATAAACATAGCTCCTCTCTCCATGCTGATGGGATTGAACAATGCGCCAGTTGCAGTGCTTCAGCTTGTCAAACAGTATGCAGGAGATAACGAAGCATGCTGGCTGGTCTTTTGTAGTGACAATGGCTTGGAGTAGCTGGTCCTGTGAACCACCCAACTGGATCTTTAGAGCTTGAAGGACAGTCCGTGCCATATAAGCTACCGTTGCTGACTTCAGCTCGGGTTCAGGTGAATGACAGCTGACATCTTGTCCTCGAGATGCAGATCCTTCTTGATCAGATTCAGCGGAATCATCACCACTACTTACAGGTGCATCAGGTTCTACAGAAGGCACATCAGGTACATGCTCCAGTTCATAGGAGTTGGGTGGGACAGCACTGTTTGCTGAAATCTCTACAATACCAGCTCCAGGTAGACCACCAGTATCTACAGAGGGTAAACCACCAATATCCACTTCAGAGGATTCTCGTGGCACGACACCTTTCGCTAGAGGCTCTACCCTACCAGCTCCAGGTCCACCACCAGTCAGTACTGTGGGCATAGTCATGACGGGTTCTACCAATACAAAACCTCCTTCGGGTGGCGTGGCAACTTCGGGTGCAGGATCATCAGTAGCAACTCCAGCATCAGCACCAGTTACATCGGTCTTGACAATAGGTAAACCGTCTTGCTCTAGTTCAGAGAATTCCCGTGGCACGACACCGTTCACTAGAGGCTCTACACTAGCAGCTCCAGCTGCACCACCAGTTTCTTCAGCAGGGGGTAAACCCAATCCACAACCTTCTTCATGTGGCACGATGATGCCACGTATAGGCTCATCAGTACCAGGTCCAGCTGCATCAGTCTCCATAGACAGTAAACAAGGTGGCGTCGGAGGTTTAAAAGACTGGCATGCCATTTCACCTTTGTCATCAGACAATATAGAGTTTTCTTCAACTCTATGTTTCTGCAATAATAAGCACATGAACAGAAATTAGACCAGAGCATCTAGCCATCTAACAGGGGCAGCGGCAAAACAAGCGTCGGTCCATATGTTTACCTTGTCATCTGGGATATCAGAACACACAGATTTAGAAGTCATTTCACATAGCATCCGCTTTTTCGTTCCTTCCCCTACGTCCATCTGGAATAAGTAATACTATTGATCACATAAAACTAATTAATCAAATAAATGCATATGTTGAGAAGTTTGCACGGCAAATTGTGGATTCTGCTTTCATCACCTACGAATCATCGTTCTATATATTTACCTTGTCATCTAGGATATCAGAAGTCACAGAATGAGAAGTCATTTCACTAAGTATCGGTTTTTTCGCTCTTTCCCCTCCATCCATCTGCAATAAGAAGTAATATTGATCACATAAAGCCAATTCAACGAATATATGCATATGTTGAGAAGTTTGCACAACAAATTGTGGATTCTACTTCCAATCACCAAGTAATCTCGTGAGAAATGCATGATCAAGATATGTTTCTCCCTCTTGATCGACATCTGCATCTCCATTAAGACTAATCATCGTGCGATGGTGCTCTTCAGAAGAGCGCATACAATTCCAATCACCAGACAAGCAAAAAATTGTTGATTCTAGTAATGATTAATCAGCAGTGGCCATGGAACGACCACAGATCGACCAAGCAAAAAAAAATCATCAGCCTACTGACCACCAAGCAAAGGAAACAAACTAGGCCCATACATGGCCTCACAAATCATCATCAAACGTCGATCAAACTAGCAAGTTTGAACATGGATTACTAATTTATTTTCTGATAAAGTGAGTACTCCGTATATTAATATCGAAAGATATTGATTACACTGAGCCTCTGCAACAACGCAATACCTTACTGGTAGTACGGATGCACAAGGATTCCTAATACTCCCTCTGTTCGGTTTTAATTAGTCGACGCGAGGGAGAGAAGAAAATGAACTGTCGATGCTTTCAACTAGAGTCAATTAAATACGAACGGAAGAAGTACGTACTCTAGTAGTATTGACAAATATCCGGATTAGTCTAAAAACAAATTGGCATGTAAATCCTAGTAGTCTACTAAACTAGGATCAATACCCTAGATTAGGGTTGCAAGCGGCGTCCGCGAATCGTCCCGCAAAGCAGAAAATTAGAGCAAATAGTGGTTGAGATTAGAGCAGATTTAAAGCACTCGCACTGAAACTAGCTAGCCCGCTACCCACCCCGCTTGACACCCTGCCCTAGATGTGAATCTACACCAAATATTCAAACAAGGATGAGCAACCGCCAATAAAATTTTATCCGCACATCATCATCTCTACCATACAAAAGGGTATGGTGATTTCACATACAGCCATTGTTGCCGCGGGACGAGGATGAGTGATGCGCCGCGGAGAAGGTGCCTCACGCCTCTGTCGCCGCCGCCGTCGAAGAGGAAGTCGAAGCCGCGCGATTGTGGTCCGTCGCCGATATGGAGGTGGAGCTACTAGGGAAGAGATGGAGGTGGAGGTGGAGAGGGAGTGATGGTTTGTACTAGTGGCGGCCGGTGAGATAGTTATAAATACAGCCTCTCTCTCTTTTTTGGCAAGGAATGCAGCTTCTCTTGGAAGGCAACGAGGCAACGCACTCCAGATTTCGTATATTACTATAATAATATGGACGGAGAAATTTGGACGCATCTGTGTTGTCTTGTCAAATGAATCACCAGGATTTGCTTTTAGTACTCCAGATTTGGGCGACCCAAGGAAGTAGAGATAGTAATGTACGCCATCTAGCTGCACGCTATCAAATCAAATAAATGGTCATGCCATTTACTTTTAAGATGGTGCAGCAGTTATTCTGACCAAAGAAACATGCACGTCTGCTGATTATTTCTGATGGGTATACATTTACCGTCCGCTAGCAAAGATTGTTTGGCACATTGTTCTTATGGCTTTCAACATCACACCCCTTAATAATATTATTAATCAATGTTTGGGCAATCAATTGAGTGTGTTAATAAAAAATTAAAACCCACAAATCCAACTGTACTATTTTTAGGGCCATATGAAGGACAAGGAATGATTTTAAATGCCATATGGAGTACCTCCAACCATGTGAAATATGGTTCTGTCATGCAGGTGATACCCATGGCTTCGCATTGGATCTGTATGTTGTCCTACATACAGTCAACTATGAAGTACCACGATTTGGTTTTTGGGTGCAACCGGCTAGAGAATGATGCACGGGTTTGTACAGCCAGTACAATTCACATTAAGATTTTCTGATAGGATGTTGATGTGTATATGTAAGAATCATACACTAGAATGTCTTCTATGTTTAGATGGTTGATCTACGTTTATACTTTCTGTGAACCATGAGGTTAAGACCTTTGTACTGTAATAAAGATTGCTAAATAACAGTATATATGTATGCCTCTAGGGACACTGAAACAGCCAAACAACCATGCATGTGTATAGACCGTATTTGATCAAATTAAAAGAAGCGCCTGGGTTCATGCAAATAGCATAAATTTATCACCTAAGTACATTAGCTATAAATAGTTAAATAGGAGTCAAGACCAACTGAGCTAGCTAGTAGTATGATCCTACTATTACATAAATATCCCTAACTCTGATTGTCTTTGTTCCAGTCCAGCGCGTTGGTGTAGCTTGGGATGAACCAAAACCCCGTATGCCAGTTGGCCCCTGGACCGCTGCTTGAGAAAGATATGCTTTGGTGGTCTTCGCCATTTAGACTGAAGCGGAAAATTTCTTGATGTGATGTGTCAAAGTGAGAGCCAATGGCCTGAGGCGTGGTGTAGATGCAGTTTCTTCTTGTCAAATATCCTGGGGGAAATGTTGCACCACCCACTGGCATGAAAATCGGATAGTTCAACCCAAGGAACATAGAATAGTCTCCAAGATTAGTAACCCTTTCCCACGGGTTGGCTGGAAGTAACCGACTAGTGTCATTCGAGAATACAATGCAGGTATACCCCGAATAGCTGTGAACAGCGCGACCGCAATGGACAGAAGGGGTACTATCATAATGAGTTGGAGCACCGTCAGCGTCAAAATCCATTACGCCACGTGCATAGACCAGGAGAAGTCTAGAACGATCTTGAGATCTTGCCAGCCACCACGTACGACTATTAGAGTCAAAATCATCATCGTCATCAAATCCAGCCGTCCACGGAATGAATGGAGCAGGGAGCACTATAGGACCTTGAAAAAGGAAAGAACACGTCACATGAAAATATATTTCATGATTTATCTACTAGTGATATTGATTTGATATTGGGATGCCAATACTAGTACTTTATAAAATCATGGTCGAACATAAGATGGTTTGAAATATATTTCGAACATCTTGGTAAAACTTCATATGGATTTAAAACATGTTCCCGAAAATATTGGTCCAAATTTTAGATGGTTTGAATATAGTACTCCTTATTCTCTAGAACCGGGGGAATATAAACAAATGAAAGTCTTTATCAATATTGCATGGCACCTTTATTGATTCTATTTCTACTCTACCTTAAATTTTCTAGGGAGTAATAATAAAGAAACTTAATTACTAGGGGGCCTTTTTCCTAAGGAACAACATGCACATTAGACCATACTAAAATTCCTATAGATGTTAAATTCTATATATGTCCATACCACAAGAGGGTTATGGTGTGCGCCTATGGAATTCCTTTAAGCCAAAAGATGCCAAGACAGTTCAACAAATAAGAGGTGAAATACTATATAAGTTACGTATATAAAAAAGATAGGGAGGAAATGTTACCAAATTGATTAGGATCCCATGCATAAACATTTCCAAGCTCAGTAACGGCGAACACAAGTCCGTTATGTATAATTGCATCGCAGTATATGGCGCCGTACTGAAACTGGTTTTCAAGAAATATCCATGTACGAGGATATTCGCCATGGAGGTAGGCAATTGCAAAGTCGAAGATTGCGACAAGGGAGAAATCTTGATACCCCCTAGCAGCTGTAGGAACTTGGCAAATAGCTATCTTCTGCAGTTGAATAGCAGAACGCTGATACTCGAATATAAGTGGATTGTGTGTGGTTTCCAACTTGTTCCTCAAAGATGGAAGCTTAATCTTGCGATGAGTGTAGACATTGAGGAGGTTCCACTTGCCTTCGGGGCCAACCATGGCGATCCAATCTCCATTGGCGCCTGCCCGCTCCTCATCCTTACCGTGTGGCATTAGGCCATCATAGGAGAACCTGTCCAGCGGCAGTAGTTTGCACTTGCTGTGCACCGGCAAATCCTCCTTGAACACCGCCCATGGTTTATCCGCCGGGTCACAACAGAGAACACACGGAAGGCCAAACGGCTGAGAAGCAGGCAGAGTGGCACTGTATTTGGCTGACTGAAGAATACTTTTGGAGGAACCGACTAGGGACGCGGCGGTGATGGCGTCGCACTGGCTGATGAGCACTTCAAGGGGGCCTTCCGTAAACACCTTGTGAAACAGCCCAGATCCACAGACCCTGCTCGATTTCGCCATCGCAATGAGGCAGGTGGTACAATGGGGTTGGTATTTTCTTGGGAGATCTACTGATTCGAACTTTGGGAGAGAGATGGCGATCAATGGCGGCAGGTGGGGGTTTGAGTTGGAGAACAGAGGCTCTCAAACTGGGCACTGCTGGATAGGATGCGAAAGCGCCATGGCGGAGACGCAGGCGCGTGCTATGGAAGATGGGCGGAGTGGGGATAGACGACGGAGGTGAACCGAGACGCTCCTCCTCTTATGCATATACTGCCTACTGCAGTTTCGAGGAGAGTGTGAATGTGTTCAAAAAAAGAGGAGAGTGTGAATGTGTTCAAAAAAAGAGGAGAGTGTGAATGTGTTCAAAAAAAGAGGAGAGTGTGACTGTGACCCGACACCCGAGTAGGAGCCGAGCAGACGGACTATAGGAGTAGCCCCATCATTACAGAACATTAATCGTGCTTCCTACAATAAATAAGTGAAACATCCCAGGCTTGTGTTGTCTAATCAAATCGATGGCCATGTCAGTATTATGGTGAACAAATAAAACAAATACACACCAACCTTGTTCTTTTTGCAACGTACACCAACCTAGCAAGGCATCAACCTTCTCGCCATCAACTACGACTCCGTGGCTCCGTCCCACCAAAGTTGTCTCAACTTTGTAAAAAAAATACATCTATCCATCTAAATTTTAACAAAGGTGAGACACTTTTGGTGGGACCGAGGGAGTACAAAAAAACTTCACTACTCCATGCTAGTATCGGCCACTAATTCAAATTTCAACTGAAGGCGTGCTATTTTATGGTCCTGAAAATTGCCAAAAAAAATACAACCCAAAAATGCAACAGATCCATGTTAAGGGGGTACACCCTACGCAATATACATTAAGAAACTTTGAAACTTCAGCGACCTTGTAAGAATGCCCATGACAGTGCAGTTTTGCCAAATTAGGAAGAGACGAAATATGAATTCAACCAAAGAAATCTAAACGAATCCTTAGACAATAGCATAGTTAACACGTTCAGAAAAAAATGATGACTCCAAAAGAACAACATTAGCAAGAAATACTCCATTTTAGTTTGAATTTGCAGTCACATACATAACTAGTAGTACTGCCAAAATACTATAATACTCCGAGCTGCATTCTAGCACTCCAACTAGCTAGCTAATAGTTCTGGAGTAGTAGTACTACTATACAAGTCCAAAATACATCCGAACGAACCCTACTTCGAACTAAACTACTCCCTCCGATCTTCGAGTAACTACATTGCAGTATGACTAAACGAAGATTATTGTATAACCTTCTTGTTGATGCAAACGCAGATAGGCAACACACGCTGCCCTCCATTCTGCTTCGCGTAACGGGGCGGCACCGCCAGGAAAGAAGTGAGCTGCTGCAACATGATCGAGCTAGGCGTCGGGGAGCTCGTCGGCTCGATTACCGCCATCAAGGTGTCCGTCGAGAGGTCACTGGTCCCAGCCGTCGCCGGCGCCGGCGGACCAATCACCAACAGCTGCGCCTTGTACATCGGAAACAAGCACGCGGCCGACCTGATGCACACACAGGACACAATGGTGGTCGGGCCGAGCGCTCCAACGGTGATGGCGAACACGCTACCGTCTTCTTCCCCACTGCCGATGAACAGGTGTCCCCGCGGTTGTACCGGAACACGAACTATGCACCAGGCGGGTATGCCATACTGGAACGTAAACACTGGGATGGAGTGGGATGCTTGGAGGTGTACCAGGAGCTCCCGCGGCGGGCCGGTGAAGCTGCAGCCGGTATTGATGGCCTCTGTGCAGCCGCACGGACCATGCGGGCACGCGATATAGTGCTTGTAGGACTCCGTGGAGGCGACCAAGCTCTGGCAGCCGACGCACTTGACCATTGCCCCAGATCGATTCGACGGCGGCAATCTTGGCCCAGATCGATTCGACGGCGGCAACCACGCCGGCTGCTCGCACTTCTTGCACGGGTTCGGCGCAAGCTCGCCGACGCAGCGCCGACAGCCCATATGACCGCCCTTGCACTGCACGGAACAACGTACGTGGCATCAGTTGTCATTGACATTTCTCACAGGTGAACCTAAGAATGAAATCGGAAGGGAGCGACCTTGGATATGGGGGGTTTGAAGGGCAGCAGGCAGAGGGGGCACAAGAAGAGGGCCTCCTCCATCTTCAGAGAAGAGTGATCGGGAAAACGAGAACGGGATGGGTTCTTTTTTTTATACATGCCTTGGAGTGGAGTATGGATACTACTACTTATAGGAAGAACTTCCTTGCTAAGAATCGGCGTCGGCCGTACGCAAGCATAGATGCACCAGCGGCTCTGCAGTTTGTCAAAATAAAAGGACAGAGCTGCAGTGACTTGAAGTCTCCAAATCTCATTGTGACTTGGTGCCACCATCTACCAACCATTTGAGATCCAACGTTCCAAACTAATCTCTTATTTCGAACCTAAAAACAAAAATTATGAAAAAAATCCAGTAAAATGTAGATGCCTTGTTCTAAAATCTGTGAATATTTCATCCCACTCGGACGATTAGCTTGTGATTAAAGAGCTTTTTACGTATACGAGCACTAGTTTAAACTAAATACTCCCTCTGATTCATATTAATTGACTTCAATATGGATGTATCTAGAACTAAAATGTGTCTAGTACATCCATATTAGAGTCAATTAATATGAACCGGAGGGAGTATATATTTGCTCACAAACCTTTGATTCAAATCGAATGAAACTTCACCAAAATATAAATCGAAATATGCACGATTAACTGGAAGTTCTTGAAATATTTCTGAGCAATTATAATAATTATTTAGTTTAAATTCTAAGTCGATCGCATACATTGGATCTGAGATGGATGGTGGATGGTGGCACCAAGTCACTGTGAAACTTGGAAGTATCAAGTCAGTGAAGCTCTATCCCAAAATAAAAGCTTCGTGAAGGGGGCAGTTTGGTTCAAAAAAGAAGACAGTGCCAAGCAGTTGTCAAACAATACCCATATAGTCAAATGTACTCCCTCTGATTCAAATGAATTGACTCAACTTTGTCTAGATATATGGATGTATCAAGTCACTGAAGCTAAAATAAAAGCTTCATGAAGGGGGAAGTTTGGTTCGAAAAAAATACAGTGCCAAGCAGCTGTCAAATAGTACCATAACGTCAAATGTACTCCCTCCGATTCAAACGAAATGACTCAACTTTGTATTTTGCATGTTAAAGGTTTTTCGTAAAACTTGGCCAATCTTAACATAGTTTGCCTTTCTAAAAAAAGATATAAGCCCTAAGGCTCCTTTGATTCATAGGATGGGAAAACCATAGAAATATGGAAAACATAGGATTGAGATTTAATGGCTAGTTGAATCATATAGGAAGATGAGTTGTGTTTGATTGTGCCAAAGGAAATTTTCCATGAGGTATGACCTAATGTTTTATTCTTATAGGATTTGCACTGCAAGATTCCTATAGGATATGTTCCTATGAATCAAACAACTAGTGTGGGGAAAATTCACATGTGATCTAAATCCTACATAATTCCTATACAAATCCTATATATGAATTTTAGTTGTTAGGTCACTTAAAATGACTTCACTTGAAGAGTTACATTTTTGTTTTTTCTGAATTAGTAGTGATGCCTAACCATATATATACCTAAACCAAGAGAATCAGCATAAACTTATGTATATTAATAGTAAGCGCATATATGAATGTTTTTTATCTACAAACCCAGGGTCATATATATGTACATAGAAACATGCATATATGCTAGTTTTTGTACCTTGGTGTGTTCCTCTTTTGGGCTATCTCTTTTTTGTTCACCGATTCACAACCAACGCCCTAGATTAATTTGGCACTTAAAAAATAACATTTTGTTTTTGGCGCACTAACACAAATAGTAGTAGCACGGTCAACACTGTAGAGAAGTACAAAATAAATGTGTGTGGGAAAAAATGACTTAAAGTGACCATTACATTGAGAAAAAGGGTAGAACCAAGCATTGCACAGGGAAAAAGCAGTGTAGTGCCCAGAAGAAAAAAACAAGTTGGGTTATACTCCCTCCATCCTGAAATAATGGGTGTAGAGTTAAAATTTGTCCATAAAAGAGTGTACTTCTCGTTTTGCAATGCACTTCAAAATTTGTCCACAAAAGAGTGGTAGTAAAAAATATTTCTTTCTCATCACGAGGGATATAGTTTCTTCACGACTAGTACGTACTACCTCCATCACAAAGCTTAAGTCTTTTTTTAAGAGTCAAAGCAAGTAAAGGTTGACGAAAATTTAGAACAATCTATCAACTAATATAATATTTTGTAGATACCATACCAAAAAAAATCGTTGTCTATGTATTGATATTAATTTTGTATTTTGCATGATAATGATTTTTGGTAAAATCTTAGTTTACCTTGACATAGTTTGAGCTTCTAAAAATAATATAAGCCTTACGCTTTGGGATGGAGGTAGTAGTATTTAGCATAATATGGTTTTCTTATTTACTACATGCATTTAGATCATTGGAGGTGGAAAAGTTGAAGAGGAAAGTGATGGTCGATGACAGTTTCCCAATGTAATAATAAAATCCTTAATATGCCTTGAAAACCCACACGTACGCTCTTTCTAGGACAGAGGCAGTATGAGGTAATGCACCCACGCGCTGTCATCTGCCGGTTCGTGCTATGTCTCCCAAATCTTGAAATATCGTCAGTTATCCATTTCACGTCCACACTTCTCCCTCTCTCCACGGACTAGGAAAAAACCCTCTCTTCACTTCCCCTTCCCATTCCACCGATGGAGAGCCCAACCGACGCCGTCAACGCAGCGAAAGCGAAAGCCGCGCGGCTGGCCTTAGCCGCAGAGGAGGCGTCCAGAGCCGCGACCGCAGCACGCATGGCCGCAACGGCGGCGATCATTGCCGCAGCGGATGCCAAAGACGAAGCGGAGGCCATTGCCGAAGGTCGGGCCATCGGTCGCTCATCGGCATCTGATGCTGTTGGTAGATGGGTCCACTCTCTTGGGAAGCATCCCCTAGATGACGAGGACGAGGTTGAACTCATCTTTGAACCGCCGCCGCCGACCTTCGACGAGAATATCGTCGACGAGGGGGAGGAAGTATGTTCCGATTCACCTCTCTCCCTTATTCAACATAGCCCTGTATCGATTTGCGCTATGGTCTCTCCCTCTTTTTTTTGCGCTATAGCGTTTTGAATTAGCGTCAGAATCTTTTTAGATTCATATTCAGTATTAGTTGCAACTGCTACATATTTGCTTCACATCCGATTCACCTCTCTCCCTTATTTAACATAGCCCTGTATCGATTTGCTCTATGGTCTCTCCCTCTTTTTTTTGCGCTATAGGGTTTTGAATTAGCGTCAGAATCTTTTTAGATTCATATTCATTATTAGTTGCAACTGCTACATATTTGCTTCACCTGTTTATTTGGCATGTATCAGGTTGCTACTGATGAGGTTGACAGCGATGTCGAGTCGCGTCATAGGAAGGCCAGGGCCACTCTCAACAAGCTTAAGGCGGGGAAGTTCGACAAGTATTGGAGTGAACCCTGGACTGGTGCCAGGAACAGCTGCCCCTTCTGCACAAAGAGCATAAAGGTTGACTTTCGAAGCGTCCTGCAGCATGCCGAAGCCGGTGGGTCCGGCTGTCTCAAAGTTGGGGAAACTGTTAACCGATCCGGCTTCATAGCCAACCACATGGCCTATGGGCTATTCCTAAGGAAGAAATTGAACCAAGCTATCGAGACCGGTCGTGTGCCTCCTCCCAAGCCCAAGCCACCAAAGATTAAAGGTATGGGCAGCAAGAAGCAGAAGAAGCGGGACCGGGAGGAGGCGACAGGAAGAAGATGGTAAATATACTCCGTAACTGTTGTGCATGTTTGTCTCTCCTACTGCTTCAAAAGCAGCATCTTTTGTTGAACTCTGTTTATGTTTGCTGCTCAGCAGCGTTTGTGGTGAACCTATTAGCTTAATTAGGGGTTGTTGAACTATGTCTGTGTTGAACCTTGCTTAATTAGGTTGTGTTGAACTCTGTTTGTGTTGGCGTGGGAAGGGGGGCATGATGCTACCCTGAATTTGCGGGACCCCCAAAAAACTTGCAAATACGAGTGATGCATCCAAAAGGAACAAACTTCTTACATGGTAGACCCCAGTCTGAAAGCAAGAAATGCGATCGGGTCCTTAACAGCCACCGCCCGGATTGATCGGGTATTTTGCCTGCCTACCGCATGTGACTTGTGCTCACTGAAGTTTGGGACCTCACGCATGGGCACCACACGTAAGTGACAGACCTGTTGGTGTAAAAACTCGGGTGATTATTATACTGCATTAGTACAAAGTTTCCTATGGATTCAAGGGTTGGAAAGCCAAGTTAACTCATTTTCATGACTAAGAAGGAGCCAGGCTTACTTTTTCATTTTCATGTTTTAACTTGTTTAAATCTTGGTCAAACAAAGGATTTGACCAGGATTCAAGTGGGCATAAAAATTCAAAAAAGAAATCAAAAAAAAACCAAAGCACATAAGCTTCTTATGTCATATAGTAAGCATTACAGTTGATCAACGAAGTCTAGACATATTCAAACCAGAAAAATATTGTATATACCCCCTAACCCTAAACTCTGTCTTATGAAGTCAAGCATGAAGAAAAGTGGTTTTGGGTTTCAAACATTGGAAATTGAAAAAACTCCCAAAAGCTTCATTTTGGAGTGACTAAGAAGAATCCAGGCTTTCATTTTCATTTTCATGTTTTAAATTGGTTTAAATCTTGGTCAAACCTAGGATTTGACCAAGATTCAAATGGACATAACAAATTCAAAAAAATCAAAACCAAACACATAGTCTTTTGATGTCATATAGTAAGCATTCAAGTTGATAAACAAAGTCTAGACATATTTAAACAAGAAAAATCATGTATATACTTGGCCCCTAACCCTAAACTCTGTCTTATGAAGTCAAGCATTAAGAGGAGTGGTTTTGGGTTTCAAACATGGAAATTTAAAAAACCTCCCAAAAGCTTCATTTTGGAGTGACTAAGAAGAATCCAGGCTTACTTTTCATTTTCATGTTTTAAACTGGTTTAAATCTTGGTCAAACCTAGGATTTGACCAAGATTCAAATGGGCATAACAAATTCAAAAAAAAACTAAACACATAGTCTTTTGATGTCACATAATAAGCATTCAAGTTGATAAACAAGGTCTAGACATATTCAAACCAGAAAAATCATGTATCTACCCCCTACCCCTAAACTTTGTCTTATGAAGTAAAGCACGGAGAGATATCATTTTGGGTTTCGAACATGGAAAATTTAAAAAAACCTCCCAAAAGCTTCATTTTGGAGTGAATAAGAAGGATCCACACTTACTTTTCATTTTCATGTTTTAAACTTGTTTAAATATTGGTCAAACCTGCAAGGATTTGACCAAGATTCAAATGGGCATAAAAATTCAAAAAAAAAACCGAAAACCACTTCTCTTCGTCCTTGACTTCATTAGACAGAGTTTAGGGTTGGGGTATATACATGATTTTTAATGTTTAAATATGTATAGACTCCGTTGATCAACATGAATGCTTACTTTTTTTTTTGACAACTTTACCGTAGGGGAAGCCCCTACGGTGTAGATTTTCTATTTATATATAAAAAGACACCCGAAGAGTACAAAAGGATTACATCAAGGAGGGAAGAAAGGTACAAGTAGTAGTAAAATCATTATGTAAAGGTGCGGAGATCCAATCAAGTAGAGGTTGGACTAAAGGAGATTTCACCTAAATTGGTGAAGAAGAAGATCACTCGAAATCTAACTTTCCATCGGCCGAGGATGGAACTTGTTGTTTGAAGATCAAATCATTTCTTTCCTTCCAAATATTCCAGGCAATCAATTTCCAAGAAACATGGTCCAGTAACGAGGTCTTCGCTCTCAAGAAGCGCTGAGAGATCGGAAGAAGCAATCCCATTGAATATGAATTGAACTCCGAAGAGCGGCAAAAGAACATGAGAAAAATAGGTGGTCTCGAGTTTCCAAATTCATGTCGGCCAGAGGACACAAGAAGGTCCATCATTTACGTTCCGTGTTTACGAAGCATGAGATCCTTCGTGTTCAATCTATCCTTGAGTAGTAACCAAACAAAAACACGTAACTTTGGTAAACATTTTGATTTCCAAATTGGTGGAGAGTAGGGTCACGTGGTGCTTGAGCAAATAAGAACTTGTAGTATTTGGCGAAGTATAAATTGAGTTGCCCCACGGAAAGACTCTCATATCCATCACATTAGGATCCATAACGTACTTTGAAGGTGAAGTTGAACATGCTCCCATTCTGAAACGCCGAGAGAGAGGGGTAAAACAAGCAGAGTGCTTGGATCTTGAACGAGCAAGTTCATGATATGTCCTCATTAAGTGCAAATGAGAATAGTCTAGAATATTTGTCACACAATAACTCTTCGTTGAACCAAAAATCCTTCCAAAATAATGTGGATTCACCATCCCCAATAGTGGAGCAGTGAGGCTTCTATATTCTGAGAGGTGAAGATATCTCGCCAGAATGAACCCCGAGAAGCGGGCGTGAGGTGCGCTGGGCCGTACGGGGACCATACTAGCTTCACCCACGGAATGTCCTCCTTGCTATAGAATTTGTGAAGGCTGCTTCATGAGCAAAGCCTTATTTTGAACTTCAGATTGATCACACCCAAGCCACATTTCTTGGGTTGGCGGACAGACCACGCAGCTAAAGAATGAACCGTGGTGCCCTCCTCCTTAGCCCACAAGCAATGTTTTCTAGATCGATCAAAAATATTTATGATGGTCTTGTGGATTTTTAGAGAAGCAAGGTAGTGAGTTGGTAATGAGGAGAGGAGAATGACCAAGGTTAACCTTCCACCATAGTCTAGAAATGCACTTGCGTTCACGACGCTCAATTTGATCCACAATCGGCGTGAGATCTTGGACGGTTGGTTTTGTCGTACCCGAGGAGACCCAAATACGCAAACGGAAGAGATCCACAACCGAAAATATTGGCAAAAGTGAAGATTTTGATCATCAATGTTTACGGCATAAGGCAAGATTTATTGTAGTTGACATGGAGCCCGTGGCAAGAGAAAAGATTCAAGCAAATTCTTAAGAGCCAAGAGTTGGACATGCTTGCATAATCAAAAGCGTGTTGCGTATTGCACAATTGGGAAGTCTGTATTTGGGATGAGGAGAGGAGGGATAAGGACTCCTTGACCAGCTAGCTTGTTCACCATGGACGTAATAGATCAGCTCCGCCACAAACATAATTGGCGAAAAGGGTCACCCTGTCGCACATACATTGGAATTTTTCTGGGGACCCCATTAAGTAAAACCGAGGAGGAGCCTGAAGAAAAAATGGGAACCAATTGCAACCATTTGTCATCAAAACCCCAACACTTCAAAATATTCGAATAGCTTGGTGCTCAATTGTGTCGAAAGCTTTTGCGAAATCGAGTTTGAGAATCACCACAGGTTGGCCTTGCATTGATGTATATATTCATAAGCCCATGCCACACAATCTTGGATTGACCTGCTCTTAAGGAAACCGTATTGATTCTTATGAACAAGTGAGAGAATTATTTTTGCAAACGGTTGCCAATAGCTTGGTAAGTTTCGGGCAAGTGTTTAGAAGAGATAGGTCTGAAATCATTAGGACCTTCCGGCATTGACTTTTGGGATTAAAGTGATGAAAGCATCATTTATACTCTGCAAGTTAAGCGATCCTTCCAGAATTCATGACAAAGTCTATAAAAATCATACTTAATGATGGGCCAACACACTTTCACAAACAAGCCGATAAAACCATCCAAGGGCCTTATCGAAGGAGTTCTGCCACAATCTTGTCAATCTCCTCATGGGAAAAAGGGTTGGATAAAGATTCTAGACCTTATAAAATCGAGAAGTTGAAGCGGCATCAATTGGGGTAGAAATACCAAGCCTCTCCTTAAGAATGAAGT
Source organism: Lolium multiflorum (assembly GCA_030979885.1). NCBI lineage: Eukaryota > Viridiplantae > Streptophyta > Magnoliopsida > Poales > Poaceae > Lolium > Lolium multiflorum. Next base: position 216,313,446 of record CM061753.1, on the reverse strand, counting down.
ATCCCTGCTATTTCATGATGATCTTGGGCCACAGATCCATCTTCACGAACCAAGGAAGCAATGGTATTTTTTCTATAGCGAATTGTGGCCATGGAGTGAAAAAAGAGGTGTTCTCACTACCAAACTTTGCCCGGTGCGTGCATCGTTTCTTCCAATATTCTTGCTTGCCTTTGTAATAAGTATTGCAACCTCTTTTTAACAATGTTCCTAAAATTCCATTCGTCCCGAAGAACACGCTTTTCTTCAATATCATCAAGCATTAAGATGATCTCATTGCAATTTTCCACAAGCTTGCGATCACAATCCGGTGCTCCATTTCATAAGGCCCTTCCTCAAGAGTTTAAACTGCGAGAGAGAGGCAACGGGACGTTGATGTCCCAAATACGACTAACCACATCATAGAAACCTGGCATCTTAATCCAGTGGTTTTCAAAACGGAAAACTTTCACTTTAGGAATGGAGGTACCAATAGACAGCACACAAGGAATATGATCTGAGGTTGGACGAGCCAAAGGTTTAACCAAGGTGTTAGGATATTTTAGAGTCCATGTCGAAGAGGTAAAGAACCAATCGATTTGTTCCAGTAGTGGCTCGGCCTGCATATTGCTCCATGTAAATGCACGACCTTTAATTGGAAGCTCGACTAACCCTTGGTAACTAATGATTTCATTAAACGTAGCCATATTGCTCCATGTAAACATGAATGCTTACTATAACTTAAGAAGCTTAATTATGTGCTTTGGTTTTTCATTTTTTGAATTCTTTATTGAATTTTTATGCCTATTTGAATCTTGGTCAAATCCTAGGTTTGACCAAGAATTAAACAAGTCAGTAACATGAAAATGAAAAAGTAAGCCTGGATCCTTCTTATTCACTCAAAAAATGAAGCTTTTGGGAGGGTTTTTGAATTTTCCATGTTTGAAACCCAAAACCATTCCTCTTATATGCTTGACTTCATATATATCACAGAGTTTAGCCTTAGGGGGTATATACATGATTTTTCTAGTTTGAATATGTCTAAACCTTGTTTATCAACTTGAATGCTTACTATAAACCAAAAATTCATGTATCTACACCTAACCCTAAACTATGCATGAAGAGAAGTGGTTTTGGGTTTCAAACCTGGATATCTCAAAAACCCTCCCAAAAGCTTCATTTTGGAGTGAATAAGAAGGATCAAGGCTTAATTTTTCATTTTCATGTTTTAATCTTGTTTAAATCTTGGTCAAACCTAGGATTTGACCAAGATTCAAATGGGCATAATTTAAAAAATGAAAAATCAAGGCACATAGTCTTCTTATGTCATATAGTAAGCATTCAATTAAGTTGATAAACAAGCTCTGGACATATTCAAACCAGAAAAATCATGATGAATCTACCCCCTATATATCCCTAAACCCTAACTTATGAAGTCAAGCATGAAGAGAAGTGGTTTTTGGTATAAATCATGGAAATTTCATATTCATGTTTATTAAACTTGTTTAAATCATGGTCAAACCTAGGATTTGACCAAGATTCAAATGGGCATAAATATTCAGAAAAAACAAAAAATGGAAAATCAAGGCACATAGTCTTCTTATGTCATATATATAGTAAGCATTCAATTAAGTTGATAACAAGGTCTAGACATATTCAAACGAGAAAAATCATGTATCAAGCTACCCCTAACCCCAAACTCTGTCTTATGAAGTCAAGCATGAAGAGAAGTACGTGGTTTTTTGGTTTCAAACATGGAAATTTCAAAAACCCTCTCAAGAGCTTCATTTTGGAGTGACTACGAAGGATACATGCTTAATTTTCATATTCATGTTTTAAACTTGTTTAAATCATGGTCAAACCTAGGATTTGACCAAGATTCAAATGGGCATAATTTAAAAAAATGTAAAATCAAGGCACATAGTCTTCTTATGTCATATAGTAAGCATTCAATTAAGTTGATAAACAAGGTCTAGACATATCAAACCAGAAAAATCATGTATCTACCCCTATATATCCCCAAACTCTGTCTTTATGAAGTCAAGCATGAAGAGAAGTGGTTTTTTGGTTTCAAGCATGGAAATTTCAAAAACCTCCCCAAACTTCATTTTAGAGTGACTAAGAAGGATACAAGCTTGCCTTTTCATTTTCATGTTTTAAACTTGTTTAAATTATCTTGGTCAAATCTAGGATTTGACAAGATTCAAATGGGCAAACATATGATAAGTGATGCAAATATCATTTCTAAGTGCGGGCAAACCAGAGATATGTGGTTTTTGGTTTCAAACATATTCAAACGAGAGAAATCATGTATCTACCCCCTAACACTAAACTCTGTCTCATGAAGTCAAGCGCATGCATGAAGATATGTGGTTTTTGGTTTCAAACATGGAAATTTCAAAAACCCTCCCAAGAGCTTCATTTCGAAGTGATTAATTAAGAAGCATACATGCATGCTTACTTTTTCATATTCATGTTTTAAACTTATTCAAATCTTGGTGAAACCTAGGATTTGACCAAGATTCAAATGGGTATAAAAATTTAAAAAATACAAAAAAGGTCTTCTTATGTTATATAGTAGGCATTCAATTAAGTTGATAAACAAGTTCTAGACATATTCAAACAAGAAAAATCATGCATGTATCTACCCATAACCCTAAACTTTGTTTCATGAAGTCAAGCATGAAGATATGTGGTTTTTGGTTTCGAACATGGAAATTCAAAAACCCTCCCAAGAGCTTCATTTTGAAGTGACTAAGAAGCATACATGCTTACTTTTTCATATTCATGTTTTTAACTTATTCAAATCTTGGTGGAACCAAGGATTTGACAAAGATTCAAATGGGTATAAAAATTCAAAAAAAAACAAGGTCTTCTCTTATGTTATATAGTAAGCATTCAATTAATTTGATAAACAAGGTCTACACATATTCAAACCAGGAAAATCATGTATCTACCACCTAACCCTAAACTCTGTCTTATGAAGTCAAGCATGCATGAAGAGAAGTGGTTTTTGGTTTCAAGCATGGAAATTTCCATGTTTGAAACCCAAAACCACTTCTCTTCATATGCTTGACTTCATATGACAGAGTTTAGCGTTAGGGGGTAGATACATGATTTTTTGGTTTGAATATGTCCAAACCTTGTTTATCAACTTGAATGTGTAATATATATATGACATAAGAAGACTGCATGCTTTGGTTTTTCATTTTTTGATTTTTTTGAAATTTTAAGCCCATCTGATTCTTTGTCAAATAATAGGTTTGACCAAGATTTAAACATGTTTAAAACATGAAAATGAAAAAGGTAAGCCTCCATCCTTCTTAGTCACTCCAAAATGAAGCTTTTTGGAGGGTTTTTGAAAATTCCATGTTTGAAACCCAAAACGACTTCTCTTCGTGCTTGACTTGATAAGACAGAGTTTTGGGTTAGGGGTAGATACATGATTTTTCCGGTTTGAATATGTCTAGACCTTGTTTATCAACTTAAATGCTAACTATATGACATCAGAATGGGCATAAAAATTTAAAAAATTTAAAAATGTAAAACCAAAATTTAATTGGGAGGAAAGGGTACATGAATTACAATTAAAAAACAAGGTAACTTAAATACTTGGATGCCCCAAGATGTGTGGAAGCCCAAAACAATGGCAAAACATATCATGTGCGCATGCTGCATCCAATTCAAGTAGAACACATAGTAGGCACCGATAGTTTGACCTAAATTTGAAATCAAAGAGAAGGTGGTTAGAAAAAATCAAAATTGGCAAAGCAAAGCATGAAATCAAAAAATTGTGATGCACTCTAGCTATGAAAATTATCAAACAATGCAAACCAAAATGATTTTTTAGAGGAATACTAGTTCAACTTATTTAATTTTTTATTTGTAGGCCAAAATCAAACCCCGTAGTTGGATTTTTTTTTCAACTTGATCTGTAGTACTGGGGAAAACCCTAGTTTATAACCTATTTAATAATAGATTCGTAGTCGATTCTTTTACTTTTTTATTATTACTATGCAGCACATGTGTGTTTGCCCGTCGAGTGAAACTCGGAGGAAGAGGAATCACTCGGAAGGAGAAGAAGGGAGAGCAGTCACGGGGCCCCTCTTATTGATGGTGTATATTCTTTTTCTGGTGATGTTGACTGTTGTGCAGGGTTTGTCAGTGCGCAGGAGGTGCGAGCGAGCGAGCGAGTCGAGCGAGGCCGAGAATGAGAGAGATTTGTTTTTTTTTGTGAGAGGGACAACCGAAGGATCCAGAAGGACCCACAGACTTCCAATACGCATCCTGATGCGTCTTCTCTTGACAAAGAAGATGGCTGGGAGTTGGCGTACCTATTGCACGTGACTTGTGCTCACTCAAGTGTGGGACCACACGCGTGGGCACCACACGTAAGTGACAGACCTGTTGGTGTAAAAACTCGGTTGATTATTATAGTGCATTAGAACAAAGTTTCCTATGGATTCAAGGGTAGGAAATCCAAGTTAACTCATTTACATGACATTATTTTTTCCATGAAGCAAAGTTAACACTATCAATTGGTACATTTTGGAGTGACTAAGAAGGATCAATGCTTACTTATTCGTTTAATTTCACGTGTTAAACTTGTCTAAATCTTGTTCAAACCTAGGATTTGACCAAGATTCAAATGGGCAGAAAAATAATTAAAAAACAGAAAAATGAAAAACCAAATCACATAGTAAGCATTCAAGTTGATAAACAAGGTCTAGACATATTCAAACCAGACAAATCATGTATCTATACCCCTAACCCCTAAACTCTGTCTTATGAAGTCAAGCATGTGAAGAGAAGTGGTTTTGGGTTTGGGGGTATATATACATGATTTTTATTGTTTAAATATATATAGACTTTGTTGATCAACATGAATGCTTAATTACTATATGACATAAGAAGTTTATGTGCTTTGGTGTTTCATTTTTTTGATTTCTTTTTTGAATTTTTATGCCCATTTGAATCTTGGTCAAATCCTAGGTTTGACAAAGATTTAAACAAGTTTGAAACATGAAAATGAAAAAGTAAGCTTGGATCCTTCTTAGTCACTCCAAAATGAAGCTTTTGGGTGGGTTTTTGAAATTTCCATGTTTGAAACCCAAAACCACTTCTTCTCTTCATGCTTGACTTCATAAGACAACGTTTAGGGTTAGGGGGTAGATACATGATTTTTCTGGTTTGAATATGTCTAGACTTCGTTGATCAACTTGAATGCTTAGTATATTACATAAGAAGACTATGTGGTTTGGTTTTTGATTTTCTTGATTTTGTTTGATTTTTTATGACCATTTGAATCTTGGTCAAATCCTAGGTTTGACCAAGATTTAAACAAGTTTAAAACATGAAAATGAAAAAGTAAGCATGGATCCTTCTTAGTCATGACAATGAGTTAACTTGGCTTTACTACCCTTGATGAATCCATAGGAAACTTTTTGTACTAATGCAGTATAATATTCTGGTTTGAATATGTCTAGACCTTGTTTATCAACTTAATTTGAAAGACATACAAGTTATAGCACACATAGTGCATACATTTTCACACATACTGCACTAGATGCTAACCCTATAGTTTGAGGCCATTTGGATGAGGTCGAAAAAATTCTTGGATTAGAATCGTGTTGTTCGAACCCCGTAGTTGGATTTTTTTGAACCCTTGATCTTTAGAACTGGGCAAAACCCAAGTTTAACCATGCAAGATTCAAATGGCCCTAAAAATTCAGAAAAAAATCAAAAGAATGAAAAACCAAAGCACATATATAGCATTCTTATGTCATATGTATAGTAAGCATTCAAGTTAATAAGGTCTAGACATATATATTCAAACCAGAAAAATGGTTTTGGTTTCAAACATGGAAATATCAAAAACCTCCCAAAAACTTCATTTTAGAGTGACTAGAAGGTTACATGCTTCCCTTTTCATTTTCATGTTTTAAACTTGTTTAAATCTTGGTCAAACCTAGAATTTGACAAGATTCAAATGGGCATCAAAATTCAAAAAAATCAGAAAAAGAAAAACCAAAGCAATTGTTTTCTTATGTCATATAGTAAGCATTAAAGTTGATAAACAAGGTCTAGACATATTCAAACCAGACAAATCATGTATCTATACCCCTAACCCCTAAACTCTGTCTTATGAAGTCAAGCATGTGAAGAGAAGTGGTTTTGGGTTTCAAACATGGAAATTTCAAAACCTCCCAAAAGCTTCATTTTAGAGTGACTAAGAAGGATACATGCTTCCCTTTTCATTTTCATGTTTTAAACTTGTTTAAATTATCTTGGTCAAACCTAGGATTCGACATGATTCAAATGGGCATCAAAATTAAAAAAAAACAGAAAAAGGAAAAACCAAAGCAATAGTTTTCTTATATATGTCATATAGTAAGCATTAAAGTTGATAAACAAGGTCTAGATATATCCAAACCAGACAAATCATGTATCTACCCCCGGCCTGTCGATCTTATGAAGCTAGTCTACTAGCATGAAGGGAACTCGTTTTCGGTTTCAAACATAGAAATTACAAGAACATCCCAAAAGCTTCTCCATTTTAGAGTGACTACGAAGGATACTGACTTCCCTTTTCATTTTCATGTTTTAAACTTGTTTAAATCTTGGTCAAACCAAGGATTTGACCAAGATTCAAATGGGCCTAAAAATTTAGAAAAAATTCAAAAAGAGAATGAAAAACCAAAGCACATAGCATTCTTATGTCATATGTATAGTAAGCATTCAAGTTGATAAACAAGGTCTAGACATATTCAAACCAAAAAATCATGTATATATCTACCCCTAACCCTAAACTGATCTGTCGATCTTATGGAAGTCAATCATGAAGAGAAGTGGTTTTGGGTTTCAAACATGGAAATTTCAAGAACATCCCAAAAGCTTCATTTTAGAGTGACTAAGAAGGATCCATGCTTACTTACTCATTTTCACGTGTTAAACTTGTCTAAATCTTGGTGAAACCTAGGATTTGACCAAGATATGATTCAAATGCGCAGAAAATTAAAAAAATCAGAAAAATTAAAAACCAAAGTACATAGTCTTCTTATGTCATATAGTAAGCATATTCAAGTTGATAAACAAGGTTTGGACATATTCAAACCATACAAATCATGTATCTATACCCCCTAACCCTAAACTTTTTCTTATGAAGTCAAGCATGAAGAGAAGTGGTTTTGGGTTTCAAAGATGGAAATTTCAAAAACCTCCAAAAACTTCATTTTAGAGTGACTGAGAAGTTAGCATTAAAGTTGATAAACAAGGTTTAGACATATTCAAACCAGACAAATCATGTATCTACCCCTAACCCTAAACTCGGTCTTATGAAGTCTAGCATGAAGAGAATCGTTTTGAGTTTCAAACGTTTAAGCCAAAAGCCCCATTTCAAATATTTCAAACTTATTCAAAGTTGGTTCAAATTTGAAAGACATACAAGTTATAGCACACATAGTGCATACATTTTCACACATACTGCACTAGATGCTAACCCTATAGTTTGAGGCCACTTGGATGAGGTCGAAAAAGTTCTTGGATTAGAATCGTGTTGTTCGAACCCCGTAGTTGGATTTTTTTGAACCTTGATCTGTAGTACTGGGCAAAACCCTAGTTTAACCTATTTAATTATAGATTCGTATATCGATTTTTCTACCTTTTTATTATTACTATGCTGCAGATGTGCGTTTGCCCGTCGAGTGAAACTCGGAGGAAGAGGGATCACTCGGAAGGAGAGAAAAAAGGCAGAGCATTATGGTGTCTCCCCTTTTTCGGGTGATGATGATGATGTTGACTGTTGTGCAGGGTTTGTCAGTGCGCAGGACGTGCGAGCGAGCGAGCGAGCGAGCGAGGCCGAGAATGAGATAGATTTGTTTTTTTTTGTGAGAGGGACAACCGAAGGATCCAGAAGGACCCACGGACTTCCAATACGCATCCTGATGCGTCTTCTCTTGACAAAGAAGATGGCTGGGAGTTGGCGTACCTATTGCACGTGACTTGTGCTCACTGAAGTGTGGGACCTCACGCGTGGGCACCACACGTAAGTGACAGACCTGTTGGTGTAAAAACTCGGTTGATTATTATAGTGCATTAGAACAAAGTTTCCTATGGATTCAAGGGTAGGAAATCCAAGTTAACTCATTTACATGACATTATTTTTTCCATGAAGCAAAGTTAACACTATCAATTGGTACATTTTGGAGTGACTAAGAAGGATCAATGCTTACTTATTCGTTTAATTTCACGTGTTAAACTTGTCTAAATCTTGTTCAAACCTAGGATTTGACCAAGATTCAAATGGGCAGAAAAATAATTAAAAAACAGAAAAATGAAAAACCAAATCACATAGTCTTCTTATGTCATATAGTAAGCATTCAAGTTGATAAACAAGGTCTAGACATATTCAAACCAGACAAATCATGTATCTATACCCCTAACCCCTAAACTCTGTCTTATGAAGTCAAGCATGTGAAGAGAAGTGGTTTTGGGTTTCAAACATCGAAATTTCAAAAACCTCCCAAAAGCTTCATTTTAGAGTGACTAAGAAGGATACATGCTTCCCTTTACATTTTCATGTTTTAAACTTGTTTAAATTATCTTGGTCAAACCTAGGATTTGACGAAGATACAAATGGGTGGGCACAAAATTCAAAAAAATCAGAAAAATGAAAAACCAAATCACATAGTCTTCTTATGTCATATCGTAAGCAATCAAGTTGATAAACAAGGTCTAGATATATCCAAACCAGACAAATCATGTATCTACCCCCTGTCGATCTTATGAAGTCTAGCATGAAGGGAAGTCGTTTTGGGTTTCAAACATTGAAATTTAAAGAACATCCCAAAAGCTTCATTTTAGAGTGACTAAGAAGGATACAGACTTCCCTTTTCATTTTCATGTTTTAAATTTGTTTAAATCTTGGTCAAACCAAGGATTTGACCAAGATTCAAATGGCCCTAAAAATTCAGAAAAAAATGAAAAGAATGAAAAACCAAAGCACATAACATTCTTATGTCATATGTATAGTAAGCATTCAAGTTGATATACAAGGTCTAGACATATATATTCAAACCTAGGATTTGACTAAGATTCAAATGGGCATAACAAATTCAAAAAACAAAAACCAAACACATAGTCTTCTGATGTCATATAGCAAGCATTCAAGTTGATAAACAAACTTGTTTAAATCATGGTCAAACCTAGGATTTGACCAAGATTCAAATGGGCATAATTTTAAAAAAATGTAAAATCAAGGCACATAGTCTTCTTATGTCATATAGTAAGCATTCAATTAAGTTGATAAACAAGGTCTAGACATATCAAACCAGAAAATTCATGTGTCTAGCTACCCCTAACCCTAAACTCTGCACGAAGAGAAGTGGTTTTGGGTTTCAAACATGGATATTTCAAAAACCCTCCCAAAAACCTTCATTTTGGAGTTAATAAGAAGGATCAAGGCTTACTTTTTCATTTTCATGTTTTAATCTTTTTTAAATCTTTGTCAAACCTAGGTTTTGACCAATATTCAAAAGGGCATAATTTTTAAAAAATGAAATATCAAGGCACATAGTCTTCTTATGTCATATAGTAAGCATTCAATTAAGTTGATAAACAAGCTCTAGACATATTCAAACCAGAAAAATCATGATGTATCTACCCCCTATATATCCCTAAACCCTAACTTATGAAGTCAAGCATGAAGAGAAGTGGTTTTTGGTTTAAATCATGGAAATTTCAAAAACCCTCCCAAGAGCTTCATTTTGGAGTGACTAATTAAGAAGCATACATGCTTACCTTTTCATATTCATGTTTTAAACTTGTTCAAATCTAGGTCAACAAACCTAGGATTTGACGAAGAATCAAATGGGTATAAAAAATTTAAAAACAAGCTCTAGATAAGCTCAAGTTGAAAAACAAGTTCTAGACATATTCCAACCAGAAAAATCATGTATGTACCCCCTATATATATATCCCTAAACCCTGACTTATGAAGTCAAGCATGAAGAGAAGTGGTTTTTGGTTTCAATCATGGAAATTTCAAAAACCCTCCCAAGAGCTTCATTTTGGAGTGGCTAAGAAGGATAGATACTTAATTTTTCATATTTATGTTTTAAACTAGTTTAAATCATGGTCAAACCTAGGATTTGACCAAGATTCAAATGGGCATAAAAATTCAAAATAAATGAAAATAAATGAAAAACCAAGGCACGTAGTCTTCTTATGTCATATAGTAAGCATTCAATTAAGTTGATAAACAAGGTCTAGACATATTCAAACCAGAAACATCATGTATCTAGCTACCCTAGCCCTAAACTCTGTCTTATGAAGTCAAGCATGCATGAAGAGAAGTCGTGGTTTTTGGTTTCAAACATGGAAATTTTAAAAACCCTACCAAGATCTACATTTTGGAGTGACTAAGAAGGATATATGCTTAATTTTTCCTATTCATGTTTTATTAAACTTGTTTAAATCATGGTCAAACCTAGGATTTGACCAAGATTCAAATGGGCATAAAAATTCAGAAAAAACAAAAAATGGAAAATCAAGGCACATAGTCTTCTTATGTCACATTAGTAAGCATTCAATTAAGTTGATAAACAAGGTCTAGATATATTCAAACCAGAGAAATCATGTATCTACCCCTAACCCTAAACTCTATCTCATGAAGTCAAGCATGAAGATATGTGGTTTTTGGTTTAAAACATGGAAATTTCAAAAACCCTCCCAAGAGCTTCATTTTGGAGTGACTAAGAAGGATATATGCTTAATTTTTCATATTCATGTTTTCAACTTGTTTAAATCATGGTCAAACTTAGGATTTGACCAAGATTCAAATGGGCATAAAAAAAAAAACAATAAAATGAAAAACCAATGCACATAGTCTTCTTATGTCATATATATAGTAAGCATTCAATTAAGTTGATAACAAGGTCTAGACATATTCAAACGAGAAAAATCATGTATCAAGCTACCCCTAACCCCAAACTCTGTCTTATGAAGTCAAGCATGAAGAGAAGTACGTGGTTTTTTGGTTTCAAACATGGAAATTTCAAAAACCCTCTCAAGAGCTTCATTTTGGAGTGACTACGAAGGATACATGCTTAATTTTCATATTCATGTTTTAAACTTGTTTAAATCATGGTCAAACCTAGGATTTGACCAAGATTCAAATGGGCATAATTTAAAAAAATGTAAAATCAAGGCACATAGTCTTCTTATGTCATATAGTAAGCATTCAATTAAGTTGATAAACAAGGTCTAGACATATCAAACCAGAAAAATCATGTATCTACCCCTATATATCCCCAAACTCTGTCTTTATGAAGTCAAGCATGAAGAGAAGTGGTTTTTTGGTTTCAAGCATGGAAATTTCAAAAACCTCCCCAAACTTCATTTTAGAGTGACTAAGAAGGATACAAGCTTGCCTTTTCATTTTCATGTTTTAAACTTGTTTAAATTATCTTGGTCAAATCTAGGATTTGACAAGATTCAAATGGGCAAACATATGATAAGTGATGCAAATATCATTTCTAAGTGCGGGCAAACCAGAGATATGTGGTTTTTGGTTTCAAACATATTCAAACGAGAGAAATCATGTATCTACCCCCTAACACTAAACTCTGTCTCATGAAGTCAAGCGCATGCATGAAGATATGTGGTTTTTGGTTTCAAACATGGAAATTTCAAAAACCCTCCCAAGAGCTTCATTTCGAAGTGATTAATTAAGAAGCATACATGCATGCTTACTTTTTCATATTCATGTTTTAAACTTATTCAAATCTTGGTGAAACCTAGGATTTGACCAAGATTCAAATGGGTATAAAAATTTAAAAAATACAAAAAAGGTCTTCTTATGTTATATAGTAGGCATTCAATTAAGTTGATAAACAAGTTCTAGACATATTCAAACAAGAAAAATCATGCATGTATCTACCCATAACCCTAAACTTTGTTTCATGAAGTCAAGCATGAAGATATGTGGTTTTTGGTTTCGAACATGGAAATTCAAAAACCCTCCCAAGAGCTTCATTTTGAAGTGACTAAGAAGCATACATGCTTACTTTTTCATATTCATGTTTTTAACTTATTCAAATCTTGGTGGAACCAAGGATTTGACAAAGATTCAAATGGGTATAAAAATTCAAAAAAAACAAGGTCTTCTCTTATGTTATATAGTAAGCATTCAATTAATTTGATAAACAAGGTCTACACATATTCAAACCAGGAAAATCATGTATCTACCACCTAACCCTAAACTCTGTCTTATGAAGTCAAGCATGCATGAAGAGAAGTGGTTTTTGGTTTCAAGCATGGAAATTTCCATGTTTGAAACCCAAAACCACTTCTCTTCATATGCTTGACTTCATATGACAGAGTTTAGCGTTAGGGGGTAGATACATGATTTTTTGGTTTGAATATGTCCAAACCTTGTTTATCAACTTGAATGTGTAATATATATATGACATAAGAAGACTGCATGCTTTGGTTTTTCATTTTTTGATTTTTTTGAAATTTTAAGCCCATCTGATTCTTTGTCAAATAATAGGTTTGACCAAGATTTAAACATGTTTAAAACATGAAAATGAAAAAGGTAAGCCTCCATCCTTCTTAGTCACTCCAAAATGAAGCTTTTTGGAGGGTTTTTGAAAATTCCATGTTTGAAACCCAAAACGACTTCTCTTCGTGCTTGACTTGATAAGACAGAGTTTTGGGTTAGGGGTAGATACATGATTTTTCCGGTTTGAATATGTCTAGACCTTGTTTATCAACTTAAATGCTAACTATATGACATCAGAATGGGCATAAAAATTTAAAAAATTTAAAAATGTAAAACCAAAATTTAATTGGGAGGAAAGGGTACATGAATTACAATTAAAAAACAAGGTAACTTAAATACTTGGATGCCCCAAGATGTGTGGAAGCCCAAAACAATGGCAAAACATATCATGTGCGCATGCTGCATCCAATTCAAGTAGAACACATAGTAGGCACCGATAGTTTGACCTAAATTTGAAATCAAAGAGAAGGTGGTTAGAAAAAATCAAAATTGGCAAAGCAAAGCATGAAATCAAAAAATTGTGATGCACTCTAGCTATGAAAATTATCAAACAATGCAAACCAAAATGATTTTTTAGAGGAATACTAGTTCAACTTATTTAATTTTTTATTTGTAGGCCAAAATCAAACCCCGTAGTTGGATTTTTTTTTCAACTTGATCTGTAGTACTGGGGAAAACCCTAGTTTATAACCTATTTAATAATAGATTCGTAGTCGATTCTTTTACTTTTTTATTATTACTATGCAGCACATGTGTGTTTGCCCGTCGAGTGAAACTCGGAGGAAGAGGAATCACTCGGAAGGAGAAGAAGGGAGAGCAGTCACGGGGCCCCTCTTATTGATGGTGTATATTCTTTTTCTGGTGATGTTGACTGTTGTGCAGGGTTTGTCAGTGCGCAGGAGGTGCGAGCGAGCGAGCGAGTCGAGCGAGGCCGAGAATGAGAGAGATTTGTTTTTTTTTGTGAGAGGGACAACCGAAGGATCCAGAAGGACCCACAGACTTCCAATACGCATCCTGATGCGTCTTCTCTTGACAAAGAAGATGGCTGGGAGTTGGCGTACCTATTGCACGTGACTTGTGCTCACTCAAGTGTGGGACCACACGCGTGGGCACCACACGTAAGTGACAGACCTGTTGGTGTAAAAACTCGGTTGATTATTATAGTGCATTAGAACAAAGTTTCCTATGGATTCAAGGGTAGGAAATCCAAGTTAACTCATTTACATGACATTATTTTTTCCATGAAGCAAAGTTAACACTATCAATTGGTACATTTTGGAGTGACTAAGAAGGATCAATGCTTACTTATTCGTTTAATTTCACGTGTTAAACTTGTCTAAATCTTGTTCAAACCTAGGATTTGACCAAGATTCAAATGGGCAGAAAAATAATTAAAAAACAGAAAAATGAAAAACCAAATCACATAGTAAGCATTCAAGTTGATAAACAAGGTCTAGACATATTCAAACCAGACAAATCATGTATCTATACCCCTAACCCCTAAACTCTGTCTTATGAAGTCAAGCATGTGAAGAGAAGTGGTTTTGGGTTTGGGGGTATATATACATGATTTTTATTGTTTAAATATATATAGACTTTGTTGATCAACATGAATGCTTAATTACTATATGACATAAGAAGTTTATGTGCTTTGGTGTTTCATTTTTTTGATTTCTTTTTTGAATTTTTATGCCCATTTGAATCTTGGTCAAATCCTAGGTTTGACAAAGATTTAAACAAGTTTGAAACATGAAAATGAAAAAGTAAGCTTGGATCCTTCTTAGTCACTCCAAAATGAAGCTTTTGGGTGGGTTTTTGAAATTTCCATGTTTGAAACCCAAAACCACTTCTTCTCTTCATGCTTGACTTCATAAGACAACGTTTAGGGTTAGGGGGTAGATACATGATTTTTCTGGTTTGAATATGTCTAGACTTCGTTGATCAACTTGAATGCTTAGTATATTACATAAGAAGACTATGTGGTTTGGTTTTTGATTTTCTTGATTTTGTTTGATTTTTTATGACCATTTGAATCTTGGTCAAATCCTAGGTTTGACCAAGATTTAAACAAGTTTAAAACATGAAAATGAAAAAGTAAGCATGGATCCTTCTTAGTCATGACAATGAGTTAACTTGGCTTTACTACCCTTGATGAATCCATAGGAAACTTTTTGTACTAATGCAGTATAATATTCTGGTTTGAATATGTCTAGACCTTGTTTATCAACTTAATTTGAAAGACATACAAGTTATAGCACACATAGTGCATACATTTTCACACATACTGCACTAGATGCTAACCCTATAGTTTGAGGCCATTTGGATGAGGTCGAAAAAATTCTTGGATTAGAATCGTGTTGTTCGAACCCCGTAGTTGGATTTTTTTGAACCCTTGATCTTTAGAACTGGGCAAAACCCAAGTTTAACCATGCAAGATTCAAATGGCCCTAAAAATTCAGAAAAAAATCAAAAGAATGAAAAACCAAAGCACATATATAGCATTCTTATGTCATATGTATAGTAAGCATTCAAGTTGATAAACAAGGTCTAGACATATATATTCAAACCAGAAGAGAAGTGGTTTCGGGTTTCAAACATGGAAATATCAAAAACCTCCCAAAAACTTCATTTTAGAGTGACTGAGAAGGTTACATGCTTCCCTTTTCATTTTCATGTTTTAAACTTGTTTAAATCTTGGTCAAACCTAGAATTTGACAAGATTCAAATGGGCATCAAAATTCAAAAAAATCAGAAAAAGAAAAACCAAAGCAATTGTTTTCTTATGTCATATAGTAAGCATTAAAGTTGATAAACAAGGTCTAGACATATTCAACCAGACAAATCATGTATCTATACCCCTAACCCCTAAACTCTGTCTTATGAAGTCAAGCATGTGAAGAGAAGTGGTTTTGGGTTTCAAACATGGAAATTTCAAAAACCTCCCAAAAGCTTCATTTTAGAGTGACTAAGAAGGATACATGCTTCCCTTTTCATTTTCATGTTTTAAACTTGTTTAAATTATCTTGGTCAAACCTAGGATTCGACATGATTCAAATGGGCATCAAAATTAAAAAAAACAGAAAAAGGAAAAACCAAAGCAATAGTTTTCTTATATATGTCATATAGTAAGCATTAAAGTTGATAAACAAGGTCTAGATATATCCAAACCAGACAAATCATGTATCTACCCCCGGCCTGTCGATCTTATGAAGCTAGTCTACTAGCATGAAGGGAACTCGTTTTCGGTTTCAAACATAGAAATTACAAGAACATCCCAAAAGCTTCTCCATTTTAGAGTGACTACGAAGGATACTGACTTCCCTTTTCATTTTCATGTTTTAAACTTGTTTAAATCTTGGTCAAACCAAGGATTTGACCAAGATTCAAATGGGCCTAAAAATTTAGAAAAAATTCAAAAAGAGAATGAAAAACCAAAGCACATAGCATTCTTATGTCATATGTATAGTAAGCATTCAAGTTGATAAACAAGGTCTAGACATATTCAAACCAAAAAATCATGTATATATCTACCCCTAACCCTAAACTGATCTGTCGATCTTATGGAAGTCAATCATGAAGAGAAGTGGTTTTGGGTTTCAAACATGGAAATTTCAAGAACATCCCAAAAGCTTCATTTTAGAGTGACTAAGAAGGATCCATGCTTACTTACTCATTTTCACGTGTTAAACTTGTCTAAATCTTGGTGAAACCTAGGATTTGACCAAGATATGATTCAAATGCGCAGAAAATTAAAAAAATCAGAAAAATTAAAAACCAAAGTACATAGTCTTCTTATGTCATATAGTAAGCATATTCAAGTTGATAAACAAGGTTTGGACATATTCAAACCATACAAATCATGTATCTATACCCCCTAACCCTAAACTTTTTCTTATGAAGTCAAGCATGAAGAGAAGTGGTTTTGGGTTTCAAAGATGGAAATTTCAAAAACCTCCAAAAACTTCATTTTAGAGTGACTGAGAAGTTAGCATTAAAGTTGATAAACAAGGTTTAGACATATTCAAACCAGACAAATCATGTATCTACCCCTAACCCTAAACTCGGTCTTATGAAGTCTAGCATGAAGAGAATCGTTTTGAGTTTCAAACGTTTAAGCCAAAAGCCCCATTTCAAATATTTCAAACTTATTCAAAGTTGGTTCAAATTTGAAAGACATACAAGTTATAGCACACATAGTGCATACATTTTCACACATACTGCACTAGATGCTAACCCTATAGTTTGAGGCCACTTGGATGAGGTCGAAAAAGTTCTTGGATTAGAATCGTGTTGTTCGAACCCCGTAGTTGGATTTTTTGAACCTTGATCTGTAGTACAGGGCAAAACCCTAGTTTAACCTATTTAATTATAGATTCGTATATCGATTTTTCTACCTTTTTATTATTACTATGCTGCAGATGTGCGTTTGCCCGTCGAGTGAAACTCGGAGGAAGAGGGATCACTCGGAAGGAGAGAAAAAAGGCAGAGCATTATGGTGTCTCCCCTTTTTCGGGTGATGATGATGATGTTGACTGTTGTGCAGGGTTTGTCGGTGCGCAGACGTGCGAGCGAGCGAGCGAGCGAGTCGAGCGAGGCCGAGAATGAGATAGATTTGTTTTTTTTTGTGAGAGGGACAACCGAAGGATCCAGAAGGACCCACGGACTTCCAATACGCATCCTGATGCGTCTTCTCTTGACAAAGAAGATGGCTGGGAGTTTGCGTACCTATTGCACGTGACTTGTGCTCACTGAAGTGTGGGACCTCACGCGTGGGCACCACACGTAAGTGACAGACCTGTTGGTGTAAAAACTCGGTTGATTATTATAGTGCATTAGAACAAAGTTTCCTATGGATTCAAGGGTAGGAAATCCAAGTTAACTCATTTACATGACATTATTTTTTCCATGAAGCAAAGTTAACACTATCAATTGGTACATTTTGGAGTGACTAAGAAGGATCAATGCTTACTTATTCGTTTAATTTCACGTGTTAAACTTGTCTAAATCTTGTTCAAACCTAGGATTTGACCAAGATTCAAATGGGCAGAAAAATAATTAAAAAACAGAAAAATGAAAAACCAAATCACATAGTCTTCTTATGTCATATAGTAAGCATTCAAGTTGATAAACAAGGTCTAGACATATTCAAACCAGACAAATCATGTATCTATACCCCTAACCCCTAAACTCTGTCTTATGAAGTCAAGCATGTGAAGAGAAGTGGTTTTGGGTTTCAAACATCGAAATTTCAAAAACCTCCCAAAAGCTTCATTTTAGAGTGACTAAGAAGGATACATGCTTCCCTTTACATTTTCATGTTTTAAACTTGTTTAAATTATCTTGGTCAAACCTAGGATTTGACGAAGATACAAATGGGTGGGCACAAAATTCAAAAAAATCAGAAAAATGAAAAACCAAATCACATAGTCTTCTTATGTCATATCGTAAGCAATCAAGTTGATAAACAAGGTCTAGATATATCCAAACCAGACAAATCATGTATCTACCCCCTGTCGATCTTATGAAGTCTAGCATGAAGGGAAGTCGTTTTGGGTTTCAAACATTGAAATTTAAAGAACATCCCAAAAGCTTCATTTTAGAGTGACTAAGAAGGATACAGACTTCCCTTTTCATTTTCATGTTTTAAATTTGTTTAAATCTTGGTCAAACCAAGGATTTGACCAAGATTCAAATGGCCCTAAAAATTCAGAAAAAAATGAAAAGAATGAAAAACCAAAGCACATAACATTCTTATGTCATATGTATAGTAAGCATTCAAGTTGATATACAAGGTCTAGACATATATATTCAAACCTAGGATTTGACTAAGATTCAAATGGGCATAACAAATTCAAAAAACAAAAACCAAACACATAGTCTTCTGATGTCATATAGCAAGCATTCAAGTTGATAAACAAACTTGTTTAAATCATGGTCAAACCTAGGATTTGACCAAGATTCAAATGGGCATAATTTTAAAAAATGTAAAATCAAGGCACATAGTCTTCTTATGTCATATAGTAAGCATTCAATTAAGTTGATAAACAAGGTCTAGACATATCAAACCAGAAAATTCATGTGTCTAGCTACCCCTAACCCTAAACTCTGCACGAAGAGAAGTGGTTTTGGGTTTCAAACATGGATATTTCAAAAACCCTCCCAAAAACCTTCATTTTGGAGTTAATAAGAAGGATCAAGGCTTACTTTTTCATTTTCATGTTTTAATCTTTTTTAAATCTTTGTCAAACCTAGGTTTTGACCAATATTCAAAAGGGCATAATTTTAAAAAAATGAAATATCAAGGCACATAGTCTTCTTATGTCATATAGTAAGCATTCAATTAAGTTGATAAACAAGCTCTAGACATATTCAAACCAGAAAAATCATGATGTATCTACCCCCTATATATCCCTAAACCCTAACTTATGAAGTCAAGCATGAAGAGAAGTGGTTTTTGGTTTAAATCATGGAAATTTCAAAAACCCTCCCAAGAGCTTCATTTTGGAGTGACTAATTAAGAAGCATACATGCTTACCTTTTCATATTCATGTTTTAAACTTGTTCAAATCTAGGTCAACAAACCTAGGATTTGACGAAGAATCAAATGGGTATAAAAAATTTAAAAACAAGCTCTAGATAAGCTCAAGTTGAAAAACAAGTTCTAGACATATTCCAACCAGAAAAATCATGTATGTACCCCCTATATATATATCCCTAAACCCTGACTTATGAAGTCAAGCATGAAGAGAAGTGGTTTTTGGTTTCAATCATGGAAATTTCAAAAACCCTCCCAAGAGCTTCATTTTGGAGTGGCTAAGAAGGATAGATACTTAATTTTTCATATTTATGTTTTAAACTAGTTTAAATCATGGTCAAACCTAGGATTTGACCAAGATTCAAATGGGCATAAAAATTCAAAATAAATGAAAATAAATGAAAAACCAAGGCACGTAGTCTTCTTATGTCATATAGTAAGCATTCAATTAAGTTGATAAACAAGGTCTAGACATATTCAAACCAGAAACATCATGTATCTAGCTACCCTAGCCCTAAACTCTGTCTTATGAAGTCAAGCATGCATGAAGAGAAGTCGTGGTTTTTGGTTTCAAACATGGAAATTTTAAAAACCCTACCAAGATCTACATTTTGGAGTGACTAAGAAGGATATATGCTTAATTTTTCCTATTCA
This sequence comes from Lolium multiflorum, assembly GCA_030979885.1. Lineage (NCBI taxonomy): Eukaryota > Viridiplantae > Streptophyta > Magnoliopsida > Poales > Poaceae > Lolium > Lolium multiflorum. Next base: position 216,293,719 of record CM061753.1, on the reverse strand, counting down.
TGTTTTATTAAACTTGTTTAAATCATGGTCAAACCTAGGATTTGACCAAGATTCAAATGGGCATAAAAATTCAGAAAAAACAAAAAATGGAAAATCAAGGCACATAGTCTTCTTATGTCACATTAGTAAGCATTCAATTAAGTTGATAAACAAGGTCTAGATATATTCAAACCAGAGAAATCATGTATCTACCCCTAACCCTAAACTCTATCTCATGAAGTCAAGCATGAAGATATGTGGTTTTTGGTTTAAAACATGGAAATTTCAAAAACCCTCCCAAGAGCTTCATTTTGGAGTGACTAAGAAGGATATATGCTTAATTTTTCATATTCATGTTTTCAACTTGTTTAAATCATGGTCAAACTTAGGATTTGACCAAGATTCAAATGGGCATAAAATTAAAAAAAACAATAAAATGAAAAACCAATGCACATAGTCTTCTTATGTCATATATATAGTAAGCATTCAATTAAGTTGATAACAAGGTCTAGACATATTCAAACGAGAAAAATCATGTATCAAGCTACCCCTAACCCCAAACTCTGTCTTATGAAGTCAAGCATGAAGAGAAGTACGTGGTTTTTTGGTTTCAAACATGGAAATTTCAAAAACCCTCTCAAGAGCTTCATTTTGGAGTGACTACGAAGGATACATGCTTAATTTTCATATTCATGTTTTAAACTTGTTTAAATCATGGTCAAACCTAGGATTTGACCAAGATTCAAATGGGCATAATTTAAAAAATGTAAAATCAAGGCACATAGTCTTCTTATGTCATATAGTAAGCATTCAATTAAGTTGATAAACAAGGTCTAGACATATCAAACCAGAAAAATCATGTATCTACCCCTATATATCCCCAAACTCTGTCTTATGAAGTCAAGCATGAAGAGAAGTGGTTTTTGGTTTCAAGCATGGAAATTTCAAAAACCTCCCCAAACTTCATTTTAGAGTGACTAAGAAGGATACAAGCTTGCCTTTTCATTTTCATGTTTTAAACTTGTTTAAATTATCTTGGTCAAATCTAGGATTTGACAAGATTCAAATGGGCAAACATATGATAAGTGATGCAAATATCATTTCTAAGTGCGGGCAAACCAGAGATATGTGGTTTTTGGTTTCAAACATATTCAAACGAGAGAAATCATGTATCTACCCCCTAACACTAAACTCTGTCTCATGAAGTCAAGCGCATGCATGAAGATATGTGGTTTTTGGTTTCAAACATGGAAATTTCAAAAACCCTCCCAAGAGCTTCATTTCGAAGTGATTAATTAAGAAGCATACATGCATGCTTACTTTTTCATATTCATGTTTTAAACTTATTCAAATCTTGGTGAAACCTAGGATTTGACCAAGATTCAAATGGGTATAAAAATTTAAAAAATACAAAAAAGGTCTTCTTATGTTATATAGTAGGCATTCAATTAAGTTGATAAACAAGTTCTAGACATATTCAAACAAGAAAAATCATGCATGTATCTACCCATAACCCTAAACTTTGTTTCATGAAGTCAAGCATGAAGATATGTGGTTTTTGGTTTCGAACATGGAAATTCAAAAACCCTCCCAAGAGCTTCATTTTGAAGTGACTAAGAAGCATACATGCTTACTTTTTCATATTCATGTTTTTAACTTATTCAAATCTTGGTGGAACCAAGGATTTGACAAAGATTCAAATGGGTATAAAAATTCAAAAAAAAACAAGGTCTTCTCTTATGTTATATAGTAAGCATTCAATTAATTTGATAAACAAGGTCTACACATATTCAAACCAGGAAAATCATGTATCTACCACCTAACCCTAAACTCTGTCTTATGAAGTCAAGCATGCATGAAGAGAAGTGGTTTTTGGTTTCAAGCATGGAAATTTCCATGTTTGAAACCCAAAACCACTTCTCTTCATATGCTTGACTTCATTCAGAGTTTAGCGTTAGGGGGTAGATACATGATTTTTTGGTTTGAATATGTCCAAACCTTGTTTATCAACTTGAATGTGTAATATATATATGACATAAGAAGACTGCATGCTTTGGTTTTTCATTTTTTGATTTTTTTGAAATTTTAAGCCCATCTGATTCTTTGTCAAATAATAGGTTTGACCAAGATTTAAACATGTTTAAAACATGAAAATGAAAAAGGTAAGCCTCCATCCTTCTTAGTCACTCCAAAATGAAGCTTTTTGGAGGGTTTTTGAAAATTCCATGTTTGAAACCCAAAACGACTTCTCTTCGTGCTTGACTTGATAAGACAGAGTTTTGGGTTAGGGGTAGATACATGATTTTTCCGGTTTGAATATGTCTAGACCTTGTTTATCAACTTAAATGCTAACTATATGACATCAGAATGGGCATAAAAATTTAAAAAATTTAAAAATGTAAAACCAAAATTTAATTGGGAGGAAAGGGTACATGAATTACAATTAAAAAACAAGGTAACTTAAATACTTGGATGCCCCAAGATGTGTGGAAGCCCAAAACAATGGCAAAACATATCATGTGCGCATGCTGCATCCAATTCAAGTAGAACACATAGTAGGCACCGATAGTTTGACCTAAATTTGAAATCAAAGAGAAGGTGGTTAGAAAAAATCAAAATTGGCAAAGCAAAGCATGAAATCAAAAAATTGTGATGCACTCTAGCTATGAAAATTATCAAACAATGCAAACCAAAATGATTTTTTAGAGGAATACTAGTTCAACTTATTTAATTTTTTATTTGTAGGCCAAAATCAAACCCCGTAGTTGGATTTTTTTTTCAACTTGATCTGTAGTACTGGGGAAAACCCTAGTTTATAACCTATTTAATAATAGATTCGTAGTCGATTCTTTTACTTTTTTATTATTACTATGCAGCACATGTGTGTTTGCCCGTCGAGTGAAACTCGGAGGAAGAGGAATCACTCGGAAGGAGAAGAAGGGAGAGCAGTCACGGGGCCCCTCTTATTGATGGTGTATATTCTTTTTCTGGTGATGTTGACTGTTGTGCAGGGTTTGTCAGTGCGCAGGAGGTGCGAGCGAGCGAGTCGAGCGAGGCCGAGAATGAGAGAGATTTGTTTTTTTGTGAGAGGGACAACCGAAGGATCCAGAAGGACCCACAGACTTCCAATACGCATCCTGATGCGTCTTCTCTTGACAAAGAAGATGGCTGGGAGTTGGCGTACCTATTGCACGTGACTTGTGCTCACTCAAGTGTGGGACCACACGCGTGGGCACCACACGTAAGTGACAGACCTGTTGGTGTAAAAACTCGGTTGATTATTATAGTGCATTAGAACAAAGTTTCCTATGGATTCAAGGGTAGGAAATCCAAGTTAACTCATTTACATGACATTATTTTTTCCATGAAGCAAAGTTAACACTATCAATTGGTACATTTTGGAGTGACTAAGAAGGATCAATGCTTACTTATTCGTTTAATTTCACGTGTTAAACTTGTCTAAATCTTGTTCAAACCTAGGATTTGACCAAGATTCAAATGGGCAGAAAAATAATTAAAAAACAGAAAAATGAAAAACCAAATCACATAGTAAGCATTCAAGTTGATAAACAAGGTCTAGACATATTCAAACCAGACAAATCATGTATCTATACCCCTAACCCCTAAACTCTGTCTTATGAAGTCAAGCATGTGAAGAGAAGTGGTTTTGGGTTTGGGGGTATATATACATGATTTTTATTGTTTAAATATATATAGACTTTGTTGATCAACATGAATGCTTAATTACTATATGACATAAGAAGTTTATGTGCTTTGGTGTTTCATTTTTTGATTTCTTTTTTGAATTTTTATGCCCATTTGAATCTTGGTCAAATCCTAGGTTTGACAAAGATTTAAACAAGTTTGAAACATGAAAATGAAAAAGTAAGCTTGGATCCTTCTTAGTCACTCCAAAATGAAGCTTTTGGGTGGGTTTTTGAAATTTCCATGTTTGAAACCCAAAACCACTTCTTCTCTTCATGCTTGACTTCATAAGACAACGTTTAGGGTTAGGGGGTAGATACATGATTTTTCTGGTTTGAATATGTCTAGACTTCGTTGATCAACTTGAATGCTTAGTATATTACATAAGAAGACTATGTGGTTTGGTTTTTGATTTTCTTGATTTTGTTTGATTTTTTATGACCATTTGAATCTTGGTCAAATCCTAGGTTTGACCAAGATTTAAACAAGTTTAAAACATGAAAATGAAAAAGTAAGCATGGATCCTTCTTAGTCATGACAATGAGTTAACTTGGCTTTACTACCCTTGATGAATCCATAGGAAACTTTTTGTACTAATGCAGTATAATATTCTGGTTTGAATATGTCTAGACCTTGTTTATCAACTTAATTTGAAAGACATACAAGTTATAGCACACATAGTGCATACATTTTCACACATACTGCACTAGATGCTAACCCTATAGTTTGAGGCCATTTGGATGAGGTCGAAAAAATTCTTGGATTAGAATCGTGTTGTTCGAACCCCGTAGTTGGATTTTTTTGAACCCTTGATCTTTAGAACTGGGCAAAACCCAAGTTTAACCATGCAAGATTCAAATGGCCCTAAAAATTCAGAAAAAAATCAAAAGAATGAAAAACCAAAGCACATATATAGCATTCTTATGTCATATGTATAGTAAGCATTCAAGTTGATAAACAAGGTCTAGACATATATATTCAAACCAGAAAAAGTGTTTCGGGTTTCAAACATGGAAATATCAAAAACCTCCCAAAAACTTCATTTTAGAGTGACTGAGAAGGTTACATGCTTCCCTTTTCATTTTCATGTTTTAAACTTGTTTAAATCTTGGTCAAACCTAGAATTTGACAAGATTCAAATGGGCATCAAAATTCAAAAAAATCAGAAAAAGAAAAACCAAAGCAATTGTTTTCTTATGTCATATAGTAAGCATTAAAGTTGATAAACAAGGTCTAGACATATTCAACCAGACAAATCATGTATCTATACCCCTAACCCCTAAACTCTGTCTTATGAAGTCAAGCATGTGAAGAGAAGTGGTTTTGGGTTTCAAACATGGAAATTTCAAAAACCTCCCAAAAGCTTCATTTTAGAGTGACTAAGAAGGATACATGCTTCCCTTTTCATTTTCATGTTTTAAACTTGTTTAAATTATCTTGGTCAAACCTAGGATTCGACATGATTCAAATGGGCATCAAAATTAAAAAAAACAGAAAAAGGAAAAACCAAAGCAATAGTTTTCTTATATATGTCATATAGTAAGCATTAAAGTTGATAAACAAGGTCTAGATATATCCAAACCAGACAAATCATGTATCTACCCCCGGCCTGTCGATCTTATGAAGCTAGTCTACTAGCATGAAGGGAACTCGTTTTCGGTTTCAAACATAGAAATTACAAGAACATCCCAAAAGCTTCTCCATTTTAGAGTGACTACGAAGGATACTGACTTCCCTTTTCATTTTCATGTTTTAAACTTGTTTAAATCTTGGTCAAACCAAGGATTTGACCAAGATTCAAATGGGCCTAAAAATTTAGAAAAAATTCAAAAAGAGAATGAAAAACCAAAGCACATAGCATTCTTATGTCATATGTATAGTAAGCATTCAAGTTGATAAACAAGGTCTAGACATATTCAAACCAAAAAATCATGTATATATCTACCCCTAACCCTAAACTGATCTGTCGATCTTATGGAAGTCAATCATGAAGAGAAGTGGTTTTGGGTTTCAAACATGGAAATTTCAAGAACATCCCAAAAGCTTCATTTTAGAGTGACTAAGAAGGATCCATGCTTACTTACTCATTTTCACGTGTTAAACTTGTCTAAATCTTGGTGAAACCTAGGATTTGACCAAGATATGATTCAAATGCGCAGAAAATTAAAAAAATCAGAAAAATTAAAAACCAAAGTACATAGTCTTCTTATGTCATATAGTAAGCATATTCAAGTTGATAAACAAGGTTTGGACATATTCAAACCATACAAATCATGTATCTATACCCCCTAACCCTAAACTTTTTCTTATGAAGTCAAGCATGAAGAGAAGTGGTTTTGGGTTTCAAAGATGGAAATTTCAAAAACCTCCAAAAACTTCATTTTAGAGTGACTGAGAAGTTAGCATTAAAGTTGATAAACAAGGTTTAGACATATTCAAACCAGACAAATCATGTATCTACCCCTAACCCTAAACTCGGTCTTATGAAGTCTAGCATGAAGAGAATCGTTTTGAGTTTCAAACGTTTAAGCCAAAAGCCCCATTTCAAATATTTCAAACTTATTCAAAGTTGGTTCAAATTTGAAAGACATACAAGTTATAGCACACATAGTGCATACATTTTCACACATACTGCACTAGATGCTAACCCTATAGTTTGAGGCCACTTGGATGAGGTCGAAAAAGTTCTTGGATTAGAATCGTGTTGTTCGAACCCCGTAGTTGGATTTTTTGAACCTTGATCTGTAGTACAGGGCAAAACCCTAGTTTAACCTATTTAATTATAGATTCGTATATCGATTTTTCTACCTTTTTATTATTACTATGCTGCAGATGTGTGTTTGCCCGTCGAGTGAAACTCGGAGGAAGAGGGATCACTCGGAAGGAGAGAAAAAAGGCAGAGCATTATGGTGTCTCCCCTTTTTCGGGTGATGATGATGATGTTGACTGTTGTGCAGGGTTTGTCAGTGCGCAGGACGTGCGAGCGAGCGAGCGAGCGAGTCGAGCGAGGCCGAGAATGAGATAGATTTGTTTTTTTTTGTGAGAGGGACAACCGAAGGATCCAGAAGGACCCACGGACTTCCAATACGCATCCTGATGCGTCTTCTCTTGACAAAGAAGATGGCTGGGAGTTGGCGTACCTATTGCACGTGACTTGTGCTCACTGAAGTGTGGGACCTCACGCGTGGGCACCACACGTAAGTGACAGACCTGTTGGTGTAAAAACTCGGTTGATTATTATAGTGCATTAGAACAAAGTTTCCTATGGATTCAAGGGTAGGAAATCCAAGTTAACTCATTTACATGACATTATTTTTTCCATGAAGCAAAGTTAACACTATCAATTGGTACATTTTGGAGTGACTAAGAAGGATCAATGCTTACTTATTCGTTTAATTTCACGTGTTAAACTTGTCTAAATCTTGTTCAAACCTAGGATTTGACCAAGATTCAAATGGGCAGAAAAATAATTAAAAAACAGAAAAATGAAAAACCAAATCACATAGTCTTCTTATGTCATATAGTAAGCATTCAAGTTGATAAACAAGGTCTAGACATATTCAAACCAGACAAATCATGTATCTATACCCCTAACCCCTAAACTCTGTCTTATGAAGTCAAGCATGTGAAGAGAAGTGGTTTTGGGTTTCAAAATCGAAATTTCAAAAACCTCCCAAAAGCTTCATTTTAGAGTGACTAAGAAGGATACATGCTTCCCTTTACATTTTCATGTTTTAAACTTGTTTAAATTATCTTGGTCAAACCTAGGATTTGACGAAGATACAAATGGGTGGGCACAAAATTCAAAAAAATCAGAAAAATGAAAAACCAAATCACATAGTCTTCTTATGTCATATCGTAAGCAATCAAGTTGATAAACAAGGTCTAGATATATCCAAACCAGACAAATCATGTATCTACCCCCTGTCGATCTTATGAAGTCTAGCATGAAGGGAAGTCGTTTTGGGTTTCAAACATTGAAATTTAAAGAACATCCCAAAAGCTTCATTTTAGAGTGACTAAGAAGGATACAGACTTCCCTTTTCATTTTCATGTTTTAAATTTGTTTAAATCTTGGTCAAACCAAGGATTTGACCAAGATTCAAATGGCCCTAAAAATTCAGAAAAAAATGAAAAGAATGAAAAACCAAAGCACATAACATTCTTATGTCATATGTATAGTAAGGCATTCAAGTTGATATACAAGGTCTAGACATATATATTCAAACCTAGGATTTGACTAAGATTCAAATGGGCATAACAAATTCAAAAAACAAAAACCAAACACATAGTCTTCTGATGTCATATAGCAAGCATTCAAGTTGATAAACAAGGTCTAGACATATTCAAACCAGAAAAATCCGGTATCTACCCCTAACCCTAAACTCTGTCTTATGAAGTCAATCACGAAGAGAAGTCGTTTTGGGTTTCAAACATGGAAATTTCAAAAACCCTCCCAAAAGCTTCATTTTGGAGTGAATAAGAAGGATCCAGGCTTACTTTTCATTTTCATGTTTTATACTTGTTTAAATCTTGGTCAAACCTAGGATTTGACCAGGATTCAAATGGGCATAACAAATTCAAAAAAATAAAAACCAAACACATAGTCTTCTGATGTCATATAGCAAGCATTCAAGTTGATAAACAAGCTAGGTCTAGACATATTCAAACCAGAAAATTCATGTATCTACCCCCTAACCCTAAACTCTATCTTATGAAGTCAAGCACGAAGAGATGTCGTTTTGGGTTTCAAACATGGAAATTTCAAAAACCCTTCCAAAAGCTTCATTTTGGAGTGAATAAGAAGTCAAGCACGAAGAGAAGTCGTTTTCATGTTTTAAACTTGCTTAAATCCTGGTCAAACCTAGGATTTGACCAAGATTCAAATGGGCATAAAATATAAAAAAAACAGAAAATGAAAAACCAAAGCACATAGTCTTCTTATGTCATATAGTAAGCATTAAAGTTGATAAACAAGGTCTAGACATATTCAAACAAGAAAAATCATGTATCTACCCCTAACCCTAAACTCTATCTTATGTAGTCAAACATGAAGAGAAGAAGTGGTTTTGGGTTTCAAACTTGGAAATTTCAAGAACCTCCCAAAAGCTTCATTTTAGAGTGTCTAAGAAGGATCCATGCTTACCTTTTCATTTTTCATGTGTTAAACTTGTTTAAATCTTGGTCAAATCTACAAATGGGCATGAAAATTCAAAAAAGAAATCAAAAAATGGAAATAGATGGGCATAAAAATACATTTTTTGCCAACATTGTGAATAAGTAAAATGGTACACTGATATCATTTTGCATATATAGGAGTAAAAAACTTGAGTATTCAAAGTTGATGGCCGTGAGAAGATTCACATACAGTATGTGCCAAAATATGTCTTCACAAGAAAGTTCGCTACAGATCCTGCATGAACCCTTCCCAAGTGGGTACAAAAACAAGCAAACTCATACAGTTTAATTTTGAATTCATTAGGATAAAGCTCAATTATAAAACCATATGTAGATGTGGATCGAGATAAAACACTGCAACTTGATTTGGACATCTTTCAGGGTCTAGCGTACATGTGAAAATTGAAGTGGTTGTAGATTGGTAGAGACACTTCACAAAAGACCACTCGTTTTGCCCTCCTTGTGCACAGATGAAATGGGGAATCCATTTTTTATTGCCAACACATGACCCAAAAAATCTACTACTACATCCCCGTTTGAAAATATATAGGTGTCTCACTTATGTCTTGATACATGCATTTTAGTCAGAGATACATATGTATCCATACAAATTTGAGATGCATATTTTTAACCTAGGGGCATATATGAATCTTTAGCAGGTGCGTTTTTTTACTAATCCATATGGAATATTTTGATAAAACCCTTTTAGAAGGCTTTGTTAAGGCCTCAAGGACAATGAGTTGGGAGGAGGCCAGGTAGACTGTAGCTAGGCATTGATTCGGAATTTATGATGCTTGCGACTTGCTTGCGTGGCTTGTTGATTTCCCAGGTGACGCAGCTTTTTTTGACTGCCCAGCCATGGATAGGTCATAGGAGTGCAGAGCTGTAGGCGGTGCGGATAAGTACGCGGGGCATTGATGATGTAGGTGTGTTCGGTTGCCCACGCGAGTGCAGAGCTGTAGGGTTATGCGAGTAGGCCTTTAAACTGGGAGGTGGCACAAGAAGATTTTAGTAAGGAATGGTTCCTTTCCAGAGGAATGGAATGGTTCCATCCCCGCGTTCGGTTTGGACAAAAAGGAGGTACAGAATGGTACTGTTTTTTGTTCGGTTGGAGGAATTGGAGAGCAGAACGGAATGTGGTTAAACTAAACTTTTGTCTAAGAATCGTAATTAACAATGGCAAATAGCCTTTTAAATCTTAAAATCGTAATTAACAACGCCTAATGGCCTTTTTAATCTTAAAATCGTAATTAATGTTATTTTTTGTATGGTCGGGGAATTTGGAGAGTAGAACGGAATGAAGTTAAAGTTTAATCTTTTGTCTAAATATCGTAATTAATAGTGGCCTTTTTAATCTCAAAATCATAATTAACAACAACTAATAATTTTTTTGGTTGGATTAGTGAAGTGCTTTGTAATTAATAGCGGCTAAGTAACAGCCGTTCCACCACATTCCACCGATTCGGTGGAATGGGTGCATTCTGCATATGGGGAGAATATTCCCTTTCGAGGAACCACTCGGTTCCGTTCCATTCCACAACCGAACACAAGAATGGGCTCTAGGTGCGGAACGGTTCCATTCCATTCCACTTGGTTCTGGAACCGAACACACCCTAAATGCGTTGCAATGGAAAATGACAGTGTGTGGTGGCCTGATGGTGAAGAAGAAAGGTCGGGCGAAGAGTTGTTGGCTAGAGTCGGTTTTATACGAATCGACGAGGTGCGGGATAGTTTGATTTTAAGGGCTCCTTTCATTCACAGGATAGGGAAATCATAGGAGTAGGAATGTAGGATTGGGATTTGGGATGACATGTGTAGTTAAATCCTATAATAAGATGAGTTGCGTTTGATTGCGCCAAATGAATTTTTCCATGAGGTAGGACCAAATATTTAATCCTATACTAGGATTTGCACTACTTGATGATTCCTATAGGATTATTTCCTATTGGATATGTTCATATGAATCAAACTACTAGTGTAGGAAATATTCCTATAAGATCTAAATCCTATTATCTTATACCAACCTAATATGAATCAAAGAAGCCCTAAAGGATTTTCGAAGGAATCATGTACGAAGTATGATTTTTCTAAGTCACCCAACATATATACTAGGAATAGAACTAAGTAGTACCATATACTTAGGCCCGCATGCACAAATATTAAGTGTGGATTGAGGAAGTCGACAACTTGGGAAAAAACTTTCGCAACTGCACACCTATGTTACCACCCTTGCGACGCTAATTGTCGTAGAGCTGACCTAGAACGAACTCTTGTCTCGGTTAACATGAGAGAGATAAGGGATAAATACAATTGTGATACACTTTCCTAATATTTTGTTGAATGAGATAATCTTGTGTTTTCCTAATAGGGTTAATTAAGTACACATTTGGCAGCTCGTGTGTTGCATACGTTGGTGAACTTTAGACCCCAACTATATATTATTATTTGAACTCACCTCTAACACTTAATTATGTATAACTAGATGATACCCCGCGCGTTGCGGGAAATCATGTTAATAATGGTTGTCTTTAAAAAAATACCACACTCTTGAGAGGATTTAAAAATAAATAGGTGTGATTGCTGTGAGAAGTAACATAGAACTGTATATGCATATTGTTTCGAAAAATAAAAGGAGACACCATGTTAGTTATTATTATCATAGGGAGAAAGCAAGTATTACAATGTCAACAGCTGGCCCTATTACAAACCAAAGAACGAATTTGATAAAAAATGGTCCACCAACTGATTGATTAATTTTTTCTGTTCCCCATTTCGGTGTTGCTCGTGGTGTAGATATTGTGTGTTCTCTGAGGCATGGTTGGAAAATAATAACAATCTCTAGGAAAAAAAGAAGAGTTAATTCATTGTCCAACTAAGCTGTTTGTACTGATGGACTATGACCTAGTATCAAATACAATTAATATTATTGACCATCTTCATGTTCCATGAGACATTTTGTTTTTCGATAAAGATGTTCCATGAGACAACGGAATAATAACAAATAAAAAAAGGAAATAACTTGTAAATTGTCAAAAAAACTGCTGACGCTGAAGCACAAAAGAAGGTGTATCGCTAGCTAATTATGCAGTCCATTCAACTACAACAAATGGTCATATGTAATAACCATGAGACTACGTATATACGAACATCCTTGGATCCGAATTGTGCCCAGCCTGGGGATATATAGCTATGCTGGATATAACAACACATGCAGATATATTTATCAAATGAAGCTTCAAAATAATACTACATGAAGCCGTAACTGTCCAAGGTTAAAGGAAAGCTGTAACCTCCACATCCAGAATTGTTCTGTATTTATCTTTTCTTCACTAATAACCTGCATGGTTAAAAAATAAAGTTGTTATATCTAAATGACATACAGTTCTTAGTTCTAAATCACGTGTAAAACAACTGAATGGGCGATACCCTTTGATCATATACGGAAGATACTCTCAAGTGACGCACACGCCAGCAAGAAGTATGCATTGAGTCATTATCGTAGTTTTTCAGCCTGTTTCCCTACATAATCAGGTAGAGATAATGAACAAATAGAATAATATATTGAGAAATACATCTATTCCTTAACAGCAAGAATTAGTTTCCTAAAAAGCTGGAATCAGAACTGGTTTGCGGAAGAAGTCAAAGACACATAGGTTAACTGATTTTTTACTTGGAAACTCTCGGTGGGGTGTGCAGCTTGTAGACAAACCGAAACAAATTTTAGATTTCTAGGCTTCACGTCTGCAATGAATCCCGGTCTATAATAAAAACAAAGATTAGCAAACATTAGAAGATGAGAAAAGATCTGGAATGTAGAATCGTAGCATCAACATCATCGACAACCACATGCGTTATGAAGAAATCGAGGTGGCAGGCTCTGACGATTGAAGAGATGTATAGAGAGAAATGATGGTGTACCTTCACGAGTGTGAAGCTTCGAGTTGATCGTGGTTCTTACCTGACGAAATAGAAATCAGTGAGTATGAAACATGGATCATGGAGAGAACGGCAGTGGGTTTCTCACTAGCAAAAGCGACGTTCAAGTGGTGTGGAAGAAGCCCACATGTGCTGGAGGTGGATGGTGATGACAAAATAAGTCAGTGAAGGACGGAAGGTGGAGGTCAGAGTTTAAAGGGGTCAATTTGATGCCTCCACCAATTTCCGTTCTAAGAGAGGAAGCGAGTGCGCTGTCACCAGATTAATTGGGAAGAGCAAACGGAAATCATCAATAGGTGCACTCAATGGGAGAAGACAACGCCAGATTTAGGTGGACTTGCGGACCACAGTGAAGAGGAATCGTCATGTTGTGGAGAAGAACAATAGTACTGGGCCCAGCTCGTGTAAGTTCGTAAGGCTTCATTGTATGCGGGCTAAAGTGGGCTGCATGTGCTCGGCAGCATCCAGTGTTTCTTTTACCATCGCACGACCTGGAAACATAACAGGGGATCTGAAGGGGCAGCGCCAGAAAAAGTTTCGTCACCACCGGATCAAAACGCGCGGGAGGTGGACTGGTGGAGGGATCTCTAATTGGGTTGACGTGGCTTCACAGGAGGACAGGAAAATGGGGTCAGCTATTTAGAAAAAGAAGATAAGGTCCCTAACTGACCTCAAACACAATTAGGTATAACAGCGGTCCATAACTAACCTCAAACACTTAATTAGGTCTAACATTGCCCCCTTAGACTACCCACAATGGGAGTATCATAGGTAGTACACTATCATGCATCTCATGCTTGCAAAAAAGCTGATGTGGCACTGCAATTAAAGATGAGAGAGAGGATTATAATATCATAGGTAGATACCGTATCATAGCACGTAGTACTAGAAAATTTAATGTTAAATAATCTTGTACATAGATCTGCATTGAGATTCTACAAATCAATTAATATAAGAAGATTATGATACTAGTACATGATACCATGCATCGTTGACATAGTAACATGTAGTATTAATTGTATCATACACACCATACTTTTATATATGATACTATGCATTGTGACTAGTATTACTGACCTCATATATACGCTTACTTAGGTCAAACAATGGTCTTTTAAGTAGTATCGGTTTAATGAAGGTTGACCTATTTTTAACTTCATTTGTGCACTAGTAGATATGATTTGGCCCATTTTTATCCATAGGCTCATCTGATGTGATGTCTGCTATATATATTGTCTTCGATGAGTATCACGCGCATTACATACTCATACCATAGAACGAAGATGAAACCCCTTACCCTCAGCGACGTACGCAACATGGTGTTTGGGTTGAATGGCCCACCCTATTTTAAAATGTTTTAGTTAATTAATTATGTAAAAAATTATCACATATAAAGTGGAAAAAAGAAAATTAGTAAGGTGTGCCCACCTGGCCTACGGTTGTTTTGTGCGTCCTCCACTGCGTACTCCTCTTGATCTGTGACGATGAACATAGTTCTTTAGAACACATGCAACACTTACAGTTGATAGGCCGTTGCAAAGCTAATCAATGATAAAACCTGCTTTTATAATCCATTGTACTTTGATTTAATTAGTCCCTCTAATGGACCCCAACTATGTGTGCTTGAGATTTAGCAAAATGCTTTGCCGCCGTGCCACATAACAAATAATAAACAGACCAATCAAGTTTTTATCATTGCTAGACCTAACTAAGTGTTCAAGTGCTCAATTTTGACCACATTAGAGTTGAGGGGCCAAACATAATTCTTAAATACGTGAGGGACCGAACATATACTTCTAAACACCCGAGGGACAAGACAAATTTGAGTACTATTGTTATTATTAGACTAGTCACAATGGGGAGTATCATATAATAGTATCATACATATGATACTAATGTACGATATTATTTTCACAGTCCATAGTATCATCATGTAGTAGTATAATATGTTACATGTATTTAGGGATTTGTAGAATCTCAATACAAAAGTGTGTACAAGATTTGTTTGGCAGTAATTTTTCTAGTTCTACATGATATGATACGATATCTACCTATGATACCACTATCGTCTCTTTCATCATTAACTGATATGACACATCAACATTTTGCATGCATGTAGTGCATGATACTACTTATGATATTGCCATTGCGAGTAGTCTCCCTTTGTCCTAGAGTACAATGCCAATTTGTTTTCAGAGGCAAACTTAGACTAATACTTGGGCCCGCCAATTATGAGTTGCATGTCATTCAAAACTATATCATCGGATGCTTGTTTCGATGAACTTTCCAATGGTATATTTTGCGGATGTCATAAAATTAGGCTGGTCATACTATTTCTATAGTGGGTAGTATCATGGAGTAGTATCATAGTAATGCTACATTTATTATTTTTTAGAATCTCAATGCAAATTTGTGTACAAGATTTGTTTAGCATTAAGTTTTCTCGTTGTTTGCGCTATGATACAGTATCTACCTATGTTACACTAATCTCCTCTCTCCTACTTAATTAGCTGCCACATCAACATTTTTGTGGGACCAATGTGTATGATACTAGCTATGATACTAGCACTATCATGTGGGTACCTAAATCTCGAGTCAAAGTTTGACACGAAACCGATGTGGACTTTATTCATGGTGGAAGGGAGTAACAATCATAAGCACATTATTATTATTGTTTGAACAACATTTTATTTGATGTGCCATAAGAAGTTTAGAAACTCCTAGCCTGCGGAGGTGGCGTTTTGGCACACGCGTGCATATGCACCAATTATAGAAAATGATTAAAAAAAATTATATAAATGTTAATTTTTTTGGTATACATTGTGACATCATATGTTCGTTCACAAGTTTTCGTGGAAAAACGACATTTTGTGTGGCGTGTAAAAAAAGGCAAAAAATATACTGTACGTAGTCGTGTTACAACATCAAAATTTGTCTTTTTTATAGGAGCCACATAATTTTTTTGTGAGAAAACTTGTGTACCAACATAAAATGTCTAGATATACATGTAAAATTTTAGTTTAGAATTTTTTGACACTTTGAAATATGGATTCACATAATGGGAGCATATGCTCCTATGAGGCAAAGTGCATTTCCGCTAGCCCCCGCCATTTCTTATATCTCTATATTGTCTATATATCTATACCTCTACCTCTACCCCCTTGGATTCCTGAACAGACGTACAGTACTAGTAGGGCCTACTATTTATTATTATTACATACTCTCAAAAAAAAACCTACTGCAGCCAAAATTTAATATCATCGAGCGGTAAAATTCCCCGCCAACGCCCAAATATCTCGCGCCGCAAAGTTTCAGATCTGCGAATATTTTTTTCCTCAAAAGAAGGACTGCGAAATTCCCTTCTACTCCTCTATCGCCCAGCTTCGCCCTAGTTTCGCCCGCAAGCCCTCAGAGAAACCGCCCCTCTTGCCTACCTCCAGACCTTCCCGGCCGCCGCACTTCGCCGTTCAAGCTGCCACGGCTTCAAACCCCGAGGCTGCCCTATCCGCTTGATCCGCACCTACTCCGGCGTCCACCGCACCGTATCTCGTTCGCCGACTCTATCGACCACCGCACCTGACCAGCTTCGCCGACACCGACGCCCCCGTGCACTGCACATCATCTGCTTCACCGACCTTCTAGTTCGGCCGGCGCGCTGAACACTTCATCGACCGCCCAGCATGTCCTTCTCCGACCCCCCAAGATCTGCTTCCCCGGCACCCACCGCAACAGCAGTCCCCTCGCCGACCTCCACGTCACCCGTAAGAACGCGGAACACGTCTAAACGCCGCCCAGAAATAGGTAACCAGACATCCCTGCGCGTTTTGTTCTGTTAGGAGTATTGCAGCTGACTGTATTTCTGAATTCGTGCTATATTTCTAACTTACAAGTGCTTTCGTTGATAACCACCTCATCCTTTAGGTTTAAACACGACGCATAAGTATGTTTTTCCGTGACCAAACCCACCCATTCGCTGAAACTCTACATGGTATCAGAGCCTAGGTTTCCTTCCTGCTAGCCGCCACAAACAGTACCAAACAAGTTCTTCCTTTGATCACAAAACCCACCGTTGAGATGTAGAAATCCAGGCGGCGGGAGGCCGCATCAGGTGCTCTGCGTGGGTTGCGGCTATCACACACAGCGATGTGAGCTGTGTGAGATCGGCGGCTGCTCGCGCGGGGAGAAAGAAGAGGGTGAAGATCGTTTTGGTTTAGAAAGGAGAGAAGAGGAAGTGAATCCGTGGCAGAGAGATCTGGATCCGTGTGAGGGGCAGAAGTTGGAGGCGTGCGGAGTGGGGCGAGCCTTTGAGCGCAGGGCGGAGCCGGAGGTTGGTGCTGGACGTTGACCAGCGCGAGCCGGTCGATGTGGCCAGGTGCGGTCCGCCAGGTTGGCCAGGGCGCGCAGACGAGGCGCCATCCGAGTGGAAGTGAGGAGAAAATGGAGATGTGAGGCTGTGAGGATATGTGGTGATGGAGTTGATGAGGCTGCGGTTGAGTCGTGATGGAGTTGATGAGGCTGCGGTTTAGTGGTGATGGTGATGGTTGTGGATATGTCCAGGGGAAAGGCATGCGTGCCTGAGGTGAGACTGGTTGAGGCCTGACCGGGGGATAGGCATGGGTGCTTGAGGAGTGGATGGTTGAGGCAGGAGTTGGCTGGGGGTTTGTGGGAGAGACGGAAGAGGTGGCCGGGCAGAGTGGAGAAGAGAGGCTGAGGACATTGAGGCGAGTGTGGATGGTTCTGCGGAACTTGTGTGGTGAGGCAGCCGGGGTTGTTGAGGACGTGTATGGTTAGGAGTTGTGCGTATCCCAGATGGTTGAAGCTGGATATCTTCGCTGCTGATGAAGAGATGAATCGAGATGACAAGATGATGGAAAGTGCAATGCTGTCATGTATCCTAGGAGTTATGCTGAATGTTCATTACTGGTAGTTGTCATATGTGTCATGTTGTTGTTGCAAGATGGCCATGGTTGTTTACCCATGATCATCTTGAGGGGGTGTGTTGGACCATGAGTGAGTTTAGTAGTAGCGCTGTAGTAATATTGTATCCAGTGTGAGGCCCATAGAGGCCCATGTCCAGTAGTATTGTAACCCTAACTCAGATGATATAAATACACAGTGTGGTGGTCTGAGTAACCTAACCCACCCATTCGCTGAAACTCTACAAAATATGAGCCACCAATCATGAGCCGTTGAATGCTCTACATGTCCACGATTGACAACAACAACAACAAAGCCTTTATTCCCAAACAAGTTGGGGTAGGCTATACAAGTCCACAATTGACACGATTACAATTTCTCACTATTTGGCCGTAGGCTACTGCTCTAGTTACATCATGTTTGATATCTTTCTGCGATCCTGTATTACATGTTTATGCACGTCATAATGCTTCTACTACTATTTGGTGTCAATTTAATTATAGCAAAGCCGTGACTCGTAACTGTTTGTTGTTATTACACGTGCAGCAGGCACATCTTACACTCATAAACGTAGAGTAAAGCTCGCCTATAATCATGTAAGTACCTGCTGTTTTTTGTATATTGCTTAATGCAAACTTCTATATCTTGGACCTGTTTCTGTTTACAATTGGCCTCTCCTTCATGCAGAGGAGAAACAGTGAGGCACCAGGTTCTTCTGTCCAAGTACCCGATGAGGTCCGTGTGACTCAAAAAAAAGCTCACGTAAGTTCCCTGTTTTTTTTGGAATGTTAATTTACCTCCTGTGCATAGTTCAATTGCATCATTTTCTGTATGTTGCACTACCTAAGTTGCCTAATGGAATCTAATAAAATATAAACAATGACCATATGGAACATTGCACACTGCCTTTGACCCATCTGGCATCCGGCATGCCTGGGTATAAGTTACATGATTTGGCTATGTTAATACAAGTCCTGAAATTCTATTATGTTAATTTTTTGCCTGTTGCTTCATTGAGTTTGCCTGTTGTTCCATGGCTAGTGCATGAAGTTTGATAGAAATGATCCTAGCTGAAATGATGCACTTTGTGTTTTTTTATTGCTTTATTCCTAACCTAGCTTCCTATTCTACTTGAAACATGATTGCTTTATTCCTAACCTAGCTTCCTATTCTACTTGAAACATGGTGAAAAAATAGTTATATTACTTGTTTAAATGTCTAGCTTTGTTTTTCTGAGTCCCATTGACATGATGTGGTATATCCATATTCAAATGATCTGGCTGTTTATATAATACGCTCCATGTTCAATTGCTTCATTCAGTTTCTAGTAATCTATTATACATGATGCACATGGTGCTACTTGTTATATGCCCTTTTTTGTTTGAGTTTGATCATGAATTCAAGATTAAGCATTGCCTAAACGTTGACCAACGTAGGAAGATTCCCTCCCTTGTCTATACGTTGTGAGATAGATGATGAGACCTCTCTAGCAGCGAATTTATACGCGCTAGATAACACCCCGTTTAATTCGGTCCTGTTGGGACTCGAACCCGGGTGGGCTGGCTGCGCACTCGCAAGCCTTGCCACTGAGCTAGCACTCAGTTCTCAGATTAAGCAATGCCTCGTTATGCTTAATTTAAATGTTATGGCACTTCATACAAGCCATACAATTAATTGTTGCATTGACCTTCTGCGATGTCGAAGGCACTATCTGAGTCATGCTTAAATCAATCATACATTATTTTCCTAATAGTATCAAATCCAACATGCACATCTTTTGACTGTATTTGGCTATTTGCTAGATTTCTTCTGTGCAGTGACCTGGCTTCGTTATTGGGCACATGATGTCTAGTTGCTTGGTTCATTGTATACATCATCGCCATGATCTAGTTTGGTTTGTTCTAAGAGGCATGTGGCTTAACTGGTTTCTTTGTTGTATCTGCCCATGGTTCTTTCAAAATTATGTCAACAATGCTGTTTGTTTGCCTTGTATTGTATTGCATTTTAACTTGTTTTGTCTTAGTTTCAGCCTGCAAACAAAGCTGTAATGTCAGTAGGGACAACCCATTTATCAAGTGTTGCGGTCATTTCACAGAGCAACAGTGACAGTGGCACGTGCTCTCATTGGTCCACTGAGTCCGGTACACCAACCATTCCAGAAGAAATAGATGTACGAGGCTCTATTTTTGATTGCTTGTTGTGTTATATCAGCTCAATGATGTTCTTGAAATTGGAGGTCTTTTATTGCATCATATGATGTTGTAACTTGTTTTATCTAAATTTCAGGCTTCAAATAAAGCTACAATGCCAGAAGCAAGGGCCAATGCCTCAAGTATTGATGTTTCACAAAGCAGCAGTGAGAGTGCATATTGCTCGCATAGGCCCATGGTATCTATTGGTCAACTTAATCCGGCACAAAGAGATTTCGGGGATGCACTCCAAGAGGCAGTTGATATATTTGGGCGGGAAAACAAAGATGCTGATGAATTAATTGCCAAGACACGCCAAGAGATACATGAATTGAAAAATAGGCAAACTTTGACAGAAAATGTTCTAAAGAATCTCCTATGCACTTGTCATGGTAAGCCAGTTGTGATGTGTCTGGGAATTGAAGGTGTCTAAATAAACTTTGATTCTGTTGTTCAGTCAAGTGGACTGCTGATGCCAATGCTGTAACTAATTACTGCTCAAAATTTCGTTCAAAATTTCGTGGTCTGTAATAATTGCAAATTTTGTTGTTGTACTAAAATTAGATATGTTCCATGTGGCTGCTGTATTTTGTGTGAAATAATATCCTGATGTGTACTTCAATTAAACCATAAATCGACTGCATGCTGAAAATTTGAATCTGAGCGCACGTGTGAACTGTTTTCTGCTCGTAATGCAATAACGGCTGTTTCTTGGAAGGACTACGTACATGGGTGAAAAGTTAGAGAAGCTACAGTACTCTAACTTGAAGGTGAAAAGTTAGAGAAGCTACAGTACTCTAACTTTCCTTCCCCCAAACCATATGTCTAAAATCCAAATAATTTAAATTAATTTGCACAATACAAACTTGTGTCTTGCATTTGAAGTAATTACATGCAGAGAAAATTATGGTGTAATAAAATTTAGTTTAGTTTTTAAACATCTACAGTAATCACCTTTATTAGTTAAAGACAGTGCATAACCTTGTACTTATGCTACAGAAGCCTGACTTTGCTTCTTTATTTTTCCTGACTTAGCTCCTTCACGTTAGAGGATACGGTTCCCGTACATGGTAGCCCATTAATAATTATGCCTGCTAGCAAGATAGATGGTCCTTATTATAGTCAGGCATGTCAACTTGTATGATTAAAAGTAGTTCGTACACATTAAATCTACCATCTGCATTTTTCTCTGTAATAACTTTTCTTTTTACACAACTCAAAACTTGTCTGGCTAATATGAAATTTGAGATGGCAAAACCCGGGAAAGATAAAGATATCACCAAAAACTCTTTCCTGCGAAATGCTGGGTTTTGAAGCCCAAGTCCAAGTCTTTCTCTGCTCAAGTTTTGGAGGAACAACTCCAAGTAGAACGAGTTGCAACAGCTATGCTAAGAACAAAAGTTGACATGTTGAGATCGAGATTAGAAGCATGTGATGCCCTACTGCACGAGGCCAATCAAGTTCGTTATAATCTCCCAAAGACTAAGAAAATGCCATAGATAATTGGAGATGAACACTAACATAGTGAGTACATTGGTCTTGTGAAATGTTTCCTTAGATTAAGGCACCGTTCAGACTTTTGTTGGTGGATGCATTTATCTGCGGTTGGGATCAACTTGGTAGTTGTTCCTGTGGATGTTATATAAATTAATTGCCTAGCCTTTTTTGAATCAGTTCGAACTTAAATGGTATCATAGCCAAGGTCTCAAGTTTGAATTGTCGAACGTGTGGTTTAATTTAATCTCTGTCGGGCGGCAAAATCTCCCACCAATCCTGAAATATTTCAAACGCATTTTTGAATGGGATTAAGAAGATAGATCATGATCATGGTAGTGACCTATATTCAACGTGATGATGATTTGATTTTGCACTCGGCCATGAACAGAGGTACTAGTACGGTGTCACAATTTTTTATCATTATACTTGTACCTTAGCGAAATTCAAAATCTCATAGCGGCAAAACTTCCCGCCCACAAAATACAAAAATTTCACACGCTTCCAAATTCCCATTCTACCCCTGTGGAGATGACAGCAAAGTCGGTTGGTGAGGGGTTTGCCCGTCATTTTTTCGATCACCACCTCCCTAGCCCGGAAACCCTCCCAAAAAAATACATTTCCTTCAGTCTCTCATCTGAGACCACCCACCGGAACTTCTCAAGTCCCTCTCTCTACCACCTCCACGACCACCGCACCGGAACATCCCCGCCGGACTTCCCTGGCCTACCCGAGCCCTCGCGATCCTCGTCATCCGGCTGCCTGCCGGAGCCGCTTCATCGACGCCGTCATCAACCGGACCGGATCATCCCCGCCGAACCTCGAAACCATATGCTCATCCAGCAGTCTACCGCAGTCGCTTCAGCTGCGGTATCGTCCACCCGCCGGAGCCGCTTCGCCGGATCCGTCGTCCACCGCATCGGATCTTGCTCACCGACACCGCTGTGCATGAACCGGATCTGCTTCACCGGCGCAGTGCATGATCTAAACTCTTCTACTGTCGCTTTTCTATTGCTTGCCTGCAAGTTCTTGTTTAATCTTGGGGGAACCTGTTTGTGCTAACGACGCGCCGTTACGTTTTTGCAGATGAGATGAGTAACCATGAAGTGTAATGGCCGTCTCTCCAACCCCAAGTAGCACATGTAGCGTACTTCATCACCGGATCTATCAACCCCAGGAAGATCTGCTGTGACTCCCACAGAGTGCTTCTCCTAATGTAAGTCCCTTGTTTTAGCGCCATGTTCTGGGTTCAGATGCTTGTTTGTCTGAAGCTCTTTTAGTTCATTCCTAGCTATGACCGTAACACGTTGCTATTTTCTACTTCATTGCTAACTTTAAGCGATTGAACATTTTGGTTTGCATTCCCTGCTCTGTAGATGTAGCCATCATAACTTCTATCTTGCTCAGTCGTTGTTACAAAAATTATACTGTAGGTATTATAGTAACATCCTGCTATTATTTAGTTCATGGCCAATTTTAAGTAATTGCACATGTTGGTTCGCATTCCCTGCTCTATAGCTTTTGGCATCGTAACTTCTATATTTGGTTTACATTCCCTGCTCTGTAGATCTAGCCATCATAACTTTATCTTGCTCAGTCGTTGTTACAAAAATTATGGCCTGCTACTATGTTGTTTGTGCCAATTTTTTACTCCATGAACATGTTGGCTTGCATTCCCTGTACTACAGGTGATGCCATTGTTTTGTATCTAGTTCATTGTAAGCTAACAAAGTAAGGACTTAGTTTGGCATGCTATCACTCTGCTATCTAGCCTGTAGTACAAATAAACTTGTCATACTACTAGATAATAATTTTGCGTGCCATCTTGTTCTTCAAAAGCTGCATTATTGACTTGTTTCTCTGACTTGGCATGACGCTCACATATGGAAAGCTGAACATATTGGTTTGCATTCCCTCTTATACAAGTTCACAGGTGATCCCACTATATTCTGTATCTGGTCCATCCTAAGCTCCAGCATTAACTATCCTCCATGTGTTGCTCATTACAAGTTTATATCCCGAAACATCTTGATTTGCATCCCCTTCACTATAAGTTCAGGAGTATTATTTAGTTCACGGCCAAAATGAAGTAATTGCACTTGGCACATGTTGGTTCACATTCCCTCCTCTTTAGCTTTTGCCATCGTAACTTCTATTTTTGGTTTACATTCCCTGCTCTGTAGATGTAGCCATCATAACTTCATCTTGCTCAGTCGTTGTTACAAAATTTATAGCCTGCTACTATGTTGTTCATGCCAATTTTGTACTCCCTGAACATGTTGGTTTGCATGGGACTCGACAGTAGTAAGTCTGCTGTTTCATTCTAACATGCTCTGTTATATTGGCTGTTGGTATGCGGCATGCACTCTTTGTTTGCTTATTGTGCGCATTACAATGATCTTGTTATAACGATGAAATGATGAGTTCCTTTGGCTAAATGCGGATGGTGTACAGCTGGTAAATGGCCATGCCCAGTGTGCAGGCATCGACTTGAGTTCCTTTGGCTAAATAAGGGTCGCAAGTATGTTGCGTTTGACACGAATCGGCAGTACCTCAAACGGAGGCATCCGTTCAGAGAAGACAAAAAGAACTTCAAGAAAGGCAAAGTTGTGCATGAAGTAACAGAGGTGCCAAAGTTCGATGGTATAGCTGTTGATGCCGAGCTACGTGCTCTCGTGCCAGCGGCATCGGAAGCTGGCCATCAATTTGAGGGATATGGTGTAACGCACAACTGGACTCACGAGGCAGCCTTAACGAAGCTCGAGTATTACAAGGACCTCGAACTTCCCCATAACATCGATGTGATGCACACCGTAAAGAATGTCGCGGAGTCCTTATTTCACACGTGCCTAAACATTCCCGGGAAGTCAAAGGATAATGTCAAGGCTAGAGTCGATGTTGAGAAGCTCTGTGATAGGAAGAAATTACACATGCAACGTCCTACTGGCCGTCGAAAGAATTGGTTCAAGCCGCACGCCGACTTCTGCCTTGATTCCATCCAAAAGAAGGAGGCATTCAAGTGGCTAAAATACGTTGTGATGTTCCCTGATGGTTATTGTTCGAATATGAGCAAGGGAGTCAATCTTTCGACGGGAAAAGTCACCGGGCTCAAGAGTCACGACTATCATATATGGATTGAGCGGCTGATGCCGGTGATGCTTCGAGGGTATCTCCCCGAGAAAATATGGCGAGTGCTCGCGGAGTTGAGCCATTTCTTCCGCACGCTCTGTGCTAAGCAGATATGTCCTAAGGTTATTGAGAAGCTGCAAGTTCAAGTGCCGGAGTTGCTATGCAATTTGGAGATGATCTTTCCGCCAGGCTTCTTTACTCCGATGGCACATCTCATTGTGCACCTCGCAAACGAGGCACTCTTGGGTGGCCCAGTGCAGTTTCGGTGGCAGTTTTGTATTGAGAGAGAGTTCAAGTATATTCGGAAGATAACTGGAAACAAAGCCAAGATTGAAGCATGCATAGCTGAGGCAACGTGCCTTCGGGAGATGGCAGATGCCGCAACAACGTACTATCCTGATGAAGTTCCCACTCTGCATAACCCGGTCTCTCGTTACAATGTCGACGTGCCCATGAATGACCCCAAGCTTCAACTATTCCAATGTCCCGGTGGCAAGGCTGGTAAAGGACAAAAATATAGATTGGAGAGGGAAGAGAAGGATTGCATAATGCTCTATGTGCTTATGAACATGAAGGAAGTGGTGGGGGGGGACGACGACGATGGCGGTCACGATTTCATTAGGTAACATGGTGTAATGCTTATTGTATCTAGTTTCGATCACCTACACTCAACTCGGTCTAATGCTTATTGTATCCTTTCAGCGAATTCACGGATGAACAGTGGTGGCTTCCGCGCGATCCCACGGGCGCGGAGTTGGACACTCTACTGAAAGAGGGTGCTCCCGAAGTAAAAATAAACTTTGTGTCTTGGTTCATGAAAAAAGTAATGTCTAAGCTGTCCCTCTTACCTACCAATATGTGACTTGTCCCTGTTATTCCACGTAACTAATGCACACAACAAATTTGAACCGTGCTTGTAGGGAGCTGATGCAAACGTTGAGATGACAGATGAGTTGAGATGTGTTTCCCAAGGTTGTAACCGTGACGTCATGAAGTATGAGAAGTATGACGTGAATGGGTTTCGATTCCATACAGAGACACACCAGAAGGGCCGGGCGAATCCAAAAACGATAAATACTGGTGTCTTCACTAAAGGATCCGATACCTTTGATTACTACGGGAGGTTAGAGAATGTATACGAGCTGACCTTCAATCGTACAAACAAACAACTCAATCTCGTTGTGTTCAAGTGTCATTGGTTCGACCCAAGAGGTGGACAGAGAATTACCAAGTCCATTGGGTTAGTTGAAGTTAAGCCTTCCACCACCTATACCGGAGCCGATGTCTATATTGTTGCTCACCAAGCCAAGCAAGTTTATTATTTGCCGTACCCATGCCAGAAAGCGGCCCTCAACGGCTGGGAAGTCGTGTTCCAGGTATCGCCACATGGTAACCTACCGATTCCCTCCGAGGACGATTACAACAACATTGACCCTGTAACATACGAGGGAATTTTCTATCAAGAGGAAGAGGACTTCGGGCACTTTGAGTTAGAATGTGTTCTTGAAGAGGACCTCAGGAACGATGCAGAAACTCGTGGTGAGTCAGTGGTGGATCTAAAGGACATAGATATGCTCGAGAAGTTACAAGTGGAAGATGATAGCGATGATGAGCCTCCACCCGTCTATCAAGATCCAACTTACTACTCAAAAGATAGTGATAGTGATAGTGGCAAGGAGAAACAAAATGAGATTGACGATGAGATTGATGACGGCTGGTGAGGGTCTTTTATGTGTTTATATTTCAACATGCTTCTTATTTGTTTAGTATCTTTATGCTTAGTATTTATATTTTTTTCAACATGCTTCTTTATTGTTTAGTATCTTTATGCTTAGTATTTATATATTTTTGAACATGCTTCTTAATTGTTTAGTGTCTTTATGCTTACTATTTATATATTTTTCAACATGCTTCTTAATTGTTTTCTCTTTCTCAATGCAGGTGATTGAACAATATGAGCGGCGGCAAGGAGGACTCGTCGAGCTTGCTTAAGAAGATGCAACAACGCAAGAACAATGTTTGATTTTCATGTGCTAATGTTTGATTTTCATGTGCAGCAATTGGACATTTCCTCCGGGGGTCAAGGGGCGCCTGCCTAGCAGCATGATTGGAGCTTTGCTTAGGAAGTTCTGGCCGGGCAAGTACTATCCCCTCGGCACTGTCCCAGCTGGCGAGAAGAAGCTAGCCACTACTTGGACGGACTACGAGAGTGCCCCTGGCGTAGGCTTCCCGACGGCTGCTGAGGCCGTGATGAGAAAGTTTTGGGTAAGACATATTTTCTCGAGCTTCGTTCATATTTGATGACCCCAATGTTCTAACTCATGAATCTCACAATTGTTTTTTGCATGATTGAAGTGTTTTTATCGTGTGGCGCCCGAGGTTGAGGAGACGGCCGCGAACAGGACTTTGCGGGCGACTTGTGAGAGGTTGACACCGCAGGTGTGGTACAACCAAAGGATCACGTCCGCGGGTCACTTCTGGGCAGAGAGAGGCGAGAGGGTCCATAAGCCGGACATTGTCGGTAAGAATGCTAAGGCCGAGTACGAGATGACGGTGGAGGACTACATGTCGGTGAGTAAAATGTCAATGAGATTCTACATTGCTACTAAGTTGCAATTGCATTAGATTGAGTTGAGTATTGCATTTTCAGGTTATCCCCGATTGGGCCGAGCCGCATGCCGAGGCATGGGAGGAGATGGTTAGGACGAGGTGGCTCAAGATGGACGAGGACTTTGCAGCCGTGGCGAGGCGGAACGCGGAGAACCGAGGCGACGGTGGCACACACTGTGGGGGAAACCTCAGCTACGAGCGCTACAAGGGGAAGACGGTATGTATACATTTTATTTTCCGTCAGGTTCAAAGTTGGTACTCACAACATTTCCTTTCGCGATGCAGAGGGCCGCGTTAGGACCCGAGGAGGAGATGTCTGACCTCGAGATATACAACAAGATGCGGCTTAAGAAGCCCGATCTCTCGCAGCCTCAGCCCTCGCTCCCTGAGTACTTCGGCACCTACGCCGAGGACGTCGAGAACTACTGCGCGATGGTGAGGCATCATCACCCGGAGGTGGATGACCCCATGAGCGCGGAGGTCGACGAGGAGTCGTTGGTCCTGTCGTCCGGAGGGTTGCCGCATGGCCGTCTCGCCATGATGAACAAGGCCGTGAAGCATAAGCTCACCACGACCTTCACGCGTCTCAAGGCGGGCCTCACCAAGGACAGCCCCCCTCTCCCGCCTCGTCGCCGGGCTCGGCAACCCGCATACGACGTAAGTTTCTCTCATTTCCATCCTCTTTCCGACTTTCGTTCATACATTGCTAAGTGCTAACGAGACATGAATTTGTGAAATTGTAGCCTGACTTCGAGGCGGCCTACGTGGCCGCTCATCAAGAATATCAGGTGGCCTTCAACCAGCACCAGCAGCAGTTCATGGAGTACATGGCATATATACATGTAAGTTCCAACCTTTGTTTTCGCAAATGATGACAAGTCCCACTTTCCCCTAGTTTGATGCTTCATTTCTGCAAAGACTGACATGTAAACTATCTTGCAGGCGTCGATGGTGGCCAATCAAACTGGACAGACAGTGGATTTAGGGCCGATGCCTCCCTTTCCGGGGCCGGCGCCAAACATGCCATCGAAGGAAAATTTCGCTGCGGAGTACTATGGGAGAACAACGGTAAGTTCTTCGCCAAACCGAATACTACGGCTTTCCTTTGCCTCGCAAATTGCTAACATCTCGGGAACATG
Source organism: Lolium multiflorum (assembly GCA_030979885.1). NCBI lineage: Eukaryota > Viridiplantae > Streptophyta > Magnoliopsida > Poales > Poaceae > Lolium > Lolium multiflorum. Next base: position 216,265,443 of record CM061753.1, on the reverse strand, counting down.
TGTGTAGGGAACGGGATGTTCCGGAAACCAGGGTGGTGGGAGGGAGATCACACCGGTTCATCATGGTGGTCCTTCTCCCGGTGCTACTCCCGGTACTTCTCCCGGTACTTCTCCCGGTCCTTCTCCCGGTGGTTCTTCCGCAGCTTCTACCGGAAGGAATCGGCCCGGGCCGGTGTTTAGCGGCGACGAGCTTCTCTAGTTGTCCCATGTATCTTATGCACACTATGGCACCATGTATGCACACTATGGCACCATGTATGCACTATGGCACTATGTATGCACTCTATGACACTATGTATGCACTTCATGTTATGTGTATTTGCACTTCATGCGATGTTTCTGTGAATTTTATGTGAATTATATGTTCTTTTATATTCTGTCAAATCTGGAAACGAAGGAAACAACAAAAAACAAAAAAACTGGACCAGATGGTCCTGCTACGCCGACGGGTTTCCCCTCGGGGTAGGGTCGACATGGACCAAATGGTCGGCCCTACGCCGACGGCCACCCTCGGGGTAGCTTGCGCGCGGGCTTCCCAGGCTGCGCCACGTGCCCCCGTATGCCGAGCGCTACCCTCTCGGCGTAGCCTTGGGCGCGGGCTTCCCGGTCGCGCCACGTATCGGTGTACGCCGACGGTGCCCCCTCGGCGTAGTGTGCGCCAGGGCTTCGCAGGTCGCGCCACGCGTCCTCGTACGCCGACGGTGCAGCCCTCGGCGTAGCCTTAACGGCCATCACCTTGACGGTGCCGTGTAGCCACCTGTGCCGACGGCCAGTACGCCGACGGGTGTGGCCAGCCGTCGGCCCACTCCGTCTACGCCGACGGGCGGCGCTACGCCGAGGGCCATGTGCGCTGTGCCGAGGCCAACCTTCCCCGACGAGCTACACCGAGGGGCCCCGTCGGCGTAGAGTATGCCGAGGGCGAGGCTGTACTACACCGAGGGCTGGAGGCCGTCGGCATCTTGGCAGATTCCTGTAGTGAGTTTTGGATTTTAGTTTCAGGTCTAGAGTTAATAGACAGATTTGCGAACCCACTAATCCCCAAGCTTGATGAACTACTTATATGAGTGTATATGATTCTTTGTCATAGGAAATTTGAAGCCAGTGTTTGAATTATTTTTTTGGAACTCCCAAAACCTTTATAATCAAAGGACACTTACATCATCCACTAACAAAGGAATAATAAAACTAGGCGGTTCATCAAACCAAACATTTTGTTGATAAACACACTCCTTAACTAAAGTACTCCTATGTTTGCATTTCTAGGACAGACGCAAAATTCAACTTCACTGAAGGTTGTTGCCTGAACACAAGTGTTTGGAAAGTTTGAAATCACCGTTGTCTATCGGGGGACATGTTTTTTGTCTGGTTTTTGTGAGAAAACTCTTGCAGACACAACGATCCCCGCAATTTTGCTTCCGAATGTCACATATTCAACCATATAAATGCATCTGGTGGTTGACCTGTTGAGTGTTGATTACAAGTGCTTTGACTTTTTAGTATATTAACACCCTAAAATGTACTTAGCTCATGGTATTGCTTGGCGCTGACCCTTGATGTCAACTCATAATTATTTGCACGACCAGTCCGTTGTACTAGTATTCCTGCACGATTGTAGCGGCGGCAGATTTTTTCGTAGTCACGAATTGGCGCCAGCTCAAAAAAAAATTCATTTTAAAATACAGTGCTCCCCTGGAACACTAGCGAGTCGATGTCGCTTGGGAGCCGCGAAGCATGCTGTTGACTTGCCACTCTCACGGCCAGGCACAGGGCCAGAGAGGTCGCAGTTTCCCGCACGTCGTGTTCTTCGTCGCGTCGGGTAGAGTAGAGGGACGCGACGACGGGGTGGTGAGCATTGGATTGGACGTCGCGGTGGTGCGGCGCACGTCGTCGGGCATGTACGTGCGTGGTCCGCGACACCCCCGGATTCGCGCGGCAAGCCCTGTCTGCCGCTGTACGTACGCGCGCACGAACTGGTAACGAAAAATCAGAGTATCAGACCATATCTCCAGCTATCCCAGCTTCTAGTATTTCTTTATTTCATTGATCGGCAAAAATAATCCTAACCCAAGCCATCACCACCGTTCATGGAGGCACTACAATGGACATGTACTCCTATCCTATGGCACTAGTAGTAGGTTCGTGGCTTCGCAAACGGTCGAATTAATCCGGGAGTTGTTAACCGCGGCCATTAATGCGCATGAGCGTTTTCGTCCACAGTCACGTGATATCCTCCCGCGATTTACTCCACGGCCACCTCGATCTTTCAACGTATCGCCTGCGGCATTAATGGCCATCACGGCGCATGTATGCACGACCCGACGGCTTCGCTTGTACGTGCGCGCCGTGTGATCTTATCGTGGGATGCTCGTTGAGATCGATCTCTTGCAAACGTTCGGATTATTCAGCCACCGCCCCTCCGTTAATCAGAAAGTACATCCACGGGATATTCGTTTTGCTAAACGATGTTTATGGTTTTTCGTTGTTGCTTGGAGCAGGCTCCAAATTTGCCGGGCCTGGTTTGTTCTTGTCAGCGACTCACCGTCCCTTGCAGCAAACACGAAAACAAGAGCGTCGTTGCCGTCTCGCTCTCAGGATACAAGTACTCCACTGGAAGTCTGCAAGTATAGAACCGATAAACTCCAGGTACGTAGACGGAAAAACAGCGATCGTTGGAAGTGGGCAGTTCCAAAAGATCCGGATCCATGGTCTCGTGGCGTCCAGCGGCGGGGCGGCACGGACAGGACAGCAACGCGACACCACGAGCGGGCCGGCCGGCCGGCTGGCTGCGCAGATGAAATGACAGGCACGTCCCTCCCTGTTGCAGCTTCCTCTGCCGCTGAACACAAGGGTAGTTTGGTCACTCAGCTTTGACCTGGGTTCCTTGGTGGTACAGCGGCATATGCACGCAGCACGCTGCAGCCGAACCGGGCCCGCTACCCGACCGAACATGTCTACGTGTCGGTAGCTAAAATGCAAGTTTTCTACTTCCCTCCCTCGTATGTCTTAACTTTGAATAACTTTGAATGTATCTACTCCGTAGCTACTAAAATAAATCTAGATATATTTAAAATTTAAAGAGTCGTATGGTTTAAACGGAAAATTATGGGCATGTCTCTATTACACAAAGAAGGGAAATACATCATGAAATATATTTACAAATAAATGCATTTGAGTAGTAAAGTTGATATATTTACATATATGGTTAGTGAAACTTTGTAAAATTGGTTTTTAACCAAAACTAATGTGCATCCTGAATTGGGAAAGAGGGAGTATTGTATTTGGTTGGAACATGGCATTTTTCTTGTGATCCAGCAAGGAAAGAGATAAGTAAAGGAAAATATCAAAGAGGTTTTTCACAGAATACAACACTTTTTACCACATAATTCCAAATTAGGAGAGTCCATAAATGTGTCAAATGGGGCTAGTACACAGTTACTTAATTAATATTATTTTATTAAATAATAGCCACTAATTTTAGATCTATCTGTTTAAATAATTTATATGGTGAGGCTCACTATGGCGGCTCTATTAGACATTCATACATTGCTTTTAATATATAATAGATAATAGATGCTTGCCCTGATTTTACCAACGGTGAAACACCTTGGATATTGTCCAGATGGAGTGAAGATTTGTAGTAACGGTAAAGAGATCCTCAAGGACGATTCCTTATGTTATTGGTGCATGGGCAAGAATACGACGGACGATCAAACGTCCTATATAAGTCCTAAAATGCCGGGTGATTGCTCTAGTTCGTCGGCAAGTCAGAATGCGACCCGCGATAAACCGTGGTACTATGTTCTCAAAGACGAAACTAATTTGTCAAAATATCTGTTGTTTTGTTTTCTGATGTTCGTTGGAGTATCTTGATGCCCTCGTTTAACTTGTTGTTTCAGCCAAAAGATATTTTCATCAACTTATCAAACTAAGGATAGTTATGCACTTTTTAGTAAAGAATTTAATAAACCAGCCACATAAGAGCACAAACTAGCGTACGAACAAAAAAAAAGTAGTACGAGAACCAATGCCCACCCTCGTATATCAATGTACAAAACCTTGGATGTTGCCCATGTGGACACCTTAGTAGAGATCCTCAAGGACGATTCCCACGTTATTGGTGAACAAACGAGGACTCCACGAACAATCAGACATCAGAGACAAGTGCTAGAACGTTGGGTGATTTCTCTAGTTCCTCGGCAAGTGAGAATGCAACCTGCGATAAATCATGGTATTATATTCTCAAGACGAAACTATGGCAAAACATAATTTTCTTTTGATTTCTCGTTGGAGTATTTTGTTGCCCTCGTTTAACTTGTTGTTTTAGCCAAAATATATTTGATAAGGATTGTGATGCACTTTTTATTAAAGAACTAAATAAAGCAGCCACGGAAAAAATACAAACTAGCATATGAGCCAATTTTTACGATAACCAATGCCCGCCCTCGTTTATGAGTGTCGAAAGCCTTCTATGTTTCCCCTGTGGACATCTTAGTAGAGGTTCAAGAAAATCTCAATGCCAATCCCCATGTTATTGGTGCACAAACAAGAATACGATGGGCATTTAGACGTCGGATACAAGTCCTAGAATGTCGGGTGATTGCTCTATTTCTTCGGCAAGTCAGAATGCGATTCACGATAAATCATGATATTATATTCTCAAGACAAAACTGTGTCAAAAGATCTTTTGTATTGTTTTCTCATCTCGGTTGGGCTACCTCGATGCCCTCGTTTAACTTGTTGTTTCAGCCTAACGAAATTTTGATCAACCTCTCTGGCTAAGCATAGTTTTGCACTTTTAAATAAAGAACTAAAGAAACCAGCCACCAAAGAGCACAAACCGGCGTATGAACCATTCTTTTTTACAATAACCAATGCTTGCTCTGGTACCAATGTTCGAAACCTTGGTTATTGCCCCTATGAACACCTTAGTACAGGTTGAAGGAATCCTCAAGGACAGTCCCCATGTTATTGGTGCACAAACAAGAATACGACAGAAGATCGAACGTCTGATACAAGTCCTAGCACGCCAGATGATTGATATAGTTCCTGAACAAGATGGAAAACGACCCGTAGTCCAATTCTAGTTACTGTTGTTGCACATCAAACAATATATCAAACACAATATATATATTCGAGAGACGAAACTATGTGAAAAAGATCTGTTCAGATGGAAAATAACCCCTCAACCAAAGACAACAACACCTAGTTTCACTTGCAAATTGGGTAGATAAAAAGCAATTGTTAGAGCATCTCCAGCCGCGTCCCCCAAACCGTCCCCCAAACCGCGCCGGATCGAGCGTTTGGGGGACGTGTTTTTCGCCCGTTTGGGGGACGTCGCCCAGCCGCGTCCCCAAACGTCGCCCCCAAACATTTAAAATAAATTTTTTTGGCATTTTTATTTCAATTTCCACAAACTAATACATAATTGGGAACGTGGTTTACACGAAGACATAGTTAGGAACATGGTTTTCCACAAACTAATACATAGTTTGAACCATGGTGGACACAAATATAAAATATTGCAAAAAAACTAAACCTAACTAGGCCGTGCATCGGCGGTTTCCTGTGTTCGCTGCTAAGAAACAACACTCCAGGGCACACCCAGTCACCTAAACTGGAAAATCCAGCGGGAGGATGGTGCCCTTGTTGGTTCTACCGATGAGGCGAACAGGCAGAAACCTCCGTGCACGTATTCGCTGCGAAGAAACAACACTCAGTCGTCCTCCGAGTCGGTGCTGTCGTCGTGGGAGTCCCTGTCGACGTGGTAGTCCCGGCGGCAGCGACTCTCGTCGAAGACCTTGATGCTCATGTCCCTGTTGCCGAAGTAGGAGAACACGAGGATGAAGCCGGCTTGGAGGCGGTGGTGGCGCGCGAACTTCTCCCAGCCGATGTTGAGGTACATCTTGCCGCGCGCGTCGTAGATCGCGTCGACGATCCACCGGCAGTAGCCGCACGAATGCTCCCGCAGATGCATCGTGCGCGGGCGTACGCCGCCGACGTACTCGGCGAAGGAGTCCGGCAGCCTCTGGATGCCGCGCGGGTCGCCCTTGAGGACGTGGACGAACTCGAACAGGACGTCCGGCTCCACGTCCATCTCCGACGATGAAGACGACGGCGCGGGAGGCGACGGCGATCGTTCAGCTATGCCGCGCCACGACCACGACCACGACCACGGCCGCGGCCGCGAGGTCGGCCTCCGCCTCTACCAGACATGGCGGCGAGTCTTGTTGAGAGATGGTGGCGGCTAGGGTTTGGGAGAGAGGCGCTAGGGTTTGTGTGTGAGAGGGACGATGAGAGGCGCCCTTTTATAGGCCGGAGGGAGGCGGAGGAGCGGTGGCGCTCATTGGCACGGGAGCTAGGCGCGACGAACGCGTCGTGCGCCTCTCGGGAACGCACCGTCGCCGCGCCCATCAACCCGTCGAGGTAGGCGACAGTTAGGTTTAAATTAATTGCCGTGACGGGTCGGCCCGCCACTCCCGCCTCGTTCGTTGTGTCCGCGTCCCGGAGCGTCCCTGGGACGGGGACGGCTCGGCCGGACACCAGGCGCCTGACAAAAGAACTTTGAGCCCATGAACCTTTTGGCTCTCACTTTGGGGACGGTTTGGGGGACGCGACTGAAGATGCTCTTATGCTCTAAGCACACCTCTTAATCTTTTTTAGAAGTGGCAGGAGAACACGAGAAGAAGAATTATTTTGATTAAGCCTGACGCAAAGGGAGAGAGGAGAGTGCGATTGAAAGCCAAGGAACACCTCCACGTGGCGACCCACCTGGCTGCCATGAGCCGCCCCCTCCAGTTCTTCCTCATTCCATGTGGACTCGGGCCCACCACCTGCCCACCGTTACATAAGCACCGTCCTCAACCTCCATTCCCCGCATTCCATCCCCAAATTCCAATTCGAACCAACCAAAGCGAACAGCCAACGCGAAACAAGACGAAGAAGCCTCCAAATCGCGGGCGATCCCTCCCAAGCTCCTCCCATCCTCGCTCCCTTCGTCCTCTTCCTCCCTTGCTTATATATCGAGAGGACGGATTCGTGGTGGTGTCGCGTCCGAGGAGCAGAGCCAGAGCAGCAGGATTCAGGCAGAGAAGCTGTTTGAGAATCCGGCGATGGAGTGGCTAGACGAGTACGAGAAGCTGGTGATCAGGATGGACACCCCCAAGGTGGTCATCGACAATGCGGCCTGCCCCACGGCGACGCTAGTCCAGGTGTGTGACCGTCGAAGTCCTTTGCTTCGGTTTCGGGCGACTTCTCTCCTTTCTTGGTTCATGAACAGCGAGCGAGGTGTTGATTCTTGTTTGGTGATTGGTGTAGGTTGACAGCGCGAGGAAGAGGGGCGTCCTTCTTGAGGCGGTACAGGTGCTCGCCGACCTCGACCTGTCGGTCAAGAAGGCCTACATCTCGTCGGACGGCAGGTGGTTCATGGACGTCTTCCACGTTACCGACCGCCACGGCCGGAAGCTCACCGACGACAGCGTCATCTCCTACATCCAGCAGGTAGGAGATAGTTGTTTCCTCGCTTTCTTGTTTTGGCCTCGCCGGAGGAGCCAAAAAGGGGCAACATTTCTAACCGGATTTCTTGATCTGGCTGCAGTCTCTGGGGACCTGGACCAAGCCATCGCAACCATCGGCCCTAGAGGGGCTGACGGTGCTGGAGCTCACGGGCGCCGACCGCACAGGGCTCATCTCCGAGGTGTTCGCCGTGCTCGCCGACATGGACTGCAGCGTCGTGGACGCCAGGGCCTGGTCGCACCGCGGCCGCCTGGCCTGCCTCGTGTACCTGCGCGACGAGGATGCCGACGCCGTCCGGGTGGCGCACATCGAGGCCCGGCTCGCGCCCCTGCTGCGTGGAGACTCCGGCGCCAGCGGCGGCGTGGTCGCCGTGCCCGCCTGCGCCGTCGCGCACGCCGACCGGCGCCTCCACCAGCTCATGTACGCGGCCAGAGACCAAGACCGAGCGTTTCCCACCCCGTCCGTGTCCGTCGAGAGCTGGGCCGAGCGCGGGTACTCGGTGGTCACCGTCCAGTGCCCGGACCGCCCCAAGCTGCTCTATGACGTCGTCTGCACGCTCACCGACATGGACTACCTCGTCTTCCACGGCACCATCGACACCAACTGCGGCGAGGCGCGCCAGGAGTTCTACATTCGCCACGCCGACGGGAGCCCCATCAGCTCCGAGGCCGAGATGCAGAGAGTGAGCCAATGCCTCCAAGACGCCATAGAGCGGAGGTCGTTCGAGGGAGTTAGGTTGGAGCTGTCCACGCCAGACCGGCCTGGGTTGCTCTCGGACGTTACCAGGACATTCCGGGAGAACGGATTGCTCGTCGCGCAGGCCGAGGTGTCGACCAAGGGCGACATGGCCAGCAACGTGTTCTACGTGACCGGCACCACCGCCGGCCAGGCCGTCCACCAAAGCGCCATTGAGGCCGTGAGGGAGAGGATTGGCAATGACTGCCTTGTCGTCGAGGAGCACCGGCCGCAGCTCTACCAAAAGACACAGCCAGACGACCGGGATGACCGCAATGGTGGCGGCATTGGTCTATTCCATCTTGGCAACTTCGTGAAGAGGAATCTGTACCACCTGGGCTTGATCAGATCTTGGTGATGCCCTGTTGCTTCTGCGACACTCGACAATCTTTCTTTGTACATTGAAGATTCGGAGGGGCAGAGATGATGTGACAAGATTCAGCTCATCGAGCCTGAGAAAGGTCAGACAAGCAAGGCCCATTCTGATGAAGATAAAGGTCAGAATGTTGGTGAGGTGAAACAAACGGTGAAGATGATCCAGGAAAAGCCTGAGCTGCACAAGGGGGCAGGATCACCATCAGGAGGAAACAGGATGATGAAACCTAGCAGTAGACAAGTGAACCATGTACATATGCCATTCGATTAGATGTTATTAGTTAGGGGATTAGTACTAGCGTTAGTGTGTAGTGAGTGCATTCATGATGATTTATTCTCTGTACCTTCTGTTGTTGCCTCCATCTTTGGCTAAAAATTCTTTGGGGAACTTTGCTTTTCTTCCTATCTGTCTTCTGCTGTGTCTGGATGTTAATTAGTGACCCCTTTTCAGCTTTGCTGATGATGTGCTGCATCTGCGATCCTGCATCTCACCGTCTCAACCTCACCTAGTATTCAGACCAAATAAGGCTACCACTTTTCTTCAATTATGATGTGGTTCCTTTGCTGGAATTGTGGTTGATCATTTTGTGTTGCTTGCAAGGGAAACAAGGTGCTGCTTTGTTTGGGCGGTCGTCCTGAGGAGAGAGTGATTGGTAATCACAGACGTGAGGCCCCTTTCTTTTTATGGAATGAGTATGAGGTTGTACCGGCGGTGAGCTGGTGATGCACATGCACACAAATGAAGTTCTGCAGAAAAGCAATGGCAAAACTGAACGCCAGTGATAAATGAGGCGAAAACTGGAAGAGAAAAAAGGAGGCAGCAAGAGCTATGGTCAAGCAGATATTTGTATTGTTGGAACTTGCAAGATATGAACGGCAGATTTTGCCTGTCTTGTCGTTGTAACAAGCTAATACAGTGGAGTAAGAAAACAAAATTAGAATGTCATGGCAGGATATTACAGTTATTGAGTACATAGCTTGATTGTCATGTATGCATAACAAAATTTACTAGAGGCCTAACCTCTCGCAAGAGAACCTACAAATAATAGTGTTGGAAAGCAAGCCCTAGGAATTTCGATGCATTTGTTACTTTGAACCAAATGGACTTTATAGGACAAATTTCGATGTACCGGGATCCTATAAGCTTTCTTTGAAAATACTTTGAACCAAACAAGTCGTAGAATATAGGGGTATAAACCAGATTGCCATTATGCTAGGTAAATATCATTTGAATCACTTGCTCCAACTGTGTACAAGCCTTCGTCGCATAGTCTTGCTAATAATGTTGCTAAAACATATACCAAGCACGGAATCGATCAATGCAAAATTACAAAGTCCTATCCTTGATAATGAAAATCATGAATGTATCATTATAAGCAAGGCAAGCGGGAGAAGAACTCATAAACCAAGAAGGACATATATGACAAAATAATTATATTCTGAAATTTAATCTTGTGACCACAAAACTAAGCAAGAAGTCCATCCGATGTTTGGCATTGTTAGTTGTAGAAAACCGCAATAACCAACATAAACTGTAGCCCGATCGCAATGAGAGTCCTATAGTCTAGCACAACACCAACGTAGCCAAGAGGTAAGCTCGGCAAGTGGCAATGGACCACTAGAAGTTGCCACGTGGCAACGTCAGGGAATGGAAGTTGCCATCCCACCGGCAAGTGGAAAAATGGACGAAATTTGTTCCGTCGCGCCAGGATGCAAATGCTAGACGTTCTCTTGATATAATCCTCAAAAAAATTCCTACACAACACGCAATTACCTATTTAGAACCTAAGCCTTCGAAAGATCTTAAATCGAGAAAACCAAACAATTTCTTGAAACTTTTTAGCGAGCACAATAGCTATATCTAGTTGCCATTTACTACCTTTTCAGAACGCAGCACCAACTAAGGGCCTTTTTGGATTGTAGGATGTTCAAAAGAACGGAGGAACATCCAATCCAAAGATTTTCTTTACCTAAGGAAGTCGTTTGGATCAAAGGGACAAAATTCTTATGTACTGTATTGAATTTCTACCCCTCAATTATGCATGAATTTACACCGCTCTAGCCTCTAGCTGTTTTTTACACCCATTCGCATAGGATTGAGGCCTGTCATTTTCCTGTGTTTCGTCCAAATGACTATTATTGCAGTTTTTCCTCTCTTTTGCAATCTTCTATGTTTTTTTTAAACTATTGCAATCCTCTATGTTGTACGTGCAATTCTATCAAAATTCTGTGTTTTTTTTCCTATTCTTGTGTTTTATAATCATGTGATGCAAAGAAGCCATGAGATTAGATTGGAGCTGTGCGTTGCCGCTAAGTCTGGTTGCTGCATAGCAAGATTCCATTAGTCAAATGCGTCACTGCAAAAAGCTACTCTTTGGCCTTTCCTGGAGACCAGCGCGCATGTCTCATGCAATCATTCAGGTTAGTCTAGTGGCAGCCCGTCTAGTCACTAACTCGATCCACCATCTATGTAAGCTCTGAATATAAAACCAGCGTGACATCTTGTCCAAACCACCACCAGTTAGCAACCCCAATCAAGCATGCTCCAAGCCTCCAAAACATATTGACTAACCAAGCTCGAGGAGGAAGATGACGATCCCATGTCCTGTCGATGTTGGTATGCCGACTCAGCTTGGTTAAACTAAACAAACACCACTTGATTGATTCCTCTACCAGTTTCAGTTCTGAACTTATTTCTTGCTAAACATAATAAACACATAAATCACTGTCTGAACCTGTGATCAGATGGGAGTTATGTAAGAACAAAACGGGCATCTGCATCCAGCAGAAACTCCAGGCCGTCTGCACGGCCGGTAGCATCTCGATCGAGACCGGCAGCGTTTTGGTTTTATTGTTGGCTTGGGTATTTTGTCTGTATGTTTGGTCTGCATGAGTTGTCCTGTACTGTTTGTGTTCTTGCTGCTTGGCTGCATGACCAGTGCTTGCTTCGATGAAGGGCTTGTCTGGTTCTCCCTGCCATGTGGTATCGGATGAACACAGTAGCATTTGTAACGGAACGGAAAGAAGAACTGACGGGAGAAGTCAAAGATGGGCCCTGGAGGCGTGCTCCGAACATGTCACCTGTACCGCGGTGTCCAGTTTGATGTTCGCGGCTGATATGGGGTGGGCTACATATGCTTAATCGATTTAGTGGTAGTAAATCCGAGATAACCACTTATGCATGCAGAACATCCTCAATACAAGAAACTGTTATAGTCGAGATGCACAATAAACGAATAACGAAAAGTAAAACACTGCAGGGGACACGAGATTTTAACGTGGAAAACCCTTGCAACACACAAAAACCACGGGCCAAAGAAAAAACACTATTTCGGTGGTGTTTACAACGCCGTGCGTGTACAATGATACGACAAAACCCTAGCGGCGGCTTACAGGGAAAATATATAGACGGTGGCAACGATCCTACCGCCGTGGGTGTACAATGATGCGACAAAACCCTACCGGCGACGGGCCTCGCTCCGCTCGTCAGAAGTTAGCCTCTTCTTGGAATTTGGATCACAATATAACAAACTCCACCTTGAGACAAATTCCTTGTAGCATGAACTTCAACAATCACCTGAATCAACAAAGAAAACACTTGCTGGCGCCAATAGCCACTTGGGCTAAACAATTATACCAACCAAGCTTGAGCAAAGCTCAAACTTGGACACAGGGACAGGCTTAGTCATCATATCAGCAGGATTATCATGAGTACTAATCTTGCATACCTTCACTTTACCTTTTGCAACCACATCTCTGATTGCGTGGTACTTAATATCAATGTGCTTTGTCCTCTCATGGAACATCTGATCTTTAGTAAGATAAATAGCACTTTGACTGTCACTGAACAACTTAATGCAAGAATTATCTCCACAAAGCTCAGCATATAAACCTTTCAGCCAAACAGCCTCTTTACCTGCCTCAGCAATAGCCATGTACTCAGCCTCAGTAGTAGATTGTGCAACAACATCCTGCAAAGTAGCCTTCCAGCTAACAGCACATCCACCAACAGTAAACACATAACCTGTGAGGGACCTTCTCTTATCCAAATCGCCAGCATAATCTGAATCCACATATCCGGCGAGCCCCTCACCAATCCTGCCAAACCTCAAGCAAGCTTTTGATGTGCCGCGAAGGTACCTGAAAATCCACTGAACAGCTTTCCAATGTTCTTTACCAGGATTAGCCATGTATCGACTGACCAAACTCATAGCATATGACAGATCAGGACGTGAACAAACCATGGCATACATCAAGGAACCAACAGCACTAGAATAGGGAACTCGAGACATGTACTCAATATCATCTTCAGAGCTAGGACATTGCAAAGCTGACAACTTGAAATGAGAAGCAATAGGAGTAGTAACTGACTTTGCATCATGCATATTAAAACGATGAAGAACTTTCTCAATGTACTTTTCCTGACTAAGAAACAACAAACTAGACTTTCTGTCCCTTTTAATTTCCATGCCTAGTATTTTCTTAGCAGGACCAAGATCCTTCATCTCAAACTCACTACTTAATTGATTCTTTAAAATAGTGATCTCTTTCATGCTCTTGGCAGCAATCAACATATCATCAACATATAGCAGCAAATAAATAGGTGATCCATTAACAAACTTGATATACACACAACTATCATACTGAGATCTCTCAAAACCATGTGTAAGCATAAATGAATCAAACCTTTTATACCACTGTCGTGGCGACTGTTTCAGACCATAAAGGGACCTCTTTAATTTGCAAACAAGATCCTCCTTACCAGGCACAACATAACCTTCAGGTTGGTCCATATATATCTCCTCCTCCAACTCACCATGCAGAAAAGCAGTCTTTACATCTAGCTGCTCAAGCTCAAGATCATGCATAGCAACAATACCAAAGAAAGCACGAATAGAACTATGCTTCACAACCGGGGAGAATACATCATTATAATCAACACCTGGAATTTGACTGAAACCTTTTGCTACTAACCTTGCCTTAAACCGTGGAGGCTCATTAGGAGACAAACCTTCCTTTCTTTTAAATATCCACTTGCAGCGGACAGCCTTCTTTTGTTTAGGCAAGTGCACAACATCCCATGTGCCATTCTTCTCAAGCGATTGCATCTCTTCTTGCATCGCACCTACCCACTTCTCTTTATCAACCGAAGCAATGGCTTCAGTATATGTAGCTGGTTCAATATCATGCTCCACCTGTTCAGCACAACTCAAAGCATAATCAACAATATCACATTCTTGAATTAATCGGGTAGGAGGTGCAATATTTCTCCTAGGGCGGTCAGCAGCAATAGACCGTCCTTGTCGCTGAACAAAAGGTGGTGAAGGTGGAACATCATTATCATCATTGTTGGTTTCAGGAACCACATTTTCATTCTCCTTTGCGTGCTCCACCTGCACGCCAATTCTGTGCTGCTCATCATCAGAAACATCAGGAGAATCAATAGCATCAGAAATATCAGTAGACGGACTATCATTAAACATAACCGCCTCATTAAAAATGACATTCCTGCTCAACACAATTTTCTTAGTTTCAGGATTCCATAATCTATATGCCTTAACTCCTGAACCATAACCAAGGAAGATGCACTTAACAGCCCTTGGCTCCAACTTTCCATTATCAACATGAGCGTAAGCAGTGCAACCAAAAACTCTCAAATCTGAATAATCAGCAGGCGAACCAGACCATACCTCAATTGGAGTTTTCTTATCAAGTGGAACAGAAGGTGACCTGTTGATGAGATAACATGCGGTGGAGGCTGCTTCAGCCCAAAAACTTCTATGCATCTTTGCATTAGACAACATGCAGCGAGCCCTCGAAATAATGGTCCTGTTCATGCGTTCAGCCACGCCATTCTGTTGAGGGGTGTACGGAATGGTATGATGTCTTACCATCCCATCATTGCTGCAAAACTCATCAAATTCATTTGAACAAAATTCCATACCATTGTCAGTACGGAGTATCTTAACCTTCTTTTCAGTTTGGGTTTCTACCATAACTTTCCACTTCTTAAAAGCATTAAAAACATCAGATTTATGTTTCAGGAAATATGGCCACACTTTCCTTGAGTAATCATCAATAATAGTAAGCATGTAATTAGCACCACCATTAGAAGTTCTACGGGACGGACCCCAAACATCAGCGTGTACATAATCTAAAATGCCTTTGGTGGTATGAACGGAAGCATTAAATTTTACTCTTTTATGCTTACCAAAGATGCAGTGCTCACAGAACTCAAGCTTACCAAAATCGCAGCCATCAATTAGCTCTCTCTTTGTCAATTCTGCCATGCCAAGCTCACTCATATGTCCAAGACGCTTATGCCAAAGGTTAGTCTTACTAGATTCATCAGAACTAACAGCAGCAGCAATACCAGGCAAAGTGCTACCTCTAAGGACATATAATTTCGCAGAATTCATATCACCAATCATAATAATGAGAGAACCTGATGATACCTTCAAAAGTTTGTTCCCACCTTTGTACTTGTACCCGTCACAATCAAGGGTACTCAAAGAGATCAAATTCCTCGCCATGGAGGGTATGTGTTTCACTCCTGTCAACGTGCGTGTCATCCCATCATGGGTCTTGATCTGAACAGAACCAATGCCAACAATGCTGCACTGGTTGTCATTCCCCACACGCACAAAATCTCCACTCTGCACAGACTCATAAGAACTGAACCAATCTTTGTTACAGCAAATATGAAACGAACATGCAGTATCAAGAATCCATTCATCATCACGTGAAACACATGCAGCCAAGACAGCTAAGCAATCTCCATCAGAACTATCACTACCATCATTACCAGCAACAACAGCAGCCTCACCCTTACCGGTGACAACGGCAGCCTTACCATTACCATCATTATTTTTCGGTTGGTAAGTTCCGTTCCTTTTCTCCTTGTTCTGCAGCTTCCAACAATCATCAATATTGTGGTTAGATTTCTTACAATACCTGCAGAACTTGTCACGTCCTTTGGACTTTGAGCGACCTCTGTCGCCCTTGCTCTTATCTCTGTTGTTGTGGTAGTAGTTATCTCGCTGCTCAGGCCTGCCACGGACCTCTAATGCCTCCGCCTTGGAGGACGAACTTTCAGCCTGCACCATAGATTTCATTTTCTCCTTTTGTTGGAGAGCATCATAAACTTCCGCGAGAGTTAGTTTGTCGCGGCTCAATAATATGGTGTCACGAAAATTACTGAAAGAATTAGGCAGCGAGCATAAAAGAAGAAGACCTAAATCCTCATCCTCATACTTAACTTCTATAGACTGCAAATCAGAAACAATCTCTTTCCAGGAAGATAGGTGATTCATTACCGAACCTCCCTCTTGCAACTTATGCGAGAACAGCTTCATCTTCACGTGCAATCTGCCCGTGAGATCCTTGGACAAACAGATCTCCTCTAGTTTGACCCATAACTCGGCGGTGGTTTTCTCCTGCAACACTTCCTGCAGAATATTATTGGACAGATGGAGTTGAATCAACGATAAAGCCTTACGGTCTTTCCGCTTCTCCGCATCGGTCCAGGTATCCTTCGCTTTCTCGCCGAAAGCATCGATCGCTTCATCCAGATCTGAAGATTGGGCGAGAATCGCCCTCATCTTCACTTGCCACAAAGCAAATCTCGTGGTGTAGTCCAGCTGCGGTAGATCGAACTTCAGTGACGACATCTCGTAAACCCTAGATCCAAAGAACACGGGCTCTGATACCACTTGTTATAATCGAGATGCACAATAAACGAAGAACGAAAAGTAAAACACTGCAGGGGACACGAGATTTTAACGTGGAAAACCCTTGCAACACACAAGGGAAAAACCACGGGCGCCAGCCAGCAAAACTTCACTATTTCGGTGGTGTTTACAAACGCCGTGGGTGTACAATGATGCGACAAAACCCTAGCGGCGGCTTACAGGGAAAATATATAGACGGTGGCAACGATCCGGCGACGGGCCTCGCTCCGCTCGTCAGAAGTTAGCCTCTTCTTGGAATTTGGATCACAATATAACAGAAACTTATATGAATTCAGAGATGGACTTTTGCAATGTTTAGTCACACATCATTAGCTTAAAATATTTTTCACGAGTTCTTTACCATGTTCAACTTGCATTGAATGGAAATTTTAAAAATCGACTATGAAGAAATTTGCTTTTACAATAACTGTTTATGGTTCCTGATAACCACCGGACAATTTGCTTCCGTAGGGAATGATGACCCACAAGTATAGGGGATCGCAACAGTCTTCGAGGGAAGTATTACCCAATTTATTGATTCGACACAAGGGGAGACAAAGAATACTTGTAAGCCTTAACAGCGGAGTTGTCAATTCAGCTGCACTGAAACAGACTTGCTCGCAAGAGTTTATCGTAGTAACGTTTTATGGCAGTGGAAATAGTGAAATAACAGCAGCGGTGAAATAAAGACAGCAGTAGTGATTATAGTAAACAGCAGGATTAAAATACTGTAGGCACGGGACGGATTTAACGGGCGTTGCATGGATGAGAGAAACTCATGTGTCAAAGCAGGGCATTTGCAGATAATAATAAAACGGTGTCCAAGTACTAATCAATCAATAGGCATGTGTTCCATATTTAGTCGTACGTGCTCGCAATGAGAAACTTGCACAACATCTTGTCCTACCAGCCGGTGGCAGCCGAGCCTCTAGGGAAACTACTGGATATTAAGGTACTCCTTTTAATAGAGTAGAGCAAAGCATTAACACTCCGTGAACACATGTGATCCTCACATCACTACCATCCCCTCCGGTTGTCCCGATTCTTGTCACTTCGGGGCCATTGGTTCCGGACAGCGACGTGTGTATACAACTTGCAGGTAAGATCATAAACAACGAATATCTTCATGAATCAATAACATGTTCAGATCTGAGATCATGGCACTCGGGCCCTAGTGACAAGCATTAAGCATAACAAGTTGCAACAATATCATAAAAGTGACATCTACGGATACTAGGCACTATGCCCTAACAATCTTATGACTATTACATGACCAATCTCATCCAATCCCTACCATCCCCTTCAGCCTACAGCGGGGGAATTACTCACACATGGATGGGGGAAACATGGCTGGTCGATGGAGAGGCGTTGGCGGTGATGGCGGTGAAGATCTCCTCCAATTCCCGTCCGGCGGAGTGCCAGAACGGAGACTTCGCTCCCGCGACGGAGTTTCGCGATGTGGCGGCTCTCGGAGGGTTTCGCGACTTCGACTTCTCTCCATGCGTTTTCAGGTCGAACCCAATAAGTAGTCCGAAGGGGCGTCGGAGGCCGGGGGGCCACACCACATGGCCGCGCGGGCCCCCCGGGCCGCGCCGCCATGTGGTGTGGGGCCCTCGGGCCTCCACCTCTCTTGCCCTTCTGCTCCGTCAATATTCTGGTAAAATAGGGCCTTCGCATAAATTCCGAGGATTTTCCCGAAAGTTGGATTTCTGCACAAAAACGAGACACCAGAGCGTTCTGCTGAAAACAGCGTTAGTCCGTGTTAGTTGTATCCAAAATACACAAATTAGAGGCAAAACAATAGCAAAAGTGTTCGGGAAAGTAGATACGTTTTGGACGTATCAACTCCCCCAAGCTTAGCTTATTGCTTGTCCTCAAGCAATTCAGTTAACAACTGAGCGATAAAAGAACTTTCACGAACACATTTGCTCATATGATGTATATATTCTCATGCTATGGCTAATACTTAAGCAGTTCATAATGAGATACATGCAAATAAGATCATCCAACAGCTATGTCAATCATGGAGAGGTACCAACAATTAATAATAAGCACCATGAATCATGTATATAAGCAGGATTGCAATGTTCATAAGAGAATATGATAAAGTGGTATCTCGCTTGCCCGTATTTGATCGGCAAAACATAAATGCCGAGGCACCTCTGGAGTTCATAGAAAGACTAGAAGTAGTGATTGTCAAAGATAAAAGCATCAAAGTTATACCACAATCAATCATATTTTGAGACAAGCATATTATACTAAGAATGACAGTTGTGCTCTCAAGATAGTGCTCAAAGAAAGAATGGAGACACAACATAAAAGTAGAAGATTGACCCTTCGCAGAGGGAAGCAGGGATTAACATGCGCTAGAGCTTTTCATTTGTAAAGCAGGAGTAAAATTATTTTGAGAGGTGTTTGTTGTTGTCAACGAATGGTAATGGGTACACTAACTACCTCATCAACCGGACTCCTAAGAGCGGCTCCCATGAATTATTTGCATGTTTATGTGGCACTCCTTCCAACCTTTCTTACACAAACCATGGCTAACCGAATCCTCGGGTGCCTGCCAACAATCACATACCATGAAGGAGTGCCTTTTTATTTAAGTTTTATTATGATGATGACACTCCCCCCAACCTTTGCTTACACAAGCCATGGCTAACCGAATCCTTCGGGTGCCGTCCAACAATCACAAACCATGGAGGAGTGTCTATTTAAGTTAATTAATTCGGGACTGGGAATCCCATTGCCAGCTCTTTTTGCAAAATTATTGGATAAGCGGATGTGCCACTAGTCCATATGAGAGTCCGTCAAAAGTAAATGACAAGGTTGAAAGCTAAACACCACATACTTCCTCATGAGCTATGAAACATTAACACAAATTGAGAAGCATTTTGAAAGTTTTAAAGGTAGCGCATGAGAATTTACTTGGAATGGTTTGAAATGCCATGCATAGGTATTTATGGTGGACACTTTGGAACAACTTGGTTTTCAGGTGTTTGGAAGCACGAGCGGCGTTCCCGCTCAGTACAAGTGAAGGCTAGCAAAAGACTAGGGAGCGACAAATCAAGAGAGCAGTAACTGTCATAATCATGCTTGCGGCAAAATAAATTAACGGAGGCATAAAAGTGATACAAGAACTCTGAAGCAATATAAATCATCGAGGCTTAATTGACTTTTTGTTCAGTCATATGCATGCGTGAGCATGTGCCAAGTCGATATAAATGAATTATTCAGAGGAGGATACCACAATGCCATACTTACTTATGAATAAAACAATGCAAGCGAACATCCATGACATGCTACAAGAAAAGTTGCCATGGCCGACGAAGTTGAAGTCGCGCCGTGGTTGCTGGTGTACCATGGCCGACGATTTTTGGTCCCTCCGTGGTGCATGTCAAAACTTTTTTTTCTCGTTTTTGAGGCCACCTAGCCCGACGAAAGCGGCCAAAACGTCGCGTATGGTGGCCCGGGACGTGGTGCATCTCGAAATCTCGGGTTCGCCGGCCGAGTCAACGCAAATCCGCACCGCCGAGGGATGTAGGGCCCAGATGGCAGCCTCTCTGGCATTGTTTTTTTCTAGATCGCGCCATCTCGTTCAACGTTCTCCGATCGAGCCGTTTACGATGCAGGATCATGGGTCCCGCATGTCATCCTCTATGAACCAAAATTCTTTCTATTCTTGGATTTTTTGACCCCCTGATTTCTGGCTACTTCCTTTTTCTTTTGATCCCTTGCCGCCTTGGAAACGTTGAGACCGCTGCTGCTAAATGGGACCCGCATGTCATCCTCTATGTGCAATCAACTTTCTTTTCTTGGAGTTTTTTTGGCACCTCAAATTTGGTCACTTGCCTTTTTCTTTCGATCCCCTGCCGCCTCTCAAACGGTGATACCGCTGCTGCTATGGGACCCGCATGTCATCCTCTATGTACTATAAAACTTTCTTTTCTTGAATTATTTTTGGCACCTCATATTTGGTCACCTACCTTTTTCTTTCGATCCCCTGCCGCCTCTCAAACGGTGATACCGCTGCTGCTAAATGGGACCCGCATGTCATCCTCTATGTACTATAAAACTTTCTTTTCTTGGATTTTTTTGGCACCTCATATTTGGTCACTTGACTTTTCTTTCGATCCCTGCTGCCTCTCATGATACCGCTGCTGCTAAATGCTGGCATATATCATCCTCTATGTACTATAAAACTTTCTTTTCTTGGATTTTTTGGCACCTCATATTTGGTCACTTGACTTTTTCTTTCGATCCCCTGTGCCTCTCAAACGGTGATACCGCTGCTGCTAAATGGGACATGCATGTCATCCACTATGTACTATAAAACTTTCTTTTCTTAGATTTTTTTGGCACCTCATATTTGGTAACTTGACTTTTTCTTTCGATCCCTGCCGTCTCAAACGGTGATACCGCTGCTAAATGGGACCCGCATGTCATCCTCTATGTACTATAAAACTTTCTTTTCTTGAATTATTTTTGGCTCCTGATTTTTTCACCTGCCTTTTCTTTCGATCTCATGCCACGTTTGAAACGTTGAGGAACCTGCTGGCTCATGGGACCCGCATGTCATCCTCTATGTACTATAAAAGTTCATTTTCTTGGTTTTTTTTCACCCTCTGATTTTTGGCAATTTCTTTTTCTTTCGATCCCCTAGCCTCTCAAACGGTGATACCGCTGCTGGGACCCTCATATCATCCTCTATGTACTATAAAACTTTCTTTTCTTGAATTATTTTTGGCTCCTCATATTTGGTCACTTGCCTTTTTCTTTCGATCTCATGCCAAGTTTGAAACGTTGAGGAACCTGCTGGCTCATGGGACCCGCATGTCATCCTCTATGTACTATAAAAGTTTATTTTCTTTATTTTTTTCACCCTCTGATTTTTGGCTATTTCCTTTTTCTTTGATCCTGCCGCCTTGGAAACGTTGGTAAGCTGTGACTCATGGGACCCGCATGTCATCCTCTATGTACAATCAACTTTCTTTTCTTTTGATCTCAAGCCGCATTTGAAACGTTGAGACCGCTGCTGCTAAATGGGACCCGCATGTCATCCTCTATGTACAATAAAGTTTTTTCTTGGATTATCTTTGGCTCCTGATATTTTGGCACTTGCCTTTTTCTTTCGATCTCATGCCGCCTTTGAAACGTTGACTAAGCTGCTGGCTCATGGGTCCCGCATGTCATCCTCTACGACAATAAAAGTTTTCTTTCTTGGAGTTATTTTTGACCCCTAATTTCTGGCTATTTGCCTTTTTCTTTTGATCTCCTGCCCCCTCTGAAACGATGAGGACGCTGTTGGGAGGTCGGTCCCACATGTCATCCTCTATGAACAATAAAAGTTTCCTTTGATTGATTTATTTTGAACCCCTAATCAATTTCTGGATATTTCCTTTTTTTCTTTTGATCCCCTGCCGCCTTGAAATCGCTGAGGATGCTGCTGCCTCATGGGTCCCGCATGTCATCCTCTCAGAACGGTAAATGTTTCTTTTCTTGGATTTTGTTTACCAAATGATTTTTGGCTTATTTTTTCTTTCGATCTCCTGCAGCCTTTAAAACGTTGAGGACGCTGCTGGCTCACGGGTCCCACATGTCAGCCTCTATGAACAATAAACGCTGAGGATGCTGCTGCCTCATGGGTCCCGCATGTCATCCTCTTAGAACGAAAATGTTTCTTTTCTTGGATTTTTTACCAACAGATTTTTTGGTTTATTTTTTCTTTCCATCCCCTGCCGCCTTTAAAACGTTGACGACGCTGCTGGCTCATGGGTCCCCGATGTCAGCCTCCCCGTAGAACAAACATGTGATATCTTGATTATTTTGCAGACAATAAACAGTGTATTGCGCTCTGAGCTATTTCAAACGGATAAATTAAATCTTTATTTTTACATAAACAAACTTATATGTTGAATCTCCTTGTTTTTTTGTTTTTGCGAAGCATAGGACTTTCCTGTTTTGTTTAGAAAATTCCGAACTTTCCTGTTTTGGAGTGGGCTGAAATTGTACGAGTCAAAAGGCCAAGCACGATAGTTCGAAGGCCCAGATGTCTAGATGCAGCCCAATTGAAATCTTTCTTCTTGGATTTTTTTCACCCCTGATTTCTGGCTACATTTTTCTTTTGGTCCTGTGCCGCCTTGGAAACATTGAGACCGCTGCTGCAAAATGGGACCCGCATATCATCCTCTATGTACTATAAAACTTTCTTTTCTTGAATTATTTTTGGCTCTGATATTTGGTCAATTGCGCCTCTCAAACGGTGATACCGCTGCTGCTAAATGGGACCCGCATGTCATCCTCTATGTACAATCAAGTTTCTTTTCTTGAATTATTTTTGGCTGATATTTGGTCACTTACCTTTTTCTTTCGATCTCATGCCACGTTTGAAACGTTGAGGAACCTGCTGGCTCATGGGACCCGCATGTCATCCTCTATGTGCTATAAAAGTTTATTTTCTTGGATTTTTTTCACCCTCTGATTTTTGGCTATTTCCTTTTTCTTTTGATCCCCTGCCGCCTTGGAAACGTTGAGTAAGCTGGGACCCGCATGTCATCCTCTATGTACAATCAAGTTTCTTTTCTTGAATTATTTTTGGCTCCTGATATTTGGTCACTTGCCTTTTTGTTTCGATCTCATGCCACGTTTGAAACGTTGAGGAACCTGCTGGCTCATGGGACCCGCATGTCATCCTCTATGTGCTATAAAAGTTTATTTTCTTGGATTTTTTTCACCCTCTGATTTTGGCTATTTCCTTTTTCTTTTGATCCCCTGCCGCCTTGGAAACGTTGAGTAAGCTGCTGACTCAATGGACCCGCATGTCATCCTCTATGTACAATCAAGTTTCTTTTCTTGAATTACTTTTGGATCCTGATATTTGGTCACTTGCCTTTTTGTTTCGATCTCATGCCACGTTTGAAACGTTGAGGAACCTGCTGGCTCATGGGACCCGCATGTCATCCTCTATGTGCTATAAAAGTTTATTTTCTTTGTTTTTTTTCACCCTCTGATTTTTGGCTATTTCCTTTTTCTTTTCCCCTGCCGCCTTGGAAACGTTGGGTAAGCTGCTGACTCATGGGATCCGCATGTCATCCTCTATGTACAATCAACTTTCTTTTTCTTTTGATCTCAAGACGCATTTGAAACGTTAAGACCGCTGCTAAATGGGACCCGCATGTCATCCTCTATGTACAATAAAGTTTCTTTTCTTGGATTATCTTTGGATCCTGATATTTGGTCACTTGCCTATTTCTTTCGATCTCATGCCACGTTTGAAATGTTGAGGAACCTGCTGGCTCATGGGACCCGCATGTCATCCTCTATGTACTACAAAAGTTCATTTTCTTGGGTTTTTTTCACCCTCTGATTTTTGGCTATTTCCTATTTCTTTTGATCCCCTGCGGCCTTTGAAAGTTGAGGACTCTGCTGCCTCATAGGTCCCACATGTCAGCCTGTATGAACGATAAAGCTTTCCTTTCTTGGAGTTTTTTTACCCCCTAATTTCTGGCTACTTTCTTTTTCTTTTGATCTCAAGCCGCATTTGAAACGTTGGGACCGCTGCTGCAAAATGGGACCCGCATGCAATTCTCCATGTACAATAAAAGTTTCTTTTCTTGGATTATTTTTCACCCTCATTTTTGGTCACTTGCCTTTTTCTTTTGATCCCCTACCGCCTTGGAAACGTTGAGTAAGCTGCTCGTGGGACCCGCATGTCATCCTCTATGTACAATCAACTTTTTTTTCTTTTGATCTCAAGCCGCATTTGAAACGTTGAGACCGCTGCTGCTAAATGGGACCCGCATGTCATCCTCTATGCACAATAAAGTTTCTTTTCTTGGATTATCTTTGGCTCCTGATATTTTGTCACTTGCCTTTTGCTTTCGATCTCATGCCGCCTTTGAAACGTTGAGTAAGCTGCTGGCTCATGGGTCCCGCATGTCATCATCTACGAACAATAAAAGTTTCCTATCTTCGAATTATTTTTACCCCTAATTTTTGGCTACTTCCTTTTTTCTTTTGATCACCTGCAGCCTTTGAAACTTAGAGGATTCTGCTGGCTCATGGGTCCCACATGTCAGCCTCTATGAACAATAAACCTTTCCTTTCTTGGAGTTATTTTGACCTCTAATTTCTGGCTATTTCGCCTTTTTTAAAATCCTGTGTCGCCTTGGAAACGTTGAGAATGCTGCTGCCTCATGGGTCCCGCATGTCATCCTCTCAAAACGATAAATGTTTCTTTTTTTTTGGATTTTTTTACCAACTGATTTTTTTCCGATCCTCTGCCGTCTTTAAAAACGTTGACGACGCTGCTAATACAAGCTCTTTCGCTCCAAGATCTTGCAAGTTAATAGAATAAATCATGGAATTATTAGGATATGTTTTAAATTTCAAATCCACTTTATGAATTTTTAAAAATACCGTGATCCGTGTGGGTATGGAGCGATCAAGGATTTTCATATTGGCCATGAGCAGTTTCAAAAATTGCAACCGGATAATTCTAAATAAATAAAAACAACTTTTATGCAGAATCTCCGTGTTTTTGTTTTTTGCCATCATAGGATCTATGGTTCATTAGAAAAGGGCCGAAATTGCATGAGCAGAAAAGCCCATTTCTAGTTATTGGGCTTCAACAGCCTGAGCAAGTAGGCCTATAGCAAATACCATGTAGATGGCCGTTGAAACCCAAAAGTATTTGTTGCCTAGACTTGACATGAACCTTGCTATGCACACGACAATTTCAGTCCGATCCGTGTACGCAACACAAGATCAAACCCAACGTGTGAGGAAGCAGGTGGCAGCACACCTCCAGATGCTCAATCGTACACATATCATATAGGAGTTGTCGTATGTACATTAGTTCCGTATTGACATGTTTGTTTCTTTGGTTAACATGTGGGGTCCGCACAGTCACCTAGGTCGCACATCAACTTCTTTGCTCATAGTTGATGCATGTTTAGTGGCCTGCAGCAAGAATCGCTGCCCCCAGGGATGTACTTTACCCTTTAGCGGCGAAAAAATAGGAATGGTCCTCTCATGACTATGATCAACAAGAGGTGGCTATATTATAAAGGACGTACACACATTGTAATTATAGTGCTGAAATAAAGTCAATCCTAAAACAGCCATGCATGGGTTATAATATGAAGGCAACACGAAATACAAAAGCAGGGCAGTGTTCAAATAAACTGATTCAAACTAGTACATACTAAAAACAGTGTACTACTTCTCAACACTTCAAGCATAATAAAAAAGTGTGTCAGTGTTTTTTTAAAGGTAACACCGAACGGGCAATGTTTAAAGCAGGCTTAAACCACATAGCCGCTTGTCGGACACTACCCCAACTAACTCTGGGAAGGCTGATAACTCCCACAGTCTCACCTTCATCTGGCTGGAGGTTGCAGCGCAAAATTTTAGGGTATTGATTATGAAGATACTTCCGGTATGCTGTGTAGACGCAGTTTTTCCTCATGAATGGAACCAATGTGCCATCAGGAGCTTTGGATTCACGCTTCTTCAGGTTGGCAATGATCGGGTAATTGAGTCCGAGGAACAGAGAGTGGTCGCCGAGGCTGTTAACCTGCCTCCAATGAAAGTCCCCTGCACGTGCTGCAACGAACAGAGATATGGGATCCTGCTCAAAGACGTAGGTGGCAACAGGAGGATACTGCCGTAGCTGAAGCCCATTAGCAGCATAGGGAATGTCATGAGGTACTTCAGCATTGGCAATCCCAATGTTGTTTACTGTAAGGATGATCATCAATCGCTTGCCATCAGCAGTTGGAGCGAGGAACCACGCGTACTGCTGATCATCCACCACCGGTGGCGGGATTACGAACATGGACATCGGGTTTTCTGCAATATTAGAAATGGAGACGAATAGGGTGTTACTGGCAACCATATTCAAACAGCAGCATTGTTCATCGTTCATGCTCACAGTATAAATACGACTATGTAAGCTAAGGACATTGGTCATTCATGTGTTCAAATCGAGTGTCCAATATATCAGTTATACTGCATGCATCCCACGAAACAAGTCTTAACTTCGCCAAAACTAGACACTAGTTAGTGTATACACAGTTATATACTACCTCTGTCCCACCGAAAGTGTCTGAGATTTGTCCAAATTCAGATGTATCTAGACAGTGAAAGCATATAGATACATTCAAATTTTGACAAATATATCATCTTAAGTTTAAGTCCTGTGTTGTAGTTAATTCCCTTTGTCTTAAGTGATCCAACGGTGTATATGATTAGATATTTGTATACAATATAGGAGTACAGACAATCTACCAGTTGGTCCAGTTTTAAACTGAGTATAGAGCTTCAATCATGACCCTTGGAGTGCTAAATCTAACGGTGCACAACAGCAGGATTCTCTGTGAAGAGTGCACATAGCTAACTCTACAATATTTTAGAACCATCACGTGAGCCTTGGGTCTACCCCAAAAAATGACCAAATATCTGAAACCCCTGAAGCATATGAATAACCCCATCAAAGAAATCGCTATTCAGCACTGCTACATGGATCAATGGAAGGTTCTTACGGTCTCAACTCTCAAGGAAACATCAAAGGAAAAGGTAGATAAGAAATGAGTGAGTGTTAGATGTACACATATTTTTAATTTTTTATTTGTTCCCTTCGTTTGCCGACTGATGGGAAGAAACATCATTTTTTGTAGGACCACTCTTGTTTTCGTATTTTATATATGCATTGCTGGCAATATTTTCTTTCGAAAACCATGAATATAGCTCGAGCTACATGTAGCATGGTTTTTGAAAATTTTGAGAGCTGCATTTTGAAGTTCCAAAGAAAACGGAGATTAAATACGGGTGTCAACAATGTTGTGTTCTACCAACATTCAAATGTCCAAATCAAAATATCTTATATTTAAGGTTTTGCAACAACAAAAAAATCTGACATATATTTTCCAACATTTTGTAACTTCAAAATCTATCAGATTCTGTCATTTTTGTGCGGCCCGAATATAGGGTATCTCAATTTCAGATTTTACACTCTGGTAGAATAATACATTCTCTACATCTATTTTTTTAGATTTTTTATATATTCTTTCAAAACTTGCGAAAGGCATGCTATAAATATTCTTTTGATTATCAAACAGAATCTTTAATGGTTTGACGTGCATACATACTAGTAATATAAAAATATAAAAGTTCTCGCCTTGTACACATTTTGTTGATTTTTTGGAATGAATACAACATTCAATTTGGTAGATAGAGTACTAAACATTTCATGGGAAACTTAAAGCAGCTTGCCAAACAAAGGCTAATAGAAGAAAAAAATAGAGGTATGACAGGCATAACATCCACGATGGGGTTGAAATATGCATAAGCTTCGGGCAATTTGGCAAAGAAAAATCTAGCCGGATAAAGAACATAATTAAAAAAGGTACAGGTTAAACTAAGTAAATTAGGCATAACAAGTATTTCATTCTTGTTTAGTAAATAATTGGATTTTGATTGAGTTACTTTTCTAAGGGAAAAAAGGAGAAGGCAGATATTCAAGACACTTTTGGTGGGACGGAGGGAGTAAATCAAAAGTAAGAAAAAGTTATAACATGTTTCATGAGATGGAGTACTAAATAACGGCCATATGCATCTCTTCGATGCAGAGGCCGGGGTACCTCGCCCTCTATTTCGAGCAAAAATCAACTAGTTATATGAAACAATGGGTGTAAAAGTTAATCAAGAAGGGTGCCTTCATTGTGCTACGTTAACATTTGAGATACTTGTTAATTACATCCATATTCTGCAGTGGATAGAGTTACTAATTCAGGATTGCATTCACATACGGAGTATACTATGTTTGCTGATGACTGATTAGTACTAATTCGTTGCAAGCAACGGTTCATTCATATTCAGATAAAGGATGTGATCGTTAAGTCATATACTTATGAAAGTCCTTATGCATCTCTCTAATGCAGATGGCGGGGGTCTCTCGTCCTCCTTTTGGAGCAAAAATCAATTAGTTATATATGAAACAATGGGTGTAAAAGGTTATCAAAAAGGGTGCCTTCATAGTGCTACCTTATCTTTTGAGATACTGGGTAATTACATCCATATTCTGCAGTGGCGTAGAATTACTAATTCAGGAATGCAATCACATACTGAGCATACTATGTTTGTTGGTGACTAATTAGTACTAATTCATTGCAAGCAACGGTTCATTCATATTCAGCAAAAGGCGGTGTGATCATTAAGTCATTTATGAAAGGTAAAATATAAACAAGGTAGTTCATGAGCAAGTTTTCCCTCAGAAAGAAACCAAGGTTTAATCGAACCAAGGAGCCAAGAAGCACGTTGAAGGTTGATGGTCGCGAAATGTGATGCGGCGCAACACCAGGATTCCAGCGCCAACTAGGAACCTGCACAACACAACCAAAGTACTTTGCCCCAACGAAACAGTGAGGTTGTCAATCTCACCGGCTTGCTGTAACAAAGGATTAAACGTATCGAGTGGAAGATGTTTGCAAAGAAAACAGTAAAACAAGTAGATTGTATGCTATGTAAAGAATAGGACCGGGGTCCACAGTTCACTAGAGGTGTCTCTCCCATAAGATAAAGCATGTTGGGTGAACAAATTACAGTCGGGCAATTGACAAATAGAGAAAGGCATAACAATGCATATACATGACATGGTAAATATAGTGAGATTTAATCCGGGCATTACGACAAAGAACATAGACCGCCATCCAACTGCATCTATGCCTAAAAAGTCCACCTTCAGGTTATCGTCCGAACCCCCTCCAGTATTAAGTTGCAAAGCAACAGACAATTGCATTAAGTATGGTGCGTAATGTAATCAACAACTACATCCTTAGACATAGCATCAATGTTTTATCCCTAGTGGCAACAGCACATCACAACCTTAGAACCTTCTGTCACGATCCCAGGTGTCAATGAAGGCATGAACCCACTATCGAGCATAAATACCCCTCTTGGAGTTAAGAGCAAAAACTTGGCAAGAGCCTCTACTAATAACGGAGAGCATGCAAGATCATAAACAACACATAAACAATAGATTGATAATCACCATAATCATAGTACTCTCTATCCATCGGATCCCGACAAACACAACATATAGAATTACATATAGATGATCTTGATCATGTTAGGCAGCTCACAAGATCCAACAATGAAGCACAACAAGGAGAAGACGACCATCTAGCTACTGCTATGGACCCATGGTCGGGTGAACTACTCACTCATCACTCCGGAGGCGATCATGGCGATGAAGAGTCCTCGGGAGATGAATCCCTCTCCGGCAGGGTGCCGGAGGCGATCTCCTGAATCCCCGAGATGGGATTCGCGGCGGCGGCGTCTCTGTAAGGTTTTCCGTATCGTGGCTCTCGGTACTAGGGGTTTCGCGACGGGAGCTTTAAGTAGGCGGAAGGTCACGCGGGGCCCACGAGGGGCCCGAGGCGCGCGGCCAAGGGCTGGGCCGGCCACCCCCGGCTGCCTCGTGGCCCCACCGTTAGGTCTTCGGTCTTGGAAGCTTCGTGCAAAAATAGGACCCTGGGCGAAAGTTTCGTCAATTCCGAGAATATTTCTTTACTAGGATTTCTGAAAAGCAGAAAACAGCAACTGGCTCTTCGGCATCTTGTTAATAGGTTAGTTCGAAAATGCATAAATATGACATATAATGTGCATAAAACATGTAGGTATCATCAATAAAGTAGCATGGAACATAAGAAATTATCGATACGTTGGAGACGTATCAGCATCCCCAAGCTTAGTTCTGCTCGTCCCGAGCAGGTAAAACGATAACAAAGATAATTTCTGAAGTGACATGCCATCATAATCTTGATCATACTATTTGTAAACATATGTAATGAATGCAGCGATCAAAGCAAAGGTAATGACATGAGTAAACAACTGAATCATATAGCAAAGACTTTTCATGAATAGTACTTCAAGACAAGCATCAATAAGTCTTGCATAAGAGTTAACTCGTAAAGCAATAAATCAAAGTAAAGGTGTTGAAGCAACACATAAGAAGATTAAGTTTCAGCGGTTGCTTTCAACTTATAACATGTATATCTCATGGATATTGTCAACATAAAGTAATATAACAAGTGCAATATGCAAGTATGTAGGAATCAATGCACAGTTCACACAAGTGTTTGCTTCTTAAGGTGGAAGGAGATAGGTAAACTGACTCAACAATAAAAGTAAAAGAATGGTCCTTCAAAGAGGAAAGCATCGATTGCTGTATTTGTGCTAGAGCTTTTATTTTGAAAACATGAAACAATTTTGTCAACGGTAGTAATAAAGCATATGAGTTATGAAAATTATATCTTACAAGTTGCAAGCCTCACGCATAGTATACTAATAGTGCCCGCACCTCGTCCTACTTAACTTGGACTACCGGGTCTTCGCATGCCATGTTTCAACCAAGTGTCACAAAGGGGTACCTCCATGCCGCCTGTACAAAGGTCCAAGGAGAATGCTCGCATTTCGGATTTCTCGCTTTTGATTATTCTCAACTTAGACATCCATACCGGGACAACATGGACAACAGATAATGGACTCCTCTTAAATGCATAAGCATGTAGCAAAGTTATTATTCTCATATGAGATTGAGGATATATGTCCAAAACTGAAACTTCCACCATGGTTCATGGCTTTAGTTAGCGGCCCAATGTTCTTCTCTAACAATTTTGCATGCTCCAACCACTAAAATGATAGACCTTCAGACAAGACGGACATGCATAGCAACTCACATGATATTCAACAATAGTTGATGGCGTTCCCCAGAAGCATGGTTATCGCACAACAGGCAACTTAATAAAATATAAAGTGCATAAGTACATATTCAATACTACGATAGTTTTTAAGGCTATTTTGTCCCATGAGCTATATATTGCAAAGGCGAATGATGGAATTTTAAAGGTAGCACTCAAGCAATTTACTTTGGAATGGCGGGTAAATACCATGTAGTAGGTAGGTATGGTGGACACAAATGGCATAGTAGTTGGCTCAAGGATTTTGGATGCATGAGAAGTATTCCCTCTCGATACAAGGTTTAGGCTAGCAAGGTTATTTGAAGCAAACTCAAGGATGAACAAGTGCAGCAAGACTCACATAAAAGACATATTGTAAACATTATAAGACTCTACTGTCTTCCTTGTTGTTCAAAACTCAATACTAGATATTATCTAGACCTTAGAGAAACCAAATATGCAAATCAAATTTTAGCAAGCTCTATGTATTTCTTCATTAATGGGTGCAAAGCATATGATGCAAGAGCTTAAACATGAGCACAACAATTGCCAAGTATCACATTATCCAAGACATTTTTAGAATTACTACATGTAGCATTTTCCAATTCCAACCATATAACAAATTAACGAAGAAGAAACTTCGCCTTGAACATTATGAGTAAAGCCTAAGGACACATGTGTCCATATGCAACAGCGGAGCGTGTCTCTCTCCCACAAAGTGAATGCTAGGATCCATCTTATTCAAACAAAAACAAAAAAAAACAAACCGACGCTCCAAGTAAAGAACACCAGATGTGTGAATAAAAATATAGTTTCAGGGGAGGAACCTGATGTTGTCGATGAAGAAGGGGATGCCTTGGGCATCCCCAAGCTTAGACGCTTGAGTCTTCTTAAAATATGCAGGGATGAACCACGGGGGCATCCCCAAGCTTAGAGCTTTCACTCCTCTTGATCTTAGTATATCATTCTCCTCTCTTGACCCTTGAAAACTTCCTTCACACCAAACTTCAAGCAAACTCATTAGAGGGTTAGTGCATCATTAATAATTCACTCATTCAGAGGTGACACAATCATTATTTTCACTTCTGGACATTGCATAATGCTACTGGACATTAATGGATCAAAGAAATAAATCCAACATAGCAAAAGAGGCAATGCGAAATAAAAGGCAGAATCTGTCAAAAACAGAACAGTCCGTAAAGACGAATTTATAAATGGCACCAGACTTGCTCAAATGGAAAAACTCAAAACTAATGAAAGTTGCGTACATATCTGAGGATCACGCTCGTAAATTGGCAGATTTTTTCGAATTTTCTACAGAGAATTATGCCCAGATTCGTGACAGACAGCAATGCTGTTTCTGTGCAGCGATCCCAAATATAGCATCAACTTTGACATAGAAACTTTACTTGGCACAAAAACATGATAAGGAGAGGTTGCTACAGTAGTAAACAACTTCCAAGACTCAATAAAACAAAAAATTGCTGTAGGTAAAAACATGGGTTGTCTCCCATAAGCGCTTTTCTTTAACGCCTTTCAGCTAGGCGCAGAAAGTGCAAATCAAGTAACATCGAGAGTAGAAGCATCAACATCATAGCTTGTTCTAATAATAGAATCAAAAGGCAACTTCATTCTCTTTCTAGGGAAGTGTTCCATACCTTTCTTGAGAGGAAATTGATATTTAATATTACCTTCCTTCATATCAATAACAGCACCAACAGTTCGAAGAAAAGGTCTTCCCAACACAATTGGACAAGATGCATTGCATTCGATATCCAAGACAACAAAATCAACGGGGACAAGGTTATTGTTAACCGTAATATGCACATTATCAATCCTCCCCAAAGGTTTCTTTTTAACATTATCGGCAAGATTAACATCCAAATAACAATTCTTCAATGGTGGCAAGTCAAGCATATCATAAATCTTTTTAGGCATAACAGAAATACTTGCACCAAGATCACATAAGGCATTACATTCAAAGTCATTGAATTTCATTTTAATGATGGGCTCCCAACCATCTTCTAACTTTCTAGGAATAGAAGTTTCAAGTTTTAGTTTCTCTTCTCTAGCTTTTATGAGAGCATTTGTAATATGTTTTGTAAAGGCTAAATTTATAGCACTAGCATTAGGACTTTTAGCAAGTTTTTGCAAGAACTTTATAACTTCAGAGATGTGGCAATCATCAAAATCTAAATCATTATGAGCTACAGCAATGGGATCATTATTCCCAAGGTTGGAAAAAATTTCAGCAGTTTTATCACAAGCAGTTTCAGCAGTTTTAGCAATTTCAGGCAGTTTTGTACGCTTTGCACTAGGAGTAGAAACATTGCCAACACCAATTATTTTACCATTGATAGTAGGAGGTGCAGCAACATGTGAAGAATTAGCATTACTAGTGGTGGTAATAGTCCAAACTTTAGCTACATTATTCTCTTTAGCTAGTTTTTCATTTTCTTCTCTATCCCACCTAGCACGCAACTCAGCCATTAATCTTATATTCTCATTAATTCTAACTTGGATGGCATTTGCTGTAGTAGTAATCTTATTATCAAGATCATTATTAGGCATAACTTTCAACTTTAAAAGATTAACATCGGAGGCAAGCCTATCAACTCTAGAAGCAATAGTATCAATTTTATCAAGCTTTTCCTCAACAGATTTGTTAAAAGCAGTTTGTGTACTAATAAATTCTTTAAGCATGGCTTCAAGACCAGAGGGTACATTCCTATTATTGTTGTAAGAATTCCCATAAGAATTACCATAACCATTACCATTAGCAGAAGGATATGGCCTATAGTTATTACCAGAGTTGTTCCTATAAGCATTGTTGTTGAAATTATTATTTTTAATGAAATTCACATCAACATTTTCTTCTTGAGCAACCAATGAAGCTAAAGGAACATTATTTGGATCAACATTAGATCTACCATTCACAAGCATAGACATAATCACATCAATCTTATCACTCAAGGAAGAGGTTTCCTCAACAGAATTTACCTTCTTACCTTGTGGAGCTCTTTCCGTGTGCCATTCAGAGTAATTTATCATCATATCATCAAGAAGTTTTGTAGCCGCCCCCAATGTGATGGACATAAAGGTACCTCCAGCAGCTGAATCCAATAAATTCCGCGAAGAAAAATTTAGTCCTGCATAGAAGGTTTGGATGATCATCCAAGTAGTCAGTCCATGGGTTGGGCAATTCTTTACCAAAGTTTTCATTCTCTCCCATGCTTGAGCAACATGTTCAGTATCTAATTGTTTAAAATTCATTATGCTACTTCTCAAAGATATAATTTTAGCGGGAGGATAATATCTACCAATAAAAGCATCCTTGCATTTAGTCCATGAATCAATACTATTCTTAGGCAAAGATAGCAACCAATCTTTAGCTCTTCCTCTTAATGAGAAAGGAAACACTTTCAATTTAATAATATCACCATCTACATCTTTATACTTTTGCATTTCACAAAGTTCAACAAAATTATTGAGATGGGCAGCAGCATCATCAGAACTAGCACCAGAAAATTGTTCTCTCATGACTAGATTTAGTAAAGCAGGTTTAATTTCAAAGAATTCTGCTGTAGTAGCAGGTGGAGCAATAGGTGTGCATAGGAAATCATTATTATTTGCATTTGTGAAGTCACACAACTTAGTATTTTCAGGGTTGGCCATTTTAGCAAGTAAATAAAGCAAACTAGATAAAGTAAATGCGAGTAACTAATTTTTTTGTGTTTTCGATATAGAGAGCAAGACAGTAAATAAAGTAAAACTAGCAACTAATTTTTTTGTATTTTAATTTAGTGCAGCAAACAAAGTAGTAAATAAAATAAAGCAAGACAAAAACAAAGTAAAGAGATTGAGAAGTGGAGACTCCCCTTGCAGCGTGTCTTGATCTCCCCGGCAACGGCGCCAGAAAAAGAGCTTGATGGCGTGTAACTCACACGTTCGTTGGGAACCCCAAGAGGAAGGTATGATGCGCACGGTAGCAAGTTTTCCCTCAGAAAGAAACCAAGGTTTAATCGAACCAGTAGGAGCCAAGAAGCACGTTGAAGGTTGATGGTCGCGAAATGTGATGCGGCGCAACACCAGGGATTCCGGCGCCAACGCGGAAACTGCACAACACAACCAAAGTACTTTGCCCCAACGAAACAGTGAGGTTGTCAATCTCACCGGCTTGCTGTAACAAAGGATTAAACGTATCGAGTGGAAGATGTTTGCAAAGAAAACAGTAAAACAAGTAGATTGTATGCTATGTAAAGAATAGGACCGGGGTCCACAGTTCACTAGAGGTGTCTCTCCCATAAGATAAAGCATGTTGGGTGAACAAATTACAGTCGGGCAATTGACAAATAGAGAAAGGCATAACAATGCATATACATGACATGGTAAATATAGTGAGATTTAATCCGGGCATTACGACAAAGAACATAGACCGCCATCCAACTGCATCTATGCCTAAAAAGTCCACCTTCGGGTTATCGTCCGAACCCCCTCCAGTATTAAGTTGCAAAGCAACAGACAATTGCATTAAGTATGGTGCGTAATGTAATCAACAACTACATCCTTAGACATAGCATCAATGTTTTATCCCTAGTGGCAACAGCACATCACAACCTTAGAACCTTCTGTCACGATCCCAGGTGTCAATGAAGGCATGAACCCACTATCGAGCATAAATACCCCCTCTTGGAGTTAAGAGCAAAAACTTGGCCAGAGCCTCTACTAATAACGGAGAGCATGCAAGATCATAAACAACACATAAACAATAGATTGATAATCACCATAATCATAGTACTCTCTATCCATCGGATCCCGACAAACACAACATATAGAATTACATATAGATGATCTTGATCATGTTAGGCAGCTCACAAGATCCAACAATGAAGCACAACAAGGAGAAGACGACCATCTAGCTACTGCTATGGACCCATGGTCCAGGGGTGAACTACTCACTCATCACTCCGGAGGCGATCATGGCGATGAAGAGTCCTCGGAGATGAATCCCCTCTCCGGCGGGGTGCCGGAGGCGATCTCCAGAATCCCCCGAGATGGGATTCGCGGCGGCGCGTCTAAGGTTTTCCGTATCGTGGCTCTCGGTACTAGGGGTTTCGCGACGGGAGCTTTAAGTAGGCGGAAGGTCAACGCGAGGGCCACACGAGGGCCCGGGGCAGGGCCGCGCGGCCAAGGGCTGGGCCGCCGGCCACCCCCTGGCTGCTCGTGGCCCCACTTCGTTAGGTCTTCGGTCTTCGGAAGCTTCGTGCAAAAATAGGACCCTGGGCGAAAGTTTCGTCCAATTCCGAGAATATTTCTTTACTAGGATTTCTGAAACCAAAAACAGCAGAAAACAGCAACTGGCTCTTCGGCATCTTGTTAATAGGTTAGTTTCAGAAAATGCATAAATATGACATATAATGTGCATAAAACATGTAGGTATCATCAATAAAGTAGCATGGAACATAAGAAATTATCGATACGTTGAAGGCGGTGTGATCATTAAGTCATTTATGAAAGGTAAAATATAAACAAGGTAGTTCATGAATAACTTCATTGATTAAGGCAGTGTATCATGCAATGCAACATAAGGACTGAAAAAATACCATTTGGGGTGTCCCAGCAGTACGTCCAGCCCCTAATTTCGTCCACCGCAAAAACTTGGCCACCGAGTTCAATGGCATCACAGAACGCCGGCACAATTTGTTCAGGTGTAGGGTTCTTCAGCATTCTCCAGTCGCCACCCCCTTCAAGGTAGAAAATCCTTTTGTCGAACAAGGCGATGAGCTTGTAATCTGCGTACCTCCCACCTTTTGTGGGCACTTGGCAGATTACAATCTTCAACAAATTAATTGCTCGACTCCAGCAAAGATAGTATAACCAATCTTTAGTAGCAGGTTGATATGTAACACCATGACCAATCTTCGGATCAGGTGGGGATGGAAGGGGGATATGTCGCTCGGTGTAGACGTTCACAAGGCACCACTGGCACCCACGATGATCGGCGGCGGCGATCCAGTCGCCGTTCGCGCCAAGCCATTTTCTGTCGTGCATGAACGGCAGGGTGACAGAACGGCGAGGATGGTCAAGGGGCACCAGGTCGTACACGGTAACATGCAGACGAGATGCTGTCGCCACGAACCAGGGTTCATCGAACCAATAAGCAGGCGGAGGCATCAGCAGGCAGGGTTCATCCCAATGGTGCATCTTACCTTCATCATTGCTGATCTGGTCGTAGAGCTCCCTGGAACATGCGGCAAGTCGGACGGTGTAGGTAACGTCCAGATGCGCAGCGATGAGGTCGATGTTGTCGCCGGTGAGAGCCTCCAAGTGGCCGTCCCCGCCGCACCGGCAAAGCCTTGAATATTCCATCAGGTGAAGATGGATTTAGATGGATGGCGGATGCAACTTCGCTTGGGGTTTTCGGAGGAGAGGGCGAGCGCTATGGAAGAAACGATGCGCGCCGCGGCCGGGTGGGGTGAGGAGAGAAAGGTATAGTACTAGTGATGCGGCGTGGTGGGGATCGAGATCCTGCGCGTGCGCGTGATTCTGCGAGGGTGAAGAAAAAGATGATAGACATGCAAGGGGCAAAACCTAGGCAGTACTCTAGGCTGCTGCTGCTGCGACTGGGCGCCGATTTGACTGTTGGTAGATGGTAGACTAGCACGCCACCCATCTATAAATTTGCGACGACGTTTGGTGCAGTGATGTCTCGTCACATCAGCTTGAGCAGAGAGGGCTTTTTTTACAGTTTCCATTACGATATATTTTTCGCCGATAATCGTAGTACTCTATGCCAGAGACACGTACCTTAACACGTGGGCAGCATGCAACCGCGCGAGCACCAAAATGAAATGAGAGATGTTTTAGAGCAGAACTTCATTTTCAATGCCTTTCCTAGCTTGGTTTGGAGGAGCTTCAGTGACTTGATGCTTCCAAGTCTCATTGTGACTAGGTGCCACCATCTACCATCTTTCGAGATCCAACGTTCCAAACTATCTGTTATTTCGAAGCTAAAAAAGAAAAAACTATTCAGAAAATTTTGAAAAAAATCCAGTAATATGTAGATGCCTTGTTTTAAAATCTATGAATATTTCATCCCATTCGGATGACTAGCTTGTGATTAAATAGCTTCTTACGTATTCGAGCACTAGTTTAAACTAAATATTATTTGCTCACAAACCAATTATTCAAATCGAATGAAACTCCACCAAAATATAAATCGAAATATGCATGATTTACTGCAATGTGAGCGGATAATTCAATCCCACGAAAAGACAATATGCTCCAAGACCAGTAATCTCTTCCCTAGCTTATCTGAACATAACTGACAGTGTCCTTAGAGAACATCTTGCAGCCTCAGTAAAGCCTCAGGTATGAACAAGAAGCATACTGCCATCTACAGATCACGCTAAGAACCACAACCCAGGATCATCCTCATAGCCTATATCATCAAGGTTTCCCTCCAAAATGCTTATGTTTTTGGAAAGTTTTCTTGACGATAGGGAAGATTCTGAAGGGCTTAGATTCGCTACAATAGCAACAAATGGAAAATTTTCGCCGCTAAAAAGAGTATCCCGCCATTTTAATATACACTTACTAGTAGTTGATCAATTGTGCATTGCAAAACACAAAGTTCAGATCAAATGTGCAACATACCAACAGATAGTTAACTAGCAGTTTTACGAGCACATGGCGATACTAAGGTGATGAAGCAGTTAACTAGCAGAACAAGATCTCCTACTCAGGGACGCTCTTGGTGGACGCCGAGATATAGGTCGCTAGCTGTGCACGGAGATCCTCCTTCTCCTTGATAATCGCCTTAAGGACGGCGGTTTGTCCGCGCATTAGCACCCTCGAGATCTGCCTCTTGAGCTTTAATTTCAACTTCTGTTCCATGAGATACTTGATGAGGTTGCTTCCAGTATCCATCCATGTGACGCTCTTGTTGTTCAGTTCCACCCAGTAGGCGTTCTGCTGCTTAAGCATGTCGACGCATTGCGCAAGATGAAAGGAGATCTCCTTCTCAGACGCCAAAACTCTGTGAAGACGATCACACTCCAGGGTGAGGGAGTGTTCATTCTCCAGCTGGCTGCCTATGTGGGCCTTGTTCTCCTCCTTTTGCTACAACAATAATTGTATGAAAAAAAAAGAAATCAACCCATTCATATATGAGTATTAGTTACCCGCAAACAATAGGACTACTAATTTCTAGCATGGATATTGATAAAGGAATGGACAACACTCGGACGCTCCACAAATACCACAGGGTTCATCAACACATAATTAATCGGAAAGCAGTGATTACATAAACTATAAAAAAACAAGTGGACAGAGGCATACAGCCTACCTGGCTTGGCCGGGAAACGGGGCCGAACTTAGCTTCGGACGGCCGGACTTGGGGCGCCACCGTCGTTGTGGTTACCGGGGAGACATTTGAACCGCCGGCCCTTTGAGATGTAAATAAATGTAAAAACGGTTAGAAAATAAGAATCAACTGAAGGACACCCCGCTAGAAACTTACCCGGACGAACCCTCGCCCTTGATGGTGGTGTTTGCATCATCATCATTCATCAATGTGACGCTCTGGTTATGCAGTTCCACACAAACGCGGTTCTGCTCATTAAGCCTGTCGAGCTCGGCAGTAAAGGTAT
Organism: Lolium multiflorum; assembly: GCA_030979885.1. Classification (NCBI taxonomy): domain Eukaryota; kingdom Viridiplantae; phylum Streptophyta; class Magnoliopsida; order Poales; family Poaceae; genus Lolium; species Lolium multiflorum. The sequence continues at coordinate 216,225,699 of CM061753.1, read as the reverse complement.
TGATGCCTTGCTGAAGATTATGGCAGATCTTGTTCTCGGACGCCAAATCTACGTGAACAGGCTCAAACTCTGGGGTAAGGGAGAGTTCATTCCCCAGCTGGCTGCCTATGTGGGCCATGTTCACCTCCATTTGCTGGCACGATCATTGTATGGAACAAAAAAGAATCCAACCAATTCATATATGAGTAATTACACGCAAAAAAATAGGAGTACTACTAATTTCTAGCACAGATCTTGATACAGGAATGGACATCACATGGACGCTCCACAAATATCACAGTGTTCATCAACACATAATTAAAAGGAAAGCCGTGATTACATAAACTACTCCATCCTATCCCTTTTAGTAGTAGTAGTAGTAAACACGGATTTAGTAAAGTTGTATTCTCCCTATGATCCCTTTTAGTTGACTCGGATTTAGTACAAAGTTGTACAAATTTTATTTGACTCAAATTTAGACTAAATTTGAGTCAAATAAAATGGATCGGAGGGAGTACTAAATCAGAGTCTATTAAAATGGATTGGAGGGAGTATTAAAAAAAAGTGGATAGAGGCATACAGCCTACCTGGCTTGGCCGTGAAACGGGGCCGAACTCAGCTTCCGACGACCGGACTTGGGGCGCCACCGTCGTGGGGGTTACCGGGTAGACGTTTGAACCGCCGGCCCTGTGAGATGTAAATAAATGGAAAAAACAGTTAGAAAATAAGAATGAACTGGAGGACACGCCACTAGAAACCTACCCGGACGAACCCTCGCCCACTGGCTCGCTCTCCATCGAATAGAGGATAGACTGCTCTGCGAGAATGCTCAGGCGATCATAAGTGGCCATACAACGACGCGCTAGCTGGCTAGATGAGTTTTTCTCGGCGGTCCTAGTCCTCATCGTCTTCCCTAGGATATCCTGCCGCCGGGCCGCCCGGCTCAATGGAGCCATGGCTTGCGAGGTACGTAGTACTTTACTACTCAGTAGTTAGGGTGGAGGGCTGGTGAAGGCTAGTTACTAGCTACCAGCAGAACAGAAAGAGAAGAAGGGCGGAGGGCTGGTCAAGGATAAATCTTACATACACCCAGAAAAGACCATCGTGCCCTCGCGGGGCTTCTGAGCAATTATAGGGACGTGTGTTCTCAAATGGGCAAGATAGGGTACCTTCCCGAGGAAGCATCTAGCACCCAAGCCAATGGACTGCGCGTTGAACAATGGTTACAGTATGTGTAAAAAGAAAAGATAACAAGGGAAATGCCTGGCAGGGTCCAGAGGTGCATTTAATCGGACATGGGATTCCATAGTACAGTACACCATAGAGTATGTGAACATAAACACAGAATACAATCAAGCGCTTAGTGTTGGACCCTCTCCGCCAAATAAGATCATATATCGTCGTTAGGGCCGCCCTGGTGAATCCTCTGAATGAAAAAAGCCCATAGTTGGCAACCTAAACCCGCCGCTCCGAATAGGAACTTCCGTCCGACGATAACTTTCTGACAACAAAAATTAATTAATTCAGTACTGCATAAACCGCAATTTCAATTAGATAACCACGAAGATTAAGATAGGCGCATGTATCACCTGTCGATGCGAACCCAGATAGTCAGCTCCGTGCACGGTTGATACCATTGCAACGACCGCTCTAGTTCCGACCATTTGGCGGCGCCCGGCGTGGTCGTGCTGTTCGCCAGAATAGTGGCCGTATAGTTGGGGAGCATTAAACCAATCTCAGAGCGATTAAGTAATGGCTTGCCGTGCGACGACATACTCACATTGTACTCCGGCCACACGCACGCCGCCGACCTAACGCACTCAACGGATAGGCAGGCCAGCACGCATCCATTTTTCGGCTGGACTTGCGTATATGTGTGCCAGACGAACACGGTACCATCGTTCCCGTAGAAGATGACCGGACGTCTTGGCTCTGGCGGTGCCAGCACCGGGATGATGAACGCCATCGCGGTGCCGTACGGGATCATGTCCACACAAATCGAATGGATTTCTCTGAGGTGGGCGATGAGCGCTGCTGGCGAGGCGGAGAAGTCGCAGCCGGCCTCTGTGCAGTCGCACGGGCTGTGCGGGCACGCGAGCTCGTGGTCGTGGAGCTCGTTGTAGGCGACCACGCTCCCGCACCCGTCGTGGGGGCACTCCATCCTCTTTAATCTGCTTTGAAGAAGATATTGATGGGGAGGGGAGGGGAGGGGCGAGTGGAGAAGAAGGAAGGTGGTGGCTATTAATTCGGGCCTCACCGTCCCACCAGTTTGGCTAATTAAGGTGACGCTGAAAGTTTCACTGTCTATGTTTTCACACGCAGTACACCTTATATGATGGCCAAAAATGGGATATGAAGATTTTCTCGAAATATCAAAAAAAAAAAGATTGATGTTTGACATATGTGTGATGTTACTCAAAATTGAACTACATGTTACGAATGGACGGTCGGCAATTTTTAGGGAAGAAAATGAATTTTAAAATATTGAAATACTTTGAGTGTCTCTGTGTGAAGCCTTGCACTAAGATCATAGAAATTTCCATTACCCTTGTACGGATGGTGGGTCCTAAAAGTTGAAGTAATTTGAGTGCAACAAAAAGAACTTCAATGAAATTAAGGGCTCCTTTGATTTAAAGGATAGGAAAAGCATAGGAATAGGAAATGTATAGGATTGGAATGGCATGTCTACTTGAATCCTATAGGAAGATGAAGTGTGTTTGATTGTAGCAAAGGAATTTTTTCATGAGCTATGAGCTAATGCTTATTTCCTATAGGAATTACACTACAAGATTCCTATAGGAATTTTTCCTATAGGATATGTTCCTATGAATCAAACAACATGTATAGGAAATTTTCCCATAGGAACCAAATCCTTCACACTTCCTATGCAAATCCTTTGAATCAAAGGAGCCCTAAAAATGTGGACTAGCTTGTGTCGTCATATGAGATATAGATGGTATAAAAATAACAAACTACAATACTAAGAGTGATTTATATAAATCAAGTTTGATTTCTTGCTTTCATGTATGAGTTAATTTATTAACATGGCTTTCTACCCCCCCCCACACACACAAACACACAAACACACTCTCTCTCTCTCTCTCAAATGGGGGTGAGAGGAGAAGAAGGATGTTCGTAACTCATGCCTCACCATCCTACCAGACTTTGGTCGATGCCCAAGACATTCATGACCTAAAAAGGTGACGTTGACTATTTCATAGTCTACATTTTCACAAGCATTATACAATGTATATTGGCCAAAATGTGATGTGTAGATTTTCTCGAATTGTACCTTATTTGGATTCATGTTTGACGTATGAGCGGTTTTACTCAAAATTCAACTACATGTTCAAATGCCAGGTCGGAAAATTTGAATGAAGAAAATATAGTTTAAATATTGAAATAAGTGAGCATATGTGTGCGTGTGTGCGTGTGTGTGTGTGTGTCTTTTGTGCACTACGATACGTAAAATTGGCACTACCATTTTACGAATGTGGTGGGTCCTAGAATATTGAAGCAAATTCAAAAAAAATGTGCTAGCTTGAGTCATCGTATGAGATAAAATCGCTATACAAATAACAAACTTACAACCTTAAGGTAATTTAAGAAAGATTTATTTTCTTGCTTGCACATGTGTGGTCATGTTGATTGCATTGTATATTAGTATGAACTTACTAATAATTATCCCAAATATTGGCAGCAATGTGCATCTTACCGTTCACATATATTTTATTCAACTTCATTTCACACAAAAATACATTCTACTTTATTAGTGTAAAATAAGAGCTTTATGTGAGCTTTATTGTGAAGTGGCTGCCTGAGAGAAGGGCCAAATTTTCAAGGTAACAATTTCGAAACATGGCATACTTCATAAGATGACCATTTAGGTGATATATATGTTGATTATTTCTCGAGTTTGTAATATATGTGGACTTATGTTGAGTTTTAACCAATTTTAGTCAATTTAAAATTGCATGTTCTTTAAAGTTCGGCACGAGTTTTGGTAGAAAATATGCAGATTTTACCATGGTAAGGTGTTATGCTTCATGCATGAAAAAACTACAAAGAAAAGATGAACAATTTGTACGAATGGTGAAGCCGGTGAATTTGAAGCAAATTGAATGCAACCAAAGGAAATTCATTAAAACTAAAAAAAAGATGAAGAGTTCACGAGGAAATGGTATGGCGATTTGAAAAGAAAATGAATCACTACATATGTGAATCTGGTCATAGTAAACGAAAATGCCAAGTAGAGTTTCCAATTTTGTTCATAAAAATAGATCAAATTTGAACTAGATTTGTGATGTAGATTGGTCATAGAAACCGCTATAAGCCATCGCAATGTACGGAAGTGAATAATTCTAGGCATCCATATTTTAATTACTTCATGTAATGTAATTGAACAAGCTAGATTGGGTATTGCCCCATGAAATTGTACCACACATGCCAACAATAGTAAACCTGGTTGCTTACAAGTACGCCAACATTATGTGGCTTGATTAAATGTGCATTAAACTTAAAATGCCTATTTATTTATATTGTTTTAGTAGTCGTATGACAGTGAAGGATCCAGAGTTGCATTAATCGGCGAATTGGGTTACATATTACATAGACTAATTCATGGTAAACATAAAATACATCCAATCCGTCAACATTTTTAGATAAAGGTCTAAGTAGTCCTTCCCCACCGAAGTAGATGACCACCTCCAACACTACGGCCGTCCTGACAAGAACCATCAGCAAAACGTCTCTTTTAGTCCTTGTACTGAGTACTTTGAAGCAGGAAGCCCCAGACACACCCTTCCTTTTACGGTGATGAAGCAATATTAAACATCAAAAGAAGAGGCAGAACAAGATCTCCTACTCAGGGACACTTGGTGGACGCCGAGATATAGGTCGCTAGCTGTGCACCGAGATCCTCTTCTCCTTGCTAATCGCCCTGTCACAAGAAAAACAAATTAATTCAGCATTACTTAAATCCGCATTAGCATCGTCCCAATAAGATTGAGGGTAGTGTTATGTTCACTCACTCCTTATCGATGCGCAAATAGATAGTCAGCTGCTTCGATGATTCATTGCCGCACAGGTACCGCGGCGGCACCGAGAGGAAGGAAGTGACATCTCCCAAAGAAACTGTGCCCGGAGTCGGGCTGCTCGTCGGCTCTAATACCGCCTTCACCACGTCAAACAAGTGTTCCCCGGTAAGCTTACGCGGCCCCGGCATCGGCGGGCCGTTCGCCCACATTGTCACCCTATACCGGGGCAAGTTGCACGCCGCCGGCCTGACGCACACGAAGGATACCGCGGTGTCCATGCCGCAAGGGTGGATGTGCAAGGCGAACACTGCGCCATCCGTCCCGTAGCCGATGAGCTGTAGTTTTGGCGAGCCCGGTGCCGGCACCTTCAGATGAACAAATCCGAAGTCCTCGTCGTACGGGAACCTATCCACAGCGGTCAAGTGGGCTTCTCTGAGGTGTAGGATGAACGGTACCTTCGAATCGGCGAATTCGCAGCCGGGGTGCGTGCAGAAGCAAGAGCCGTGCGGGCACGCCATCATGTGCTTGTCTTCCTCGTTGTAAGGGATCTCCCTCCCGCACCAGTCGTTGATACACTGGATCGTCGGCTTCAGAGGCTGCTTCTTCGGCACAGGCAACTCCATAGTCTAAGGTCTGATGAGGGATCGGAAAGGGGCGCGGGGGGTTGTGGCGGCGGCGGCGCGAGCGAGGGGGGAGCAGTGAGAAGCTGAGAACTGAGAAGGGAGATTGATGTTTATGGAGATTGATGTTTCTTTATAATAATATAGAGGGCTCTTCTTTTAACGGGAGCCTCTAGACTGGTGGACACATGACCTGTGCTCACTGAAGTGTGGGACCTCACGCATGGGAACCACACGTAAGTGACAGACCAGTTGGTGTACTCGGGTGATTATTATAATGTATAAGTACTCCATAGTTTCCTATAGATCCAAGGGTAGGAAAGCCAAGTTATCTCATTTACAAGACATTATTTTTTCCATGAAGCCAAGTTTATCCCCCTCCCCCAGTGATTTGACCTAGATTTGAAATCAAGGCACACGTGATTCAAAAAAGGCAATCTAAAAACATGGAGTATTCATCATTTTGTAGTACATATATCTAGGGAAAATACCAAACATGCCATACCAGTGTTTTAGAGAAGAACCCTCAAGTAGATTGGCACCATGTTGGAGTTCGTCTAGCTAAATTTCCTCCCACATGCATGTGAGCTTGGTACCACTACACAAGAACCATGCCAAACTTTTGAATCATGGCCCAATTTTATGTATATATTTGCAACTTTTCATCATGCAAGCATGAATACTTTGCAAAATATGTGCATTTTGGGTTGTCGCCCATAAATGTGTTTTTGCTTGTCTGCCACCAATCAAGTTTTCATTCGCGGGGAAACATGCATGACAGGATGACCATTTCCAAGGTTTCATGAATTATCTCAATGTGCATCTATATATATACAATTTCTTGGGCTAAATCCGATAAAATGCAAATTTGACACAGTGTGTAGATGAAGTACAGATCAAACAAATAATTTAAAAAATACATGGGTGTGTGGCCTGAATGTGTGGATCGAGCCAAGTACATTTTATATAATAATGGCCAAACACATGCACCGCACCCTCCTACTAGAGCAAATTAAAACAAGCAGGGTGAGAGCATCGTGAGATTGCTCGACCTAGCTAAATTTTAAAACAAGCCGAATTAATAAGTTATTGTGTGGGGATTGATAGAAAAGATCGAAACAAAGCATGCATAGTCATATCATTTGTGGTTTACATAATACCTCTATGAACAGTACCAAATAAACATGGCATATATACACTTCTATGTTTAGACAAGAACCCTGCATATTTTTTTGCACCATGTGTTTGAGGCCTCGCTTCCCCAGAAGTGTGTGTGAGAGCATTTTGCATGCTACGAGAAAACAATGCCAAACATTTGAATCGCATGACTCATTTTTTGGTAGTGATATATAGGTTTATGGTTTATATATATAAGGTTTAGTGTTAGGGTCTAGGGGTTTAATATAATTAGGGTTTAGGGTTTATAGAGATTCACATCATCTGTTTCATTTCACATTTGTGATGTACAATACTACATACCTAAGTAAAATCGATCCCTTCTTAGTCACTCCAAAATGGAGCTCGTGGCCGGGAGGTTTTTGGAATTTCCATGTTTGAAACCCAATACCACTTCTCTTTGGTTCAAAAACCTCCCAAAATTAAGCCCGTTTTCAAATATTTCAAACTTATTCAAATTTGGTTCAAATTTGAAAGACATACAAGTTATATCACACATATTGCATACATTTTCACACAAACTGCACTAGATGCTAACCCTATAATTTGAGACCATTTGGATGAGGTCGAAAAAATTCTTGGATTAGAATCGTGTTGTTCGAACCCCGTAGTTGGATTTTTTTGAACCCTTGATCTGTAGAACTGGGCAAAACCCGAGTTTAACCTATTTAATTATAGATTCGTATATCGATTTTTCTACTACCTTTTTATTATTACTATGCAGCACATGGGTGTTTGCCCGTCGAGTGAAACACGGAGGAAGAGGGATCACTCGGAAGGAGAGAAGAAGGGAGAGCATTATGGTGTCTCCCCTTTTTCGGGTGATGATGTTGACTTTTGTGCAGGGTTTGTCAGTGAGCAGGAGGTGCGAGCGAGCGAGCGAGGCCGAGAATGAGAGAGATTTGTTTTTTTGTGAGAGGGACAACCGAAGGATCCAGAAGGACCCACAGACTTCCAATACGCATCTGATGCGTCTTCTCTTAACAAAGAAGATGGCTGGGAGTTTGCGTACCTATTGCACGTGACTTGTGCTCACTGAAGTGTGGGACCTCACGCGTGGGCACCACACGTAAGTGACAGACCTGTTGGTGTAAAAACTCGGTTGATTATTATAGTGCATTAGAACAAAGTTTCCTATGGATTCAAGGGTAGGAAATCCAAGTTAACTCATTTACGTGTTAAACTTGTCTAAATCTTGGTCAAACCTAGGATTTGACCAAGATTCAAATGGGCAGAAAAATAAAAAACAGAAAAATGAAAAACCAAATCACATAGTCTTCTTATGTCATGTAGTAAGCAGTAAAGTTGATAAAAAAGGTCCATACATATTCAAACCACACAAATCATGTATCTATACCCCCTAACCCCTAAACTCCGTCTTATGAAGTCAAACATGGAAATTTCAAAAACCATCCTAAGAGCTACATTTTGGGGTGACTAAGAAGGATACATGCTTCCCTTTTCATTTTCATGTTTTAAACTTGTTTAAATTATCTTGGTCAAACCTAGGATTAGACAAGATTCAAATGGGCATCAAAATTGAAAAAAATTCAGCAAAAAGAAAAACCAAAGCAAATAGTTTTCTTATGTCATATAGTAAGCATTAAAGTTGATAAACAAGGTCTAGACATAATCAAACCAGACAAATCATGTAGCTATACCCCCTAACCCCTAAACTCTGTCTTATGAATTGAAGTCAAGCATGTGAAGAGAAGTGGTTTTGGGTTTCAAACATGGAAATTTCAAAAACCTCCCAAAAGCTTCATTTTAGAGTGACTAAGAAGGATCCATGCTTACCTTTTCATTTTCATGTTTTAAACTTGTTTAAATTATCTTGGTCGTCAAACCTAGGATTTGACAAGATCCAAATGGGCATCAAAATTGAAAAAAAAATCAGAAAAAAGAAAAACCAAAGCAAATAGTTTTCTTATGTCATATATATAGTAAGCATTGAAGTTGATAAACAAGGTCCATACATATTCAAACCACACAAATCATGTATCTATACCCCTAACCCCTAAATTGATTAACTATGTCTTATGAAGTCAAGCATGTGAAGAGAAGTGGTTTTGGGTTTCAAACATGGAAATTTCAAAAACCTCCCAAAAGCTTCATTTTAGAGTGACTAAGAAGGATCCATGCTTACATTTGCATTTTCATATTTTAAAATTGTTTAAATCATTATCAAACCTAGGATTTGACCAAGATACAAATGGGTGGGCACAAAATTCAAAAAAATCAGAAAAATGAAAAACAAAAGCACATAGTCTTCTTATATATGTCATATCGTAAGCATTCGAGTTGATAAACGAGGTCTAGGTATATATATCCAAACCAGACAAATCATGTATCTACCCCCCATCGATCTTATGAAGTCTAGCATGAAGAGAAGTCGTTTTGGGTTTCAAACATGGAAATTTCAAGAACATCCCAAAAGCTTCATTTTAGAGTGACTAAGAAGGATACATGCTTACCTTTTAATTTTCATGTTTTAAACTTGTTTAAATCTTGGTTGAACCTAGGATTTGACCAAGATTCAAATATATGGGCATAAAATTCAAAAAAAATAGAAAAATGAAAAACCAAAGCACATAGTCTTCTTATGTCTATAGTTAGCATTAAAGTTGATAAACATGTCTAGACATATTCAAACTAGAAAATCATGTATATATCTACACCCCTAACCCTAAACTCTGTCTTATGAAGTCAAGCATGCATGAAGAGAAGTGGTTTTTTTGTTTCAAACATGGAAATTTCAAAAACCCTCCCAAGAGCTACATTTTGGGGTGACTAAGAAGGATAGATGCTTATTTTTTCATATTCATGATTTAAACTTGTTTAAACCATGGTCAAACCTAGGATTTGACCAAGATTCAAATGGGCATCAAAATTGAAAAAAATCAGCAAAAAGAAAAACCAAAGCAAATAGTTTTCTTATGTTATATAGTAAGCATTAAAGTTGATAAACAAGGTCTAGACATATTCAAACCAGACAAATCATGTATCTATACCCCCTAACCCCTAAACTCTGTCTTATGAAGTCAAGCATGAAGAGAAGTGGTTTTGGGTTTCAAACATGGAAATTTCAAAAACCTCCCAAAAGCCCCTTTTCAAATATTTCAAACTTATTCAAATTTGGTTCAAATTTGAAAGACATACAAGTTATAGCACACATAGTGCATACATTTTCACACAAACTGCACTAGATGCTAACCCTATAATTTGAGGCCATTTGGATGAGGTCGAAAAAATTCTTGGATTAGAATCGTGTTGTTCGAACCCCGTAGTTGGATTTTTTTGAACCCTTGATCTGTAGAACTGGGCAAAACCCGAGTTTAACCTATTTAATTATAGATTCGTATATCGATTTTTCTACTACCTTTTTATTATTACTATGCAGCACATGGGTGTTTGCCCGTCGAGTGAAACACGGAGGAAGAGGGATCACTCGGAAGGAGAGAAGAAAGGTGTCTCCCCTTTTTCGGGTGATGATGTTGACTTTTGTGCAGGGTTTGTCAGTGAGCAGGAGGTGCGAGCGAGCGAGCGAGTCGGCGAGAGAATGAGAGAGATTTGTTTTTTGTGAGAGGGACAACCGAAGGATCCAGAAGGACCCACAGACTTCCAATACGCATCCGATGCGTCTTCTCTTGACAAAGAAGATGGCTGGGAGTTTGCGTACCTAGCACGTGACTTGTGCTCACTGAAGTGTGGGACCTCAAGGGTGGGCACCACACGTAAGTGACAGACCTGTTGGTGTAAAAACTCGGTTGATTATAATAGTGCATTAGAACAAAGTTTCCTATGGATTCAAGGGTAGGAAATCCAAGTTAACTCATTTACGTGTTAAACTTGTCTAAATCTTGGTCAAACCTAGGATTTGACCAAGATTCAAATGGGCAGAAAAATAAAAAAACAGAAAAATGAAAAACAAAATCACATAGTCTTCTTATGTCATATAGTAAGCATTAAAGTTGATAAACAAGGTCTAGACATATCAAACCATACAAATCATGTATCTACCCCTAACCCCTAAACTCCGTCTTATGAAGTCAAGCATGAAGAGAAGTGGTTTTGGGTTTCAAACATGGAAATTTCAAAATCCTCCCAAAAGCCCCTTTTCAAATATTTCAAACTTATTCAAATTTGGTTCAAATTTGAAAGACATACAAGTTATAGCACACATAGTGCATACATTTTCACAAAAACTGCACTAGATGCTAACCCTATAGCTTGAGGCCATTTGGATGAGGTCGAAAAAATTCTTGGATTAGAATCGTGTTGTTCGAACCCCGTAGTTGGATTTTTTTGAACCCTTGATCTGTAGAACTGGGCAAAACCCGAGTTTAGAGTGACTAAGAAGGATACATGCTTCCCTTTTCATTTTCATGTTTTAAACTTGTTTAAATTATCTTGGTCAAACCTAGGATTAGACAAGATTCAAATGGGCATCAAAATTGAAAAAAAATCAGCAAAAAGGAAAACCAAAGCAAATAGTTTGCGTACCTATTGCACGTGACTTGTGCTCACTGAAGTGTGGGACCTCAAGCGTGGGCACCACACGTAAGTGACAGACCTGTTGGTGTAAAAACTCGGTTGATTATTATAGTGCATTAGAACAAAGTTTCCTATGGATTCAAGGGTAGGAAATCCAAGTTAACTCATTTACGTGTTAAACTTGTCTAAATCTTGGTCAAACCTAGGATTTGACCAAGATTCAAATAGAAAAAAAAAAACAGAAAAATGAAAAACCAAATCACATAGTCTTCTTATGTCATATAGTAAGCATTAAAGTTGATAAACAAGGTCCATACATATTCAAACCACACAAATCATGTATCTATACCCCCTAACCCCTAAATTAATTAACTATGTCTTATGAAGTCAAGCATGTGAAGAGAAGTGGTTTTGGGTTTCAAACATGGAAATTTCAAAAACCTCCCAAAAGCTTCATTTTAGAGTGACTAAGAAGGATCCATGCTTACATTTGCATTTTCATATTTTAAACTTGTTTAAATCATTATCAAACCTAGGATTTGACCAAGATACAAATGGGTGGGCACAAAATTCAAAAAAATCAGAAAAATGAAAAACAAAAGCACATAGTCTTCTTATATATGTCATATCGTAAGCATTCGAGTTGATAAACGAGGTCTAGGTATATATATCCAAACCAGAATAATCATGTATCTACCCCCCATCGATCTTATGAAGTCTAGCATGAAGAGAAGTCGTTTTGGGTTTCAAACATGGAAATTTCAAGAACATCCCAAAAGCTTCATTTTAGAGTGACTAAGAAGGATACATGCTTACCTTTTAATTTTCATGTTTTAAACTTGTTTAAATCTTGGTTGAACCTAGGATTTGACCAAGATTCAAATATATGGGCATAAAATTCAAAAAAAACAGAAAAATGAAAAACCAAAGCACATAGTCTTCTTATGTCTATAGTTAGCATTAAAGATGATAAACAGGTCTAGACATATTCAAACTAGATTATCATGTATATATCTACACCCCTAACCCCAAACTCTGTCTTATGAAGTCAAGCATGCATGAAGAGAAGTGTTTTTTTGTTTCAAACATGGAAATTTCAAAAACCCTCCCAAGAGCTACATTTTGGGGTGACTAAGAAGGATAGATGCTTATTTTTTCATATTCATGATTTAAACTTGTTTAAACCATGGTAAAACCTAGGATTTGACCAAGATTCAAATGGGCATCAAAATTGAAAAAAAATCAGCAAAAAGAAAAACCAAAGCAAATAGTTTTCTTATGTTATATAGTAATTAAGCATTAAAGTTGATAAACAAGGTCTAGACATATTCAAACCAGACAAATCATGTATATATACCCCCTAACCCCTAAACTTCGTCTTATGAAGTCAAGCATGAAGAGAAGTGGTTTTGGGTTTCAAACATGGAAATTTCAAAAACCTCCCAAAAGCTTCATTTTAGAGTGACTAAGAAGGATCCATGCTTCCCTTTTCATTTTCATGTTTTAAACTTGTATAAATTTCGTCAAACCTAGGATTTGACAAGATCCAAATGGGCATCAAAATTGAAAAAAAATCAGAAAAAAGAAAAACCAAACCAAATAGTTTTCTTATGTCATATATATAGTAAGCATTGAAGTTGATAAACAAGGTCCATACATATTCAAACCACACAAATCATGTATCTATACCCCTAACCCCTAAATTGATTAACTATGTCTTATGAAGTCAAGCATGTGAAGAGAAGTGGTTTTGGGTTTCAAACATGGAAATTTCAAAAACCTCCCAAAAGCTTCATTTTAGAGTGACTAAGAAGGATCCATGCTTACATTTGCATTTTCATATTTTAAAATTGTTTAAATCATTATCAAACCTAGGATTTGACCAAGATACAAATGGGTGGGCACAAAATTCAAAAAAATCAGAAAAATGAAAAACAAAAGCACATAGTCTTCTTATATATGTCATATCGTAAGCATTCGAGTTGATAAACGAGGTCTAGGTATATATATCCAAACCAGACAAATCATGTATCTACCCCCCATCGATCTTATGAAGTCTAGCATGAAGAGAAGTCGTTTTGGGTTTCAAACATGGAAATTTCAAGAACATCCCAAAAGCTTCATTTTAGAGTGACTAAGAAGGATACATGCTTACCTTTTAATTTTCATGTTTTAAACTTGTTTAAATCTTGGTTGAACCTAGGATTTGACCAAGATTCAAATATATGGGCATAAAATTCAAAAAAAATAGAAAAATGAAAAACCAAAGCACATAGTCTTCTTATGTCTATAGTTAGCATTAAAGTTGATAAACATGTCTAGACATATTCAAACTAGAAAATCATGTATATATCTACACCCCTAACCCTAAACTCTGTCTTATGAAGTCAAGCATGCATGAAGAGAAGTGGTTTTTTTGTTTCAAACATGGAAATTTCAAAAACCCTCCCAAGAGCTACATTTTGGGGTGACTAAGAAGGATAGATGCTTATTTTTTCATATTCATGATTTAAACTTGTTTAAACCATGGTCAAACCTAGGATTTGACCAAGATTCAAATGGGCATCAAAATTGAAAAAAATCAGCAAAAAGAAAAACCAAAGCAAATAGTTTTCTTATGTTATATAGTAAGCATTAAAGTTGATAAACAAGGTCTAGACATATTCAAACCAGACAAATCATGTATCTATACCCCTAACCCCTAAACTCTGTCTTATGAAGTCAAGCATGAAGAGAAGTGGTTTTGGGTTTCAAACATGGAAATTTCAAAAACCTCCCAAAAGCCCCTTTTCAAATATTTCAAACTTATTCAAATTTGGTTCAAATTTGAAAGACATACAAGTTATAGCACACATAGTGCATACATTTTCACACAAACTGCACTAGATGCTAACCCTATAATTTGAGGCCATTTGGATGAGGTCGAAAAAATTCTTGGATTAGAATCGTGTTGTTCGAACCCCGTAGTTGGATTTTTTTGAACCCTTGATCTGTAGAACTGGGCAAAACCCGAGTTTAACCTATTTAATTATAGATTCGTATATCGATTTTTCTACTACCTTTTTATTATTACTATGCAGCACATGGGTGTTTGCCCGTCGAGTGAAACACGGAGGAAGAGGGATCACTCGGAAGGAGAGAAGAAGGGGTGTCTCCCCTTTTTCGGGTGATGATGTTGACTTTTGTGCAGGGTTTGTCAGTGAGCAGGAGGTGCGAGCGAGTCGAGCGAGGCCGAGAATGAGAGAGATTTGTTTTTTTGTGAGAGGGACAACCGAAGGATCCAGAAGGACCCACAGACTTCCAATACGCATCTGATGCGTCTTCTCTTGACAAAGAAGATGGCTGGGAGTTTGCGTACCTACTGCACGTGACTTGTGCTCACTGAAGTGTGGGACCTCAAGGGTGGGCACCACACGTAAGTGACAGACCTGTTGGTGTAAAAACTCGGTTGATTATAATAGTGCATTAGAACAAAGTTTCCTATGGATTCAAGGGTAGGAAATCCAAGTTAACTCATTTACGTGTTAAACTTGTCTAAATCTTGGTCAAACCTAGGATTTGACCAAGATTCAAATGGGCAGAAAAATAAAAAAACAGAAAAATGAAAAACAAAATCACATAGTCTTCTTATGTCATATAGTAAGCATTAAAGTTGATAAACAAGGTCTAGACATATCAAACCATACAAATCATGTATCTACCCCTAACCCCTAAACTCCGTCTTATGAAGTCAAGCATGAAGAGAAGTGGTTTTGGGTTTCAAACATGGAAATTTCAAAATCCTCCCAAAAGCCCCTTTTCAAATATTTCAAACTTATTCAAATTTGGTTCAAATTTGAAAGACATACAAGTTATAGCACACATAGTGCATACATTTTCACAAAAACTGCACTAGATGCTAACCCTATAGCTTGAGGCCATTTGGATGAGGTCGAAAAAATTCTTGGATTAGAATCGTGTTGTTCGAACCCCGTAGTTGGATTTTTTGAACCCTTGATCTGTAGAACTGGGCAAAACCCGAGTTTAGAGTGACTAAGAAGGATACATGCTTCCCTTTTCATTTTCATGTTTTAAACTTGTTTAAATTATCTTGGTCAAACCTAGGATTAGACAAGATTCAAATGGGCATCAAAATTGAAAAAATCAGCAAAAAGGAAAACCAAAGCAAATAGTTTGCGTACCTATTGCACGTGACTTGTGCTCACTGAAGTGTGGGACCTCAAGCGTGGGCACCACACGTAAGTGACAGACCTGTTGGTGTAAAAACTCGGTTGATTATTATAGTGCATTAGAACAAAGTTTCCTATGGATTCAAGGGTAGGAAATCCAAGTTAACTCATTTACGTGTTAAACTTGTCTAAATCTTGGTCAAACCTAGGATTTGACCAAGATTCAAATGGGCAGAAAAATAAAAAAACAGAAAAAGAAAAACCAAAGCAAATAGTTTTCTTATGTCATATATTAAGCATTGAAGTTGATAAACAAGGTCCATACATATTCAAACCACACAAATCATGTATCTATACCCCTAACCCCTAAATTGATTAACTATGTCTTATGAAGTCAAGCATGTGAAGAGGAGTGGTTTTGGGTTTCAAACATGGAAATTTCAAAAACCTCCCAAAATTAAGCTTCATTTTAGAGTGACTAAGAAGGATCCATGCTTACATTTGCATTTTCATATGTTAAACTTGTTTAAATCATTATCAAACCTAGGATTTGACCAAGATACAAATGGGTGGGCACAAAATTCAAAAAAATCAGAAAAATGAAAAACAAAAGCACATAGTCTTCTTATATATGTCATATCGTAAGCATTCGAGTTGATAAACGAGGTCTAGGTATATCCAAACCAGACAAATCATGTATCTACCCCCCGTCGATCTTATATGAGCACTCAATGCGGAAGGGTTTCATTTTTTTATTTCAAAACCAGATCAAAATGGTCGACATGATTATCCATTCAAAGGGGTTGAATATTTCAGTACTAGCTATCACGTACTGGTTTATGTATATAGTGTAAGTAATATGAATCTGAAAATGATTTTGGGGGATTTCTATGACCAAGTTATAACACACCTACATTTCAGATTTGAATTACTTCCAATAAATCAGCATATAGTCATTTAAATGTGTGAAACTGGCTAAAAACACTAAAAATCGTAAAGAGTTGGGAATTGGCACTAAAATATGGCCTAGTTTATCTTTAAAATGTAGAGGCGCCATTTTGACCGGCCCGTATCTTATGTACCCCACTCGAAAATGATAAACTATCACGAATTACCATTTATTTTAGGCATTACTTTTCACGGTAAAAATGATAAACTATATCACGAAGTTCCATTTCCGTCAAGATAGTCTGCATTACTTTTTTGTTGAGATATAAACCCCCACAACGGCGGACACAGATTAGGTGACATGCACCTTTTGCATGTCAGTCTAAATTCAAATTTAAACATTGCGAAAAAATCTGGAAAAATCATGCATGTTCACAGCACATATTAAGATAACCCCTAAAAATTTCATATCAAAATTCGAAACATACATCGAGAAACAAAAAAGAGAAACTCAGATGTGAATAGTGTACAGAGAAACTTAGATTTCTCTTTTCTGTTTCTCGATGTATGTTTCGAATTTTGATCTGAAATTTTTAGGGGTTATCTTAATATGTGTTTTGAACATGCATGATTTTTTTCAGATTTTTTGGCAATGTTTAAATTTGGATTTAGGCCGCATGTCCCACGGGACATGCAAAAGGTGCATGTCACCTGATCTCTATCCCACAACGGCCATCTCCTCCTTAATTTATTGTGTAAAACCCCCACAACGGTCACCTCCTCCTTAATTTATTGTGTAAACCCCTACAACGGTCATCTCTTCCTTATAAACAACCACAACGACCATCCCTTGTGTCAATAGGTTCTGCCTCTCTCTTCTTCGTTCACATACACTTGATCCATTGCCATGGCGTCCACGTCTCGGACACCGACCAGAAGGGGAAGGGGAAGGGGCGGCCGGGGTGATGGATCATCATCATTGCCACCACCACCGTCAACACTGTCTTTGATCATAGAGGAGTTCTTCATCGTCGTCTATGAAGACCCTTTGGTCAAGAAGGTACGTACGCGTTCCCACATATATGATGCATGTGATTAATTATGGGCATGTTCTAAAAAACATTTAATTTCAAACGATCGGCGCTCGATCTCTTTGCAGGCTCTCCCAAAAAAGTTTGCGGACTATCTTGACGGCCAGGAGCCAGCTAAGGTGTATCTGCGAGCAGCTGACTGCGGTCCTCGTCTCTGGACCGTGGAGGTCCTATTTGACGGACAAGGCCGGATGTACCTCGACAAGGGCTGGGAGAATTTCGCCATCGCGCACGGTGTGGATTTCGGCTGCTTCGTACACTTCAAATATGAAGGCGATGATGTGCTCACAGTGAAGGTGTTCGACGGAACAATGTGCAGGAAGTACTACTACTCGGACGACGATGATACTGACGATGAAAGCGACGACGACGTGAAGCCATGCATCCATCCTCTTTAGATAAGGGGACTATGACCAAAAATATATATGTAGCTTCATATATATGTAGCTTCATATGCATCGATTTTAGAGGTGGATAAAGAGAGAGAGAGAGAGAGAGAGAGAGAGAGAGAGAGATAGAGAGAGAGAGTCTTGATGCGTCTTCTCTTGACAAAGAAGATGGGAGTTTGCCTACCTACCGCACATGACTTGTGCTCACTGAAGTGTGGGACCTCACACATGGGAACCACACGTAAGTGACAGACCTGTTGGTGTAATAACTCAGGTGATCATTATACTGTATTAGTACAAAGTTTCCTATGGATTCAAGGGTAGGAAAGCCAAGTTAACTCATTTACATGACATTATTTTTTCCATGAAGCCAAGTTAACTCATCTATCAATTGGTAAATTCTGGTTATATTCGAAATTTTACTTGAAACTTGTTGGTCATATATGCCATTTTACTACTCGCCTAACACTTTTTCCGCGCGTGAAGGGAGGGGGTGGGCATGATACTTGAAGCTTCATTTTAGAGTGACTAAGAAGGATACAGGCTTACCTTTTCATTTTCATGTTATAAACTTGTTTAAATCCTGGTCAAACTAGGATTTGAACGAGATTCAAATGGGTATAAAAAATAAAAAAACGCACATAGCCTTTTTATGTCATATATATAATGCATGAGTACTCAAGTTGATAAACATGGTCTAGACATATTCAAACTAGAAAAATCATGTATCTACCCTTGCCCTAACCTTAAACTCTGTATTATGGAGTCAAGCATGAAGAGAAGTGGTTTTGGGTTTCAAACATGGAAATTTCAAATTGATGAACAAGTTCTAGGCATATTCAAAACAGAAAAAGCATGTATCTACCCCCTAACCATAAAGTCGGTCGATCTTATGAAGTCTATTAGCATGAAGAGAAGTCTTATTGGTTTCAAACATGGAAATTTCAAGAACCTCCCAAAAGCTTCATTTTAGAGTGACTAAAAAAGGTCCATGCTTGCCTTTTCATTTTCATGTTTTAAAATTGTTTAAATCTTGGTCAAACCTAGCTAGTATTCAACCAAGATTCAAATGGGCATAAAATTCAAAAAAACCAGAAAATGAAAACCAAAGCACATAGCCTTCTTATGTCATATATAGATCAACAAGGTCTAGACATATTCAAAACAGAAAAAAGCATGTATCGATCTACCCCTAACCCTTAACTCTGTCTTATGAAGTCAAGCATGAAGAGAAGTGGTTTTGGGTTACAAATATTATATTGAGATTTCAAGATCGAACCCCCCAAAAGCTTCATTTTAGAATGACTAAGAAGGATCCAGGCTTGCCTTTTCATTTTCATGTGTTTTAAACTTGCTAAAATCTTGGTCAAACCTAGGACTTGACCAATATTCAAATGGGCATAAACATTCAGAAAAAATCAAAAAATGAAAACCAAAGCACATAGCCTTCTTATGTCATATATATATAGTAAGCATTCAAGTTGATCGATATGAACAAGGTCTAGACATATTCAAAACAGAAAAAGCATGTATCTACCCCTAGCCCTTAACTATGTCTTATGAAGTCAAGCATGAAGAGAAGTGGTTTTGGGTTTCAAACATGGAAATTTCAAAAACTTCCCCCAAAAGCTTAATTTTAGAGTGAATAAGAAGGATCCAAGCTTAATTACCTTTTCATTTTAAGGATTTATGCTTGTTTAAATCTTGGTCAAACATAGGATTTGACCAACACACATATAGTCTTCTTATGTCATATAATGAGCATTCAAGTTGATAAACATGGTCTAGACATATTAAAACAAGAAAAATCATGTATCTACCATGTCCCTAACCCTAAACTCGACCTGTCTTATGAAGTCAAACATGAAGAGAAGTGGTTTTGGGTTTCAAACATGGAAATTTCTAGACCCCCAAAGCTTCATTTTAGAGTGACTAATTAAGAAGGATACAGGCTTACCTTTTCATTTTCATGTTTTAATCTTGTTTAAATCTTGGTCAAACCTAGGATTTGACCAAGATTCAAATGGGCATAAAAATTCAAAAAACATAAAAAAATGAAAAACTAAAGCACATAGCCTTCTTATGTCATATATATATAGTAAGCCTTCAAGTTGATGAACAAGGTGTAGACATATTCAAAATAGAAAAAGCATGTATCTACCCCCTAACCCTTAACTATGTCTTATGAAGTCAGGCATGAAGATAAGTGGTTTTGGGTTTCAAACATGGAAATTTCAAAAACATCCCAAAAGCTTAATTTTAGAGTGACTAAAAAGGATCGAAGCTTACCTTTTCATTTTCATGTTTATGCGTGTTTAAATCTTGGTCAAACATAGGATTTGACCAAGATTCAAATGGGCATAAACATTCAGAAAAAAATAAAAAATAAAAAACCAACGCACATTAGTAGCCCAAAATCGAACCAGTAGTTGGATATTTTTGAACTTGATCTGTAGTAGTGGGCAAAACCCTAGATTAACCTATTTAATCATAAATTGAAAAAAAAATCAGCAAAAAGAAAAACCAAAGCAAATAGTTTTCTTATGTTATATAGTAAGCATTAAAGTTGATAAACAAGGTCTAGACATATTCAAACCAGACAAATCATGTATCTATACCCCTAACCCCTAAACTCTGTCTTATGAAGTCAAGCATGAAGAGAAGTGGTTTTGGGTTTCAAACATGGAAATTTCAAAAACCTCCCAAAAGCCCCTTTTCAAATATTTCAAACTTATTCAAATTTGGTTCAAATTTGAAAGACATACAAGTTATAGCACACATAGTGCATACATTTTCACACAAACTGCACTAGATGCTAACCCTATAATTTGAGGCCATTTGGATGAGGTCGAAAAAATTCTTGGATTAGAATCGTGTTGTTCGAACCCCGTAGTTGGATTTTTTTGAACCCTTGATCTGTAGAACTGGGCAAAACCCGAGTTTAACCTATTTAATTATAGATTCGTATATCGATTTTTCTACTACCTTTTTATTATTACTATGCAGCACATGGGTGTTTGCCCGTCGAGTGAAACACGGAGGAAGAGGGATCACTCGGAAGGAGAGAAGAAGGGGTGTCTCCCCTTTTTCGGGTGATGATGTTGACTTTTGTGCAGGGTTTGTCAGTGAGCAGGAGCGAGCGAGCGAGCGAGTCGAGCGAGGCCGAGAATGAGAGAGATTTGTTTTTTTTGTGAGAGGGACAACCGAAGGATCCAGAAGGACCCACAGACTTCCAATACGCATCTGATGCGTCTTCTCTTGACAAAGAAGATGGCTGGGAGTTTGCGTACCTACTGCACGTGACTTGTGCTCACTGAAGTGTGGGACCTCAAGGGTGGGCACCACACGTAAGTGACAGACCTGTTGGTGTAAAAACTCGGTTGATTATAATAGTGCATTAGAACAAAGTTTCCTATGGATTCAAGGGTAGGAAATCCAAGTTAACTCATTTACGTGTTAAACTTGTCTAAATCTTGGTCAAACCTAGGATTTGACCAAGATTCAAATGGGCAGAAAAATAAAAAAAAACAGAAAAATGAAAAACAAAATCACATAGTCTTCTTATGTCATATAGTAAGCATTAAAGTTGATAAACAAGGTCTAGACATATCAAACCATACAAATCATGTATCTACCCCTAACCCCTAAACTCCGTCTTATGAAGTCAAGCATGAAGAGAAGTGGTTTTGGGTTTCAAACATGGAAATTTCAAAATCCTCCCAAAAGCCCCTTTTCAAATATTTCAAACTTATTCAAATTTGGTTCAAATTTGAAAGACATACAAGTTATAGCACACATAGTGCATACATTTTCACAAAAACTGCACTAGATGCTAACCCTATAGCTTGAGGCCATTTGGATGAGGTCGAAAAAATTCTTGGATTAGAATCGTGTTGTTCGAACCCCGTAGTTGGATTTTTTGAACCCTTGATCTGTAGAACTGGGCAAAACCCGAGTTTAGAGTGACTAAGAAGGATACATGCTTCCCTTTTCATTTTCATGTTTTAAACTTGTTTAAATTATCTTGGTCAAACCTAGGATTAGACAAGATTCAAATGGGCATCAAAATTGAAAAAAATCAGCAAAAAGGAAAACCAAAGCAAATAGTTTTCTTATGTCATATAGTAAGCATTAAAGTTGATAAACAAGGTCTAGACATATTCAAACCAGACAAATCATGTAGCTATACCCCTAACCCCTAAACTCTATCTTATGAAGTCAAGCATGAAGAGAAGTGGTTTTGGGTTTCAAACATGGAAATTTCAAAAACCTCCCAAAAGCTTCATTTTAGAGTGACTAAGAAGGATCCATGCTTCCCTTTTCATTTTCATGTTTTAAACTTGTTTAAATTATCTTGGTCGTCAAACCTAGGATTTGACAAGATTCAAATGGGCATCAAATTTGAAAAAAAATCAGAAAAAAGAAAAACCAAAGCAAATAGTTTTCTTATGTCATATAGTAAGCATTGAATTTGATAAACAAGGTCCATACATATTCAAACCACACAAATCATGTATCTATACCCCCTAAGCCCTAAATTAATTAACTATGTCTTATGAAGTCAAGCATGTGAAGAGAAGTGGTTTTGGGTTTCAAACATGGAAATTTCAAAAACCTCCCAAAAGCTTCATTTTAGACTGACTAAGAAGGATCCATGCTTACATTTGCATTTTCATATTTTAAACTTGTTTAAATCATTATCAAACCTAGGATTTGACCAAGATACAAATGGGTGGGCACAAAATTCAAAAAAATCAGAAAAATGAAAAACAAAAGCACATAGTCTTCTTATATATGTCATATCGTAAGCATTCGAGTTGATAAACGAGGTCTAGGTATATCCAAACCAGACAAATCATGTATCTACCCCCCGTCGATCTTATGAAGTCTAGCATGAAGAGAAGTCGTTTTGGGTTTCAAACATGGAAATTTCAAGAACATCCCAAAAGCTTCATTTTAGAGTGACTAAGAAGGATACATGCTTACCTTTTAATTTTCATGTTTTAAACTTGTTTAAATCTTGGTTGAACCTAGGATTTGACCAAGATTCAAATATATGGGAATAAAATTCAGAAAAAACAGAAAAATGAAAAACCAAAGCACATAGTCTTCTTATGTCTATAGTTAGCATTAAAGTTGATAAACAGGTCTAGACATATTCAAACTAGAAAATCATGTATATATCTACACCCCTAACCCTAAACTCTGTCTTATGAAGTCAAGCATGCATGAAGAGAAGTGGTTTTTTTGTTCCAAACATGGAAATTTCAAAAACCCTCCCAAGAGCTACATTTTGGGGTGACTAAGAAGGATAGATGCTTATTTTTTCATATTCATGATTTAAACTTGTTTAAACCATGGTCAAACCTAGGATTTGACCAAGATTCAAATGGGCATCAAAATTGAAAAAAATCAGCAAAAATAAAAACCAAAGCAAATAGTTTTCTTATGTTATATAGTAAGCATTAAAGTTGATAAACAAGGTCTAGACATATTCAAACCAGACAAATCATGTATCTATACCCCCTAACCCCTAAACTCTGTCTTATGAAGTCAAGCATGAAGAGAAGTGGTTTTGGGTTTCAAACATGGAAATTTCAAAAACCTCCCAAAAGCCCCTTTTCAAATATTTCAAACTTATTCAAATTTGGTTCAAATTTGAAAGACATACAAGTTATAGCACACATAGTGCATACATTTTCACACAAACTGCACTAGATGCTAACCCTATAATTTGAGGCCATTTGGATGAGGTCGAAAAAATTCTTGGATTAGAATCGTGTTGTTCGAACCCCGTAGTTGGATTTTTTTGAACCCTTGATCTGTAGAACTGGGCAAAACCCGAGTTTAACCTATTTAATTATAGATTCGTATATCGATTTTTCTACTACCTTTTTATTATTACTATGCAGCACATGGGTGTTTGCCCGTCGAGTGAAACACGGAGGAAGAGGGATCACTCGGAAGGAGAGAAGAAGGGGTGTCTCCCCTTTTTCGGGTGATGATGTTGACTTTTGTGCAGGTTTGTGTGAGCGAGCGAGCGAGCGAGTCGAGCGAGGCCGAGAATGAGAGAGATTTGTTTTTTTGTGAGAGGGACAACCGAAGGATCCAGAAGGACCCACAGACTTCCAATACGCATCTGATGCGTCTTCTCTTGACAAAGAAGATGGCTGGGAGTTTGCGTACCTACTGCACGTGACTTGTGCTCACTGAAGTGTGGGACCTCACGCGTGGGCACCACACGTAAGTGACAGACCTGTTGGTGTAAAAACTCGGTTGATTATAATAGTGCATTAGAACAAAGTTTCCTATGGATTCAAGGGTAGGAAATCCAAGTTAAATCATTTACGTGTTAAACTTGTCTAAATCTTGGTCAAACCTAGGATTTGACCAAGATTCAAATGGGCAGAAAAATAAAAAAACAGAAAAATGAAAAACAAAATCACATAGTCTTCTTATGTCATATAGTAAGCATTAAAATTGATAAACAAGGTCTAGACATATCAAACCATACAAATCATGTATCTACCCCCTAACCCCTAATCTCCGTCTTATGAAGTCAAGCATGAAGAGAAGTGGTTTTGGGTTTCAAACATGGAAATTTCAAAAACCTCCCAAAAACTTCATTTTAGAGTGACTAAGAAGGATACATGCTTCCCTTTTCATTTTCTTGTTTTAAACTTGTTTAAATTATCTTGGTCAAACCTAGGATTTGACAAGATTCAAAGATACATGCTTCCCTTTTCATTTGACATGAATCCTTGTGGCACGACCATGTTGGGGTCACTCCTGGCTGTCTACCCAGCCGAGCATGCGGGCTCTATTACCTTGTACGAATCCTCGTTTTAAACAAAGAAGTGAACAAACGCCCCCCCCCCCGCGCCACGGACACACACACACACACTTTCTCTCTCTCTCTCTCTTCTCTCTCTCTCTCTCTCTCTCTCTCTCTCTCTCTCTCTCTCTCTCTAACCGGCTTTAGATATCGCATCATTTGTCTGTCAGACTCCATTGATTTGCCCCAAGTTCAACAAGGTCGCCCCCTTTTCCTCTGAGAGTCCATTGATTTTTATTTGCTGGTGTCACTTGTGCTAAACTGTCATTCCTTGTACTCCCTCCGATTCATATTATTTGATGGTAATATAGATGCATCTATACACATTATAGTTGTAGATACATCCATTTTACCATCAATTAATATTGATCGGAGTTGCAGCGTGGTATGAGGCCTGCCGCCTGCCACCGTCGGCGAGGTTCCAAGTAAACGGCGCCAGAAGAAGAGTAGCGCGGCTCCGGATTCAACCAACTGGCGGCGATGGACGGCACTATGGAAATAAACGCTACGAATTTGGAGGCCATCGCGTACAACATCGCTGGAACGGCGCAGGTCATGTGCTCCCACGACGGCTGCGGGGTCATCGTCAGCTACCACGAGTCCCTAAGCCACCAGATCGCGTGCCCGCACGGCCGGTGCAACTGCACGGAGCAGGGCTGCGACTTCGCCGCCCCACCGTCAGCGCTCCTCGTTCACCTCGCAGAGGCCCACTCGATTCAGGTGCACAGGTTAGAGTATGGCAAGTCCATAGAGTTCCGGGTGACCATGACGCACCCGTGCTCGCCGTGCAGGCTGCTCGTCGTCGAAGGGGATGACGGCTCCGTGTTCGTCCTGTACATCGACGCGCTCGGCCCGGCCATTGTCTTGTCTTTGGTATGCGTCAGTTCGGCCACATCCGTGTGGCCGCTCTACAGGGTGAAGATCTGGGCGCACGGCCCGCCGCCGTCCTCGAAATCGGACTGCAGGCGGGATGTCGTGAAGATGTCTGCCGATGCTTCTGGCAGCGCGTCGCCGGGCGCTGTCGTGTTTGAGGAGCTCACGTCGTTCCTCGTTGTGCCGGGGCCATACCTCGTTGGTGCTGGATCGTCCAAGGAGCTGCGTTTCTACATTCGCATATGCAAGCAGATGTAGCTACTGCTACTTTGCGTAGTTGAAAAAACTGTCAATTTGTCATGAGGAATGATAAATTTCGATGAAAAGTACTTGATTGTTCGTACGGCTGCTATTTTTTTATGGATTCTTCGTTTCATATTTGTGCTGAACTGTTTGTAGTAGTACTTATACTGTACTTAATAATAATGCAGCGTGGAAGTGAATACTCCTTTTTTTTGTGAATCGGAAGTGAATACTCCAACTATATGTAATTGTAACCCCTCCATCTGATTTATATAAAACTATGTGCACTTCCAGATCATTTCTCCTGTTTTTTAGATGTCCTTTCACTTACTATAAAAAACAAAGAAGCACTGCTGCTTTGATTCAAAGGAATGTGGAGAGTGTAGAAATAGGAAAGGTGTAGGATTGAAATTTTCCCATAGGAATCAAATCCAACATAATTCCTATGTCAATCCTATGAATCAAAGAAGCCCTAAGTGGTTACCGGTGCTTAATGCACAGTTCCAAAAAGTTCATCCCGCAGTCCAAATAACTAATAATCAGATGATGTCAATTTTTGTGTATGTAGTTGTGCCTATTACCATCACAAATATAGTCTCAAATAGTATGATGGTGGAGATACACATTTTTTAACTACCATGATTTTCGGTAAATGCTTAGTCAATTTTGACATAATTTGACTTTCTAAAAATAATATAAGCTAAGCTTTGAGATGGAGGTACTATATTGGGTTTTCCTCGTCTTAAGCAAAATCCCTTCCCATCCCCTTAAATAGAGTACTCCAGCCTCGAGGCTAGGAGATAAGAGAGGCCATCGATAGGCCATACTCCTCGCGCGCTCGCAATGCTGGAAACTGTCACCGTTACCCTGAAGATGGACTCCACCGTGCTTCACTGCATTTTCTGGATTACCCAAGGTTTATCGAACTCAGGGAGGAAGAGGTCAAAGATATCCCTCTCAAGCAACCCTGCAACCACAAAGCAAGAAGTCTCTTGTGTCCCCAACACACCTAATAGGTGCACTAGTTCGGTGAAGAGATAGTGAAATACAAGTGGTATGAATGAATATGAGCAGTAGTACGGCGCCAGAAAATAGCTTGCTGGCGTGCAGTTGATGGTAGTAATATTGCAGGAAGTAAACATGCAGTAGTAACGCAGCAGTAGTAACGCAGTATTTAGGAACAAGGCCTAGGGATTAGACTTTCACTAGTGGACACTCTCAACATTGATCACATAACAGAATAGATAAATGCATACTCTACACTCTCTTGTTGGATGATGAACACATTGCGTAGGATTACACGAACCCTCAATGCCGGAGTTAACAAGCTCCACAATTCAATGTTCATATTTAAATAACCTTAGAGTGCAAGATAGATCAATACGACTAAACCAAGTACTAACGTAGCATGCACACTGTCACCTTCATGCTTATGTAGGAGGAATAATACACATCAATACTATCATAGCAATAGTTAACTTCGCAATCTACAAGAGATCATGATCATAGCATAAACCAAGTACTAACACGGATGCACACACTGTCACCATTACATCGTGCAGGAGGAATAAAACTACTTTAATAACATTACTAGAGTAGCACATAGATAAATTGTGATACAAAACACATTGCAATCATAAAGAGATATAAATAAGCACTTCACTATGCCATTCATAACAGTGAATAAGTATTCTGTGAAATATAGCCTAAGAGACCCACACGGTGCACACACTGTCACCTTTACACACGTGGGACAAGGAGTCTCCGGAGATCACATAAGTAAAACTCACTTGACTAGCACAATGACATCTAGATTACAAGCATCATCATATGAATCTCAATCATGTAAGGCAGCTCATGAGATTATTGTATTGAAGTACATAGGAGAGAGATGAACCACATAGCTACCGGTACAGCCCCGAGCCTCGATGGAGAACTACTCCCTCCTCATGGGAGCAGCAGCGGTGATGAAGATGGCGGTGGAGATGGCAGCGGTGTCGATGGAGAAGCCTTGGGCACGGCGTGCCGGAACAGAGACTCCTGTCCCCCAGATCTTGGCTTCGCGATGGCGGCGGCTCGGAAGGTTTCGCGTACCGTGGCTTCCTCCGTAAGGGTTTTCGATGCAGGGGCTTTATAGGCGAAAGGGCAGCGTCAGAAGTTCGAAGGGGCGACGACACCATAGGGCCGCGTGGCCAGGGGGTGGGCCGCGCCGGCCTATCATCTGGGGCCTGTGTGGCCCCCCTCGGGCGGCTCTCGGGTGTTCTGGATGCTTCCGGGCAAAATAGGAACCTGGGCGTTGATTTCGTCCAATTTCGAGAATATTTCGTTACTAGGATTTCTGAAACCAAAAACATCAGAAAACAGGAACTGGCACCTCGGCATCTTGTTAATAGGTTAGTTCCCGAAAATGCACGAATATGACATAAAATGTGCATAAAACATGTAGATATCATCAATAATGTGGCATGGAACATAAGAAATTATCGATACGTCGGAGACGTATCAGCATCCAAGCTTAGTTCTGCTCGTCCCGAGCAGGTAAAACGATAACAAAGATAATTTCTGAAGTGACATGCCGTCATAAACTTGATCATATTGTAAACATATGTAATGAATGCAGCGATCAAAACAATGGTAATGACATGAGTAAACAACTGAATCATAAAGCAATGACTTTTCATGAATAGTACTTTCAAGACAAGCATCAATAAGTCTTGCGTAAGAGTTAAGTCATAAAGCAATAAATTCAAAGTAAAGGCATTGAAGCAACACAATGGAAGATTAAGTTTCAGCGGTTGCTTTCAACTTGTAACATGTATATCTCATGGATAATTGTCAACATAGAGTAATATAACAAGTGCAATATGCAAGTATGTAGGAATCAATGCACAGTTCACACAAGTGTTTGCTTCTTGAGATGGAGAGAAATAGGTGAACTGACTCAACATAAAGGTAAAAGAATGGTCCTTCAAAGAGGAAAGCATCGATTGCTATATTTGTGCTAGAGCTTTTATTTTGAAAACATCAAGAGAGTATAAAAGTAAAGTTTTGAGAGGTGTTTGTTGTTGTCAACGAATGGTAGCGGGTACTCTAACCCCCTTGCCAGACAAACCTTCAAAGAGCGGCTCCCATTTTATTTTTATTTTTGTGTGGCACTCCTTCCAACCTTTCTTTCACAAACCATGGCTAACCGAATCCTCGGGTGCCTGCCAACAATCTCATACCATGAAGGAGTGCCTTTTTATTTTAGTTTTATTATGATGACACTCCTCCCCACCTTTGCTTTCTCAAGCCATGGCTAACCGAATCCTTCGGGTGCCGTCCAACAATCACATACCATGGAGGAGTGTCTATTTTTGTTGAGTCAGTTTACCTATCTCCTTCCACCTTAAGAAGCAAACACTTGTGTGAACTGTGCATTGATTCCTACATACTTGCATATTGCACTTGTTATATTACTTTATGTTGACAATATCCATGAGATATACATGTTATAAGTTGAAAGCAACCGCTGAAACTTAATCTTCCTATGTGTTGCTTCAACACCTTTACTTTGATTTATTGCTTTATGAGTTAACTCTTATGCAAGACTTATTGATGCTTGTCTTGAAGTACTATTCATGAAAAGTCTTTGCTTTATGATTCAGTTGTTTACTCATGTCATTACCTTTGCTTTGATCGCTGCATTCATTACATATGTTTACAAATAGTATGATCAAGATTATGATGGCATGTCACTTCAGAAATTATCTTTGTTATCGTTTTACCTGCTCGGGACGAGCACTAAGGGGATGCTGATACGTCTCCAACGTATCGATAATTTCTTATGTTCCATGCTACTTTATTGATGATACCTACATGTTTTATGCACATTATATGTCATATTTATGCATTTTCTGGAACTAACCTATTAACAAGATGCCGAAGAGCCAGTTGCTGTTTTCTGCTTTTGGTTTCAGAAATCCTAGAAATATTCTCGGATTGGAAACTTTCGCCCGGTCCTATTTTTGCACGAAGCTTCGGAAGACCGAAGAGATAACGAAGTGGGGCCACGAGGCGGCCAGAAGGGTGGCCGGCCCAGGCCCTGGCCGCGCCGACCTACCCCCTGGGCCCCTCGTGTGGCCCCCGCGTTGACCCTCCGCCTTAAAGCTTCCGTCGCGAAACCCCCGTCGAGAGCCACGATACGGAAAACCTTCGAGACGCGCGCCGCGAATCCCATCTCGGGGATTCGGAGATCACCTCCGGCACCCTGGGGAGGGATTCATCTCCCGGAGGACTCTACACCGCCATGGTCGCCTCCGGAGTGATGAGTGAGTAGTCCACCCCTGGACCATGGGTCCATAGCAGTAGCTAGATGGTCGTCTTCTCCTTGTTGTGCTTCATTGTTGGATCTTGTGAGCTGCCTAACATGATCAAGATCATCTATATGTAATTCTATATGTTGTGTTTGTCGGGATCCGATGGATAGAGAGTACTATGATTATGGTGATTATCAATCTATTGTTCATGTGTTGTTTATGATCTTGCATGCTCTCCGTTATTAGTAGAGGCTCTGGCCAAGTTTTTACTCTTAACTCCAAGAGGGAGTATTTATGCTCGATAGTGGGTTCATGCCTCCATTGAATCTGGGACAGTGACAGAAAGTTCTAAGGTTGTGGATGTGCTGTTGCCACTAGGGATAAAACATTGATGCTATGTCTAAGGATGTAGTTGTTGATTACATTACGCACCATACTTAATGCAATTGTCTGTTGCTTTGCAACTTAATACTGGAGGGGGTTCGGATGATAACCTGAAGGTGGACTTTTTAGGCATAGATGCGGTTGGATGGCGGTCTATGTACTTTGTCGTAATGCCCAATTAAATCTCACTATATTTATCATATCATGTATATGCATTGTTATGCCTTTCTCTATTTGTCAATTGCCCGACTGTAATTTGTTCACCCAACATGCTTTTATCTTATGGGAGAGACACCTCTAGTGAACTGTGGACCCCGGTCCTATTCTTTACATAGCATACAATCTACTTGTTTTACTGTTTTCTTTGCAAACATCTTCCACTCGATACGTTTAATCCTTTGTTACAGCAAGCCGGTGAGATTGACAACCTCACGTTTCGTTGGGGCAAAGTACTTTGGTTGTGTTGTGCAGGTTCCGCGTTGGCGCCGGAATCCCTGGTGTTGCGCCGCATCACATTTCGCGACCATCAACCTTCAACGTGCTTCTTGGCTCCTCCTGGTTCGATTAAACCTTGGTTTCTTTCTGAGGGAAAACTTGCTACTGTGCGCATCATACCTTCCTCTTGGGGTTCCCAACGAACGTGTGAGTTACACGCCATCAAGCTCTTTTTCTGGCGCCGTTGCCGGGGAGATCAAGACACGCTGCAAGGGGAGTCTCCACTTCTCAATCTCTTTACTTTGTTTTTGTCTTGCTTTATTTTATTTACTACTTTGTTTGCTGCACTAAATCAAAATACAAAAAAATTAGTTGCTAGTTTTACTTTATTTACTGTCTTGCTCTCTATATCAAAAACACAAAAAAATTAGTTACTTGCATTTACTTTATCTAGTTTGTTTTATTTACCGTTGCTAAGATGAATACTCCTGAAAATACTAAATTGTGTGACTTCACAAATGCAAATAATAATGATTTCCTATGCACACCTATTGCTCCACCTGCTACTACAGCAGAATTCTTTGAAATTAAACCTGCTTTACTAAATCTGGTTATGAGAGATCAATTTTCTGGTGCTAGTTCTGATGATGCTGCTGCCCATCTCAATAATTTTGTTGAACTTTGTGAAATGCAAAAGTATAAAGATGTAGATGGTGATATTATTAAATTGAAAGTGTTTCCTTTCTCATTAAGAGGAAGAGCTAAAGATTGGTTGCTATCTTTGCCTAAGAATAGTATTGATTCATGGACTAAATGCAAGGATGCTTTTATTGGTAGATATTATCCTCCCGCTAAAATTATATCTTTGAGAAGTAGCATAATGAATTTTAAACAATTAGATACTGAACATGTTGCTCAAGCATGGGAGAGAATGAAAACTTTGGTAAAGAATTGCCCAACCCATGGACTGACTACTTGGATGATCATCCAAACCTTCTATGCAGGACTAAATTTTTCTTCGCGGAATTTATTGGATTCAGCTGCTGGAGGTACCTTTATGTCCATCACATTGGGGGCGGCTACAAAACTTCTTGATGATATGATGATAAATTACTCTGAATGGCACACGGAAAGAGCTCCACAAGGTAAGAAGGTAAATTCTGTTGAGGAAACCTCTTCCTTGAGTGATAAGATTGATGTGATTATGTCTATGCTTGTTAATGGTAGATCTAATGTTGATCCTAATAATGTTCCTTTAGCTTCATTGGTTGCTCAAGAAGAAAATGTTGATGTGAATTTCATTAAAAATAATAATTTCAACAACAATGCTTATAGGAACAACTCTGGTAATAACTATAGGCCATATCCTTCTGCTAATGGTAATGGTTATGGTAATTCTTATGGGAATTCTTACAATAATAATAGGAGTGTACCCTCTGGTCTTGAAGCCATGCTTAAAGAATTTATTAGTACACAAACTGCTTTTAACAAATCTGTTGAGGAAAAGCTTGATAAAATTGATACTATTGCTTCTAGAGTTGATAGACTTGCCTCTGATGTAAATCTTTTAAAATTGAAAGTTATGCCTAATAATGATATTGATAATAAGATTACTACTACAGCAAATGCCATCCAAGTTAGAATTAATGAGAATATAAGATTAATGGCTGAATTGCGTGCTAGGTGGGATAGAGAAGAAAATGAAAAACTAGCTAAAGAGAATAATGTAGCTAAAGTTTGGACTATTACCACCACTTGTAATGCTAATTCTTCACATGTTGCTGCACCTCCTACTATCAATGGTAATATAATTGGTGTTGGCAATGTTTCTACTCCTAGTGCAAAGCGTACAAAACTGCCTGAAATTGCTAAAACTGCTGAAACTGCTTGTGATAAAACTGCTGAAATTTTTTCCAACCTTGGGAACAATGATCCCATTGCTGTAGCTCATA
The DNA here is from genome assembly GCA_030979885.1 of Lolium multiflorum. NCBI lineage: Eukaryota > Viridiplantae > Streptophyta > Magnoliopsida > Poales > Poaceae > Lolium > Lolium multiflorum. Next base: position 216,192,837 of record CM061753.1, on the reverse strand, counting down.
ATGATTTAGATTTTGATGATTGCCACATCTCTGAAGTTATAAAGTTCTTACAAAAACTTGCTAAAAGTCCTAATGCTAGTGCTATAAATTTAGCCTTTACAAAACATATTACAAATGCTCTCATAAAAGCTAGAGAAGAGAAACTAAAACTTGAAACTTCTATTCCTAGAAAGTTAGAAGATGGTTGGGAGCCCATCATTAAAATGAAATTCAATGACTTTGAATGTAATGCTTTATGTGATCTTGGTGCAAGTATTTCTGTTATGCCTAAAAAGATTTATGATATGCTTGACTTGCCACCATTGAAGAATTGTTATTTGGATGTTAATCTTGCCGATAATGTTAAAAAGAAACCTTTGGGGAGGATTGATAATGTGCATATTACGGTTAACAATAACCTTGTCCCCGTTGATTTTGTTGTCTTGGATATCGAATGCAATGCATCTTGTCCAATTGTGTTGGGAAGACCTTTTCTTCGAACTGTTGGTGCTGTTATTGATATGAGGGAAGGTAATATTAAATATCAATTTCCTCTCAAGAAAGGTATGGAACACTTCCCTAGAAAGAGAATGAAGTTGCCTTTTGATTCTATTATTAGAACAAGCTATGATGTTGATGCTTCTACTCTTGATGTTACTTGATTTGCACTTTCTGCGCCTAGCTGAAAGGCGTTAAAGAAAAGCGCTTATGGGAGACAACCCATGTTTTTACCTACAGCAATTTTTTGTTTTGTTGAGTCTTGGAAGTTGTTTACTACTGTAGCAACCTCTCCTTATCATGTTTTTGTGCCAAGTAAAGTTTCTATGTCAAAGTTGATGTTATATTTGGGATTGCTGCGCAGAAACAGCATTGCTGTCTGTCACGAATCTGGGCACAATTCTCTGTAGAAAATTCGAAAAAATCTGCCAATTTACGGGCGTGATCCTCAGATATGTACGCAACTTTCATTAGTTTTGAGTTTTTCCATTTGAGCAAGTCTGGTGCCATCTCTAAATTCGTCTTTACGGACTGTTCTGTTTTTGACAGATTCTGCCTTTTATTTCGCATTGCCTCTTTTGCTATGTTGGATTTATTTCTTTGATCCACTAATGTCCAGTAGCATTATGCAATGTCCAGAAGTGAAAATAATGATTGTGTCACCTCTGAATGAGTGAATTATTAATGATGCACTAACCCTCTAATGAGTTTGCTTGAAGTTTGGTGTGAAGGAAGTTTTCAAGGGTCAAGAGAGGAGTATGATATACTATGATCAAGAGGAGTGAAAGCTCTAAGCTTGGGGATGTCCCCGTGGTTCACCCCTGCATATTTTAAGAAGACTCAAGCGTCTAAGCTTGGGGATGCCCAAGGCATCCCCTTCTTCATCGACAACATCATCAGGTTCCTCCCCTGAAACTATATTTTTATTCAATCACATCTTGTATTCTTTGCTTGGAGCGTCGGTTTGTTTTCGTTTTTGTTTTTGTTTGAATAAGATGGATCCTAGCATTCACTTTGTGGGAGAGAGACACGCTCCGCTGTTGCATATGGACACATGTGTCCTTAGGCTTTACTCATAATGTTCATGGCGAAGTTTCTTCTTCGTTAAATTGTTATATGGTTGGAATTGGAAAATGCTACATGTAGTAATTCTAAAATGTCTTGGATAATGTGATACTTGGTAATTGTTGTGCTCATGTTTAAGCTCTTGCATCATATGCTTTGCACCCATTAATGAAGAAATACATAGAGCTTGCTAAAATTTGATTTGCATATTTGGTTTCTCTAGAGTCTAGATAATATCTAGTATTGAGTTTTGAACAACAAGGAAGACGGTGTAGAGTCTTATAATATTTACAATATGTCTTTTATGTGAGTTTTGCTGCACTTGTTCATCCTTGAGTTTGCTTCAAATAACCTTGCTAGCCTAAACCTTGTATCGAGAGGGAATACTTCTCATGCATCCAAAATCCTTGAGCCAACTACTATGCCATTTGTGTCCACCATACCTACCTACTACATGGTATTTCTCCGCCATTCCAAAGTAAATTGCTTGAGTGCTACCTTTAAAATTCCATCATCCACCTATGCAATATATAGCTCATGGGACAAAATAGCCTTAAAAACTATCGTAGTATTGAATATGTACTTATGCACTTTATATTTTATTAAGTTGCTTGTTGTGCGATAACCATGCTTCTGGGGAACGCCATCAACTATTGTTGAATATCATGTGAGTTGCTATGCATGTCCGTCTTGTCTGAAGGTCTATCATTTTAGTGGTTGGAGCATGCAAAATTGTTAGAGAAGAACATTGGGCCGCTAACTAAAGCCATGAATCATGGTGGAAGTTTCAGTTTTGGACATATATCCTCAATCTCATATGAGAATAATAACTTTGCTACATGCTTATGCATTTAAGAGGAGTCCATTATCTGTTGTCCATGTTGTCCCGGTATGGATGTCTAAGTTGAGAATAATCAAAAGCGAGAAATCCGAAATGCGAGCATTCTCCTTAGACCTTTGTACAGGCGGCATGGAGGTACCCCTTTGTGACACTTGGTTGAAACATGGCATGCGAAGATCCGGTAGTCCAAGTTAAGTAGGACGAGGTGCGGGCACTATTAGTATACTATGCATGAGGCTGCAACTTGTAAGATATAATTTACATAACTCATATGCTTTATTACTACCGTTGACAAAATTGTTTCATGTTTTCAAAATAAAAGCTCTAGCACAAATACAGCAATCGATGCTTTCCTCTTTGAAGGACCATTCTTTTACTTTTATTGTTGAGTCAGTTTACCTATCTCCTTCCACCTTAAGAAGCAAACACTTGTGTGAACTGTGCATTGATTCCTACATACTTGCATATTGCACTTGTTATATTACTTTATGTTGACAATATCCATGAGATATACATGTTATAAGTTGAAAGCAACCGCTGAAACTTAATCTTCCTATGTGTTGCTTCAACACCTTTACTTTGATTTATTGCTTTATGAGTTAACTCTTATGCAAGACTTATTGATGCTTGTCTTGAAGTACTATTCATGAAAAGTCTTTGCTTTATGATTCAGTTGTTTACTCATGTCATTACCTTTGCTTTGATCGCTGCATTCATTACATATGTTTACAAATAGTATGATCAAGATTATGATGGCATGTCACTTCAGAAATTATCTTTGTTATCGTTTTGCTGGACGAGCAGAACTAAGCTTGGGGATGCTGATACGTCTCCAACGTATCGATAATTTCTTATGTTCCATGCTACTTTATTGATGATACCTACATGTTTTATGCACATTATATGTCATATTTATGCATTTTACGGAACTAACCTATTAACAAGATGCCGAAGAACGTTGCTTGTTTTGCTGTTTTTGGTTTCAGAAATCCTAGTAAAGAAATATTCTCGGAATTGGACGAAACTTTCGCCCAGGGTCCTATTTTTGCACGAAGCTTCCAGAAGACCGAAGAGATAATGAAGTGGGGCCACGAGGCGGCCAGAAGGGTGGCCGGCGCGGCCCTGGCCCTGGCCGCGCCGACCTACCCCCGGGCCCTCGTGTGGCCCCCGCGTTGACCCTCCGCCTACTTAAAGCTTCCGTCGCGAAACCCCCGATGAGAGCCACGATACGGAAAACCTTGCGAGACGCCGCCGCCAATCCCATCTCGGGGGATTCGGAGATCGCCTCCGGCACCCTGCGGAGAGGGGATTCATCTCCGGAGGACTCTACACCGCCATGGTCGCCTCCGGAGTGATGAGTGAGTAGTCCACCCCTGGACCATGGGTCCATAGCAGTAGCTAGATGGTCGTCTTCTCCTTGTTGTGCTTCATTGTTGGATCTTGTGAGCTGCCTAACATGATCAAGATCATCTATATGTAATTCTATATGTTGTGTTTGTCGGGATCCGATGGATAGAGAGTACTATGATTATGGTGATTATCAATCTATTGTTCATGTGTTGTTTATGATCTTGCATGCTCTCCGTTATTAGTAGAGGCTCTGGCCAAGTTTTTACTCTTAACTCCAAGAGGGAGTATTTATGCTCGATAGTGGGTTCATGCCTCCATTGAATCTGGGACAGTGACAGAAAGTTCTAAGGTTGTGGATGTGTTGTTGCCACTAGGGATAAAACATTGATGCTATGTCTAAGGATGTAGTTGTTGATTACATTACGCACCATACTTAATGCAATTGTCTGTTGCTTTGCAACTTAATACTGGAGGGGGTTCGGATGATAACCTGAAGGTGGACTTTTTAGGCATAGATGCAGTTGGATGGCGGTCTATGTACTTTGTCGTAATGCCCAATTAAATCTCACTATATTTATCATATCATGTATATGCATTGTTATGCCTTTCTCTATTTGTCAATTGCCCGACTGTAATTTGTTCACCCAACATGCTTTTATCTTATGGGAGAGACACCTCTAGTGAACTGTGGACCCCGGTCCTATTCTTTACATAGCATACAATCTAATTGTTTTACTGTTTTCTTTGCAAACATCTTCCACTCGATACGTTTAATCCTTTGTTACAGCAAGCCGGTGAGATTGACAACCTCACTGTTTCGTTGGGGCAAAGTACTTTGGTTGTGTTGTGCAGGTTCCGCGTTGGCGCCGGAATCCCTGGTGTTGCGCCGCATCACATTTCGCGACCATCAACCTTCAACGTGCTTCTTGGCTCCTCCTGGTTCGATTAAACCTTGGTTTCTTTCTGAGGGAAAACTTGCTACTGTGCGCATCATACCTTCCTCTTGGGGTTCCCAACGAATGTGTGAGTTACACGCCATCAAGCACTCAAGCAATTTACTTTGGAATGGCGGAGAAATACCATGTAGTAGGTAGGTATGGTGGACACAAATGGCATAGTGGTTGGCTCAAGTATTTTGGATGCATGAGAAGTATTCCCTCTCGATACAAGGTTTAGGCTAGCAAGGTTATTTGAAACAAACACAAGGATGAACCGGTGCAGCAAAACTCACATAAAATACATATTGTAAACATTATAAGACTTTACACCGTCTTCCTTGTTGTTCAAAACTCAATACTAGAAATTATCTAGACTTTAGAGAGACCAAATATGCAAACCAAATTTTAGCAAGCTCTATGTATTTCTTCATTAATGGGTGCAAAGTATATGATGCAAGAGCTTAAACATGAGCACAACAATTGCCAAGTATCACATTATCCAAAACATTTTAGAATTACTACATGTAGCATTTTTCCAATTCCAACCATATAACAATTTAACGAAGAGGAAACTTCGCCATGAATATTATGAGCTAAGAACACATGTGTTCATACGAACCAGCGGAGCGTGTCTCTCTCCCACACAAGGATGAACTTATTCAGAGAACTAAGATAACAAAACAAAAATAAAAGCACACACAGACGCTCCAAGTAAAGTACATAAGATGTGACTGAATAAAAATATAGTTTCAGGGGAGGAACCTGATGATGTTGTCGATGAAGGGGATGCCTTGGGCATCCCCAAGCTTAGACGCTTGAGTCTTCTTAAAATATGCATGGATGAACCACGGGGGCATCCCCAAGCTTAGAGCTTTCACTCCTCTTGATCATAGTATATCATACTCCTCTCTTGACCCTTGAAAACTTCCTTCACACCAAACTTCAAGCAAACTCATTAGAGGGTTAGTGCACAATTAATAATTCACATATTCAGAGGTGACACAATCATTCTTTACACTTCTGGACATTGCACAAAGCTACTGGACATTAATGGATCAAAGAAATTCATCCAACATAGCAAATATGGCAATGCGAAATAAAAGGCAGAATCTGTCAAAAACAGAACAGTCCGTAAAGATGAATTTTAAAATGGCACCAGACTTGCTCAAATAGAAAAACTCAAAACTAATGAAAGTTGAGTACATATCTGAGGATCACGCTCGTAAATTGGCAGATTTTTCGAATTTTCTAGAGAGACTTGTGCCAGATTCGTGACAGACAGCAATGCTGTTTCTGCGCAGCGATCCCAAATATAACATCAACTTTGACATAGAAACTTTACTTGGCACAACAAAACACAAAACTAAGATAAGGAGAGGTTGCTACAGTAGTAAACAACTTCCAAGACACAAATATAAAACAAAGTACTGTAGTAAAAAAACACATGGGTTATCTCCCAAGAAGTTCTTTCTTTATAGCCATTAAGATGGGCTCAGCAGTTTTAATGATGCACTCGCAAGAAATAGAAGTTGAAGCAAAAGAGAGCATCAAGAGGCAAATTCAAAACACATTTAAGTCTAACATGCTTCCTATGCATAGGAATCTTGTAAATAAACAAGTTCATGAAGAGCAAAGTAACAAGCATAGGAAGATAAAACAAGTGTAGCTTCAAAAATTTCAGCACATAGAGAGGTGTTTTAGTAACATGAAAATTTTTACAACCATATTTTCCTCTCTCATAATAACTTTCAGTAGCAACATGAGCAAACTCAACAATATAACTATCACATAAAGCATTCTTATCATGAGTCTCATGCATAAAATAATTACTACTCCCAACATAAGCATAGTCATTCTTATTAATTGTAGTGGGAGCAAATTCAACAAAGTAGCTATCAAATATAGGAGGTATATTGTAATCATAATCAAATTTATCCTCCATAACAGGTGGTAACAAAAGACTACTATCATTATAATCATCATAAATGGGAGGCAAAGTATCATCAAAGAAAATTTTCTCCTCAATGCTTGGGGGACTAAAAATATCATGCTCATCAAAACCAGCTTCCCCAAGCTTAGAATTTTCCATAGCATTAGCAACAATAGTGTTCAAAGCATTCATATTAATATGTTCCATGGGTTTTTTAATTTTCGCATCAAACCATCCATGTCTTAAATCAGGAAATAGAATAAAAAGGTCATTGTTGTCCATTATGCCTAACTAGTGTAAACAAGAAACCAAATGTCGCAATTGCAGAGTCTAAAGGAAATAGCTTCGAGCACACACACAATGGCGCCAGAAAAGTACTGTTACCTGGAACCGAAGTATGAGTGCCTTTTACCTTTCCTCCCCGGCAACGGCGCCAGAAAAGTGCTTGGCGCGTAGTTGACGAGGGAGGAAAAGTGCTTAGTTGCCGGGCTTGCCAATGTGTGAGTGCCGTTTACCTTCCCTCCCCGGCAACGGCGCCAGAAAAGTGCTTGATGTCTACGGGTGCTTCTATTCTTGTAGACAGTGTTGGGCCTCCAAGAGCAGAGGTTTGTAGAACAGCAGCAAGTTTCCCTTAAGTGGATTACCCAAGGTTTATCGAACTCAGGGAGGAAGAGGTCAAAGATATCCCTCTCAAGCAACCCTGCAACCACAAAGCAAGAAGTCTCTTGTGTCCCCAACACACCTAATAGGTGCACTAGTTCGGCGAAGAGATAGTTAAATACAAGTGGTATGAATGAATATGAGCAGTAGTACGGCGCCAGAAAATAGCTTGCTGGCGTGCAGTTGATGGTAGTAATATTGCAGGAAGTAAACATGCAGTAGTAACGAGCGTAGCAGTAAAACAGTAACAAGCAGTGATAGCAGTATTTAGGAACAAGGCCTAGGGATTAGACTTTCACTAGTGGACACTCTCAACATTGATCACATAACAGAATAGATAAATGCATACTCTACACTCTCTTGTTGGATGATGAACACATTGCGTAGGATTACACGAACCCTCAATGCCGGAGTTAACAAGCTCCACAATTCAATGTTCATATTTAAATAACCTTAGAGTGCAAGATAGATCAATACGACTAAACCAAGTACTAACGTAGCATGCACACTGTCACCTTCATGCTTATGTAGGAGGAATAATACACATCAATACTATCATAGCAATAGTTAACTTCGCACAGGTTAGAGTATGGCAAGTCCATAGAGTTCCGGGTGACCATGACGCACCCGTGCTCGCCGTGCAGGCTGCTCGTCGTCGAAGGGGATGACGGCTCCGTGTTCGTCCTGTACATCGACGCGCTCGGCCCGGCCATTGTCTTGTCTTTGGTATGCGTCAGTTCGGCCACATCCGTGTGGCCGCTCTACAGGGTGAAGATCTGGGCGCACGGCCCGCCGCCGTCCTCGAAATCGGACTGCAGGCGGGATGTCGTGAAGATGTCTGCCGATGCTTCTGGCAGCGCGTCGCCGGGCGCTGTCGTGTTTGAGGAGCTCACGTCGTTCCTCGTTGTGCCGGGGCCATACCTCGTTGGTGCTGGATCGTCCAAGGAGCTGCGTTTCTACATTCGCATATGCAAGCAGATGTAGCTACTGCTACTTTGCGTAGTTGAAAAAACTGTCAATTTGTCATGAGGAATGATAAATTTCGATGAAAAGTACTTGATTGTTCGTACGGCTGCTATTTTTTTATGGATTCTTCGTTTCATATTTGTGCTGAACTGTTTGTAGTAGTACTTATACTGTACTTAATAATAATGCAGCGTGGAAGTGAATACTCCTTTTTTTTGTGAATCGGAAGTGAATACTCCAACTATATGTAATTGTAACCCCTCCATCTGATTTATATAAAACTATGTGCACTTCCAGATCATTTCTCCTGTTTTTTAGATGTCCTTTCACTTACTATAAAAAACAAAGAAGCACTGCTGCTTTGATTCAAAGGAATGTGGAGAGTGTAGAAATAGGAAAGGTGTAGGATTGAAATTTTCCCATAGGAATCAAATCCAACATAATTCCTATGTCAATCCTATGAATCAAAGAAGCCCTAAGTGGTTACCGGTGCTTAATGCACAGTTCCAAAAAGTTCATCCCGCAGTCCAAATAACTAATAATCAGATGATGTCAATTTTTGTGTATGTAGTTGTGCCTATTACCATCACAAATATAGTCTCAAATAGTATGATGGTGGAGATACACATTTTTTAACTACCATGATTTTCGGTAAATGCTTAGTCAATTTTGACATAATTTGACTTTCTAAAAATAATATAAGCTAAGCTTTGAGATGGAGGTACTATATTGGGTTTTCCTCGTCTTAAGCAAAATCCCTTCCCATCCCCTTAAATAGAGTACTCCAGCCTCGAGGCTAGGAGATAAGAGAGGCCATCGATAGGCCATACTCCTCGCGCGCTCGCAATGCTGGAAACTGTCACCGTTACCCTGAAGATGGACTCCACCGTGCTTCCCTTAAGTGGATTACCCAAGGTTTATCGAACTCAGGGAGGAAGAGGTCAAAGATATCCCTCTCAAGCAACCCTGCAACCACAAAGCAAGAAGTCTCTTGTGTCCCCAACACACCTAATAGGTGCACTAGTTCGGTGAAGAGATAGTGAAATACAAGTGGTATGAATGAATATGAGCAGTAGTACGGCGCCAGAAAATAGCTTGCTGGCGTGCAGTTGATGGTAGTAATATTGCGAAGTAAACATGCAGTAGTAACGCAGTAAAACAGTAAAACAGTAACAAGCAGTGATAGCAGTATTTAGGAACAAGGCCTAGGGATTAGACTTTCACTAGTGGACACTCTCAACATTGATCACATAACAGAATAGATAAATGCATACTCTACACTCTCTTGTTGGATGATGAACACATTGCGTAGGATTACACGAACCCTCAATGCCGGAGTTAACAAGCTCCACAATTCAATGTTCATATTTAAATAACCTTAGAGTGCAAGATAGATCAATACGACTAAACCAAGTACTAACGTAGCATGCACACTGTCACCTTCATGCTTATGTAGGAGGAATAATACACATCAATACTATCATAGCAATAGTTAACTTCGCAATCTACAAGAGATCATGATCATAGCATAAACCAAGTACTAACACGGATGCACACACTGTCACCATTACATCGTGCAGGAGGAATAAAACTACTTTAATAACATTACTAGAGTAGCACATAGATAAATTGTGATACAAAACACATTGCAATCATAAAGAGATATAAATAAGCACTTCACTATGCCATTCATAACAGTGAATAAGTATTCTGTGAAATATAGCCTAAGAGACCCACACGGTGCACACACTGTCACCTTTACACACGTGGGACAAGGAGTCTCCGGAGATCACATAAGTAAAACTCACTTGACTAGCACAATGACATCTAGATTACAAGCATCATCATATGAATCTCAATCATGTAAGGCAGCTCATGAGATTATTGTATTGAAGTACATAGGAGAGAGATGAACCACATAGCTACCGGTACAGCCCCGAGCCTCGATGGAGAACTACTCCTCCTCATGGGAGCAGCAGCGGTGATGAAGATGGCGGTGGAGATGGCAGCGGTGTCGATGGAGAAGCCTTCCGGGGCACTTCCCCGTCCCGGCGGGTGCCGGAACAGACTCCTGTCCCCGGATCTTGGCTTCGCGATGGCGGCGGCTCGGAAGGTTTCGCGTACCGTGGCTTCCTCCGTAAGGGTTTCGATGCGGGGGCTTTATATAGGCGAAAGGGCAGCGTCGAGAAGTTCGAAGGGGCGACGACACCATAGGGCCGCGCGCCGGTGGGCGCAGGCCTATCATCGGGCTGTGTGGCCCCCTCGCGGCTCTCGGGTGTTCGGATGCTTGGGCAAAATAGGAACACAGGCGTTGATTTCGTCCAATTCCGAGAATATTTCGTTACTAGGATTTCTGAAACCAAAGCAGAAAACAGGAACTGGCACCTCGGCATCTTGTTAATAGGTTAGTTCCCGAAAATGCACGAATATGACATAAAATGTGCATAAAACATGTAGATATCATCAATAATGTGGCATGGAACATAAGAAATTATCGATACGTCGGAGACGTATCAATAGGCCACATACTCCTCGCGCGCTCGCAATGCTGGAAACTGTCACCGTTACCCTGAAGATGGACTCCACCGTGCTTCACTGCATTTTCTGCTCCCAGCCCCTCAAGCCCCCCGTCTTCAAGGTCGATCCCTTTCCCTCCCACACTCCATTGATGTTTCTTTTGTGGGTTCACTACTGCAAAAATGGCAATCCACGAACTTTGATTTGTGCAGTGCAAGGGTAATCATTTGGCCTGCGGCCGCTGCCTCAGCGAGCTTCCCGGGAACCGGTGCCATAGGTGCGTGGAACCCCGCGGCGGATTCGAGCACGACCCGGCAATGGACGCCGTCGTATCAGCGGCGACGGTTGAGTGCCCCCACAGCAGCTGCGGGAGCTTGGTGGCCTACCACCAGGTCCACGACCACAAGATTGCATGCCCGCACGCCCCTTGCGCTTGCACGGAGCCCGGCTGCGACTTCGCCGCCCCGCCAACAGCGCTCGTCGCCCACTTTGCAGCGGCCCACTCGATCCAAGTGCACAAGCTCCCGCCGTACAACACGACCAAAGTGTTCGAGGTGCTGGTGCCGGTGCCGGGTTCGCCGTGCCTGCGGATCATCGCCGAAGGGGAGGACGGCGCCGTGTTCGTCCTGATCATCGGCGTGCTCGGTTCGACTTCGACCACCATCGTGTCTACCGTGTGCGTTAGGGCGGCCGCGTGCGTGTGGCCTCTGTACACGGCAAAGATGTGGGCGAATGGGCCGGCGTCGTGCTCGTTGGCGCACTCGAGGAGCAGGGCGGACACCGTGAATGTGTCATTGGAGGCGTCGAGCTGCGCCTTGCCGGGCGACGTCGCGTTTGATGAACTCACGTCGTTCCTCTCGGTACCGCCGCTGTACCAGGTGCTTGGTGGACCTTCCAAGCTGCTGCGTTTCTACATTCGCATCGAGAAGGAGAACAATTAATCCTCAAAATAAGTACTCCTTATATAGAAAGGGACTAACTGTTTTTCGTCCTGCTAATGCAACCTTGAGGTGACCGGGACAACTTTGTACAAAGCATCGTGCTCATATAAATATACGTACTCTACAAAATCATCAGCAGTGGAGTACCTCGATAGGTGCCATGTCCATGGATCGACAAGACAAGACACATACATAGACTGGGTCACTGGGAGATGGATATTACTACTGGATAGCTGTCCTGACGTGATAGGATGCCTACATACACCCTACTCGGCAGGTGACGATACCTTCCCAACAAAGGTATCCAGTCCCATCCATTGATTATATTTTATTATGGACGGAGAGCATTCTACTACGTAGAAGAGATGTCATGTCTTGGGGCAGAGGTTCGGCTTAATCATGGTTTAGATGACTCTAATGTAGATGTATCTAGACATATTGTAACTATAGATACTTCCATTTTAGCATCAAGTAATGTGGATCGGAGGGAGTAATACTATAGTACAATATACTCAGTATAAGGTTAACTTTGGCACACGCTGGGACGCACATATTTGTTAGAAGTACACACATGCAAGACAGAGCACAGAGTAAAATAATTACTATTTACTTATGGGCAACCAAAAGCTTGTACGTGTCCACTCTATATATGGGCATGGACTACACTTATTGCTTGTGGACGAGGATAGCTGTTGTGGACAACACAGTGGATGCTGTTAGAGTGAAACGGCACACTTATTATGGATCGTAGGGAGTATGCAAGATAAAAAAAGATCTACCATACATATTAGTATTATTATCATCAGTTATGTACTCATGACACTGGGAGCATACACACACGATCGTACATACTACAGTAGTACTGTACTACTTTTAAAACTACTTGCAAGATAAAATATACTGTACTACTTATCACTGGGTGCATACACACACGATCGTATACATACTAGTACTGTACTACTTTTAACACTAGGCTATCCTTTTCAGTGGTCTTCCTCTTCAGCTTCCACAGCCTGTACCATGTTGCTCTTCTTCTTCTTCTTCTTCTTCTTCTTACTCCCGCTGTCCTGGAATTCCGCCAATTTTTGTTGACCCTTCTCAAAGTTCACTATTCGCCTGTATACCTCATATGTCGCGTATGCGTCGATGCTTGCATACAGGATATGCTTCATGGACAAGGGCACCTGCTTCCACACCTTGTGTTCCTCTTTCGTAAGTTTTTTCATGATAGATTTGTACTGGCTGTCTATAATGGCCGCAGCATAGTAAGCCAACGAATCCTTATTGTTACTAGTGGAATCGGCAGGCTTCCACCTTTTCTGGATGTCCACGAAGTTCGCCACTGAGAGGTTGCAACGCCCAAGCCTGGTAATGTCGTTGCCGATGTCAACACCTGCAAATGTTATGTCAGGCCTGCCAAGAAAGTCAGCGAGTTTGGGGCAGGGCTGGTCGGCCGAGGAAATCTGGTACAGGAGGCAGTCTGTGCCCATGCACAACTGTATGAGGGCAGCCTTCTGTTCAGGCCCATAGGTGTACTCTACGTCTAGGCCAACAATTTTGTACGAGTCTTCTTTCTCCAGTATCAACTCGATTTTGTTGATGTGTTCCTCCACCTTAGACGCCATATTGGTATAGTTCGCCGTAATGGTGGTTGTTCCATGAGCGAGGAAAGTGTGTCCTTGGTAGAACGCTTCCATGGAGGGTAGCGAGAGAGGGGCACAGGCGAGAGTGTCAGGGAGAAGACGAAATGAGGAAGACGAAATGAGGAAGACGAATGTTAACCGCCACGCCAGGGCCTGGAAACCGCCCGTCGCTAGATGCATGCATTTGGACGGTTTTGAAGATGACGGGCCATAGGGCACGAATGCAGTTTCCCTGTTAAAATAATAATAACCGCCCACGTACTTAATTAATTGTATGCTTATTTGTTTCTCGAGAGGAGCCTAGTTTTTTTCTACGAAACTCTGAAGATCTATTAAAAATCATCAACATTAGTACAAAGAGATTCAAAATTAATATTACCTTCGTCTAAAAGGAGGTGTCTTAGTTTTGTCTAATACGGATGTATATAGACATATCTAAGTTGTAGAAATTACAAATATGTCTTCTTTGCACCACTTAGCTACCACTACAAAGTACAAACACTAACGCAAGGTAGATCAGCATCATGCAATGTAGACATTACAGTATTTTTGTACTACTGTACTTGTCTTCCCTGGTCTATGATTCAATATCTAGTATACTGTACTGCTTATACACCAGGGAGATTCAAAATACGAGTTGAGCGCCAAAACTCCCGCCTCCATACACATATTTCGAATTCCCTTTCGACCCTATTAGCAATGACGCAAAGGCAGACAAGTGAAGCCGGCGTTGGTTGGGGTCTCGTTCGTAATTTACACACCCCCTCTGATATATATAGTCTACCGCCTTCCATTCGTCTTCCCCATTTCCGCAAAAAATCTGTCGCAATACTCCAGGCCCATCATCTCTCACCTGCCGGACCACCGCACCGGAATATCCCAGCCGTACTTAGCCGGCATACCACCTCACCTACCTGAGGCCACCGACTCCCTCGTCCGCAGCACCAGATCCGCTTCACCAACGCCGCCGTGTACTGCATCGGATCTGCTTCACCGACTGCTTCATCCGCAGCACCAGATCCGCTTCACCAACGCCGCCGTGCACTGCACTATCTGAGTTCACCGACTCCCTCGTCTGCCGTACCTGATCCGCTTCACCAACGACGCCGTGCACTGCACCGGATCTGCTTCACCGACTCCCTCGTTTCAGATCTGCTTCCCCGAACCCATCATCGACCGCCCCAGATCTGCTTCCTCGACGCCGACGCCCACCGCAACCGCAGCACCCCCGCCGTCGTCGACGTGACCCGCAAGGATGCCGAGTATGACTACACGAAGCCGCCGTCGAGGTAACCAGACCCCCTCCCCCCTACACGTTTTGGTCTGTTACCATAGAAGGTTCAAGCATGTCTTGGTCAACTAGAATGTGTCCCATAGATCCAGCTCCGCCCCGCTCTCAATGCGCGTGGCAGATGGCAGGATCCTGCGCATTTGCCCATGCCACTCCTCGAGCTCTCTGTCTTGATGTGCTTCACACACAGGGCTTATAATACTAGGAAGCTTGTGCCTCACATACACTTACACACAGGGCTACTACTACTAGGAAGCTTTATTGGATATCTCAGTGGTACAAAGCTTACTTACATGGGACGGGTGATACTCTATTTAAATTTTTGTACATGACCCTTTAGATTGTTGCCATGTGCCAGAATCCAAACCCTATACCATACTTCTAGAATACTCTACAAACTCTAGATATTTCATACTACTCGTAAATATCTTACTCTAGAACATTCCCCATTCTACAGTTCTCTCTACATACCTTGGATACTTCATGACTAAGCTAGCTCCTTTACTAGCCAACCACATTGATAAGATTACTACTAACAATCCCCCCATAATCTTGTCATATAAACTATCTTTACTATTAAATTTAAAATAGGCCGCGGTGGTTGGTGATGGTACGTCAAACGTGTATACAACTCACCCCGAACATAAAAAGTAAGGTCAGCGTGACCGGCTCCATGAGGAGTTCTTATCAGGATTAGTTAGGTCACGACCAAAATCCAATCCGTAGCACTAGGTAGCAAAATCAGCATCCCTTTCCTAATTCTAATCGGTAAGACAAGCATAGATCGGTCCAGCCACACATCTTTTTTGTTCGCTCCCCTTTTTATTCTCTAAGGAACCCTCTCCTTAACGAGCGTAGATTGATGGAGATGGTTTTTGTACCGGTCAATCTTTATATCCTTTCTGGCATAGTTCTGTAAAAGATCGGCAGGTGATCCGTCCTTTCTCCTCTGCCGTAGTTCATCAACGCGTGTCCGGCAATCCCGGTTAGATCGACACAATCGGCAAAAAAGAAAAAGGCCAAAAGAGACCCATTGATTAGGCTCCTCTTGCCGTGCTACTTTAAATTTTCTAACTTTTCTTTCATTCGCAAACATACAGTGACAATCTATATGACTCTAGGTTTCTTTTCCTAATTTTTGCACGTGCATGCATTTTCCCTTTAAAATTCGTAGGACATACAAATCTCAACACTTATGCAACTAAAAATCCTTAAAAAAACAAAGCTTTCATACCCTGCAGCTTTTAAGAGGTTAGTCACAAGAATCAACCACATGTTTTGGAGCGCAGTGACATTCTCCCTAAAAAAACCATGTTTCATGCGTGGGTGTTTCATTAATAAAGAGAAATATCTGTTCAGTTGGGGCCACGTTTCGACGTGTGTTCTCGACAAATCAGTTTCTCAGACAAAGTATCTTGAAGGTGTTCATAGAGATTGCATGTGCATTTGTGCGTTCGTAGGAGCGAGTATGCATTTAGTGAGCATTTATATTGTACCGTGTTTTGTTAAAAAAGATGGTGTAAAACGGGCACCTTTTACGATATACTCTCTCCGTCCCAAAATGTAAGGCGTCTAAGGATTGGTCAAAACTCAAAAGTCAAACCTTACGAACTTTGACCAAATATTTTAAAAAATATTTACATTTACAATATCAAATTGACATATTAAGAAATTATACTTTAGGGTGACTCTATTGATAATGATTTAGTATTGTAAATATTTATATTTTTGTGTGTAAACTTGGTCAAACTTTAAAAACATTGACTTTTAACTAATCCTTAGACGCCTTATTTTTGGCACGGAGGGAGTATCATTCAATAAATACTATGAATTATTCGATCGTTTGTTCAAACATGTTAATTAGATCGGTCGATTGATCAACTCGGATCGGTCGATCGAGCATCAGAGTTGTCTCAGTGATGACAAAAAATAATGCACATTGTATGATACTGACGTACCACAGATTCTAAAGAAAAATGAGGACCATGTGGCCACACATCCTGGACATAGACATTGCGATTATATTCCATTTATTCTATATTTGGAGGGAGCCATCTTTCGTTATTAACCCGTTGCAACACACGGGTATTATGCTAGTATCCCCTAATCCAGATCACATGGACCATGCACTTCATCTTGTGATGGCATCACACCGACTCACGTCAAGCAACGACGCCGCACCTTGCTTGTTAGCCTGACACCGACTTCATTTTAGATATCATGTAGTACATGTCAAGTACCAAATCACTGAGAACCAACCTGTGGTTGGATGGTTAGGAGGGCAGTGGCACCCCCAGATTTAACGCTTTGGTGTCTCAAAAATGGAGGAATATTCTTCTGTGGGACGCGGCGTTCCCGATGACATTGTGGTGCTAGTGGTGACTTCGTCAATCTCAATACCCGTCGGAACAGTTTCTTGGATGCAGTTTCCTGAAGGTGCTCGAAGGGGTAGTGTGTGTGCCTGAGTGATGAGTGTATGTATGTACGTGTGAGCGTCTATGATTGTACTGTGTGTTGCAAAAAATAGTATTAATTTTGTCTTGTTCATACTAAGACTAGCAAAGCGTTCCCTGCTCTATAAACTCTCAAGAAACACCCCTATAATATCTATCTAGTTCGTCCTAATGTTAGAACAGTAATTGCATGCTATGTAATTCATCTATTTTTGTTAGGAAACCTACATGTTTGTTTGCTTTTCTTATTCTCAGGTGACAGGTTGTGTGCTGGGACCATAGCCGCCGTCTGTTTTGTTCGTTGCAAAATGTTGTTTTATATTCCGCCATTCTGTGCTCTTCTGTGTTCACAAGGTTTTACATTATAATTTCCATCTGTTTTGTTGTAAACAATGACGGTAAATGCCAATTACTATTTCCTTTCTGCTATCCTTTTGCCATCCTGTAGTACATGTGTGAACTCATTGCTCTGGTACATTTAAATTCTTCATTGTTTTTTTTCTTCAAGAGCTGCAACCCTAACTCTTTGCTGTAATTTCATGTTGCACTATCACATGGAACACAGCAAATCGTGGAGTGAATCACCCCTATAATCCAGTAAGTACCTTTCATTTTTGTATTGATATGCTTATCGTGCTGGAACCAGTTTGTGTTTAACACATTTACTCTCCATATAGATAGGATAACTGGTTTGAAATAAATCATGCTATTTGTATGACTGCACGTCTTCGTTCATTTTCCTGCTAGCTTCTCAAACTTGTTCTATTGCCTGTCTAATCTTTTTTTGTTTGATCGTGATTAAACCAATTTAATTGTTCTGCTTAACTTAAATGATCTGGCATTTTATTCCAGCCACATAATGTTTGATTGCTCATGCACTTCCTCATACTGTTATGTCTTCTGGATTTCTTCCATAATGATAAGAATGTTTTGCTTGGTGAATATGAGTCAGATGATGATTCAATTGGTTATTAGTCCTTGATTCATTGAGTTGACTGATGATTAAAACATATAAACCTTGCGACTATCTGGCATGCTTGTTGTGGGATATAATGAGCATATTTGTTTTTTGTAAGACTTTTTTCGGATTTCACTGTTGATTAATCCAATGCCACCTTCTGTAGTAGGAAATCCACCTTCAGTAGGTATCATAAATAAGATTTGTTGTTACTTTTTGGCTGACCCATCTTTTATTTTTAGGCACAAAATGGTTCATTTGTTTGTTTCTCCTTCCCTTATATTGCGCTCATGGGTTAAACATTGAAATAATATGTCAGTTTATATGAATCCCAGAATGGTTGCTGTCTAATCTGTCTTAATTGGTCCTGCTCGTTTATATTTGGCACCAAATGGATATATTTCTCTTTTATCTGAGGCATTCCCATGGCTGGCTGATGATTAAAATAATGAAATTTAGGGGGTTGGAGATTCTCCAACTGCACAATGTCTGGCTACCACTTTTGTGGAACTTAAGGGATCTGAAGCACCCCTTCCAAGTGTCAATTTTAATAGACAGCTGTTATGCAGTTTCCTGGCTTATTTTATTAGGCACAGACTGTCTAGTTACTTGATTTATTTTGTTCATATTTGCCATCCGGTTGCTCTGCCTGTTGCATTGGGGTTGATAGCTTGCTTTGTTATATTATGCCTTGTGCTTTGTGAAAATCTGCCATCTGTTTTGATGCTTTGCAAAAATCTGTGACAACTAATAATATGGTTGTTTTCTCAAATTGTATGGTTCTGTAACTTGCACTGTCTTGTTTTCAGCCCCTGAATAGAGCAAGGAAGGCAGATGGCAGGGCATGTACATCAAGTGTCCAGGTCTTTCCACAGCACAGCCGTGACAATGCCAATTCATCTGATTGTCAGATGATAGCTACTGTCCCAGCCATTCCAGCGCAAACAATCGCTGCCTTTGCACACGAATCACTTGATATAATTCAGCAGCAAAGAGATGAAATAGATTCAAATATCATCATAACAGTCAATGAGATACATGAATTGAAAAATAGGCAAGCTTGGATTGAGCAGATCCTTAATAATCTACTCTGCAGATCTAATGGAAAGCCAGCTGTTACTTGCACTCCGATGAATTCTACCTAACAGAAATGCAGTTTTGCCGATGATGCCATTTGTATGGCTTGTATCATTTGAGTTATTTCGACTTGTTGTATTTGAGAATTTTTGCTGTTATTGTAATCCTTGAGCATTTTTTCCTGTTATTGCTATAGTTTGCAATCATTGTAACAAATTTTCAATGTAATGATTATTTTATCTTGCACTCGGCCTTAAACAGAACTACTAGTATGGTCTCACAATTTTTTTATCATTATACTATGCAAGATTTAGCGGTTGCCCCAAATTCAGAGCATCTCCACCGGCGGCCCGGCCTGATAGCGATTTGGGGGCCGGCGTCGTTTTATGGCTCGCACCGGTGCGCTCCAAACGGCGCCGGCCATTTTTCGAGCCCAGTAGAATCTCCGGCATCCCCGAGCCGGCCCCTTCGCCAGGGGCGCGAATCAGGCGCTCCGGGTGCCTCGCGGAACGACGGTTTTCGCTGGTGGAGGCGCCTTGTCAGCGAGAGGACGCGACGGTTCGCATCGACTGGCCACGACGCGGGAAGGTTGGTCGTCGGCGTTTAAATGGCCTCCCGCGCGGAAACCGAGGCAGCGACTGGCCACGAGGGCAGCGACTGGCCACGCGGCGTCCAGTCGCCGTAAATGTGGGTAGTTGCCACCGCTAGATATATAGGACGTACGCCGTCCACCACCGCCGCTCCATTCTCTACTCTCCACATCAAGATGCCGCGCCGTCTGAAGACCACCTACTCGATGCTTGGCCTCAACGGCCGCGCGCTGCCTCCACCACCACGGCAGCCGCAGCCGGAGCCGGAGCCGGAGCTGCAGGCCGACGACGAGCACAGCTCCGACGAGGACGAGGACCCACGGTTCGAGTCCTGGCACGATGTCTACGTAGCAGAAGCGGAAGCAGAGGCGGCGGATCGAGGAGTCAGCGCAGTCGGGCGAGCCGCCGCAGGCCCCCACCGACCCGGAGCAGGCGGCGATCCTCGCGTCGCTGAACGCACAACGATACCAGCGGTTGAGGGAGGAGGAGCGCGAGTTCGTCAACGACGCGAACCTCGAGCACGTCCTCGAGATATCGCGCCAGCGAGCGGTCACGGAGGAGGCGGGACGCCGCCTCAAGGAGGCGGAGCGACAGAAGCTCGCAGAGCTCAACGCTCATCGCCACCAGGACGAGTTCGCTCGCCAGCAGGCGAGGCGCGCCGAGATCGAAGCTTCTCGGGAAAGGCTGGAAGCGCGGGGACAGCGCCGCCGGCCGCCATGCTCCACCGCCAGATGCGCGAAGCAACGAAGGAGAAGCGGGCACGAAAGCAGGCGGCAATGGCTAAGAACAACGACGAGGCAGTGCCGTCGAGCGCCCCAACCGACGGCCCGTAGACCAGGATTAAGTTTAAGTTTAGTTATGTTTAAAGTCGAGCTACTTTGGTATAAATTTCGTATGATTTTGGGTTTTTAAATGTCAATTTTAATTTTAAAATGGCTGCCGTTTGGGGCCGCTGGTGTGGTGTGGGAGCAGCATCCCCAAATAGAGGATCATGGTAACAGAAATTGTCAACGTGATGATGATTTGATGTTGCACTCGACCTTGAACATAAGTACTAGTACGGTCTCACAATTTTTTTAATCATTATACTTTGCAACATTTAGCGCGGATGCGCCAAATTCAGAGATAGATCATGATCATGGTAACAAATTTTCAACGTGATGATGATTTGATGTTGCACTCGGGCTTGAACAGAAGTACTACTACTGTCTCACAAATTCTTTATCATTATACTTTGCGAGATTTAGCGGATGCGCCAAATTCAGAGATAGATCATGATCATGGTAACACACTTTTCAATGTAATGATGATTTGATGTTGCACTCGACCTTGAACATAAGTCCTAGTACGGTCTCACAATTTTGTATCATTATACTTTGCAAGTTTTAGCGGATGCGCCCATTTTCAGAGGTAGATCATGATCATGGTAACAAATTTTAAACGTGATGATGATTTGATGTTGCACTCGACCATGAACAGAAGTACTACTACTGTCTCACAATTTCTTTATCATTATACTTTGCCAGATTTAGCGGATGCGCCAAATTTAGAGATAGATCATGATCATGGTAACAAATTTTCAACGTGATGATGATTTGATGTTGCACTCGGGCTTGAACAGAAGTACTAGTACGGTCACTAATTTTTTTAGCATTATACTTTGCAACGAATGCACCAATTTCAGGTGCATGTCACCAGATCTGTGTCCGATGATGATCATGGTAGTAACCGATGTTCAACTTGATGATGATTTGATTTTACAGTCGGCCTTGAACAGAGGTACTAGTACGGTCTCACAATTTTTTATCATTATACTTGTACCTTAGCGAAATTCAAAATCTCATAGCGGCAAAACTTCCCGCCCACAAAATACAAAAATTTCACACGCTTCCAAATTCCGATTCTACCCCTGTGGAGATGACAGCAAAGTCGGTTGGTGGGGGGGTCTGGCCGTCATTTTTTGGATCACCACCTCCCTAGCCCCGGATACCCTCCCAAAAAAATTCATTTCCCTCAGTCTCTCATCTGAGACCACCCACCGGAACTTCTCAAGTCCCTCTCTCTACCACCTCCACGACCACCGGAACATTTGTAACATCCCAAAAATTTCAAAACAAACAAAATGAATTTCCCTAGTTCCAAATTTTGGAACCAACAAAAACTTTTATTAAATTAAGTTGATACATAGAGATCTTGTTTAATTCTTGTGCTATTGCCATGATTGCTTGTTTAATTAGTATTGAAATACTCTTAAACCCTAAACCTCACATTCCTTTTTACCATCCAAGTTAAAATAAAATAAAAAGAATTTAAATAAGAAAAGGCATATGTGCCTATGGCTATTTTTGTAAAACTTTACCCTAGCTTTCCACTTTATTTAGAGGATTGGAAAACCTTCATAAACCGTATCTAGTACTTCTCAAACCCAATCCAAGTTGAAACAAAAGAAAATAAAAAGAAACTAAAAATGCCATAGAGGCATATGAGAGTAAAATGCAAATTTGTGAAATTGAGGATCTTGACCCTAAGACTTGTGGTGAATGGTTGGATCACTCCTATATACCATTTCAACACTCAACAACATCAATTGGGCCAAGCAAATCAAATTAAAAATCAAATGCAACATATGCATAGAGGCATATGTGACACATAGCCATCTCACCAATTCTTGTCCTATGCACTCCTACTTTGCCCAAATGGTGTGAAACCATCTCTAGACCTAATCTAATACTAAACAAACCCTAAACCAGGCCTAAGTGAAGCAAAGAAAAAGAAAATAAGAAACTAAGAGAAATGCACTTCATCACATATGTGGCTATGGCCAATTTTGCAAATCTTTGACCTAGACCCTTTTGGCTTGCCCCATTGGTTGGAAATGGTTACTAAACACTTATTAACACATTTGGAATCAAAGAAACTCAAATCAAATAAAATGAAATCAAAATGAGCTTACATACACTAATGGTCAAAATTGACAATTTTAATATCATACCTACTTTGAGCCCTTTTATTTAGAAATTCTTAAACCAAACCCTAACAACTCTTTGCACATCATCCAAGACCTCATCAAGATGAGAAACTTTGATGTTGACCACTTTGACCAGATCGTTGACCATTGCTTAATTTAGTCAAGCCAAGTTGCCACTTTGAAACCCAATCTAGATTCCCACCAATTTTGGATTTCTTCACAAATCTTTTCCAAATCCCAAACCAATGCCACCAATAGATGCTAAATATCATTTAGAACCCATCTATGAAGAAACTTAGTAAAATTCACACACACATGAGAGTTTTGCAAGAGAATCAAATTGTTACATAGGGTACAACCACTATTCAACCACTATTCCACCACTATTCACCACCTCACCCTCTCTCTCTTGTGATCATCACTAGTGTATTGTACCTCTGAATGACCTCACCTAGTGTGCATGGTCACCTCACATCACCACCATGCCCAAAATCTTGTCATATGTCACATACACTTTGCCAAATATTATAAGTGCACCCTCTACCCCTCTCCAACTATGCTAATCATGTCAAACCCTCTTGCCTCACCTCACACCAGCATGCCCTACCCTCAGAAACCCAGAGAGATGCACCAAAGCATCCAATGCCATGCCATGCCACTCCAAATGACATCACCATGCCAACCCTTGTCTTTCTCCCTCTCTGGTCACCCTCACCTTGTCAAGTTGACTCATCTCACTCCTCTGAACACCACCATACCAGATTTGACCCAAGCAAACACTTGCACACCTCAAGGCCACACCATGCCACTCACATGCTCACCACCATGCACCCACCTGCCCTGGCTCTTTTCCCTCTCTCTCACCATGTCATTCCACTTGACATTGACCCTAGACACCTGCTAGACATGACCCTATGTCGAGGAGAGCAAGTGGATGACCACAACACTCGTGCCAAGCCACTTGATCACCCTCCCGTGGACACCATCACCTCCCTGCGTGCACACTGCATCCCATCTCGTCCCACCGCGCCACTAGCCTCCTCTCACCTCAGAACACCTACTAGACACGGACGTTGACCCTCTCCCCGCGCCAGGACGACGCCGGGACGTGAGGACGTCGACGTCGGCCACGTCCTCGTGCGCACTGCACACGACACCAGCACACTCGCCACTATGCACGCGTCATCACCTAACCATGAGCTCACTCTCGACGCCTAAGCCACGCCGGAGAGCCCTGCACACGACGTGCACCGTGACGTCGCCCGCCATGACCTCCACGACGCGTTCCCGTCCCTGGAGCCTATATAAGCAGCCCTCCGCGCCTTGGACATCACCACACCACCCAGCAGCTTCACTCCCTCCCTCCTAAAGCCTCCCTCTCTCCCTCCTTGCCGCACACCGGCGTCCACAAGCTCATCACGGCCACCGGCGGCATCCCTCAAAAGCGCCCATATTTTTATCACCATAGCCCCCGAGCCCTATAGAAAAGTTGTAGCCCTTGGAAAGACCTTTCCAACGCAACAAACCACGCCTCAATCCGAGCTCCGAGGTGAAAGTTAGAGCCCCCGCAAGGTTGCAGAATCGCGAGGTAGGCGATGAACCAGCGCCGTCCGATCCCGATCCAGCGCACCGCGTGCGTCGCCTGCACCCGACGTGCATGCCCCATGCACGTGTTGCCCAGGCCGCCGCTGGGCCGGCCCATTTCGTTTCCCGCCCCCGTTTGAATTCAAATTGCTTTATTTCTTTTGTGAAATTGCTATCAGATGCCTTGCTAAATATTTAATAACTCCAAATATACTTGGCCAAATTTTACAAATTTTATATATTTGGAAAGCTTAGGATTTTATCTACACAATGCCACTGGATTGAACCCTAGATCTATTATATAATTAAAGTAGCAAAATAAACAAGTCAGGGACTTTTGTGACTTAGAATAATTATTAAAAATCAACCAAAAATGCTTTTAGTTAATTCCAACTCCTATAATTCACATTTCACTTATACTAATTGTTTCTGCAAAAATATTCCATGCTTACTTTGAATGATCATGGCCTAGTTTAATTAAAGGACTTTATGGCTATTTCTAGTCAAAGATATTGTCCAAAACTATTAATAAATCTTATGGGAGTGTTTCTCTCATTTAAATCTTGTCATGAACAATTCAAAATGAGGTAGAGACTCTGGTCATTTAGGTCTCATATGAATTGTTGATGATATTAAATCTTTACCATGTTAGGATTAAATGGTATGAGGTGTTCACCTCATTTAAATCATTTTCTTAAATGATAAGTGTGAAGAGGTTGACTTTGGTCAACCTAGGTCACATATTATTCATGAGAGAAATTAAATCTTAAGAAGATAATGAGAGGAAATTATTTCTCTAAGTAATTGAAAATAACACCTAAGTTAGTATGAGAGGAAATTATTTTTCTTAATTAATAAGAAAACACATCCACCAACTTAATAGTAATATGTGATGCTAGTTTAAGTGTGTGAACCATGTTTGTGCTTAGCTTATAAAATAGTTTGGTGTGATGATTGTGTACCCCGTATTCGTATTTTAGACGCTAGTACCGAGGAGTACCAGGAGGAGGAGGAGGTCTACTTCCAAGGAGAGGAAGACCACTTTGACCAATACACCAACCAAGGCAAGCTATACTCTTGCAAGCTAATATTCTTGCAAAGTGCAAAGCTCTACTAGAGCAAGGCACACTCACCAATTTACTTTATGCTTCATGATCCCATCCCAAGTTTTATTCTTACAAGCTTTTACTTTGATTATTATAACTTGCTTTTATAGTTAACTTTGGTCTAGAGATAGAATACTACAAGAGTATCAAAGTTAGCCTAGAACAATCAAAGCTAGTTAGCACCCCTCATGACTAGTTGCTAGTGCTAAATAAATAAAATTGACTACTTTAGATGGGAACATGTGAAATGACATGACTTTGAAAACCTTGGAATGAGAAGTCATTCTATTGAAAGATTTTGAAGGTGAATATGACTTGTGAATGACATGGTGAATTTTACAAAAACTGATGGTTGGGTTCGGATGCGATACCATTCCAATTTTACAAGTACCCCCACAATACCTGATATGGGTAGGGCTTAACTAGAAGTTTATGTATCTTAGTATGGGTTCCCTCTAAACAAGCGTCATCGGGGTTATGCCAAGGGCTGCCTCCAAAGAAATATGAAATGATGTGAAATGACGTGAAATGAGGTGAATGTCCGGCCCAAGCCCTGTGCAGTTCCCAGGCTGACGGTTTGTCTTCACTGGGAGGCCAAGCTCATGGGGAGAGGTGCCTATACTAGGATATGTAAGTGAAAGGTTATGGTTGGTAGTCCGCACACGGAGTGTGATAAATCAGGGCCAGTTAACCCTGACGGATTATTGCAAATGTTGTGGCACAAGTGTACGACCTCTGCAGAGTGTAGATCTATTCGAATAGCCGCGTCCACGGTTATGGACGGTTGGAAAGGCCATACTGTTCCGTCATCAGACCATTTTCAAAAATGTGACATGTGAAGGGTGACTTGTGATTTGAACTTGAAATGGTGACTTTGACTTGAATCACAACAGAGTTGTGGGAATGACACTAATGTTCCCACTTGAGTTAGTTAGCAAATGAAGAGGCTTTTTACTAAATGCTTATGAAATAAAATTGGCTTTATGCAAATAAACTTAGAGCTTAGCACCCCCTTACTATAGTTGATAGTGCTTACATTAGTATTAGTTTGCGAGTACTTTAAAGTACTCATGGCTTTGTCCCTGGCTATTCAAATGGCCAGACTATGAAGGAGAACAGCAGTACGAGGAAGATGGACAGCAGGACGTCTACGACAACTAGGATCACTCCTGACGTCAACAGTTGCCTGTGGAATAGATGGACCGCAACCGTTACTTCGCTTCCGCTATGTGTTTTGTAATAGGATCTCTAGATCCACTATGATGTATTAAGACTGGATCATGTGATCCCTCTATGTAAGACAATTATGTGTTGTAATGAATGATGTGTTGTGATATCAATCTATTATGTCTCGCAAAAACAATATTCCTGGGATTGCGATGAATGGCATAATAGGCATCTGGACTTAAAAATCCGGGTGTTGACAAGTTGGTATCAGAGCCATTGTTGACCTTAGGAGACCCTAGTTAGAATGGACGTCTGAAAAATTTTAGTTTCAAAAACAAATGAAGTGAATATTTATGAAAAATTATTCTCACTCTTATCCTTGAGATCTTTTCCAAAAAAGAGATCCATACTCCACTTTTCCTTGTAAATATTACATAAAATTTTGCACACTTGATCACTTCTCTAACTTACTTATCCTAATTGCTCACAGATGGAATACCAATGGGAGTGCTATCAACTTGGTCACGGAGGAGAACTGAAGTTCGAAAAGGATTTGAAGCAACTAGTGGAATATCTAGGACACCCGTACCCTGAGTTCTTCGGAACATCCTTCAATAATCAGTTGGGAGGACCACCTCGGTGGGAAGTTTCTGCTGATCTAGGAAGAAAGCTTGGAGCCCCGGTATGGGAAACCATATGGTTTTCTGTAACGGGAAACACCTGGAAGGAAGGACTAGTCAAAGCTATGCAAGAAGCAATCGCCCGTCTGTGTGGACAAAATGAGAACAAGATCCGGAACACTCGTTTCATCTACTACCCAAGACATGACTCCATGGGAAGATCGATGACCATGCCACCACACACGGAGATGAACCACTATGTAGCACACCAGGACTTCAGGCTGTACAAAACCCGCAGGGATTTGGACAACGCCCTCGCCCTTCGCCAAGCACCTCAACAGTGAAGACGAAGAATTCCCCCCTGAAGAGAAGTATCCTTAAAGCACTTAAGTAGGTGTGAGTTGTATCAGGATCCCTTGTATCGTAGAGCGAATGAATGGTTCTTAAAACCAACGGTGTGTTAGATTTGTAATGTGTGATGCTTGGTATGAATGAAAAAGTGTTGTTGGTTTTTACCCCCTCAACACTACTAAGTTTTGAAACTTTGTGAACTTTAACTCAAACAAACCATAGAAATTTCCCTCTTATCTTATCATTTACTCCAATGATCAGATGGCCCCACCAACCCGCACCAAGACGCAATGATGCAGATGATCCAGATGATGATGGAAGATCGCGAAGCCGCGAGAGCTGAACGACAAGCCAACATTGCTGCACTGCAGCAGATAGCTCAGAACAATCAAGGCCATGGAAACCACGATCACCCTGGATCGAAGCTGAAGAACTTTCAGAACACCAACCCTCCGATGTTCAGCAAAACCGAGGAACCACTTGACGCAGATGACTGGCTCCAGACAATGGAGAACAATCTGGAAGTTGCGGGAGTAGAAGCCGCAGAGAAAGTACTGTTCGCCACACACTACCTGTCAGGACCTGCAAGAGCCTGGTGGACAAGTGCCCGCGCAATGAATGCGGGACAAATGATGACCTGGGAAGACTTCAAGCTGAAGTTTAGCAAATATCATGTGCCCCAAGGACTGATCAAGAAGATGAGAGACGAGTTCCGCGAACTCAAACAAGGAAGGATGTCCGTGGTGGAATACCGCGACAGGTTTCTTACACTGTCAAGGTACGCCCCGGATGAGACAGACACCAATGAGAAGAGGAAGGAGAGATTTCTGAATGGACTGCATGACGAGATGCAAACTGTGTTAGTGAACATTCCGTTCGCTGACCTCGAAGCCCTCGTGGACTCAGCCATACAGATGGAAGGAAAGCTGCATCAAGCCAACGAGAACCGCAAGCGCAGAATGATGAACCAGAGTGGACCCCACCATACCCAGAAGCACCGCAACAACTCCTCTGGAGGATTCACCCCAAGATACAACAAGCCCCCTGCTCAGAATTATCGCCCCAACTACACCAACAACAACGGAGGACCCCCGAAGCCCGGAGGCAACAACAACAACAACCACCACAACAACAACAACCCCAACAACAACACCAACACTGGCCCGAAGACTGGGAGTAACGCTGTTCCCGTCAACCCCAAAGACAAGTCCACCGTCAACTGCTATGAATGTGGAGTTGTGGGTCACTACTCCAATGAGTGCCCCAAGAAGCTTGCCAAGATTGCCGCCAACACCGCTGCACCTGCTCAGCAACAGCGCCGCTTTGCAGGAAGAAGGAACCAGAACAACAACAACGGCCGTTTCTACCACATGACTGCCAATGAAGCCCAGGAAGCCCCTCAGGCCATGCCAAGTATGTTCCCCTGTTAATCTCACTGCTCAATCTTTCTTAGGAACCTAACTTTTCTTAAAATCTCGGGACGAGATTTGTTTAAGGGGGAAGGGTTTGTAACATCCCAAAAATTTCAAAACAAACAAAATGAATTTCCCTAGTTCCAAATTTTGGAACCAACAAAAACTTTTATTAAATTAAGTTGATACATAGAGATCTTGTTTAATTCTTGTGCTATTGCCATGATTGCTTGTTTAATTAGTATTGAAATACTCTTAAACCCTAAACCTCACATTCCTTTTTACCATCCAAGTTAAAATAAAATAAAAAGAATTTAAATAAGAAAAGGCATATGTGCCTATGGCTATTTTTGTAAAACTTTACCCTAGGCCTTTCCACTTTATTTAGAGGATTGGAAAACCTTCATAAACCTTATCTAGTACTTCTCAAACCCAATCCAAGTTGAAACAAAAGAAAATGAAAAGAAACTAAAAATGCCATAGAGGCATATGAGAGTAAAATGCAAATTTGTGAAATTGAGGATCTTGACCATAAGACTTGTGGTGAATGGTTGGATCACTCCTATATACCATTTCAACACTCAACAACATCAATTGGGCCAAGCCAAATCAAATTAAAAATCAAATGCAACATATGCATAGAGGCATATGTGACACATAGCCATCTCACCAATTCTTGTCCTATGCACTCCTACTTTGCCCAAATGGTGTGAAACCATCTCTAGACCTAATCTAATACTAAATAAACCCTAAACCATGCCTAAGTGAAGCAAAGAAAAAGAAAATAAGAAACTAAGAAAAATGCACTTCATCACATATGTGGCTATGGCCAATTTTGCAAATCTTTAACCTAGACCCTTTTGGCTTGCCCCATTGGTTGGAAATGGTTACTAAACACTTATTAACACATTTGGAATCAAAGAAACTCAAATCAAATCAAATATGAAATCAAAATGAGCTTACATACACTAATGGTCAAAATTGACAATTTTAATATCATACCTACTTTGAGCCCTTTTATTTAGAAATTCTTAAACCAAACCCTAACAACTCTTTGCACCTCATCCAAGAACTCATCAAGATGAGCAACTTTGATGTTGACCACTTTGACCAGATCGTTGACCATTGCTTAATTTAGTCAAGCCAAGTTGCCACTTTGAAACCCAATCTAGATTCCCACCAATTTTGGATTTCTTCACAAATCTTTTCCAAATCCCAAACCAATGCCACCAATAGATGCTAAATATCATTTAGAACCCATCTATGAAGAAACTTAGTAAAATTCACACACACATGAGAGTTTTGCAAGAGAATCAAATTGTTACACAGGGTACAACCACTATTCAACCACTATTCCACCACTATTCACCACCTCACCCTCTCTCTCTTGTGATCATCACTAGTGTATTGTACCTCTGAATGACCTCACCTAGTGTGCATGGTCACCTCACATCACCACCATGCCCAAAATCTTGTCATATGTCACATACACTTTGCCAAATATTATAAGTGCACCCTCTACCCCTCTCCAACTATGCTAATCATGTCAAACCCTCTTGCCTCACCTCACACCAGCATGCCCTACCCTCAGAAACCCAGAGAGATGCACCAAAGCATCCAATGCCATGCCATGCCACTCCAAATGACATCACCATGCCAAACCTTGTCTTTCTCCCTCTCTGGTCACCCTCACCTTGTCAAGTTGACTCATCTCACTCCTCTGAACACCACCATACCAGATTTGACCCAAGCAAACACTTGCACACCTCAAGGCCACACCATGCCACTCACATGCTCACCACCATGCACCCACTGCCCTGGCTCTTTCCCTCTCTCTCACCATGTCATTCCACTTGACATTGACCCTAGACACCTGCTAGACATGACCCTATGTCGAGGAGAGCAAGTGGATGACCACAACACTCGTGCCAAGCCACTTGATCACCCTCCCGTGGACACCATCACCTCCCTGCGTGCACACCGCATCCCATCTCGTCCCACCGCGCCACTAGCCTCCTCTCACCTCGAACACCTACTAGACACGGACGTTGACCCTCTCCCGCGCCAGGACGACGCCGGGACGAGGACGTCGACGTCGGCCACGTCCTCGTGCGCTTGCACACGACACCAGCACACTCGCCACTATGCACGCGTCATCACCTAACCATGAGCTCACTCTCGACGCCCTAAGCCACGGAGAGCCCTGCACACGACGTGCACCGTGACGTCGCCCGCCATGACCTCCACGACGCGTTCCGTCCCTGGAGCCTATATAAGCAGCCCTCCGCGCCTTGGACATCACACCACCCAGCAGCTTCCTCCCTCCCTCCTAAAGCCTCCCTCTCTCCCTCCTTGCCGCACACCGGCGTCCACAAGCTCATCACGGCCACCGGCGGCATCCCTCAAAAGCGCCCAGATTTTTATCACCATAGCCCCGAGCCCTATAGAAAAGTTGTAGCCCTTGGAAAGACCTTTCCAACGCAACAAACCACGCCTCAATCCGAGCTCCGAGGTGAAAGTTAGAGCCCCCGCAAGGTTGCAGAATCGCGAGGTAGGCGATGAACCAGCGCCGTCCGATCCCATCCAGCGCACCGCGTGCGTCGCTTTGCACCCGACGTGCATGCCCCATGCACGTGTGGCCCAGGCCCGCTGGGCCGGCCCATTTCGTTTCCCGCCCCCGTTTGAATTCAAATTGCTTTATTTCTTTCAGTGAAATTGTTATCAGATGCCTTGCTAAATATTTAATAACTCCCAATATACTTGGCCAAATTTTACAAATTTTATATATTTGGAAAGCTTAGGATTTTATCTACACAATGCCACTGGATTGAACCCTAGATCTATTATATAATTAAAGTAGCAAAATAAACAAGACAGGGACTTTTGTGACTTAGAATAATTATTAAAAATCAACCAAAAATGCTTTTTAGTTAATTCCAACTCCTATAATTCACATTTCACTTATACTAATTGTTTCTGCAAAAATATGCCATGCTTACTTTGAATGATCATGGCCTAGTTTAATTAAAGGACTTTATGGCTATTTCTAGTCAAAGATATTGTCCAAAACTATTAATAAATCTTATGGGAGTGTTTCTCTCATTTAAATCTTGTCATGAACAATTCAAAATGAGGTAGAGACTCTGGTCATTTAGGTCTCATATGAATTGTTGATGATATTAAATCTTTACCATGTTAGGATTAAATGGTATGAGGTGTTCACCTCATTTAAATCATTTTCTTAAATGATAAGTGTGAAGAGGTTGACTTTGGTCAACCTAGGTCACATATTATTCATGAGAGAAATTAAATCTTAAGAAGATAATGAGAGGAAATTATTTCTCTAAGTAATTGAAAATAACACCTAAGTTAGTATGAGAGGAAATTATTTTTCTTAATTAATAAGAAAACACATCCACCAACTTAATAGTAATATGTGATGCTAGTTTAAGTGTGTGAACCATGTTTGTGCTTAGCCTATAAATAAGTTTGGTATGATGATTGTGTACCCCGTATTCGTATTTTAGACGCTAGTACCGAGGAGTAGCAGGAGGAGGAGGAGGTCTACTTCCAAGGAGAAGAAGACCACTTTGACCAATACACCAACCAAGGCAAGCTATACTCTTGCAAGCTAATATTCTTGCAAAGTGCAAAGCTCTACTAGAGCAAGGCACACTCACCAATTTACTTTATGCTTCATGATCCCATCCCAAGTTTTATTCTTACAAGCTTTTACTTTGATTATTATAACTTGCTTTTATAGTTAACTTTGGTCTAGAGATAGAATACTACAAGAGTATCAAAGTTAGCCTAGAACAATCAAAGCTAGTTAGCACCCCTCATGACTAGTTGCTAGTGCTAAATAAATAAAATTGACTACTTTAGATGGGAACATGTGAAATGACATGACTTTGAAAACCTTGGAATGAGAAGTCATTCTATTGAAAGATTTTGAAGGTGAATATGACTTGTGAATGACATGGTGAACTTTACAAAAACTGATGGTTGGGTTCGGATGCGATACCATTCCATTTTACAAGTACCCCCACAATACCTGATATGGGTAGGGCTTAACTAGAAGTTTATGTATCTTAGTATGGGTTCCCTCTAAACAAGCGTCATCGGGGTTATGCCAAGGGCTGCCTCCAAAGAAATATGAAATGATGTGAAATGACGTGAAATGAGGTGAATGTCCGGCCCAAGCCCTGTGCAGTTCCCAGGTTGACGGTTTGTCTTCACTGGGAGGCCAAGCTCATGGGGAGAGGTGCCTATACTAGGATATGTAAGTGAAAGGTTATGGTTGGTAGTCCGCACACGGAGTGTGATAAATCAGGGCCAGTTAACCCTGACGGATTATTGCAAATGTTGTGGCACAAGTGTACGACCTCTGCAGAGTGTAGATCTATTCGAATAGCCGCGTCCACGGTTATGGACGGTTGGAAAGGCCATACTGTTCCGTCATCAGACCATTTTCAAAAATGTGACATGTGAAGGGTGACTTGTGATTTGAACTTGAAATGGTGACTTTGACTTGAATCACAACAGAGTTGTGGGAATGACACTAATGTTCCCACTTGAGTTAGTTAGCAAATGAAGAGGCTTTTACTAAATGCTTATGAAATAAAATTGGCTTTATGCAAATAAACTTAGAGCTTAGCACCCCCTTACTATAGTTGATAGTGCTTACATTAGTATTAGTTTGCGAGTACTTTAAAGTACTCATGGCTTTGTCCCTGGCTATTCAAATGGCCAGACTATGAAGGAGAACAGCAGTACGAGGAAGATGGACAGCAGGACGTCTACGACAACTAGGATCACTCCTGACGTCAACAGTTGCCTGTGGAATAGATGGACCGCAACCGTTACTTCGCTTCCGCTATGTGTTTTGTAATAGGATCTCTAGATCCACTATGATGTATTAAGACTGGATCATGTGATCCCTCTATGTAAGACAATTATGTGTTGTAATGAATGATGTGTTGTGATATCAATCTATTATGTCTCGCAAAAACAATATTCCTGGGATTGCGATGAATGGCATAATAGGCATCTGGACTTAAAACTCCGGGTGTTGACACATCCCCGCCGGACTTCCCTGGCCTACCCGAGCCCTCGCGATCCTCGTCATCCGGCTGCCTGCCGGAGCCGCTTCATCGACGCCGTCATCAACCGGACCGGATCATCCCCGCCGAACCTCGAAACCATATGCTCATCCAGCAGTCTACCGCAGTCGCTTCAGCTGCGGTATCGTCCACCCCACCGGAGCCGCTTCGCCGGATCCGTCGTCCACCGCATCGGATCTTGCTCACCGACACCGCTGTGCATGAACCGGATCTGCTTCACCGGCGCCGTGCATGATCTAAACTCTTCTACTGTCGCTTTTCTATTGCTTGCCTGCAAGTTCTTGTTTAATCTTGGGGGAACTGTTTGTGCTAACGACGCGCCGTTACGTTTTTGCAGATGAGATGAGTAATCATGAAGTGTAATGGCCGTCTCTCCAACCCCAAGTAGCACATGTAGCGTACTTCATCACCGGATCTATCAACCCCAGGAAGATCTGTTGTGACTCCCACAGAGTGCTTCTCCTAATGTAAGTCCCTTGTTTTAGCGCCATGTTCTGGGTTCAGATGCTTGTTTGTCTGAAGCTCTTTTAGTTCATTCCTAGCTATGACCGTAACACGTTGCTATTTTCTACTTCATTGCTAACTTTAAGCGATTGAACATTTTGGTTTGCATTCCCTGCTCTGTAGATGTAGCCATCATAACTTCTATCTTGCTCAGTCGTTGTTACAAAAATTATACTGTAGGTATTATAGTAACATCCTGCTATTATTTAGTTCATGGCCAATTTTAAGTAATTGCACATGTTGGTTCGCATTCCCTGCTCTATAGCTTTTGGCATCGTAACTTCTATATTTGGTTTACATTCCCTGCTCTGTAGATCTAGCCATCATAACTTTATCTTGCTCAGTCGTTGTTACAAAAATTATGGCCTGCTACTATGTTGTTTGTGCCAATTTTTTACTCCATGAACATGTTGGCTTGCATTCCCTGTACTACAGGTGATGCCATTGTTTTGTATCTAGTTCATTGTAAGCTAACAAAGTAAGGACTTAGTTTGGCATGCTATCACTCTGCTATCTAGCCTGTAGTACAAATAAACTTGTCATACTACTAGATAATAATTTTGCGTGCCATCTTGTTCTTCAAAAGCTGCATTATTGACTTGTTTCTCTGACTTGGCATGACGCTCACATATGGAAAGCTGAACATATTGGTTTGCATTCCCTCTTATACAAGTTCACAGGTGATCCCACTATATTCTGTATCTGGTCCATCCTAAGCTCCAGCATTAACTATCCTCCATGTGTTGCTCATTACAAGTTTATATCCCGAAACATCTTGATTTGCATCCCCTTCACTATAAGTTCAGGAGTATTATTTAGTTCACGGCCAAAATGAAGTAATTGCACTTGGCACATGTTGGTTCACATTCCCTCCTCTTTAGCTTTTGCCATCGTAACTTCTATTTTTGGTTTACATTCCCTGCTCTATAGATGTAGCCATCATAACTTCATCTTGCTCAGTCGTTGTTACAAAATTTATAGCCTGCTACTATGTTGTTCATGCCAATTTTGTACTCCCTGAACATGTTGGTTTGCATGGGACTCGACAGTAGTAAGTCTGCTGTTTCATTCTAACATGCTCTGTTATATTGGCTGTTGGTATGCGGCATGCACTCTTTGTTTGCTTATTGTGCGCATTACAATGATCTTGTTATAACGACGAAATGATGAGTTCCAAATTCTTTGCCAAACAATATTGTAGTGTCTTTGCCTTTCCATTGTTGTTGTCTTAACTTGTAATGTCTTTGTTTCAGATATAGGTGCTGCATGGACAACTTAAAAGATTGCCGGATCGCTTCATTGTATTGCTAGGTTTAATTACCATTCAATTTCTCTGGGTTCTGTAATATTTTTTCAATGCCTTGCAGCTGATGTAATATTTAGTTAGTTTTTATAGTTCTTTCGCGCATTTTTTCTTTGGTGCTTGTGGTAAGTGAGGCTATCCGACAGAAATCAATGCTGCGTAAATATTCTCAGTATCTAAATCACGAATTCCCATCCCTTAAACGGCCCAATTAAGCGAAATCACATATGTGCCTGCCCGCAAAATCCTAAAGCGCATATTATGCGCATATAAAAAAACTAAACGGGCTGGCCCACTTACTTCTTGGGCCAGCCCATTTGATTTACGGTGGACCACACACTAATTGGGCTGGCCCACTTGCTTTAAGGTGGACCCCACCAACTTGGGCCGGCCCACTAATTAGTTGGGCCAGCCCATTTGCTTTTGGAGGACCCCACATAATAAATGGGCCTCCTTTAAGAGGAAAGTGGGACCCACTGTGTTTTTGGCCCGGCCCACTATCTTGTTGGGCCGGCCCACTTGCTATATTGTGGACCCCACATACTAGTTGGGCCGGCCCTTTAACAGGAAAGTGGGGCCCACTGTGCTTATTGGGCCGGCCCACTATCTTGTTGGGCCGGCCCACTTGCTCTATGGTGGTCCCACATGGTAAATGGGCCGGCCCTTTAAGTGGAAGGTGGGACCCACCTGTGTTTTGGGCCCACTATCTTGTTGGGCCGACCCACTTTCTATATGGTGGACCCCACATACCAAATGGGCCGGCCCACACGGAATGTGGGACCCACGTGTTTTGGCCCACCATATGGTGGGCCAGCCCACTTATATGGTGGGCCCCACATACTAAATGGGCCCCTTTAACAGGAAAGTGGGACCCACCTGTTTTTGGCCCGCCCACTATTTTGTTGGGCCGCCCACTTGCTATATGGTGGACCCCACAAACTAAATGGGCCGATCCTTTAACTGGAAGTGGGACCCACCTGTGTTTTTGGCCCGGCCCACTAGCTTGTTGGGCCGGCCCACTTGCTACGGTGGACCCCACACACTAAATGGGCGGCCCTTTAACAGGAAAGTGGGACCCACCTGTGTTTTTGGCCCGGCCCACTTGCTTCTTGGGCCGGCCCAGTTGCTGTAAGGTGGACCCCACATGTTAAATGGTCCGGCCCATTTAAGTTTTGACCAGTCAACCTTAGAGGTTAGGCCCGGCCCACTTAACTAATGGACCAGCCCAGCTATATAGTTGACCGGTCAAACTATGTCATCTGGCCCGGCCCGCTTAAGACGTGGCAGGCCTCGTGTGGGCCTACCATCTACCACGGGGTTTCAGGTTAACGCCGTTAACTGCAGTTAACGGCGTCTGCCACGTGTCAGTTTGCATGACGTCAGCAGTCAACGGGCTCCCGAAAACACTTCCGCAACGGTCCGATTTTCCGTGGCGGAAGGGCGCCCAAGCGCGACGGACCGAAAAAATCGTCGTTGGACTTTGCCTGACGCAGTTTCGACAACAGAACCCATATCGTCGGGTTAGGCCCATAGGCGACGAAAAATGCCCCTTAGTTGACGATTTTGGGACGTTGTCTATCAGAACTTTTCTTGTAGTGCATGCTACTCATATTAATAAATTGGAGCTAAACATGAGAGATCATGAACTACTAGACTTTCTCAAATAACATATACCTCACATGAACCAACTAAGCATGCTCATATGGATGAGTATATGTACAAAAATGAAAGCAAATAGAGTTCATACCAGCCTCTCACCACAATCAGATTGTCGTAGATCGTCATTATTGCCTTTTCACTTGTGTAGCTTGGATAATATGAAATGAAAACCACGCTCCAGCCACCGAAGACCATTGAACTCATGATGAACTTTACAAACCAAAGAAGAACAGCAAATATTTTTGGTGTTTTCGAATTAGAAACAAGAACGAAAGAAAACAAGCAAACAAAGCAAAATCTTTTTGGGTTTTCTCATAGCAAACCAACGATAGCAAATAAAGCAAACTAAGAGCAAAGAACCAAATAAACAAATGGTGAAGAGAAACAACAGAAATATTTTTGGTCTTTTTGTGTTTTAGGAAAGAAACAAAGCGAAAACAAAAGAATGCAAACTAACAGAAACACAGAAAAGCAGGATGACAGAAATCTGCCAAATCCTGACAGCAGTACAGAAATCGAAATTAACAAAAATCTTCCATTGCTCAGACCAAAAAGTGTTCAACTAATGAAAGTTAGATAACAACCTGGGGCACATGCTCAAAAATTGGCAACTCAAAATAACGTTCTGGCTGTGCGTACGAATTTTTTTGGTAACAGCCCAGAATCTGTTTTTGGACAGCACTTCCCCAAATATCATCTCCCTCTCATTAGAAAACCACTCTAGAGACTAAACAAGTATGTACAAGTATCCAGCAACCATAATATGCAAAGAATGAGTGATGCCGGTATACCTCCCCCAAGCTTAGGCTTTTGGCCTAAGTGGAGTTCATTCCCACGGTCCCCATGAAGTGGTGTCTCCGTAGTATGACGAAGAACGACCCGGTTCCAGGTATGTGCTGGAGGAAACGTCGGGGTACGTGACGGTGTAGTCGTAGGAGGGCTCGGCGTTCTCGGAGTCATGTTGCTGGTGGAATTCTTGTATCTTCATATGTTCCTCCACCACCTCCTTAGTGAGCGACCATGATTGCCTGTCAATATTAAACAAACCCTGCTGGGGAAGAGGGATTTCCTTCTCATTCCCATCAGCAAACAACATTCTATAGACCATATTATCTATAGTGGAGTCAGTAGTAACAAAATGATGGCTCTTCATAGCAGCAATATCTAGTCTCCTAGGGGTTAATGGTACATCATTAGAATCAAGAGGAATATCTAGATGTGTTAAAATGCGCAGTGCAATAGTTCCTCCAAAAATAGGCCCCCTGCTAGACAGGCGGCGAGCAATAAGAGAACCAAGATGATAAGGTGTCTCTCCAGTAAGTGCAACATTCAAGAAAGCAAGATGGTAGCTAGAGATGTTGCTAGTATTTTCTCTACCCAAAATGCTAGTAGCAATGTAATATGCGAAATATTTAATAGCGGGGAGTTGAATGTTTCTTATCTTCCCTCGCTGGATGGTGCGGCAATCATCCCCGGTGATCCTGTAGGATAACGTAGCATAGAAAACAAAAATTTTCCTACGGTGAACACGCAATCCAAGCCAAGATGCAATCTAGAAGACGGTAGCAACGAGGGGATTGTCGAGACTCACCCTTGAAGAGATTCCAAAGCCTACAAGAGGAGGCTCTTGTTGCTGCGGTAGACGTTCACTTGCCGCTTGCAAAAGCGCGTAGAAGATCTTGATCACGATCGGTTCCGGCGCCACGAACGGGCAGCACCTCCGTACTCGGTCACACGTTCGGTTGTTGATGAAGACGACGTCCACCTCCCCGTTCCAGCGGGCAGCGGAAGTAGTAGCTCCTCTTGAATCCGACAGCACGACGGCGTGGTGTCGGTGGCGGTGTAGAAGTCCGGCGGAGCTTCGCTAAGCTATGCGGGCAATATGAAGTGGAGGAGCAAAGCTAGGGTTTGGGAGGGGGTGGCCGGCCACTCTATGGGGGGCGGCCAGCTTGTGGTCTTGGGGTGGCCGGCCCCCTCCCTTGGCCCTTGTTTATATAGGTGGATCCCAAGTGTTGGTGTCCAAGTCTTCGAATAAGACCCGAAACCAAAACCTTCCATATGGTGGGAAACTTTCCCTCCCACTAGAGGTGGGAATTCCACCTTCCATGGGGGGGGTGGCCGGCCCCCTAAGGGGGAGTCCACTTGGGACCTCCCCCACTAGGGTTGGCCGGCCATGGAGGTGGAGTCCCATGTGGACTCCACCTTCCTTGGTGGTTTCTTCCGGACTTTTCTAGAACCTTCTAGAACCTTCCATAGAACCTTCCGCATCATTTTATTCACATAAAATGACATCCTATATATGAATCTTATTCTCCGGACCATTCCGGAACTCCTCGTGATGTCCGGGATCCCATCCGGGACTCCGAACAAATATTCCAACTTCATTCCATATTCAAGTACTACCATTTCAACATCCAACTTTAAGTGTGTCACCCTACGGTTCGTGAACTATGCGGACATGGTTGAGTACTCACTCCGACCAATAACCAATAGCGGGATCTGGAGATCCATAATGGCTCCCACATATTCAACGATGACTTTAGTGATCGAATGAACCATACACATACGATACCAATTCCCTTTGTCACGCGATATTTTACTTGTCCGAGGTTTGATCATCGGTATCACACTATACCTTGTTCAACCTCGTCTCCTGACAAGTACTCTTTACTCGTACCGTGGTATGTGGTCTCTTATGAACTTATTCATATGCTTGCAAGACATTTAGACGACATTCCACCGAGAGGGCCCAGAGTATATCTATCCGTCATCGGGATGGACAAATCCCACTATTGATCCATATGCCTCAACTCATACTTTCCGGATACTTAATCCCACCTTTATAACCACCCATTTACGCAGTGGCGTTTGATGTAATCAAAGTACCTTTCCGGTATAAGTGATTTACATGATCTCATGGTCATAAGGACTAGGTAACTATGTATTGAAAGCTTATAGCAAATAACTTAATGACGTGATCTTATGCTATGCTTAATTGGGTGTGTCCATTACATCATTCATACAATGATATAACCTTGTTATTAATAACATCCAATGTTCATGATTATGAAACTAATCATCTATTAATCAACAAGCTAGTTAAGAGGCTTACTAGGGACTCTTTGTTGTTTACATATCACACATGTATCAATGTTTCGGTTAATACAATTATAGCATGGTATATAAACATTTATCATAAACATAAAGATATATAATAACCACTTTTATTATTGCCTCTTGGGCATATCTCCAACAGTCTCCCACTTGCACTAGAGTCAATAATCTAGATTACATTGTAATATACCTAACACCCATGGCATTCTGGTGTTGGTCATGCTTTGCCCTAGGGAGAGCTTTAGTCAACGGATCTGCTACATTCAGATCAGTGTGTACTTTGCAAATCTTTACTTCTCCATCTTCGATGTACTCGCGAATCGAGTGGTAACGCAGCTTGATATGCTTCAGCCTCTTGTGTGACCTTGGTTCTTGTGCATTGGCGATGGCACCCATGTTATCACAGTAGATGACAAATGGGTCCAATGCACTAGGAACCACACCGAGCTCTATAATGAACCTCTTCATCCATACCGCTTCTGATGAAGCCTCTGAAGCCGCTATGTACTCCGATTCTGTTGAGGATTTCGCCACCGTGCACTGCTTCGAGCTTGCCCAGCTTACTGCAGCACCATTCAATATAAACACGTACCCAGATTGTGACTTAGAGTCATCAGGATCAGTGTTCCAACTTGCATCGGTGTAACTTGTTACAACGAGCTCTTGGTCACCTCCATAACAAAGAAACATATCCTTAGTTCTTTTCAAGTACTTCAGGATATTCTTGACCGCTGTCCAGTGTTCCATTCCTGGATCACTTTGATATCTGCTAGTCAAACTAACAGCATGTGCTATATCCGGTCTTGTACATAGCATGGCATACATGATAGAGCCTACTGCCGAGGCATAGGGGATCTGACTCATCCTTTCTCTTTCTTCTGCCGTAGCCGGTCCTTGAGTCTTACTCAAGACCTTGCCTGGTAACATAGGTAAGAATCCTTTCTTACTTTCGTCCATTCTAAACTTCTTCAGAATCTTGTCCAGGTATGTACTCTGTGATAGCCCTATTAGACGTCTTGATCTATCTCTATAAATCTTGATGCCTAATATGTATGATGCTTCACCAAGGTCTTTCATTGAAAAACTATTATTCAAATAACCCTTTACACTGCTTAATAGTTCTATATCATTCCCAATCAATAATATGTCATCTACATATAATATCAGGAATGCTACAGAGCTCCCACTCACTTTCTTGTAAATACAGGCCTCTCCATGACACTGTATAAACCCGAAGTCTTTGATCACCTTATCAAAACGTCGGTTCCAACTTCTCGATGCTTGCTTCAGTCCATAGATTGAACGCTGAAGTTTGCATACTTTGTCAGCATTTTTAGGATCGACAAAACCTTTGGGTTGTACCATATACAACTCTTCCTCAATGTCTCCATTAAGGAACGCCGTTTTGACATCCATCTGCCAAATCTCATAATCGAAAAATGCAGCTATTGCTAACAAAATCCTCACAGATTTTAGCTTCGCTACAGGTGAGAAAGTCTCATCGTAGTCAACACCTTGAATTTGTCGGAAACCCTTTGCGACAAGTCGAGCTTTATAGACAGTAATATTACCATCAGCATCTGTTTTTCTTTTGAAGATCCATTTATTCTCGACAGCCTTGCGGCTATCAGGTAAGTCTACCAAAGTCCATACTTTGTTATCATACATGGATCCCATTTCGGATTTCATGGCTTCTTGCCATTTGTTGGAATCTGGGCTCATCATCGCTTCTTCATACGTCGCAGGGTCCTCATCATTGTTATCCACAATCATGACATTTAGACAAGGATCATACCAATCTGGAGTGGCACGATCCCTTGTCGATCTGCGAGGTTCAGTAGCTGTCTCATTTGAAGTTTCATGATCATTATCATTAGCTTCCTCTGTTGCCGGTGTAGGTGGTACAGGAACATTTTCCGGTACTGCGCTACTCTGATCAACGAGTAGAGATTCTTCAATCTCATCGAGTTCTACTTTTCTTCCAGTCACTTCTTTAGTGAGAAATTCTTTCTCAAGAAAGGTTCCGTTCTTAGCAACAAAGATCTTGCCTTCGGATCTGTGATAGAAAGTGTACCCTATAGTTTCCTTAGGGTATCCTATGAAGACGCATTTCTCCGCTTTGGGTTCTAGCTTGTCCGGTTGTAACTTTTTTACATAGGCTTCGCAACCCCAAACTTTTAGGAACGACAGCTTAGGTTTCTTATTAAACCATAATTCATACGGCGTCGTTTCAACGGATTTTGATGGTGCTCTATTTAAAGTGAATGCGGCTGTCTCTAATGCATAACTCCAAAATGATAACGGCAAATCAGTAAGAGACATCATAGAACGAACCATATCTAAGAGAGTTCGATTACGACGTTCGGACACACCGTTTCGTTGTGGTGTTCCCGGCGGTGTCAATTGTGAAAGTATTCCGCATTTCTTTAAATGCATGCTAAACTCATAACTCAGATATTCACCTCCGCGATCAGATCGTAGAAATTTAATCTTCTTGTTACGTTGATTTTCTACTTCACTTTGGAATTCCTTAAACTTCTCGAAAGTTTCGGATTTATGTTTCATTAAATAGATATACCCATATCTACTCAAATCATCTGTGAAGGTTAGAACATAACGATAACCACCGCGCGATGCTACACTCATTGGTCCACATACATCTGTGTGTATGATTTCCAATAAGTCAGTAGCTCGCTCCATCATACCCGAGAATGGAGTCTTAGTCATTTTTCCCATCAGACATGCTTCGCATCTATCAAGTGACTCAAAGTCAAGTGATTCAAGTAATCCATCAGTATGGAGTTTCTTCATGCGTTTCACTCCAATATGACCAAGACGACAGTGCCACATATAAGTAGAATTATCATTCAATTTAATTCGCTTAGCATCAATGTTATGTATGTGCGTATCACTACTATCGAGATCTAACAGAAATAAGCCATTCTTTTGTGGTGCTCGACCATAAAAGATATTATTCATAAAAATAGAACAACCATTATTCTCAGACTTGAATGAATAACCGTCTTGCATTAAACAAGATCCAGATATAATGTTCATGCTCAACGCGGGTACATAATAACAATTATTTAGGCTTAAAACTAATCCCGAAGGTAGATGTAGAGGAAGTGTCCCGACTGCGATCACATTGACCTTGGATCCGTTTCCAACGCGCATCGTCACTTCATCTTTCAGCAGTTGTCGTTTATTCTTTAGTTCCTGTTTCGAGTTACAAATATGAGCAACCGAACCAGTATCAAATACCCAGGTACTAGAACGAGAACTAGTGAGATAAACATCTATAACATGTATATCAGATATACCTTCTTTCTTTTTCTTGATAAGGCCGCTCTTCAGATCCGCCAAATACTTGGAGCAATTACGCTTCCAGTGTCCCTTCTCCTTGCAGTAATAACACTCAGCATCAGGCTTAGGGCCAGACTTAGGTTTCACAGGAGGCGTGGCAGCTTTCTTGCCACTCTTCTTGTTCTTGCCTTTAGACTTGCCCTGTTTCTTGAAGCTGGTGGTCTTGTTGACCATCAACACTTGGTGCTCTTTCTTGATCTCAATCTCAGCAGCTTTTAGCATGCCAAAGAGTTCAGGAAACTCCTTGTTCATGTTCTGCATATTGTAGTTCATCACAAAGTTCTTATAACTTGGTGGCAGT
This sequence comes from Lolium multiflorum, assembly GCA_030979885.1. NCBI lineage: Eukaryota > Viridiplantae > Streptophyta > Magnoliopsida > Poales > Poaceae > Lolium > Lolium multiflorum. Next base: position 216,148,565 of record CM061753.1, on the reverse strand, counting down.
GATTGAAGGACACGATTAATCCCCAGCCTGTTAGGAATCACTATTCCCAAGTCACTGAGTTTCTTCGCATGCCCGGTCATAACGAGCATGTGCTCACTGATGGAGCTGCCTTCTTCCATCATACAGCTGAAAAAGTGTTTCGATGCTTCATAGCATTCCACGGCCGCATGAGTCTCAAAAATAGTCTTCAACTCTTTTATCAACTCATGAGGATCGTGGTGCTCAAAACGTTTTTGAAGATCGGATTCCAGACTGCATAAGATGGCACACTGAACTTGAGAGTACCGAGTTTTCCGAGTCATGTAAACATTCTTTACTTCATCGGTTTCAGTTTCTGCAGGAGGGTCACCTAGCGGTGCATCAAGCACATATTGCAGATTTCCGCCATTGAGGAAGATCCTCACATGACGGAACCAGTCGGTGAAGTTGCTACCGTTGCTCTTAAGCTTTTCTTTCTCTAGGAACTGGTTAAAATTGATTGAGGACGCCATATCTACAACATATTTGCAATAGTTTAGACTAAGTTTATGACAAATTGAGTTCAAATTTTAATTCTACATAATTAAAAATCTAGGTGAACTCCCACTCAAAACAATATCCCTCGCATTGTCTTAGTGATCACATGAACCAAATCCATCACACCTATGCCCGATCATCACGAGACAAGATGTAATTTCAATGGCGAACACTCAAAATGTTCATCATATCAATCATATGATTCATGCTCTACCTTTCGGTATCACGTGTTCCGAGACCATGTCTTTACATGCTAGGCTCGTCAAGGCCACCTTAGTATCCGCATGTGCAAACTGTCTTGCACCCGTCATATGTACTTATCGAATCTATCACACCCGATCATCACGAGATGCTTCGAAACGATAAGACTTGATAACGGTGCTACTAAGGATGAACACTTTATTATCTTGAGATTTTAGTGAGAGGGATCATCTTATAATGCTACCGTCGCGATCTAAGCAAAATAAGATGCATAAAAGGATTAACATCACATGCAGTTCATATGTGATATGATATGGCCCTTTTGTCTTTGCGCCTTTGATCTTCATCTCCAAAGTACGGACATGATCTCCATCATCAACGGGCATGATCTCCATCATCGTCGGCGAAGCACCAAGGTCAATGGCGCCGTCTTCATGATCGTCCTCCATGTAGCAACTATTACAACTACTTTGAAATACTACTCAACATGAAATTTAAAGACAACCATAAGGCTCCTGCCGGTTGCCACAATACAATAATGATCATCTCATACATATTCATCATCACATTATGGCCATATCACATCACCAAACCCTGCAAAAACAAGTTAGACGTTCTCTAATTTGGTTTGCATATTTTACGTGGTTTAGGGTTTTCGAGCAAGATCCAATCTACCTACGAACATGAACCACAACGGTGATACTAGTGTTGTCAATAGAAGAGTAAATTGAATCTTCACTATAGTAGGAGAGACAGACACCCGCAAAGCCACTTATGCAATACAAGTTGCATGTCAAGCGTGGAGCAAATCTCATGAACGCGGTCATGTAAAGTTAGCCCGAGCCGCTTCATCCCACTATGCCACAAAGATGCAAAGTACTCAACTAAAGATAACAAGAGCATCAACGCCCACAAACCATTGTGTTCTACTCGTGCAACCATCTATGCATAGACACGGCTCTGATACCACTGTAGGATAACGTAGCATAGAAAACAAAAATTTTCCTACGGCGAACACGCAATCCAAGCCAAGATGCAATCTAGAAGACGGTAGCAACGAGGGGATTGTCGAGACTCACCCTTGAAGAGATTCCAAAGCCTACAAGAGGAGGCTCTTGTTGCTGCGGTAGACGTTCACTTGCCGCTTGCAAAAGCGCGTAGAAGATCTTGATCACGATCGGTTCCGGCGCCACGAACGGGCAGCACCTCCGTACTCGGTCACACGTTCGGTTGTTGATGAAGACGACGTCCACCTCCCCGTTCCAGCGGGCAGCGGAAGTAGTAGCTCCTCTTGAATCCGACAGCACGACGGCGTGGTGTCGGTGGCGGTGTAGAAGTCCGGCGGAGCTTCGCTAAGCTATGCGGGCAATATGAAGTGGAGGAGCAAAGCTAGGGTTTGGGAGGGGGTGGCCGGCCACTCTATGGGGGGCGGCCAGCTTGTGGTCTTGGGGTGGCCGGCCCCCTCCCTTGGCCCTTGTTTATATAGGTGGATCCCAAGTGTTGGTGTCCAAGTCTTCGAATAAGACCCGAAACCAAAACCTTCCATATGGTGGGAAACTTTCCCTCCCACTAGAGGTGGGAATTCCACCTTCCATAGGGGGGGTGGCCGGCCCCCTAAGGGGGAGTCCACTTGGGACTCCTCCCCCACTAGGGTTGGCCGGCCATGGAGGTGGAGTCCCATGTGGACTCCACCTTCCTTGGTGGTTTCTTCCGGACTTTTCTAGAACCTTCTAGAACCTTCCATAGAACCTTCCGCATCATTTTATTCACATAAAATGACATCCTATATATGAATCTTATTCTCCGGACCATTCCGGAACTCCTCGTGATGTCCGGGATCCCATCCGGGACTCCGAACAAATATTCCAACTTCATTCCATATTCAAGTACTACCATTTCAACATCCAACTTTAAGTGTGTCACCCTACGGTTCGTGAACTATGCGGACATGGTTGAGTACTCACTCCGACCAATAACCAATAGCGGGATCTGGAGATCCATAATGGCTCCCACATATTCAACGATGACTTTAGTGATCGAATGAACCATACACATACGATACCAATTCCCTTTGTCACGCGATATTTTACTTGTCCGAGGTTTGATCATCGGTATCACACTATACCTTGTTCAACCTCGTCTCCTGACAAGTACTCTTTACTCGTACCGTGGTATGTGGTCTCTTATGAACTTATTCATATGCTTGCAAGACATTTAGACGACATTCCACCGAGAGGGCCCAGAGTATATCTATCCGTCATCGGGATGGACAAATCCCACTATTGATCCATATGCCTCAACTCATACTTTCCGGATACTTAATCCCACCTTTATAACCACCCATTTACGCAGTGGCGTTTGATGTAATCAAAGTACCTTTCCGGTATAAGTGATTTACATGATCTCATGGTCATAAGGACTAGGTAACTATGTATTGAAAGCTTATAGCAAATAACTTAATGACGTGATCTTATGCTATGCTTAATTGGGTGTGTCCATTACATCATTCATACAATGATATAACCTTGTTATTAATAACATCCAATGTTCATGATTATGAAACTAATCATCTATTAATCAACAAGCTAGTTAAGAGGCTTACTAGGGACTCTTTGTTGTTTACATATCACACATGTATCAATGTTTCAGTTAATACAATTATAGCATGGTATATAAACATTTATCATAAACATAAAGATATATAATAACCACTTTTATTATTGCCTCTTGGGCATATCTCCAACAGATCCCTCGGTAAAGCTCCAATAAGTCCCGGGGGTTGTCATCAATCCTCCTTGCTGTACCTACAGGGGCAATACCCAATGCACGACAAAATTCTTCCAATTTCATAGTAACAGGAATATCATAGATCTTGAATGCAACTGTCGGCTCATATTCCGTGTTGTGGAACTTGAAGCTCTCAACGAAAACTTTGGTGAGCCTGTAGTATTGTTCCCTTTCATCTCCCACGTAGGTGGCTAAGCCCGCCCTGTTGACAAGGGTGAAGAAATCATCCAATATCCCTGCATTTGTCAGAAACTCATAACATGGGAAGGATGAAGCATTAGGAGCCCCATTGTCCTCCTCGGGCGCGAAGCTAGGCGCGATGACATCCTCATTGTAGGATCGCCTAATCTGAGTAGACGCCCTTGAGGGCCTACCGGTGCTGGTTGTTGCTTTCTTGAACAATTCTCCAAATTTGAATTTCTTCATCTTCCCCTTCTGAAATTTTCAACAATCATTATAAAATTTGATTTCAAGGTATGTAATTGAAGGGAACTACTATAGGAACTTGCTAGAGTACTAAACATGCATCAAAACTAGTTTCTTCCTCTTAGAACAAGCATGCAAGCTCACTAAACATGTTATCTACAGCAGCAAAATATTCAAGATATACTCAACCAAATGAAATTCTAATTGGACAATCAAAGGAGTCACATACCAAGGAGTAAATGTGCCAAATTTCAAACAGAAATCTGGGCTGAGCAAGGAGATCGAAAAATCGCGAGTTCTTGAGCAGAAACACGAGTGAGAGAAACTTGGTACGAGTTTTTTCGGGAGAGAGAAGATGCTGGGAGGAAGAGATGATGTAGTGGGGCAAGGGGTGGCCCACACCACAAGGTGGCGCGGCCCCCTTGCTGGCCGCGCCGGCCTATGGTGTGGCACCTCCTGGTGCCCCACAGGTCATCCTCTGGTGCTCCCAGGTGCCTCGTCGAAAAATAGGACCAACGGTGTAATTTTTGTAATTTTTAGAGAACTTCGAAAAATGCACATTTCTGGGTATTAAATTAATGATTACTGCGCAGGAAAATGATTTCCAAAATCTTAAATGACTAAAGCATATTGCAAAACAAAAGTGCTACAGCAAGTAAAATAGGTGGAGGGAGAAAGAAAGAAAGAAATGTTGTTTAGCTCTCTTATGCATTAAAATATACTTGTTAACAAGGTTGATCAAGTCTTGCTACCAAATAAATTTTATATGACATAAGAAGAAATAAACCTCAAATCAATCATGTTACCTTATATTGAATTGATATGGATCCAATCACAAGAGTTTGATATTCTTCTTTAGGCTCATATATAGGACAATCAATGGATCCCACTTTGATAGTTTTCACATTAAAAATTGTATTAACTCCACATACTTTATCAATCCTCTTGGGAAAATAGACAGTATGTTCCTTATCATCAACATTGAAAGTAACCATGCCTTTATTGCAATCAATAACAGCCCCTGCAGTATTAAGAAAGGGTCTTCCAAGAATAATGGACATATTATCATCTTCAGGCATTTCCAACACAACAAAATCAGTTAATATCAAGCAATGCTGAGTAACTTGAACAGGAACATTTTCACATAAACCAACAGGAATAGCAGTAGATTTATCAGCCATTTGCAAAGATATATCAGTTGGTATCAATTTATCTAAATCAAGTCTCTTATAAAGAGAAAAAGGCATTACACTAACACCTGCTCCCAAATCACATAGAGCAGTTCTAACATAATTATTCTTGATGGAACAAGGAATAGTCGGTATACCTGGGTCTCCAAGCTTCTTTGGAATCTTACCATTGAAGGAGTAATTAGCGAGCATAGTGGAAATTTCCTCATTGGGGACTTTCCTTTTGTTAGTAACAATATCTTTCATATACTTTGAATAAGGAGGCAATTTAATAGCATCAGTCAAAGGGATTTGCGAAATAAAGGTTTCATCCAATCACAAAATTTATTATAATGTTCCTCCTCCTTTGATTTTAGTTTCTTAGCAGGAAAAGGCATTTGCTTTTGAACCCAAGGTTCTCTTTCATTACCATGTTTCTCAGTAATAAAATCTTCTTTAGTGTACTTTTATTTTTAGCATGCTTGTGTTCTTTTTCAACCTCTTCTTTATCAGGAGTATCATTCTTATCATTATCTTCCTCATGTTCATTACCACTTTCAGTTTCAGCATCAGAAATAGAAATACTATTAGGATCATTAACAGGTTCAGAGGATTCTACAACATTCTTATGTTTCTTTTTCTTTTTCTTAGATGGAGCACTAGTTTTAATTAGTTGAGAATCTTGTTCAACTCTTTTGGGATGCCCTTCAGGATATAGAGGATCCTGGGTAGAAACACCACCTCTAGTTGTTACTTCATAAGCATGTTTTTCTTTAGAATTATTTCCCAACAAGTCATTTTGCACTTTAGTAAGTTGATCAATTTGAGTTTGAACCATTTGAAAATGTTTAACAAGTATCTTAACATCATTGGAGGTTCTCTCCACAATACCATGCAATTCACTAATAGCTCGGGAATTTTCCATTAAATGATTCTCTACTCTCATATTAAAGTTTTCTTGCTTAACAATATAATTATCAAATTCATCTAAGCATTGAGCAGGAGGTTTTGAATACGGAATATCTTCCCTAGTAGCGTTGGAGAGAGTGTACCTCAATCATGGATGAAGGGGGAGTTATCTCACATAAATCTTCTATAGGAGGTAAATTCTTCACATCTTCAGGTTTAATACCCTTCTCTTTAAGAGACTTCTTGGCTTCCCTCATATCTTCATCATTTAATTTAATCATACCCCTCTTCTTCACTATCGGTGTCGGGGTTGGTTCAGGTGTAGACCAATCATCATGATTCCGGCCTATTTTAGCCAATAATTCTTCAGCGTCGTCTGGAGTTCTTTTCCTGAAAACACAACCAGCACAACTATCCAGGTATGCCCTAGACTCAATGGTTAGTCCACTATAAAATATATCAAGTAAATCATGCTTTTCCAAATCATGGTCAGGCTGAGCTCTAATAAGAGAGCAAAATCTAGCCCAAGCTTCAGGTAATTTCTCTCCATCTTCCTGGTCAAAATTATAAATTCTTTGCAAAGCAGCATGTTGAGCACTAGCAGGAAAGTATTTGGAGAAAACATCAAGCAATTCTTTTGGACTTTTAATAGAACCAGGAGGCAAATTATTATACCAAGTTTTAGCATCATCCTTTAATGAGAAAGGAAAAAATTTAGCGACAAAATAAGTACGCATCTTAATATCATCAGAAAACAAGCCACTAAGAGTAGATAACTCAGTCATGTGTTCAACAGCACTTTCTTTTTCAGTACCACAAAAAGGTGTTTTCTCAACAATAGCTATATGAGATAGATCAAGAGAAAAATCATAATCTTTATCCCTAATGTTTATAGGAGATGTGGCAAATTTAGGATCAGGAGATAGTTTATATCTAACAGCATGTTCTGCAAGCAACTTTTTAATTTTCCTTGCATCAGTAGTAGCATTGCATTTTTCAATAAAATCATCATCAAGTTCTACATAATCTTCATCAAGATCATCACTAGAATATTCAACAGACTCAGGTGAATTAACAGGTGTAGCAGCATTTTCATTAGGAGTTTCAGTATTTTCAATTTGTCTAGACTTAGCAATTGTAGCATCTAGAAAAGATCCTAACGAACCATCATTATCAAGCACAGCAGAAGCATCATCACAATTATGAGAGGAATTTTCAGATTCAGCAGAAGTACCAGCATTTGAAGTTTGTGGTGGTGAAACAAGTTTACTTATCACAGATGGTGAATCAAGAGCAGCAGAGGTACTAAGAGTTGTACCTTTTCTTGTAGTGGATGGTAATATGGCGATCTTAGTATCGCGAGGTTTACCCATGATGGAGAATTTGCAGTGAACAATATCAATCCAAGTGAACTTCCAAATAAAGCTATGCTCCCGGCAACGGCGCCAGAAAATAGTCTTGATGACCCACAAGTATAGGGATCGCAATAGTCTTCGAGGGAAGTATTACCCAATTTATTGATTCGACACAAGGGGAGACAAAGAATACTTGTAAGCCTTAACAACGGAGTTGTCAATTCAGCCGCACCTTGAAACAGACTTGCTCGCAAGAGTTTATCAAGAGTAACAGTTTTATGGCAAAGTGAAATAGTGAAATAAAAGCAGCGGTGAAACAAAGACAGCAGTAGTGATTATAGTAAACAGCAGGATTTTGTCAATCGTAGGCACAGGACGGATTTAACGGGCGCTGTATGGATGAGAGAAACTCATGTAACAATCAAAGCAGGCATTTGCAGATAATAATAAACGGTATCCAAGTACTAATCAATCAATAGGCATGTGTTCCATATTTAGTCGTACGTGCTCGCAATGAGAAACTTGCACAACATCTTCTGTCCTAGCCGGTGGCAGCCGGGCCTCTAGGGAAACTACTGGATATTAAGGTACTCCTTTTAATAGAGTACCGGAGCAAAGCATTAACACTCCGTGAACACATGTGATCCTCACATCACTACCATCCCCTCCGGTTGTCCCGATTCTTGTCACTTCGGGGCCATTGGTTCCGGACAGCGACGTGTATACAACTTGCAGGTAAGATCATAAACAACGAATATCTTCATGAATCAATAACATGTTCAGATCTGAGATCATGGCACTCGGCCCTAGTGACAAGCATTAAGCATAACAAGTTGCAACAATATCATAAAAGTGACATCTACGGATACTAGGCACTATGCCCTAACAATCTTATGACTATTACATGACCAATCTCATCCAATCCCTACCATCCCCTTCAGCCTACAGCGGGGAATTACTCACACATGGATGGGGAAACATGGCTGGTCGATGGAGAGGCGCGGTGATGGCGGTGAAGATCTCCTCCATTCCCCCGTCCCGGCGGAGTGCCGAACGGAGACTTCGGCTCCCGCGACGGAGTTTCGCGATGTGGCGGCTCTGGAGGGTTTCTCAGACTTCGACTTCTCTCCGTGCGTTTGGTCGAACCCACAAGTAGTCCGAAGGGGGGCGCCATGTGTGGGGCCCTGGCCTCCACCTCTCTCTTGCCCTTCCGGGCTCCGTCAATATTCGTAAAATAGGGCCTTCCGTACAATTCCGAGGATTTTCCCGAAAGTTGGATTTCTGCACAAAAACGAGACACCAGAGCGGTTCTGAAAACAGCGTTAGTCCGTGTTAGTTGTATCCAAAATACACAAATTAGAGGCAAAACAATAGCAAAAGTGTTCGGGAAAGTAGATACGTTTTGGACGTATTAGGGAATGACATGATCAAAAGGTTTTATGAGACGATTTTTTATTTTGAGAATTAATTAAATCAAAAATAAAGGAGAGGAAAAATGGTTTAATCATGGAGAAAGAGACATGTGTTTCATAGGTTCACTACAAGCAACTTTCATGATCTATGTGGATGGTAATCCGGATGGACCGAGACGCCAGATTTGCATTTTAGGGATTGGCCAGCAGAAGATATTCCCTTAAGGAAACACTTCTTCCGACCTATGCCCATCCATGATCCATGCACCGCTCGTATCTCCTTCCCGCCCCAACATTCCTACGAGTGTGCACAAGTCTCAGGCGAGTTATGAGTTGGGAGTGTTCCCTCTGCACTTGGGTTGTGGTTTCATCACTATTCTTGGAATTAGAATTCTATCCGTCCAATCTCTATCACGGGATCCTTTCTTCACGAGTTAGGGCAAGGGAGGACATGGATTCCATTAAGATTGTGTTGCTCTTCTCCCATATTTCCATTATCCCCAATAAATTTTAGATTTGGGATACCGGATATTTAAGGGTAGAGCATGATATTAGTTTATACTTTTAAAAAATAACATGGTTTACAAGGTGTTAGTACGAAAAAATAACTTATGGAATAGACAATGTTCTCTAAAATAGCGGAATTTTGAGGGCAAAGCATGATATTAATATTTGTTTCGTGATGATTTAGAGATGTGCTTGTTGCCTTTTTGCAATATACTTTTTCACAAGTTTATAATTTTTTTAAATAACATGGTTTACAAGGTGTTAGTACACAAAGATAACTTGTGAAAAAGACAATGTTCTCTAAAATTCCGCTAGGTTATGTTACAGGCCTTGTACAAGCTTGTACGCACTACATTCTAACATAGAGGGAGTACATATTTAATCTGCTTTAAAATATCTAGTATGTATTACATTATTGTACAGAGGAAGTACAAGTTGATTCAAAAATCGAAGCTTACTAAACTTGGCCAAATATATAGAAGAAAATATATGAATAACCAAAACATTAAGTAAGTACATTATGGAAATATATCCTAACATCTTATGATAACTCTATTAATATTGGTTTGGTGTTTTAGTTCTTTATATTTTTTCATATATGCTTGGTTGAACTTGAGCATAATTGACTTCACTTGCAAAATAGCTGAGTTTTAACTAAATTTAGAGGTCACATTTTGTGATGTAGGGAGTAAAAACATGCATCTAGCAAGCCTGGTTAGACCTTCATGCAACACAGCCGGTCAAGGAGGATAGAAACCTCATGTCATGTTGAGATAAAAAGTCGAAGCCAGGCCGCAAGCCGTCGCATGCATCACGCGCGTCGGCTCCAGCTCTGAAGAAGAGACGCATGCGTCGGTGCGGGAGAATTGGCGCGAAGCTAGCTGGCGGCGCGAAGCGGGGAGAAACCCAGGGCGCGCGCCTTTGACCAGCTCCCGCTTAAATCCACTCGATTCCCGCTCGGTGTCTCCGTCCTTGTCCTTGGATCCTTGCTGTCTGGCTGCGCTGTCGAGTGTCGACGGTCGAAATATATAGTGCAGGAATAGCTCGCTGTAATTTGCTAGTAATCTGTGTAGAAGCATTCAGGTAACAGCTGGGGTTAGTTGGTTAACTATACTACAGTATGCAGATGCAGGTATGAGCTGGGCGGCCAGCTCCTCCTTCGAAATCTCCGATGCTACAGCTCCAGCAGCCAGTGTATAGCTTCGAGGCTCCTGCGTCTTCTCGAATCTCAATCTCGGCAGCGCGTATATGCTGATTCTTCGAATACTCCTTTAAATAATTTATGGCTTTACGAAGGGAGGCCTTAAAAGTAGCAATATCATGCATTTTAGAGATAAGTCATATATCATTATCATATGGACTGTTCTTTTTTTGAGGAGTCGTTTTTGGAGAGCTGGAGTTGTTCATGTGTTGTTTTGGTTGTGGATGTATTCTCTTTAGTAGGCTATATACCGTAGCGGGACTTTTTTGTTTTTCGTTTTTCTTTGTCTATTTGCATTAAATCGCTATTAGGATATTACGTAGTTCGGAAGGATGGATGTAATTCGTATCTTTCGATATTAATATATTCTCTTACGAAAAAATGCATAATAAATAAATGATAACGCCTACTATGATTAGTTTAATTGCAACCCATGTATGTTTATTCTACTCCCTTTAATCTATAATAGTTATCGGTATAGTACCAATTTGATGTAAAGTTTGTACTTCCTTAGTCTATAAAAGATTATTTTGGATTTGTATAAATGTATATATACAATAAATAATGCTTTTTTTACTCACATGGCTTACACCAGCCCGAAGCGATTATATTAAACTGCTCCGGAAAGGAGCGAACAGGGGCATTACAACAGTTTTAGAGGCAGAGGGAGGAGAATAACAATACTGAAGCTATCCCACCAAAAGTGTCGCACTTTTCAAAATTTAGATGATGACTACTAGATAGTGTTTGGGATATATCTAAATTTTAATAAAATTAAGACATTTTTGGTGAGATGGAGAGAGTATATCCATGCATCCAACTTTAAGTAAATCTAAGATATCTTTTCATGAATAGAGGGATAACTAAATTATTGGCACTTATTCTGGATCCCAAGGAGTAAAATGTATCTTTTGCCAACCGTGCATACGGGTATACGGCACCATGGTGTCCCGTGTCTATCCCATAATTAATCTAGTGGCTTGCTACGCTTCTTTCACACATGTTAATGGTTCGATGGTCCACCCAAGTATGAAAATTGCAATGATGTACTCCTTCTGTTTCGTATTACTCCACATTAGGGTTTAGTCAAAGTTAAGATTTGTAATCTTTAACCAACTATCAATAATAAATATTAATAGTTAAATGTAAATGATATGATAGTACATTCCATTACGGTACTAATCGCATCATTTTCATTTTTAAATTAGTAGTATACTTTTACATGTAACTAGTCAAACGTGGCAATGTTTGACTTCGATCATGCGGAGTACTTCCGCCGTTTTAATATATACGGTCACCAAGTATTTCAAGCTAAAACTTGACAATTTAATCAATAAAATATAAGTTATATGACATATATAACTTATATTACTGACAGGTCATGTTATTTTTATTTAGATAATAATATACTTTTACATATATCTAGTCAAACGTGAATATTTGACTTTGATCATATAGAGTAATGTGAAACAGAGTAGCTAGGGATTACTAAGGGGCCAAGAACTCAAATTATAGTAACCCTTGAGTAATATTTAAAACTTTAGCATAAATATTAAAGATATACTTATTTAAGAAATTTTTCGAAGTAGGGGGCCATGCCCCTCCTTCTTCCCCTCTTCTTCTTCCTCTCCTCTACCTATCTTCGATGTTCAAGGCTACGTCGAGGTGGCTGCGTAAATAAAAAAAAGTAAGAGGCTAATGAGGGCAGCCCTGCCGTATTTGTAACACGTGACAACGCCCATCACGGCCTGACTTTGGAGGGGCGCATGTCTAGACCTACACCAACGGCCCGAAGTACACCGACGGTTCTCTTAGCGGGCTGGCCTGGTCGGGCCATACGCCGAGGCCCCCAACTTTTGATCCTCGACGTATCAGCAGGCCGTCGCGTTGTTCATGTAGTGAATATTGTTTTTGTCAATGACACGATTCTTCAAGCTTTGATTGCTTGCACCACAATTGGCGCCAAGATGAGCGAGAGCGCCTTGCCATCAACCAAACTAAAAGTCATCTGTCGTGCCACTGATCACGTGCCAGCATGACCCGGTGATTCGCATGCATGCATCGCGTTTGCTGTCTGGCTGGCGCGCGTGGCTTTCCATGCACGCTCTCGCTTTGTCCCCTTGTCCCCGCTAACTAACCTGCTCTCCACTTAAATCATCACATGGCCACCCCCTTAAGACCAGGGCACTGTCAAATGCACGCTCCCTCGCTTGTCCTAATCAGAGGATTATAGTAGTGGCACTCTGTTAGAGCAAGTTAAAGTGCATGGGAGCTCAGCTGGCTAGATTGCTTGTTTATTGGGCCAGGTTAAGCTACTCTCTCCACCGAGGGCTAATCATACGGGACACACATGCTTGACGACCGCCTTTTAGGTTTTGACCACACCCAGCTGGCTGATCTGGCCGGAGAAGAGCATATGCGAACAATTTTGGGTAATCATAGCAACAACATGAGATTTGTTGCTATATTTGTTTACGTAGCGTGTCTGACCGGTCCGGAGTACAACTCCAGGAGATAGTGGCGAATCCAGCTCATTTTGCTAGGGTGGAGCAGGCCTAACTGGGTTGGGCTTTTTTTGTTTTTTTTTCTCATTTTCTATAGAATATATATGGGTTGGGCCAAATCTTAGGGTGGGCGGACCCCATCCTTCCACCCTGCTGGCTCCGCCACTGCCAGGAGAGAGGCGACGCGTGAAACTCATCCAAGGTTTCGTTCTCCTCCACCGCTGCCGGTGTGCTCCGTCCCACCGGCCTTAGAGTCAGAGGTGTGGCAGACCATGACCTCTCGCTTGCGGGAGCTAGGTTTCCCGTTCCTTTTTAGGTCTTTTTCAGTATTTTTCTTTTGGATGATGAGGTGGTAGCTACATACGGATGGTAGAATAATGTTCTACCCTCTCTATTCCCGCTACGGTGGTGCCTCTGCACATGAGGGCGTGTGAAGTTTTGTGTCCAGCGGATACGCACAGGATCCAAACCATTTTTGTGTTCATCAATGTGGTTACAAGTTTGATTCTTCCGATCTACCGTTCGCATCATTTGCGATGGTTCTTTCCACGCGGTTCTCTTGTAAGGGTATTTTACCCCTTATCCATTATTTTGGTAACAATGACAGTGCTAGAGTATTTGGCCTAATATGTGTACAAGGATAATTTCGTATTAGGCAAAGAGGCATAAATGGTGTATCAAAGAAACAAGAAGGCTAAAGGAGACCCCCACTTCAACAATCGAAAAGGGGTCTACACCAAATCGGTTCTTAGCCGGTCCAACTGCCAAGAATCGTCCCACAGATGCTTCATCGGCCGTAATCGGAGCGTCTCGCGACGATTGGTCTCAATTGCCTAACCGGACTACACACAAGGATACAAACAACCGGCAGCGGTTGCCTCGACCGGGCGACCTGGCGACGGTTCGGCCGATGGCCGTAAATCGACGAGCCTGGGACTCTAGAAGATGCTCCGGCCACCGCCTCGTCCGACCAGACCGGCCTTGGCTGGTCCGGTCGACCGGTTTGTTTATCGAAACGCCGAGGTGGCAAGTGGCCAGCGCCATATTTCAAGAATACTATAAATAGCCCTTCTCCTACCTCTAGACCGTGAAGCACTACACTACAAGCTGTTCTTGAGCTCCTTCTCTCATACTGTTGGAGATATGCCCAAGAGGCAATAATAAATGGTTATTATATATCTTTGTGTTTATGATAATGTTTACATACCATGCTATAATTGTATTAACCGAAACATTGATACATGTGTGATATGTAGACAAACAAAGAAGTCCCTAGTATGCCTCTTAAACTAGCTTGTTGATTAATGGATGATTAGTTTCATAATCATGAACATTGGATGTTATTAATAACAAGGTTATGTCATTGTATGAATGATGTAATGGACACACCCAATTAAGCGTAGCATAAGATCTCGTCATTAAGTTATTTGCTATAAGCTTTCGATACATAGTTACCTAGTCCTTATGACCATGAGATCATGTAAATCACTTATACCGGAAAGGTACTTTGATTACACCAAACACCACTGCGTAAATGGGTGGCTATAAAGGTGGGATTAAGTATCCGGAAAGTATGAGTTGAGGCATATGGATCAACAGTGGGATTTGTCCATCCCGATGACGGATAGATATACTCTGGGCCCTCTCGGTGGAATGTCGTCTAATGTCTTGCAAGCATATGAATAAGTTCATAAGAGACCACATACCACGGTACGAGTAAAGAGTACTTGTCAGGAGACGAGGTTGAACAAGGTATAGAGTGATACCGAAGATCAAACCTCGGACAAGTAAAATATCGCGAGACAAAGGGAATTGGTATTGTATGTGAATGGTTCATTCGATCACTAAAGTCATCGTTGAATATGTGGGAGCCATTATGGATCTCCAGATCCCGCTATTGGTTATTGGTCGGAGTGAGTACTCAACCATGTCCGCATAGTTCACGAACCGTAGGGTGACACACTTAAAGTTGGATGTTGAAATGGTAGTACTTGAATATGGAATGGAGTTCGAATATTTGTTCGGAGTCCCGGATGAGATCCCGGACATCACGAGGAGTTCCGGAATGGTCCGGAGAATAAGATTCATATATAGGAAGTCATATTCCAAGTTTGGAAATGATCCGGTGCATTTATGGCAGGTTCTAGAAGGTTCTAGAAAAGTCCGGAAGAAATCACCATGGAAAGTAGAGTCCCGGAGGGACTCCACCTTGCATGACCAGCCAACCCTAAAGGGGAGGAGTCCATGGTGGACTCCCCTAGGGTGGCCGGCCAAACCCCCTCATGGAAAGGGGGAATCCCACCCCAAGTGGGATTCCCACCTTGGGTAGGTTTTCCCACATATGGGAGGTTTTAGTGTTGGGGTCTTATTCGAAGACTTGGACTAGAACTCTTGGTGCTTCCACCTATATAATGAGGAGGAGAGGGAGGGGGCAGCCACTCTTTGGCTCAGCCTTGGCCGCACCCCTTAGAGGGCCGGCGCCCAACCCCCCTCTCTCCCCAAACCCTAGCGGTCTCTCTCCTCCACCACATCCCGCACGCTTAAGCGAAGCTCCGCCGGATTTCTCCACCGCCACCGACACCACGCCGTCGTGCTGTCGGATTCAAGAGGAGCTACTACTTCCGCTGCCCGCTGGAACGGGGAGGTGGACGTCGTCTTCATCAACAACCGAACGTGTGACCGAACGGAGGTGCTGCCCGTTCGTGGCGCCGGAACCGATCGTGATCAAGATCTTCTACGCGCTTTTGCAAGCGGCAAGTGATCGTCTACCGCAGCAATAAGAGCCTACTCTTATAGGCTTTGGAATCTCTTCAAGGGTTAGTCTTGATCATCCCCTCGTTGCTACCGTCTTCTAGATTGCATCTTGGCTTGGATTGCGTGTTCGCGATAGGAAAATTTTTGTTTTCTATGCAACGTTATCCTACAGTGGTATCAGAGCCGTGTCTATGCATAGATGGTTGCACGAGTAGAACACAATGGTTTTGTGGGCGTTGATGCTTATGTTATCTTTAGCTTGAGTACTTTGCATCTTTGTGGCATAGTGGGATGAAGCGGCTCGGGCTAACTTTACATGACCGCGTTCATGAGATTTGCTCCACGCTTGACATGCAACTTGTATTGCATAAGTGGCTTTGCGGGTGTCTGTCTCTCCTACTATAGTGAAGATTCAATTTACTCTTCTATTGACAACACTAGTATCACCGTTGTGGTTCATGTTCGTAGGTAGATTAGATCTCACTCGAAAACCCTAAACCACGTAAAATATGCAAACCAAATTAGAGAACGTCTAACTTGTTTTTGCAGGGTTTGGTGATGTGATATGGCCATAATGTGATGATGAATATGTATGAGATGATCATTATTGTATTGTGGCAACCGGCAGGAGCCTTATGGTTGTCTTTAAATTTCATGTTGAGTAGTATTTCAAAGTAGTTGTAATAGTTGCTACATGGAGAACAATCATGAAGACGGCGCCATGGACCTTGACGCTACGCCGACGATGATGGAGATCATGCCCGTTGATGATGGAGATCATGTCCGTGCTTTGGAGATGAAGATCAAAGGCGCAAAGACAAAAGGGCCATATCATATCACATATGAATTGCATGTGATGTTAATCCTTTATGCATCTTATTTTGCTTAGATCACGACGGTAGCATTATAAGATGATCCCTCACATTAATATCAAGATAATAAAGTGTTCTTCCCTCGTATGCACCGTTGCATTGTTCGACGTTTTGAAGCATCTCGTGATGATCGGGTGTGATAAACTCGACATACAACGGGTGTAAGCCATGTTGCACACGCGGAATACTTGGGTTTGCTTGACGAGCCTAGCATGTACAGACATGGCCTCGGGACAACGGAAACCGAAAGGTTGAACACGAGTCATATGGATGATATGATCAACATGTTGATGTTCACCATTGAAGCTACATCATCTCACGTGATGATCGGTTTTGATGTAGTGGATTTGGATCGTGTACCACTTAACAACTATGAGGGATGTTGTATTAAGTGGGAGTTCATTAGTAATTAGATTAAAACATGAACTAATTATCATAAACATAGTCTGAGTAGTATTTTGAATTAATTTTGTAGTATTGGCATCCGTTTACTACTATGCGCTAGTCTTGTTATTGAGATAGAAATACTGTTAAAATCTGATAAGAAACTTTACGGATTAGTACCGTATTGTTAAAGAATCAAGAATTGATTAAGTCCTATTGCAAACTTTTAGTGAAACTCACTTTGTTGATTCAGAGAGCTATGGTTTCAATTAGTACCTAAAGTTATCTTGTCTCCGTGAAACTTGAAGTTCAAATCTGTTTGAAAAGTAAGGAGCTAAAAATTTAGTTTTCAGAAATAATCAAGGTATGAGATATATGTGATATCTAAGACCTTATTGCAAGATGATAGAATATAATTTGGTGAGACTACATAAACTCATAAGTTTTATGGGAATGTATGAAGGTTGAAGACGCCAGGCGTCACAATCCTCCAACTATTGGAGCACTAACGATATTCGCATATCCATGAAGTTATCATCCTTAGTATGCACCGTTGCTAAGACTCGTCGTATCGAAGCATCACGTGATGATCGGGTGTTATAGATTCTACGTGTGCTTACAATGGGTGCAAGCCAGATTTGCACATACAAATACTAAGGTTAAACTTTATGAGCCTAGCATGTACAGACATGGTCTCAAAAAGGTTGTCATGAATTGATGGATAAAATTATGAGTGAAATTGTTCATCATAGTTACTAATAAGTGAAATCTAGAACACTTGTCATATGATGAACAACTTCAAAGTAAAAACCTCAAGGTTATTGGTATTTGACCAACAAACCTAGAAGTTATTGATGTTGAAGTATTTTTCTGAATAATGAGGAAATCTAAAAGACAAACTGCAAAAGATATTGGCAGAAATAAAGAAAAGACTAGAAAGTCTAGCTCAGGTGTATATAAATGATATACATGTTATGGATGTATTCCTAGTTTAGTCACACAATGAAATTCTTGGGTATTAGTGCTATATTGGTTGGTATGAAGTGTCATACAAAACAACACAATACAAGAATACAATGGCCTAAGTGACTGACAAGGAATATGATAGGAATACACGTCTGGAACAAAAATAAAGTGTTATTATGTTCGTCGTTGGCATTCTATCTAGCCCTTAGAATTTATAATAAAGAACTTAATAATTGTTATTTTGCTCTGGTCAAATAAAAACAATGAGTTGTTCAAATTATGACATTACTCCATGTATGATGGATAAGTTATTATAAATCTTAATGGTGAAACACACATACATAACACTGACGCTAAAATGCCATAAGGCAAATGATTTGAATTCCACTTATTTGTGGAACCGCCATTTAGGTCATGTTAGAAAGGAACGCATGAAGGAACTCCATGCAAATGGATTTTTGGAGTCATTTGATTTTTGAATCGTTTGGCGCTTGCAAATCTTTTCTAAAGAGAATGACTAAAATACCGTTCATAGGCCAAGAGTTGAAACGGGCAACTAACTTAGTGGAAATATACATGATGATGTATGTAGTTCACTGGGCATAGTTGTGTGCGGGAGATTCTTCTACTTCATGAAAACTTCCAACAATGAATTGAGTATAAATGTGGATATATTCAATAAGAAAGAAGTTTGAAACATTTGAATAGATTCAAATAAATTTCAGCATGAAGTGGAAATCATCGTAATAGAAAAGTCAAATATCTATGATTGGATCATGGTGGAAATATTTGAATTACGAGTTTTAGCGAACATCTAAGAGAGTTATGAAATTGTTCTACAACTCACATTTCTTGGAGTATCATAATGATGATATAGTATCCAAGATATGTATCCAAACCTTGTTGGATTAATGATGAGATAAAATATTATGACGCCATTATATTTTTGTGGATTATGCTTTAGTGACTACCGCTTTTACACTGAATAGAGCATCATCATGATCCGTTGAAATGACACCATACGAGTTATGGTATGGGTATAAACCCTAATAGTCTTTCTTTAAATTTTGGTCTAAGAGTTTACAACCAAAATCGGATGAATGTCTTTGTTGGTTATCCCAGAGATTTAATTGGGAATTCTTCCCACGAGACAAAGACAAAAGTGTTTGTCAATGTTTCTTATTTCCGAGAAATTGTTTCTAGTGAAGTATTTGAGTGGGAGGACAATATAATTTGATAAGGTTTATGAACCTGAGCATAATGATCAGAGTAGCGCATCGGAATTTGTTTCGGAAGCGGCCACGACGATCATGGCTCCCATGACTACAAAGTGTTTTAGCCATGGAGATCGAAGTACATATTGAACCTTGTAGGTATGGTTTACTTTATGATCAAATAAATGATTTGTGAACAAAGGATTGATTTTGAATAATGATAAACCAACTACAAACAAAGAAGTTATGATGGGCCCTGACTCCGTTAAAATGGCTATACGCCATGAAATCCAAGATAGATGAATACTTTTTGAAAGTAAATGGATCTATAAAATTGATGAACTTGGATGGAATATCCTTGAATAAGCTCGACTTGTCGAAAAGTTGTTTACGACAAAGTTCAAAGAGTTGACTACGATAAGATTAGATCTTCCGTAGTAATGCTTATAGTCTATGTGGATTATTCTAGTAATCGCTACATATTTCTTTCATGAGATATGATAGTAGGATGGCAAAATACATTGCTTAACAGAAGTGTGTATTAAAGGTGTATACAAGATACAACCAAGAGTTTTGCTGGTCCGTGGAATACTAGATAGGTATACGAACTTCAATTGGATGAAGTAAGTATCACGGAGTTAGAATCTTCACCAGATGAAATAGTCAAAGAGTTTTTGATTTCATCAGAGACGATGAAGAGGCTTGCATTTGCAAGAAATTAAGTGGGAGCGCTAAGACACATTTATAATACTTTATGTAGGTGACATATAGTTGGTTATAAATGATGTAATTATATACTTGATTAAAAGGTTTCATTGAGAATTAACTTCAATGAAAGGATATGGACTGAAACAAATTTAGTGTCAAGATCTATGAAGATAGATTGAAACACATAAATAAGTTTAAGTCAAAGTACATATGATGGATATTGAAGTAGTTCAATATAGAAATATTAAGAAAATGTTCTTGTCATGTGAAGGTTTAACAAGACTTGAGTGTATCTGACACTCAATGAGTAAAAACACATGAGTGATTATAGATCACGAATAACATGTACACAATCAGATATCATGTGCTATAAAGTGTTATGAGCATATACCAGAATGATTCATATGATGATCATTGAACGACAGTAAGAATATCCTTAAGTACTTTAGAAGAACTAAGGATATATATATATATTTTTGTATGAAGAAATGACAAACAAATCGCTGTAAGGTGTTACACCGATATTGGTTTTGTCACATATAAAATATAATTTCAAATCTCAAATTAGACTAAGTGTTGTTTAAAAGGTAGCACAATGAGCTAGAAGTTGTCTATGCTAGATTTAGAAGAGTTCTAAATATGTCATTGTTTTGACAATGACAAAGGATGTTAAGTCAGGAGGTTCTTTGAGAATTTGGTGTAGTTCCGACAAAGTCAGAACTTTGAAGCTATATTGTGTGTGACAATATTAGTGACATATTTCAGACCGCGAAATTAAGGTTCCACCAGAGGACTAAGCATATATGCCGACTCATTTGGAAAATGAGTGATGCGCTGAGACGCATATGAATTGCAAAATACATACGTTTCTGAGCATGTCAGAACCGTTGACTAAAACCTCTCCCGTGAGCAAAACATGATAAAGCACCAGAAGGCCAAGGTGTTATATCTTTACATATGTAAACTAGATTATTGACTCTAGTGCAAGTGGGAGACTGTTGGAGATATGCCCAAGAGGCAATAATAAATGGTTATTATATATCTTTGTGTTTATGATAATGTTTACATACCATGCTATAATTGTATTAACCGAAACATTGATACATGTGTGATATGTAGACAAACAAGAAGTCCCTAGTATGCCTCTTAAACTAGCTTGTTGATTAATGGATGATTAGTTTCATAATCATGAACATTGGATGTTATTAATAACAAGGTTATGTCATTGTATGAATGATGTAATGGACACACCCAATTAAGCGTAGCATAAGATCTCGTCATTAAGTTATTTGCTATAAGCTTTCGATACATAGTTACCTAGTCCTTATGACCATGAGATCATGTAAATCACTTATACCGGAAAGGTACTTTGATTACACCAAACACCACTGCGTAAATGGGTGGCTATAAAGGTGGGATTAAGTATCCGGAAAGTATGAGTTGAGGCATATGGATCAACAGTGGGATTTGTCCATCCCGATGACGGATAGATACCTGGGCCCTCTCGGTGGAATGTCGTCTAATGTCTTGCAAGCATATGAATAAGTTCATAAGAGACCACATACCACGGTACGAGTAAAGAGTACTTGTCAGGAGACGAGGTTGAACAAGGTATAGAGTGATACCGAAGATCAAACCTCGGACAAGTAAAATATCGCGAGACAAAGGGAATTGGTATTGTATGTGAATGGTTCATTCGATCACTAAAGTCATCGTTGAATATGTGGGAGCCATTATGGATCTCCAGATCCCGCTATTGGTTATTGGTCGGAGTGAGTACTCAACCATGTCCGCATAGTTCACGAACCGTAGGGTGACACACTTAAAGTTGGATGTTGAAATGGTAGTACTTGAATATGGAATGGAGTTCGAATATTTGTTCGGAGTCCCGGATGAGATCCCGGACATCACGAGGAGTTCCGGAATGGTCCGGAGAATAAGATTCATATATAGGAAGTCATATTCCAAGTTTGGAAATGATCCGGTGCATTTATGGCAGGTTCTAGAAGGTTCTAGAAAAGTCCGGAAGAAATCACCATGGAAAGTAGAGTCCCGGAGGGACTCCACCTTGCATGACCAGCCAACCCTAAAGGGGAGGAGTCCATGGTGGACTCCCCTAGGGTGGCCGGCCAAACCCCCTCATGGAAAGGGGGAATCCCACCCCAAGTGGGATTCCCACCTTGGGTAGGTTTTCCCACATATGGGAGGTTTTAGTGTTGGGGTCTTATTCGAAGACTTGGACTAGAACTCTTGGTGCTTCCACCTATATAATGAGGAGGAGAGGGAGCCACTCTTTGGCTCAGCCTTGGCCGCACCCCTTAGAGGGCCGGCGCCCAACCCCCCTCTCTCCCCAAACCCTAGCGGTCTCTCTCCTCCACCACATCCCGCACGCTTAAGCGAAGCTCCGCCGGATTTCTCCACCGCCACCGACACCACGCCGTCGTGCTGTCGGATTCAAGAGGAGCTACTACTTCCGCTGCCCGCTGGAACGGGGAGGTGGACGTCGTCTTCATCAACAACCGAACGTGTGACCGAGTACGGAGGTGCTGCCGTTCGTGGCGCCGAACCGATCGTGATCAAGATCTTCTACGCTTTTGCAAGCGGCAAGTGATCGTCTACCGCAGCAATAAGAGCCTACTCTTATAGGCTTTGGAATCTCTTCAAGGGTTAGTCTTGATCATCCCCTCGTTGCTACCGTCTTCTAGATTGCATCTTGGCTTGGATTGCGTGTTCGCGATAGGAAAATTTTTGTTTTCTATGCAACGTTATCCTACACATACTCCATTGTTAGAAACACCAAAAGCCTCAGATCTCCCTCCTCCTCCACCCAAACTCAAATCCCTCCGGGGAAACGATAGAGGAGGACCCGATCTACCGTTCTACCAAGCCAAATCTTATTCCCCCTTGTATTCATCAAGAAGCTTGCTTCCTAGGGTTCTTTGGAAACCCTAGGTGGGCAAGAGGAGTCCGGAAGCATCCGGGCTGTGGATCTGCTCCGGGCAAGATTGTGAAGGTTTGGAGGCTACCTCAAAGTCTACCACAAGTGAGAGAGCTATTCCTTCGTGGGATAGGCTCCGGAGAATAGGGTGAGCCTTCGTGGCGTGGGGAATCCTTCGTGGGACCTCCACTCCTCCAAACGTGACGTACCTTGTTGCAAAGCAAGGGAACACGGGAATACATCCTCGTCTCCGCGTGCTATCGGTTATCTCTAACCGAACTCCTTACTTGTGATTTAACTGCCTGTGAGAGCCTTCGTGCTCGAGTTAGTTGTATCCTCATATAGGTTGCTTCACCTAGTTTGCATTAGGCTCACCTTTATATTCCGCAAAGCCTAATATTGCAAAGAAAGAATTAAAATCTATAGAAACCTATTCACCCCCCCTCTAGGTTTACCATCTCTATACTTTCAATTGGTATCAGAGCCTGGACTCTTTTTAAGGGCTTCACCGCCTTAAGAGTGAGATGGAAAAACTATTCGAGGGTCTAGATGATGACTCTAACCTTTCGGTTAAAGAAATGAAATCTAGATTCTTGGCATATGAGGCCGAGAAGAAGAAAAAGGAGGATGAACTACAAAGCCAAATGGCAGAAATGTCTGTCATGCTTAAGAACCTAACTACTGGAGGAGCTCCTAGTGGGGTTTCGGCCTCTAAGGAATCCTTCCATGAAGTTAACCATGACTATCCTAGAAACACTTCACCCATGCCTCATATAAACCATAGTGGGACCGTTCCCCATTTTGATGGAACTCACTTTCCACATTGGAAATCTTCTATGGAATCTCATATTCGCAGCTGCAGTGTGGAGCTATGGGAGATCATTCTTCATGGATACCGGGAGCCACAAGATCCCGTTCGGTTGACCTCCACCGAGTTCTACAACCGTCAACTCAATGCCTCCGCACGTGACAAGATTAGAAGTGGCATCAATCGCAAGCTCCTTGATCAAGTCAATGACATCGGCTCCGCTAAAGAGTTGTGGGATCGAATCGTAGTACTCCAAGAGGGAACCGATTTGATCCAATCATCTCTTTATGAGACCGCAAAGCAAGAAGCTCACCGGTTCATGATTCGAGAAGGAGAATCCATAGCCGATGCCTATGCAAGGCTTGGTGCTCTTAGAGTAAGGATCAAGGGACTTGGTGCTGAGAAGTATGACGACGGCTTTGAGATGAATGAAGGATTCATAAAGTCCAAGGTCATTGCAATGATTGCTGTCAAGCAAGAAGATACCAACCTTGCACTCAACTTGCAAATCATGACCAAGAGTGCCGATCTGAACTCCGATGATCTAGTCTCCTATGTGGCCGCCAATGAAAACATGGCCAAGGCAGGAAAAATGCTCATGGCAATGAACCGTGTTGATGAAGCCTCACACAACCATGAAGCGTCACACAACCTTGCCCTCAAGGCTAGAGCTGACCATGGAGGAGAAGAAGAATATGAAATTGAGGAAGATGAGGAGATGACCTCAACTAGTGACATCGCTACCGACTTTGCCTTCTTTGCCAAGAAGTACAAGGGAAAGTTGCCAATGCTCCTCAATGACAAGAAGAAGAAGAGAACTTGCTACAATTGTGATGAAGATAGCCACTTTGCAAATGAGTGCCCTTATGAGAAAAGGGTAGACAAGCCAAAGTTCATCAAAGGGGTCAAGCCAAGATTGAAGCCAAACCCAATCAATGACCGATACAAGAGGAACAAGGGAAGAGCCTTTGTTGGGGCCGAGTACTTGTCCGATGAAGAAGAGGAAGATGAGGAGAAGGAGGCCGGAGTGGCCGGCTTGGCTTTCTCTAAGCCCGGGTCACTCTTCACATATGACTACTCCAAGGATTACTCCACGGAGAATGATGTTGGTTCTTCCTTTATGGCAAGAATAACTCAAGATGATGACTCCGACGACTCTTCCTCATCTACAACCATTGGCTCTTGTCTTATGGCAAGAGAAACCAAGGTAATCATCTATGTAGAAACCAGTTGGCCTGTCTTTGGCAAGAGAAACCAAGGTAATGGAACCCCCACCTTCTTTGTCTAGTGTCCTTGACAATGAAGCTGAAAATCAAGATGAATTAACTGTGCTTAAGGAACTTTACAATGTTAGATGCACCCTTCGTGGTGAAGCTCTTGTCAAATTTGATTTCTTGATGGACTCTCTCAAAGAAAAGGATGAGTCCATTGAGGAATTAGAATATCATTTGAATGATAAGGAAAGGAGATTCAATCTCCTAAGACAAGAGCTAAAAACCGAAAGGTGCATATCTCAAGGTCTTAAGCAACAAATTGAAACCTATGAACTAGATAAAGTTAAGGATCTTGAAACTATTGAAAGGGCTCAATCATTGACCCAAGAGATTAATGCATCAAAGGAGGAACTTGAAGTTGCTCATGCTTCTCTCACTAGGGATCTTGACCACCTTGAAAGAGCTAACAAGCTTGTCAAGGATGAGCTCAAGAAACTTGGAAAGAACCATGACCTACTCCAAGAATCCTACTCTAAAGCTCTTGAATCAATGAATGATTCTATTGTTGATAAAAATGTTGCTAGTTCCTCCACCACCTTTACTAGTGAGCATGCTAAGCTTGTTGAGGAACATGTTCGTTTACAAGAGGAACTATCTTTGCATGTTGAGACCAATACATATCTTGAATCTTTGGTAACCAAATATGGTCTCAACTATTATCCTAATGAATCGGCTTGTGAGCAAGCAACTACTCTTGAGGAAAATGTTAGGTTGAAGAAAGAACTTGCCAAGTTCACCACAACCAAGAGTAAGATGGGATTGGATGACCTCTTGAGTAAGCAAAGGTCAAACAATCAAAAGTATGGTCTTGGGTATGTTCCCAAGCCCTACAAGAAGAACAACTACAAGAAAGAGAAGCCCGCTCAAGAAAAGAACAAGAAGGTCACTAATGATGGCAAAGCCCCAAAGGGCAAAGCCACTAGTGGTGACCGCACGGGGCCAAACAATCACTATGCTTTATTTGTTGATTATTATGGTGATGTTTATGCTAACTATGTTGGTCCTCGTAATGGCTATGCTTATAGAGGGTACTCGATTTGGGTACCAAAAGATCTTGTTGCCATGACTAGGGAACCCATTAATCAATGGGTTCCTAAATCCTCTACTTGATTTTGTAGGGGTATTCCTCCGGTGGTCCAAAATGGGTGTTTGATAGTGGATGCACCAATCATATGACCGGAGGAAGAGGGTGCTTGACCAATTCATTGAAGATATTAACAAGAAGTCAAGCATTACCTTTGGTGACAACTCAAAGGGAAAGGTACTTGGGTATGGCAAGGTGGCAATCTCTAAGGACTTGTGCCTTGAGACGGTCATGCTTGTTGAACACCTTGGTTATAACTTGCTTTCTATATATCATCTTGCCGATGCCGGTTACAATTCATATTTTACTAAATATTATGTGCAAGTCTTTAGGAGTGACAATCTCAAATTGGTCCTTGTTGGATATGTGGAGAACAACCTTTACGTGGTTGACCTCTCGAAAGAGAGCCCATCTCCCTCCACATGTCTAATGGCGGCCAAGCATGACGAAGGTTGGTTGTGGCATCGCCGCCTTGGTCATGTTAACCTTAAACAACTCCTAAAGGGTGAGCACATTGTTGGACTAACCGGCATTTCTTTTGAGAAAGATCGTGTATGCAGTGCATGTGTAGCGGGAAAACAACTCAAGAAGAAACATCCTATCAAGAGTATCGTCACCACATCTAGGCCTTTGGAGCTCCTTCATTTGGATCTCTTTGGGCCATCACATTATGATACTCTTGGTGGGAGCAAGTATGGACTTGTCATTGTTGATGATTACTCAAGATACTCTTGGGTCTTTCTCCTTAAGTCTAAGGATGAGACCCATAGGGAGTTCATCACCTTCGCCAAGAAAGCTCAACGTACATATGAATCCGAGATCAAGGCGATTAGGACCGACAATGGCACCGAGTTCAAGAACTACACTATGCAAGAGTTTGTTGATGATGAGGGCATCAAGCATGAGTTTTCAGCTCCATATACTCCTCAACAAAATGGTGTTGTTGAAAGGAAGAACCGGACTATCATTGAGATGGCAAGAACCATGTTGAGTGAATTCAACTCACCCCACAACTTTTGGGGAGAAGCCATCTCTACAGCTGTCCACTACTCCAACCGGCTCTTCCTCCGCCCCCTCCACAACAAAACTCCATATGAGCTTCTCACAGGTAACAAGCCTAATGTCATGTACATTCGTGTCTTTGGATGCAAATGTCTTGTTAAGAACAATAAAGGGAAGCTTGGTAAATTTGAAACTAGAACTATAGAGGGCATTTTTGTTGGATATGCGGAGAACTCCCACGCCTATAGATACTACAACCGGTCCACTGGGACTATTGAAGTATCTTGTGACGTGGTGTTCTTGGAGGATAATGGCTCCCAAGTGGAGCAAGTTGTTCCATGTGTTGCAGGTAATGATGATGATCCATCTAGTGCCATCAAGCATATGGGCATTGGACACATCCGGCCCATGGAAGTTCATAGTGATGATCAAGGTGATGGAATAGAAGTATCAAGCTCACCTCAAGTTGAGCCTAGCTCAACTCAAGTTGAACCATCAAGTGCAACCCAAGATGCATCCTCCACTCAAGATGAGCCACATCCCGAAGAACAAGAAGAAAGCCCTCAACCCACTGAGCAAGACCATGATGATGATCAAGAAACATCTTCAACTCATGTTCAAGCTCAAGTTGTACCTCATGATCAAGTATTAGCAAGAGATGAATTCATTGATCATGAAGGAACCATTCGGAAGATCAAGGCGGCTACAAGGGCAAGTGACATGAAAGTAGATCTTGTCCTTGGTAGCATCTCAAAAGGAGTGGTAACTCGTAGACACCATGCATTACTTATGACTTATTGTCAACATCATGCGTTTGTTTCTAGTTTTGAGCCACTCAAGGTACATGAAGCCTTGGTTGATCCGGATTGGGTTATTGCCATGCAAGAAGAATTGGAGTGTTTCACCCGCAATGAAGTATGGTCTCTAGTTGAGAGACCCAAGGATCATCGCATCAATGTCATTGGGACCAAATGGGTGTTCAAGAACAAGCAAGATGAGGATGGCATTGTCATTAGAAATAAAGCAAGGTTAGTGGC
Organism: Lolium multiflorum; assembly: GCA_030979885.1. Taxonomy (NCBI): domain Eukaryota; kingdom Viridiplantae; phylum Streptophyta; class Magnoliopsida; order Poales; family Poaceae; genus Lolium; species Lolium multiflorum. The sequence goes on along the minus strand of CM061753.1, from coordinate 216,120,537 downwards.
GCAAGGGTTTGCCCAAATAGAAGGTATGGACTTTGAGGATACCTTTGCGCCGGTAGCCCGCCTTGAAGCTATTCGTCTTTTGCTTGCATTTGCATCTTTCCACAATTTCAAACTATACCAAATGGATGTGAAAAGTGCATTTTTGAATGGTCCTCTAAAAGAAACCGCATATGTAGCTCAACCCCCGGGTTTCGAAGACCCATGCCGACCCAACCATGTGTATTTACTCCATAAGGCACTCTACGGTCTCAAGCAAGCTCCACGTGCTTGGTATGAGTTCCTTAGGGATTTTCTACTACAAGATGGGTTTTGCATGGTACGGTCGATTCCACCCTTTTCACCAAGCGGGTTAAAGGGGGTGGCTTGTTTATATGTCAAATATATGTTGATGATATTATATTTGGTGGAACTAACCCCAATCATAACAAAGCTTTTGAGCAATTGATGACTAGGAAATTTGAGATGTCCATGATGGGGGAGTTGAAGTTCTTCCTAGGCTTCCAAGTGAGGCAACTTGCAAAAGGCACCTTCATCTCTCAAGAAAAGTATGTGAAGGACATGCTCAAGAAGTTCAACATGACCAATGCAAGCCCAATGAAGACACCCATGCCCGTAAAGGGGCAACTTGGCTCATGTGACGGTGAGAAGGATGTGGACATAAAGGTATACCGTTCCATGATAGGATCCTTGCTCTACCTTTGTGCCTCTAGGCCGGATATCATGCTAAGTGTAGGGATGTGTGCTCGTTTTCAATCCGCTCCTAAGGAGAGCCATTTGATGGCGGTCAAACGGATTCTAAGATACCTTGTTCTCACTCCTACTCTCGGGCTATGGTATCCAAAGGGGTCAACCTTTGAACTCATTGGCTATTCGGATTCCGATTGGGCCGGTGATAAGGTTGACCGGAAGTCTACCTCCGGGGCTTGCCAATTTATTGGCCGGTCATTGGTGAGTTGGTCATCCAAGAAACAAAACTCCACCGCTTTATCCACCGCCGAAGCCGAATATATATCCGCGGCATCTTGTTGCACTCAATTGTTATGGATGAAGCAAACCTTGAAAGACTATGGTGTGTCTCTTGGTACGGTGCCTCTTCTATGTGACAATGAAAGTGCAATAAAGATCGCCAATAACCCGGTTCAACATTGTCGCACCAAACATATTGACATTCGCCATCACTTCCTACGTGACCATGTTGCCAATAAGGATATTGATCTCACTCATGTGGGAACAACCTACCAATTGGCGGATATTTTCACTAAGCCTTTGGATGAAGCCCGGTTTGTAAACTTGAGAGGAGAACTTGGTATTCTTGATCCTAAAAACTTGGATTGAATCAACTTCTTGCACTATATTCTTGCATTTATCTAACTATCTAGCTTAGAGGCATAGCACATATGGGGATAGTCATCTTACCATGTCTTGGTATGATGCATACCCATGTGTGCAACATAAATAGACCCAATGTCATTATATGGACCCAAGCACGTCTCTTCGAGGTCACATGACATTTGCGTTTTCACATAGGGGGAGTAATCCCCCGCCCCTCATTTAGTCTAAATTGCAACTTGATTTGGATATACAAGGCTAAATGATCTTATTGCAAAAATCACTTCAAAATGACTTATGATTCTTGATATACACTTCGAATCATGCCCATTGTTGCTATTCACATCTTGTTTGGATTTTCTCTCCAATGGGTATGCCTAGAGAACTTTGTGTTTCCAACCCCATGTCTATGCTCATCTCATCATCATCTATCTATCTATATGTACATGTCATCATCTGAGCACTCACACACATTTACACAAAGCATAGGGGCAAAACGAGGCAAAAGAGATAAAACTGGGTGGTCGGTCTCTGGTCCGGCTCTGGCCGGACCAGCCGGCGCCAGGTCCGGTTCGACCAGATTTCCGACCGGGCGCACGGCCTGTTATGAGTGGAGGAGGATACCCCTTGGGGCCTTCTTCCTCATTAACCCCAAACCTCCACACCTCCATGGCCGCCGCCCCATCACCTCCCACATGCTCTAGGGTCTTCCCACCACAAGCACTCCCTCAAACTCCACCAAACCATAGATCGGGCCCTTGGAGCAACTCCACCAAAGGATTTGGTCCCTCTCAAGCTATTTTGGGAAATCTTGGAGTTCTTGGGTTTTAAAGACCTACCTCGTGTTCTTCTTGATCCCTTGATCAAGGAGGACCATGTCTTCGGGAAGTTGGAGTGGTGAGGACCGTGGCAATGTTGCCAAGAGAGGAAGGACTGCTGATCCTCCCCGCCGTTCTAGTACTCGCACTTCAAACTCATCAGGGGACGACATTGACAGTCACGGGGGTAGAACCAAGTCTGTTGGTGGCAAGAGAAAGGATAAGCAAGCCGCCCAAGAGGATGATGAAGTAGTGCCAACTTTCAATGTTGGGCTTGTAAACCGTCTTGAGTGGCAGCATTTGAGAACGGAGAATCCGTATCGCTTTGAGCAACGGACCTACACTCAAGGGGACAAGTTCTTCTGGACCAAGACTCAAGCAGTCCTATGGGATGGTTACTATGATTCTCATGAGTTTATGAAGAATGGTGATATTGTATCACCCAAGACCATCAATACTGTCGAGCTTGGCTTGCATGAGGCCACAAAGTACCGCTTTGTGGTTGGAACCTTGAAGGGTATGGGACTATATGACCTCATGAGCCTCAAGCCCGATGATCAACAACAGGATCCTACCTTTTGTCCCCTCCTTGTCCGCCCACCAGCACCGTTTTCTTCCATGAAGATGAGGAACGCTCCATCACCGGATGACTGGCAAGAGAAAGTACTCATGCACCTACTCGCCGTGCAGCTATGGGTTGTGGTGGTGACAATGCTCCAGATACAAGATTCATTCACGTCCAAGCTACTAGGTGACATCTCTTTCTGCTATCCTGCGAACCCTACACTGACCTCCCACTATCTCTGATGTACTACTCATACCTTGTCCTTGCCAAGATGTTCCGAGAGAACCTCATCAGCAAGTCTGGCGACACCAGTGAAGTCCGGAACTATCATCTCAATCTGATGTACTATTGTCATCCTGACAGGGTGAGGAAGATTGATGGTTGCGATCTCATTTTCTCTGTGAACTAAGCGTGTACGGACCGATGACTCCCAACTATGCTCAGTATGTTCACGCTCATCAACTACATTGTTCCCGCTCCTTTCAACACTCTTGGTGAAAAAGTCATCATGGACGCCTTCAAGATCCCCACTCAGGAGGCCACTCGTCCGGATGTTCCCTCCATGATGCCCACTGCTGAGCGCCGTTCCAAGGAACGCCATGATCATGATGCTAGCTCCAGCTACTCTCGGCGCCCCAAGCATGGTGCCGCTCGCTTCTTCTAGCATGTGGCAAATGTGCAAGAACACAATGATGTTGCACATCAGAGCCTTGCTTTGAGCCAGGAGACCAGGAGGCGACAGAACGAGTTTATGGCTACTAGGAATGTCCCTGTTCCTCCTCCTGGACCCGAGTTGGCGCCGTGGTTGCACCTGGAGATGCCTCCCATCACCGATGAGATGATCCTAACTTTGACTTCTCCATGTATGCTCATGGTGGTCTTCCTAGGACTGCTCGTACTCCTACTCCTCCTGCTGATGATGGTGATGGTGATGGTGATGAGGATGAAGGTGTTTCGGCTGCCCGTGATGACGACGAGGGCTCCTACTCCACCGGGCATGAGTTCTATTGATGGTGATAGCATCTCTACTTTTTCCTTCCTTTTTGGTGTTCCGATGCCAAAGGGGGAGAAGAGAGTAGAGTCTAGGGAACCACGGGGTTCTTTGATTATCACAAGCCATGGGAGTTGCTTTATTTGGATTTTATATGGCTTGTGCTTATTTGCTTTGAGTTTTTCAAGAACCATTTGCTACTTCCAATAATTCGTGTATGGATGTGTATGGACGACCATTATGTGTGCTACTCTATATTAGGATAATTATGTGTGCTATGCTTATATATATCTTGATATACACACCTTCATACCATGCTTGTTTCCTAAAGATATTGGGGGAGCTTCTCATGTTCAACAAATGGTGCACTTTGCATTCAAACGCAAATTCTCCAAGTGCACACATTATGGGGGAGCTGTCGTAATATCTTATATGGAATCAAGGTTTAGAGCTTATCATAATATCTATTTGTGACTCTAGCTCGGTTTGTCATCGTATACCAAAAAGGGGGAGATTGTAAGGGTATTTTACCCTTATCCATTATTTTGGTAACAATGACACCGTGCTAGAGTATTTGGCCTAATATGTTTATAAGGATAATTTCAGGTATTAGGCAAAGAGGCATAAATGGTGTATCAAAGAAACAAGAAGGCTAAAGGAGACCCCCACTTCAACAACAATCGAAAAGGGGTCTACAGCAGAAATCCGGTCTGCAGCCCTCCAACTGCCAGCAACCGGCCACCGGCGCGCAGCTCGGTCCACCGGTCGCCAACCGAGCGTTCACGACGATTTCGACGGTCGCCAACCGGACTACACACAAGGATACAAGAAATCCGGCAGCCGATCGGTCAACCGCTACAGCACGGCGAGTCCGGCGCACGGCCCGGTCGACCGGTCGCCAACCGGCGAGCCTCTGGACTACGAGAAGATGCTCGATCACCCGCCCGGCCCGACCGGCCTCCGCACCCGGGCCGGTCCCTGGTCCGGCTCGACCGGGTTTGTCGACGAAACGCTGAGGTGGCAAGTGGCCAACAGCCATATTTCGAAGAATACTATAAATAGCCCTTCTCCTACCTCTAGACCGTGAGGCACTACACTACAAGCTGTTCTTGAGCTCCTTCTCTCATACTCCATTGTTAGAAACACCAAAAGCCTCAGATCTCCCTCCTCCTCCACCCAAACTCAAATCCCTCCGGGAAACGATAGAGGAGGACCCGATCTACCGTTCTACCAAGCCAAATCTTATTCCCCTTGTATTCATCAAGAAGCTTGCTTCCTAGGGTTCCTTGGAAACCCTAGGTGGGCAAGAGGAGTCCGGAAGCATCCGGCTGTGGATCCGCTCCGGCAAGATTGTGAAGGTTTGGAGGCTACCTCAAAGTCTACCACAAGTGAGAGAGCTATTCCTTCGTGGGATAGGCTCCGGAGAATAGGGTGAGCCTTCGTGGCGTGGGGAATCCTTCGTGGGACCTCCACTCCTCCAAACGTGACGTACCTTGTTGCAAAGCAAGGGAACACGGGAATACATCCTCGTCTCGCGTGCTATCGGTTATCTCTAACCGAACTCCTTACTTGTGATTTAATCTGCCTGTGAGAGCCTTCGTGCTCGAGTTAGTTGTATCCTCATATAGGTTGCTTCACCTAGTTTGCATTAGGCTCACCTTTATATTCCGCAAAGCCTAATATTGCAAAGAAAGAATTAAAATCTGTAGAAACCTATTCACCCCCCCCTCTAGGTTTACCATCTCTATACTTTCACTTTGGGTACTTAGCATGATGATTTCCTGTCCGTCTAGTATAACAAGCTCTACTTCGACAAGCTTCGGCCGGCTCCAGTGATGGAAGGGCGAGGACGGCGACGCGCCTTTAGCTCGCTTCATCGCTCGTAGTGTTCGCTAGGTGGTCCAAAGACATATTTATAATTTATATTACCTTTCGTATCTTTTATACTGTTGTTGATGATGATTAATAGATTGGCGGTTCTTTTCGCAAGAAAAAAAGAACATGAGATTTGTTGGAAACCTCAGGACTGTTACTTTTAGGCTGATCAGATGGGGACAAAGAAAATACTTCTTTCATTATGGTAAAATTTTAATTAAAAATGGCTTGGAAATTAGGTTCTAGACTGATAATTGGTTGAGAAACACTATACTTCAAGAACAATATCAGGCTCTATAAAGTAGTGTACCATCGCGACGGTCCTGGAGTCCTCTCCACCAGATATGATATTCAGACAAGATTTAATTGGCCCTAAGTCTTGCATCATGGAATGCTCTTCTAAATAGATTGACAATACTCCAACTATTGCAAGAGGCTGTTAAATACATGAGAGCAGTAAATTTTCCATAGACTCCATGTCTAGAACATTTGCTCCAGCCAAAGATGCTATTTAAAAATACTAAAAAGTTGGAAAATAAAGATGCTGCTAAATATTAAAAAAAAAGTCTGATACTTACGTAGAGGACTAATCCTCTCCAAAAACAACCCTGTAAAACGTAATTGACATGGATATTCAAACTGCGTAATTTTTTATTATGGCGAGACAATCAAATATTTATTCTTTCAATGCAAATTTACCCCTTCTATATGGCTAGTCATCCAAATGACTTCTACCATGTATCGGCCATGTAGTGTTGCTAACGTATTTGGCAACTAGTCACATATTATTGATCACAGACTTAGAGTCGTATTAATATGAGAGCCCTTGTCGTTACTTGGTTTGCTAAGATATCTTAATGATAAGACACTTTTTTCTAATTCAGGTTATCTATAATTGTACATGTTTGCCTTTTTATGGTCATCTCTAAAACATGTGGAGAATCAACACCTATTTATGGAGGTGTCTTCACAGTTGAAGGACACGCTGACGGATGTTTTTAGTCAACATGAATGGCAGGGTGGTCTAATTGGTAGACGATTAAAGTTTCTTGATGATTGCTTATATTTCTCCTTTGTAATTTTGTCACTTTTTACTTTTTGTAGATTTATTCCAGCGGTGTCCATCTTAGTTATGTAGCGGCCGGCGTAATGGTTGAACTTTTTTAAAACAAATTGCCTTTTATAAAAAAAACACATATGGTTTCCCACAAAAGCTTTCTACACTACTATCACATTCGCACTCATTAATTCAGTACTAAGTAATATGTTGTTGTATATGATATATTTCTTCCAACTACCAAAAGAAGTCTTGAAAATATTGGATTATTTCTAATCAAGATTTTTTGGCAAGAGGATAATGGGAAAAGAAAATATCGATTGGCTAGATGGAGTGTGGTCTACCGACCGGGAGGTCTTGAAATCCAAGACCTTGAGGTCAAAAATAGGGCCCTTGGTATATGGTTGTTCAAGTTGATTACCGAGGATGAGATTTGGAAGACCCTCCTTAGAAGAAAGTATGTTGGCTCAAATGCGTTCCCTTAGGTTTTCTGGAAAGTTGTCTCTCATTTTTTTGGCTGGCATTATGTCGACGAAGAAGTTCTTCCCATATGGATCTTTTTATATTAGGAATGGATCACATATTATATTCTGGGAGGACAGATGGCTTGTAATGCGACTCTTCGTGAACAATATCCTGCATTGTACAATATTGTGCGAAATAAGGGCAATACACTCGCTAAAGTGTTGGAGTCTTCACCACCAAATGTGTCGTTCAGAAGAAGTCTTATTGGTCCTAGGCAACCATAGTGGAATGCCTTGTTACAACGTCTAAATTCGGTCCAATTGACGCAGGGATCTGATGTATTTCGTTAGAATCTTACTGAAAATAGCACTTTTTCGGTAGCTTCTATGTATAATGCTCTAATCTAACCTGATGTTCCAGTTGATAATAATATAAAATTTTGGAAGATGAAGATCCACTTAAAACAAAGGTCTTTGCGTGGTAATCCTCACCAAAGATAACATTATTAAGCGCAATTGGCAAGGAAGTAAAAAAACGTGTGTTTTTTGTCATCATGAGACTATAAAACACATATTCTTCATGTGCAAATTTGGTTGATCTATATGGCCAGCCATCAAAATAGGTTGGACCTTATGGCCACCACGTACTATTGCGAATATTTTTGATAACTGACTTAATGGTGTGGATCCTAGGTTTAAACTACATATTGGGTGGGAGCGATTGCAGTTATTTGGTAGCTCTGACTATGTAGAAATAAAAGGTTTTTAACAATAAAAATGCTTCTCTTATGCACGTTATCTACAGATGCACAGCTACGCTCCGTTTGTAGTCACATCTACAACGTGTGGACTATCGCGACATTTTTATGGAGGTGTCTACACGGTTGGAGAATACGGCGAGGGATATTTTTTCCATAACATGGATGGCAGCATGATCTCTGGATTAGACCTCCTTCGTCTTAATTTTCTTAGCTCTTTGTTTTGGTTCAGGATTAGATATATTCCAGTTATGCAGAGGCCACTGTAATGCTAAAACGCCTATTATCTAAAAAAAATCAGATGCGACTTTAAACTTTGCTTCATTTCTTGGGCTTTTGGCGGTTTGGCTGGACTTGTCGGGCCAGTTCACAGTGAGTGGAAAATGAAACCTTGGTAGGAAAGCACAGTCAGACTGGGCAGTGATCATGATTAGTGAAAGGTGACAGAAATTACATCAAGAACAATGGCGTGAAGAAAATCTACTGCAGAATTAATAATCCTTATAATCTAACAGATGAAAGTGGTCTAAGAGGCTAATCAAAACACACTAATAATACAAGTGCAGCTACAAAATGTCCAATAAGATCGACAGGTACTAACTTCACATAGCTACAGCGAATGCAGTTAGACTCTTCAGCTGCCTGACGACAGAAAACCTAGCGGGATTTTTGAAAACCTAGTCGGATTGCAGATACATCTTGTACAGGTCAGAAGGAGCTGTGCTGGCCTTTCCGCCCCTGTGGCAGGAAGAGGCTTCGTGGAATGTTTCGTCTGTCCGGGACGGTTCCACGCTCCGGAGGCTCTCGTCTGTCCGGGACGGTTTCAGGCTCCAGAGGCGGTGAGCTTCAGATCTTCAGATGGAGTACTCGACGCGTCGACAGGTGCCGATTGAGCAACAGGGGAAGCCCAGCTCTGATCTGCATTGTACGCTGAAGTTACGACGTTCATTCTAGGTGCGGCAGCAGAGCTGTTCTGCCCTTGCTCACTGCTGTGTGTATCCGTGCTGGAGAGTGGAATGGCCACAGGTACTGACTGCGTAAATGTCGGTGCGGCAGCCACCTTCGCCTTCTTTTGCTTCGGCTCCATCTGATAGCTTGGCAGGAAGCTTCCGACGACAATCTGGCGATCAGATCAAATGATATTCAGTTACGTTTGGCATGAGATACATATACAACTACGAGGCTTTTAGTCGCAAACAAATGTAAAATGATGGCCCAATGTGTAAACCGAATAATGTACTTTTATCTATTTTCACCAAAATGTTACAATTATAGCTAGATGTTCTGAGAGAATCGTTGGATTTTAGTTTAATAGACAAAACAAACTCATAAGCATTCAGCTTATTATGAAAGTTAAATAGCAGCACCTGAACAGGACTTGCTGCCACCAGAAGGCCGGCAACTCCTCCTCCGACAACACGACCATCTGGGCTGGCAAGAGAAACACTCATCCCACCTGACCGACTTCGTGGTCCACTAGTTTCATTTGGCATAAAGGAACCAGACAAGGACAGCAACTCAAAGCGTCCCTAAAAACAAAAACAGGAAATCAAAAGACCAGTCAGAATCCTCTGTCAAATAGTCTTTTCACAAGTATGTGAAATAATCTCATAATCATAATATGTACTCCCTCCATTCCATAATTCTTGCCATGGTTTTGGTTCAAATTTTGAACTGAAAACACGACAAGAATTATGGGACGGAGGGAGTACTATGATGATTGAGTGACCAAACCTCGTAAGTTAATGTGCCACCAGAGGAGTCCGGTTGACGAAGTGTAACATTTGATATCACGCCGTTAGCAGAGAGAATGCATATAGCCCGTGGCCCTTGTTGAGAAAATGAAATGACCTTCATCGTCACATCCTAAATAACCATTAACAAGTATCAGTACCACTAATTATTTTGGTCCTCATAGAGAAATGTAACTGTATTTGTCATAGCTACATCTGGCTAGCTGTAAGAATAGCAGTGATAAAACAGTAGAAGCAAGTAACCAGAACTGAGAGATACAAGTCTGACTGCAAAAACACGATTGACGGATAACACTAGACTATCAGATATTCAGATGTACTGTATTGACAAACTAGTCTCATAATCTGACAAAGCTCTCTGAGATCGAAAATATTTGTTTTCAGATAAGGTGAAAACATGTCTGGCTGGCTGGAATACCGTTTGCCAAAATGAACAAAATCAAATGTAAACTACCAGACAATTAAGTATTCAAAGAAAGAATTGAAATCATACCTCACCAGGAGCAACAGTTAGAATATGAGGAGTGAAGTTCCCGCCAGCAGAACCCGCCACCATGTCACCTGCAAACACATACTGTGGTTAACAATCTGACACCAGAATATTACTACAAAACAAATACTACAAGCGAACACAGCCTAAGATCACCAGTTTGCTGGAAACAGAGTCATCCATTCAAACACAAGCAGCCGCAAATCATTCAACCAATAAGCCTAGTAATTTATGCTTAGGCATGCACGTCATCACTCTATCAGTCGCCATCAGAGCTTCAGCACTACAAAGACAGGTATGGCTAGAGGTAAAAAGGGATGAGGAGCACATCCATCCTAACTGGGAGGACCTTGGCATGATCCACATATCTCCCTATTTGGTACCGGAATCGGAAACTGCCTAGTACCCACTAGCAGGAGCACCATGCCGCCAGTGCTACCCCCACAACGGCAGAGCCCCACCACACAACAAGAACAGCAGCAGCAAGAGGCCTCGAGGATTCAGTGAGGATATGATGCCTCCATCTGGAGCCCACTTGATCCCCGAGCTTCGAATCTTGGAGGGCACTAACCAGCCTGAGATCCCTGATGAGCATGCAACTGATCGTGGATAGAGGGGACGAGAGGAGACAGAAAATATTCGGATAAGAGAGGGACAGACAAGGGACGCTGTCATGACAATGAACGAGCTAGCGAGTGACGCCGCAGACCAACCACTACTTATGCCATTGGCCTGTCTGCAGCCGGCATCCAATCTCCAGTCTCGAATTTCTGAGACCTAAATACACGGGGAAAATAAAACACAACCCCCAGTTTTAGTTTTTCATAGAAGAGTATATGTGGTAAAAGATTAAAATTTGTTCTGAAATTTTTGCAAATCATTTTTGTGGGAGTAGATGTGAGCAAGAATACCAACCAATGGAGCCGAAGTGGAAACCGAACTGTTGCTGAGGCTGATGCTGATGCTGATGCTGATGCGGCTGATGCTGCTGCAGATGGTGCTGGTACGGCTTGGACGCTGCGGCGGCGAAATCAAGGGGCCGGCCCCTCCCGCGCTTCATGGCGGCGCCAACCGCCGACGCCGGCGTGTACTGACCCGCCGCAACGGAGGCCGCCATCGGCACCGACGCGGAGATCGGCGTGGCGTTCAGCGGCCGGATCAGGCTCCCGTCTGGGCCGTACTTCCTCGGCCTCCCCCTCTTCTTGCCCACCTTCATCATAGGCCTCGCGGCCGGAAACCCTCCTCCTCCCGCCGCCACCACCGCCGTCGTCATATAACCCGGCGGCACCAACAAATCAGTCGAGCTAATCTTCTCCACCGCCGACGGTGCAGGTGCAGCTGCCGTAGGCGCCACAGATTCCGGTGACTGGAAGCTCACCGTAGCCTCCGGAACCGCCGCCGCCGTCACCGAAACAGGCGCGGCCGGAGCCGGAGCCGGAGCCGGAGAGCCCGCTTCCCCCGACTTGGCCTCCATGCACGCGGCACTCGACACACAACAACCTCCTCCTACTAGAGCTTCCGTCACGAGCTCCCGCCATCAGAGCTCCCACGCACTAACCCCATCTGGCACCGCCGCCGCCTCCCTCCTTAAAACACCACCCCCAATAATCCCCTCAAAAAAAAATCAAAACACCGCGAAAAAACCAACAAAAATCTACAAATTTCAGGAACAAAAACAAGAAAATATTTTCGCTCTGCTGCAGCTGGGAGGCGAGAGGAGGAAGAAACCGAGAGCGAGCGAGCTTGCTTGCAAAACAAAAGGGAGGAGCTAAGCCAAGACGAACGAAATAAAAAGGCAAAACTAAAGCAAAAAAGGGGAGAGAGCGTGAAACAAAACCAATAAAAAATGAAACTAAACTAAATTATCGGCGAGTATTAAATTAGTGCCGCGTCCGGAGTAAAGAAATTGGACGCGCCATTGTCGCTGTACGCGCAGGGCGAGTTTTTAATGCGGAATTCGAAAAATGCCATCCGCCAGGGGTAGAACGGGGAGAGGGAAATGATTTCTTTTTATTTTTTAAATGTACTTAATAGCGGGATTGGAGGAGTTATGAGCAGTGGTGACGAGGCTGGGCGTGGTTTTGAGGGTAATTTACGGTTATGCCACTGTGGGTTGGTCATCGGCGGCTGGCTTGTCGTTGCATGGGAGGTGTTTCCGGCGAGTCAAAGGGGACAGTGTACAGTGGAGTGAGAGGGGAAGCTGAACTGTCCGTTGGAAGCTGCTTGGTTGTGTTTTTCAACGGCTAGTCTTGTGTGAAATGAAGAAGCACGCGCTCATATTCTTATATTCTTTTCTTAGACCATCTCCAGTCGTTGGTTGGCGTTCTCTATGGCCAAATTCGGCGCTATTTGGTGTTGGATCGAATGAAAGTTTCAATCGGGGAGCGTCGAAGTTTCAGCCGTCTTCCCGGTAGATGCCCGGTGTTTGGTGTTTTTCAGAAATAAATGTTCCTGGCTGCCAAATATCCAGCATAGTTCAGCGAATTTGACCAATTTTGCTAACATTTAGCTTATTTTTACAAATAAACGTTACAGTTCAACAAAACAAGCAAAAAAATGATAAGTTTCCAAACAAATCAAATAGAAACCAGGTGTTGTCTCGAAGCGTCTATATGTGCTCCACCGGATCATCATGCAGCTGTTGATGCATTGTGGAGTCTCGAATCTCCTGACGCATAGCGATGAAAGCAGCCCACGATGCTGGCACCTGGTGATTATGTTGTGCAAGAGGACCCTTTCATTATATAGTGCCTTGTTCGCTCAGAGGAGCCGGATACTTTTGCTCATTCTGGATAATCATGTTGTGTAAGCACACATAACAGTTCATCACCTCTCACATCTGACCTTTGGACCAAGTCAAAGCGGAGAACCGGACTACAGCAAAATCTCTGCTGGAGGACACCAAATGCACGATCGACGTCCTTTCGGCAACCTTCTTGATCATTGATAAACTCCAGCTCCTTCGGGAGGACGGAACTTGAGATAGTCTTCACAAATGTTGCCCACTTTGGATAGATACTGTCTGCAAGATAGTATTCCTTGGTGTACTGCCGGCCATTGATCACAAAGTCAACCGGGGGAGCATGACCCTCAACAAGCTTGGAGAAGATCGGCGAGCACTGCAAGACGTTGATGTCGTTGTTCGATCTCGGCATACCAAAGAAGGAGTGACAAATCCAGATATCATGGGTAGCCATTGCCTCAAGTATCACAGTGTACCTTTTTTTGTGACCCTTGTACATTCCCTGCCAGGCAAACAGACAGTTCTTCCATTTCCAATGCATGTAGTCAATGCTTCCATGCATCCCTGGAAATCCTTGATGTCTACGGGTGCTTCTATTCTTGTAGACAGTGTTGGGCCTCCAAGATCAGAGGTTTGTAGAACAGCAGTTAAAGCTCCCTTAAGTGGATTACTCAAGGTTTATCGAACTCAGTGAGCAAGAGGTCAAAGATATCCCTCTCAAGCAACCCTGCAACTACAAAGCAAGAAGTCTCTTGTGTCCCCAACACACCTAATAGGTGCACTAGTTCGGCGAAGAGATAGTGAAATACAAGTGGTATGAATGAATATGAGCAGTACGGCGCATAAAATAGCTTACTGGCGTGCAGTTGATGGTAGTAATATTGTAGGAAGTAAACAAGCAAAGAGTAACGCAGGAGTAGTAACGCAAGAAAACAGTAAACAAGCAATGATATGTATTTAGGAACAAGGCCTAGGGATTAGACTTTCACTAGTGGACACTCTCAACTTTGATCACATAACATAATAGATAAATGCATACTCTACACTCTCTTGTTGGATGATGAACACATTGCGTAGGATTACACGAACCCTCAATGCCGGAGTTAACAAGCTCCACAATTCAATGTTCATATTTGAATAACCTTAGAGTGCATGAAAGATCATCGACACGACTAAACCAAGTACTAACATAGCATGCACACTGTCACCTTCACACCATGTAGGAGGAATAGATCACATCAATACTATCATAGCAATAGTTAACTTCATAATCTACAAGAGATCATAATCATAGCCTACGCCAAGTACTAACACAGATGCACACACTGTCACCATTACACCGTGCAGGAGGAATAAAACTACTTTAATAACATCACTAGAGTAGCACATAGATAAATTGTGATACAAAACACATCATATGGATCTCAATCATGTAAAGCAGCTCATGAGATCATTGTATTGAAGTACATAGGAGAGAGATTAACCACATAGCTACCAGAGAGCCCTCAGCCCCAGGGGAGAATTACTCCTCTCATCATGGGAACAAACGATGGCGAAGATGGAGGTGAAGACGGCGGTGGAGATGGCTGTGTCGATGGAGAAGCCTTCCGGGGCACTCGTCCCGGCCGGCGTGCCGGAACGAGACCTCATGTCCCCCGCATCTTGGCTTCGCATGGCGGTGGCTCTCGAACTTTTCTCGTACCGTGGCTTATTTCGTATCGTGTTTTAGGTCGAGACCTTATATAGGCGAAGAGGCGGAGTCGGAGGGCCGACGAGGCGGCCAAACAATGGGTGGCACGGGGCTCCCCTGGCCGCGCCACCACCATGTGTGGGCCCCCCTGTGGCCCCTCTCTGGCGGCTCTGTGTTCCGGATGCTTCCGGCAAAATAGGAACCGGGTTGATTTCGTCGAGAATATTTCATTAGTAGTTTCTGAAACCAAAAACAAAGTAAAACAGAACCGGCACTTCCGCATCTCGTCAATAGGTTAGTTCCAAAATGCACGAATATGACATAAAGTGTGCATAAAACATGTAGATATCATCAATAATGTGGCATGGAACATAAGAATTATCGATACGTCTGAGACGTATCAAGCATCCCCAAGCTTAGTTCTCCTCGTCCCGGCAAAACGATAACAAAGATAATTTCGAAGTGACATGTCGTCATAACCTTGATCATACTATTATAAGCATATGTAATGAATGCAACAATCAAAAAAAAATGGTAATGACATGAGTAAACAAATGAATCATACAAAAGACTTTTCATGAATAGTACTTCAAGACAAGCATCAATAAGTCTCGCATAAGAGTTAACTCATAAAGCAATAAATCAAAGTAAAGGTATTGAAGCAACACAAAGGAAGATTAAGTTTCAGCGGTTGCTTTCAACTTATAACATGTATATCTCATGGATAGTGTCAATATAAAGTAATATAACAAGTGCAATATGCAAGTATGTAGGAATCAATGCATTGTTCACACAATGTTTGCTTCTTAAGGTGGAGAGAGATAGTAAACTGACTCAACAATAAAAGTAAAAGAAAGGTCCTTCAAAGAGGAAAGCATCGATTGCTATATTTGTGCTAGAGCTTTTATTTTGAAAACATCAAGAGAGTATAAAAGTAAAGTTTTGAGAGGTGTTTGTTGTTGTCAACGAATGGTAGCGGGTACTCTAACCCCCTTGCCAGACAAACCTTCAAAGAGCGGTTCCCATTTTATTTTATTTTTGGGTGGCACTCCTTCCAACCTTTCTTTCACAAACCATGGCTAACCGAATCCTCGGGTGCCTGCCAACAATCTCATACCATGAAGGAGTGCTCTTTTATTTTAGTTTTATTATGATGACACTCCTCCCCACCTTTGCTTTCTCAAGCCATGGCTAACCGAACTTTGGGTGCCGTCCAACAATCACATACCATGGAGGAGTGTCTATTTTTGTTAATTATTTGGACCGGGAATCCCATTGCCTTTTTTTGCAAAATTATTGGATAAGCGGATGAAGCCACTAGTCCATTGGTGAAAGCTGCCCACAAGATTGAAAGATAAACACCACATACTTCTCATGAGCTATAAAACATTGACACAAATCAGAGGTGATAAATTTTGAATTGTTTAAAGGTAGCACTCAAGCAACTTTACTTTGGAATGGCGGAGAAATACCATGTAGTATAGGTGTGTCATACAAATACATAGTGGTTGGCTCAAGGATTTTGGATGCATGAGAAGTATTCCCTCTCGATACAAGGCTTAGGCTAGCAAGGCTATTTGAAACAAACACAAGGATGAATGCAGTGTGAAACTCACATAAAAGATATATTAAAACATTATAAGACTTTACACCGCCTTCCTTGTTGTTCAACCCAATACTAGAAATTATCTAGACTTTAGAGAGACCAATTATAAAACTATAGCAGCTCTATGTATTTCTTCATTAATGGGAGCAGTATATGATGCAAGAGCACAATACAACTGTTAAGTATCACATTATCCAAGACATTTTAGAATTACTACATGTAGCATTTTTCGTTTTCAACCATATAACAATTAACTATTAACTTCGCCATGAACATTTGCTAAGAGAACACATGTGTTCATATATTCAGCGAGCGTGTTCTCCCACACAAGGATGAATCTATTCAAACAAAACAAAAAAAAATAGACGCCCATAAAGTACATAAGATGTGACCGATAAAAATATAGCTCAAGAGAAGGAACCTGATACTTGTATGTCCTTGCCTCAGTTTAGACGCCTGAGTCTTCTTAGAATATGGGGTGGAACCACGGGGCATCCCTAGCTTGAGTCTTGATCATAGTATATCATACTTCTCTAATTCCTGAAAACTCACACAACTCAGTTCATTAGAGGCTATGCACAATAAAAATTTACATGTCCAGAGGTGACACAATCATTTACACTTGGACATTGCAAAGCTACGACATTAATGGATAAAAGAAATTCATCCAACATAGCAAAAGAAGCAATGCGAATAAAAGGCGTATCTGCCAAAATAATAGCCAGAAGACGAATTTTAAAATGGCACCAGACTTTCAAATCAAAATCAAACTAATGAAAGTTGCGCATATATCTGAGGATCACGATCAAATTGGCAGATTTTTCGAATTTCTACAGATACTGTTGAATTCGATGATACACAGCACTGCTAATTTGATCCCAAAATAAAACACACTTTAACATAGAAATTTTACTTGGCACAAAAACATGAATAAGGTACAGTGTGCAACAATTTCCAAGACTCAACAAAACAAAGCTGTAGTAAAAATAAACACATGGGTTATCTCCCAAGAAGTTCTCTCTTAGTTTAAATGCTCATATGAGACAAGAAGAAATAGAAGTTAGCAAAAAGAGATCAAGAGCAAATTCAAAACACATTTGCCTAACATGCTTCCTATGCATAAGAATCTTGTAAATAAACAGTTCATGAAGAGCAAAAGTAAATGCATAGGAAGATAACAGTACTTCAAATATTTCAGCACATTTGTTTTAGTAACATGAAAATTTTACAACCATATTTCTCCTCATAATAACTTTCAGTATAACATGAGCAAACTCAACAATATAACCATAAAGCATTCCTTATCATGAAATCTCATGCATAAAATTATTACTCTCACATAGGCATAATCTCAATTTTAGTTGCAGTGGAGCAAATCAACAAAGTAGCTAATATTATTATTCTCATCATCAAATATAGGAGGCATAGTATCATCAGAGTAAATTTCTATATCATGCTCATCAAGCTAACTTCCCAAGCTAGAATTTTCCATAGCATTAGCAATAATAGTGTTCAGATTCATATTAATATAATTCCCATTAGTTTTAAATCGGGAAATAGAATAAGAGGTCATTGTTGTCCATTATGCATAACTAGTGTAAACAGAATCAAATGTTGCAGAGTCTAAAGGAAATAGCTGGAGACTTACAACGGCGCCGAAAATAGCTTAGTAACCGAGATCCGGATGTGAGTACATTTTGTTTTCTTTTCGCACGGCGCGAAAAAGTGCTTGATGTTCACGGGTGTTCATTTTTGCAAGCAGGTTTGTAGGAAAGAAGAAGTTTCCTTTAAGATTACTCAGTTTATCAACTCGTGAGGAGAGGTCAGTCAGTACTGCACACAGCAAGAGTCTCTGTAACCTCAACACACCTAATATGCACTATGTTTAAGAGATAGTGAAATACAAGGTATGAATGAATAGCATGCTCAAAGCATCTGCTTAGATGGTAGTAATATTGCAGGAAATAAAGATGCACTAACAGTAGAAACTCAGCAGCATTTGGGAACAAGGCCTAGGGATTAACTAGTGGACACTCAATCTTGATCACATAACAAAACAGAAAAATGCATACTCACACTCTTTTGTTGGATGATGAACATAGGGACATTTTAAATCTCAATGCCGGAATAAGCCCACACAATGTTCATATTTAAATAACCCAGAGGCATGAAAGATCGACATGACTAAACCTAGTACTAACAACACTGTCACCCTCACACCATGTAGGAGGAATAGATCACATCAATACATCATAGCAATGTGTTCATATCTACTAAGAGATCATAATCATAGTCTACGCTATGTACTAACACGATGGCACACTATCACTATTAGACCGTGTAGGAGGAATAAAACTACTTTAATAACATCACTAGAGTAGCACATAGATAAATTGTGATACAAAACACATCATATGGATCTCAATCATGTAAAGCAGCTCATGAGATCATTGTATTGAAGTACATAGGAGAGAGATTAACCACATAGCTACGGTAGAGCCCTCAGCCCCAGGGGAGAATTACTCCCTCCTCTTCATGGGAACAGCGATGGCGGTGAAGATGGCGGTGAAGACGGCGGTGGAGATGGCAGCGGTGTCGATGGAGAAGCCTTCCGGGGGCACTTCCCCGTCCCGGCGGCGTGCCGGAGACCCGTCCCCGTGATCTTGAGCATGGCGGCGGCTCGGAACTTTTCGTACCGTGGCTTATTCCGTATCGTGTTTTAGGTCAGGGACCTTATATAGGCGAAGAGGCGGAGCCGGAGGGCCGACGAGGCAGCCAAACAACAGGTGGCACGGCCCAGCCCGGCCGCGCCACCACCATGTGTGGGCCTCGTGGCCTCTCGGGCGCTCTCGGTAGCTGATACCCGGGGAACTCGGGCGTTGATTCCCACCTCCGAGAATACTGCTACTAGGACTGAAACAGAGTCAGCACCCCGCTCTGCCATAGGTTGTCCTTAAAATGCACAACATAGTGTGCATAAAACATGTAGATATCATCACAATGTAGATGGAACATAAGAAATTATCGACACGTTTGGAGACCGATACGTCTCCAACGTATCGATAACTTCTTATGTTCCATGCTACTTTATTGATGATACCTACATGTTTTATGCACACTTTATGTCATATTTGTGCATTTTCCTGGAACTAACCTATTAACAAGATGCCTAAGTGCCAGCCTGTTTCTGCTGTTTTTGGTTTCATAAATCCTAGTAAGGAAATATTCTCGAATTGGACGAAATCAACGCCCAGGTTCCTATTTTGCCCTGGCATCCGTAACACCCGAGAGTCGCGCAGGAGGCCCGTGGCCCCCATGATAGGGTGGCGGCCTCGGGTTCTGGCCGCGCCGGCCTATGGTGTGGTGGCCCCGTGCCCCTCCAAGGCTGCCCTTTCGCCTATAAAGCCCCGCGTCGAAAACCCCATGAGGAAGCCACGTACGCGAAACCTTCCGTGAGCGCCGCCATCGTGAAGCCAAGATCCGGGGACAGATCTCTGTTTCGCACGCCGCCGGACGGGAAAGTGCCCCAAGGCTTCTCCATCGACACCGCCCATCTCCACCGCCATCTTCATCAACGCCGCTGCTCCCATGAAGAGGGAGTAGTTCTCCATCGAGGCTCGGCTACCGGTAGCTATGTGGTTCATCTCTCTCCTATGTACTTCAATACAATAATCTCATGAGCTGCCTTACATGATTGAGATTCATATGATGATGCTTGTAATCTAGATGTCATTATGCTAGTCAATTGAGTTTTACTTATGTGATCTCCGGAGACCTTGTCCCACGTGTGTAAAGGTGACAATGTGTGCACCGTGTGGGTCTCTTAGGCTATATTTCACAGAATACTTATTCACTGTTATGAATGGCATAGTGAAGTGCTTATTTATATCTCTTTATGATTGCAATGTGTTTTGTATCACAATTTATCTATGTGCTACTCTAGCAATGTTATTAAAGTAGTTTTATTCCTCCCGCACGATGTAATGGTGACAGTGTGTGCATCCGTGTTAGTACTTGGTTTATGCTATGATCATGATCTCTTGTAGATTGCGAAGTTAACTATTGCTATGATAGTATTGATGTGTATTATTCCTCCTACATAAGCATGAAGGTGACAGTGTGCATGCTACGTTAGTACTTGGTTTAGTCGTATTGATCTATCTTACACTCTAAGGTTACTTAAATATGAACATTGAATTGTGGAGCTTGTTAACTCCGGCATTGAGGGTTCGTGTAATCCTACGCAATGTGTTCATCATCCAACAAGAGAGTGTAGAGTATGCATTTATCTATTTTGTTATGTGATCAATGTTGAGAGTGTCCACTAGTGAAAGTCTATTCCTAGGCCTTGTTCCTAAATACTATCGTCGCTTGTTTAATGTTTACTACTATCGCGTTATTACTGCATGTTTACTTCCCGCAATATTACTACCATCAACCGCACGCCAGTGCTATTTTCTGGCGCCGTACTACTGCTCATATTCATTCATACCACTTGTATTTCACTATCTCTTCGCGAACTAGTGCACCTATTAGGTGTTGGGGACACAAGAGACTTCTTGCTTTGTGGTTGCAGGTTGCATGAGAGGGATATCTTTGACCTCTTCCTCCCCGAGTTCGATAAACCTTGGGTAATCCACTTAAGGGAAACTTGCGGCTGTTCTACAAACCGCTCTTGGAGGCCCAACACTGTCTACAAGAATAGAAGCACCCGTAGGCATCAAGCACTTTTCTGGCGCCGTTGGGGAGGAAAGGTAAAAGGCACTCATACTTCGGTTCCATAAAGTACTTTTCTGGTGCCATTGTGTGTGTGCTCGTTATTTTTTAGACTCGCAATTGCGACATTTGGTTTCTTGTTTACACTAGTTAGGCATAATGGACAACAATGACCTCTTTATTCTATTTCCTGATTTAAGACATGGATGGTTTGATGCGAAAATTAAAAAACCCATGGAACATATTAATATGAATGCTTTGAACACTATTGTTGCTAATGCTATGGAAAATTCTAAGCTTGGGGAAGTCGGCTTTGATGAGCATGATATTTTTAGTCCCCCAAGCATTGAGGAGAAAATTTTCTTTGATGATACTTTGCCTCCTATTTATGATGATTATAATGATAGTAGTCTTTTGTTACCACCTATTATGGAGGATAAATCTGATTATGATTACAATATACCTCCTATATTTGATAGCTACTTTGTTGAATTTGCTCCCACTACAATTAATAAGAATGACTATGCTTATGTTGGGAGTAGTAATTATTTTATGCATGAGACTCATGATAAGAATGCTTTATGTGATAGTTATATTGTTGAGTTTGCTCATGTTTCTACTGAAAGTTATTATGAGAGAGGAAAATATGGTTGTAAAAATTTTCATGTTACTAAAACATCTCTATGTGCTGAAATTTTTGAAGCTACACTTGTTGTATCTTCCTATGCTTGTTACTTCGCTCTTCATGAACTTGTTTATTTACAAGATTCCTATGCATAGGAAGCATGTTAGACTTAAATGTGTTTTGAATTTGCCTCTTGATGCTCTCTTTTACTTCAACTTCTATTTCTTGCGAGTGCATCATTAAAACTGTCGAGCCCATCTTAATGGCTATAAAGAAAGAACTTTGGGAGATAACCCATGTGTTTATTTTACTACAGCAATTTTTGTTTTGTTGAGTCTTGGAAGTTGTTTACTACTGTAGCAACCTCTCCTTATCATGTTTTTGTGCCAAGTAAAGTTTCTATGTTAAAGTTGATGTTATATTTGGGATCGCTGCGCAGAAACAGCATTGCTGTCTGTCACGAATCTGGGCACAAGTCTCTGTAGAAAATTCGAAAAAATCTGCCAATTTACGAGCGTGATCCTCAGATATGTACCCAACTTTCATTAGTTTTGAGTTTTTCCATTTGAGCAAGTCTGGTGCCATTTTAAAATTCATCTTTACGGACTGTTCTGTTTTTGACAGATTCTGCCTTTTATTTCGCATTGCCTCTTTTGCTATGTTGGATGAATTTCTTTGATCCATTAATGTCCAGTAGCTTTATGCAATGTCCAGAAGTGAAAAGAATGTTTGTGTCACCTCTGAATGTGTGAATTATTAATTGTGCACTAACCCTCTAATGAGTTTGCTTGAAGTTTGGTGCGAAGGAAGTTTTCAAGGGTCAAGAGAGGAGAATGATATACTATGATCAAGAGGAGTGAAAGTTTAAGCTTGGGGATGCCCCCGTGGTTCATCCCTGCATATTTCAAGAAGACTCAAGCGTCTAAGCTTGGGGATGCCCAAGGCATCCCCTTCTTCATCGACAACATCATCGGTTCCTCCCCTGAAACTATATTTTTATTCAGTCACATCTTATGTACTTTACTTGGAGCGTTTGTGTGTGCTTTTATTTTTGTTTTGTTATCTTAGTTCTCTGAATAAGTTCATCCTTGTGTGGGAGAGAGACACGCTCCGCTGGTTCGTATGAACACATGTGTTCTTAGCTCATAATATTCATGGCGAAGTTTCCTTCGTTAAATTGTTATATGGTTGGAATTGGAAAATGCTACATGTAGTAATTGGTAAAATGTCTTGGATAATGTGATACTTGGCAATTGTTGTGCTCATGTTTAAGCTCTGCATCATATACTTTGCACCCATTAATGAAGAAATACATAGAGCTTGCTAAAATTTGGTTTGCATATTTGGTCTCTAAGGTCTAGATAATTTCTAGTATTGAGTTTTGAACAACAAGGAGGACGGTGTAGAGTTTTATAATGTTTACAATATGTCTTTTATGTGAGTTTTGCTGCACCGTTCATCCTTGTGTTTGTTTCAAATAACCTTGCTAGCCTAAACCTTGTATCGAGAGGGAATACTTCTCATGCATCCAAAATCCTTGAGCCAACCACTATGCCATTTGTGTCCACCATACCTACCTACTACATGGTATTTCTCCGCCATTCCAAAGTAAATTGCTTGAGTGCTACCTTTAAATAATTCAAAATTTATCACCTCTTATTTGTGTCAATGTTTTATAGCTCATGAGGAAGTATGTGGTGTTTTATCTTTCGATCTTGTCATTTACTTTTGACAGACTTTCACAATGGACTAGTGGCACATCCGCTTATCCAATAATTTTGCAAAAAGAGCTGGCAATGAGGTTCCCAGCCTCAATTAATTAACTTGCATTAATAATTCTCTTCACATGTTTTGCTCTGATCTATCAGTAACTTAAATTTGCAAATAGACACTCCTCCATGGTATGTGAATGTTGGAAGGCACCCGAGATTCGGTTAGCCATGGCTTGTGTAAGCAAAAGGTTGGGAGGAGTGTCATCCATAAATAAAGAAAAACTAAACTAAAGTACATGTGTAAACAAAAGAGAAGAGGGATGATCTACCTTGCTGGTAGAGATAACGTCCTTCATGGGAGCCGCTCTTGAAAGTCTGGTTGATGAGGTAGTTAGAGTGCCCACTACCATTCGTTGACAACAAACACCTCTCAAAATTTTACTTTTATGCTCTCTTTATGTTTTCAAAACCAAAGCTCTAGCACAAATATAGCAATCGATGCTTTCCTCTTTGAAGGACCATTCTTTTACTTTTATTGTTGAGTCAGGTTTACCTATTTCTCCACCTCAAGAAGCAAACACTTGTGTGAACCGTGCATTGATTCCTACATACTTGCATATTGCATTTATTATATTACTTTATGTTGACAATATCCATGAGATATACATGTTATAAGTTGAAAGCAACCGCTGAAACTTAATCTTCCTTTGTGTTGCTTCAATACCTTTACTTTGATTTATTGCTTTATGAGTTAACTCTTATGCAAGACTTATTTATGCTTGTCTTGAAAGTACTATTCATGAAAAGTCTTTGCTTTATGATTCAGTTGTTTACTCATGTCATTACCATTGTTTTGATCGTTGCATTCATTACATATGTTTACAATATGATCAAGTTTATGATGGCATGTCACTTAAGAAATTATCTTTGTTATCGCTTTACCTGCTCGGGACGAGCGTAACTAAGCTTGGGATGCCGATACGTCTCAACGTATCGATAATTTCTTATGTTCCATGCTACTTTATTGATGATACCTACATGTTTTATGCACACTTTATGTCATATTTGTGCATTTTCTGGAACTAACCTATTAACAAGATGCCGAAGTGCGTCTCGTTTTCACTGTTTTTGCTCAGAAATCCTAGTAACGAAATATTCTCAATTGGACGAAATCAACGCCTGGTGTCCTATTTTGCCCGGAAGCATCCACAACACCCGAGAGCCGCGAGAGGCGTGGGGCCCACACATGGTGGCGCGGCCAGGGCTGGGCCCGTGCCACCCCGTTGTTTGGCCGCCTCGCGCCCTCCGACTCCGCCTTCGAGGAGGGCCATGTGGGCCCCAGATGATAGGTGGCGCGGCTCGGCCCCCGGCCGCGCACCTTATGGTGTGGTGGCCCTGTGCCCCCTCCGAGGCTGCCCTTCGCCTATATAAAGCCCCTGCGTCGAAAACCCTTACGAGGAAGCCACGGCACGCGAAACCTCTAGAGCCGCCGCCATCGCGGGCCAAGATCGGGGGATAGGAGTCTCTTCCGGCACGCCGCCGGACGGGGGCCCCGGAAGGCTTCTCCATCGACACCGCCCATGTCCACCGCCATCTTCATCAACGCCGTGCTCCCATGAAGAGGGAGTAGTTCTCCATCGAGGCTCGGGGCTGTACCGGTAGCTATGTGGTTCATCTCTCTCATATGTACTTCAATACAATAATCTCATGAGCTGCCTTACATGATTGAGATTCATATGATGATGCTTGTAATCTAGATGTCATTATGCTAGTCAAGTGAGTTTTACTTATGTGATCTCCGGAGACTCCTTGTCCCACGTGTGTAAAGGTGACAGTGTGTGCACCGTGTGGGTCTCTTAGGCTATATTTCACAGAATACTTATTCACTGTTATGAATGGCATAGTGAAGTGCTTATTTATATCTCTTTATGATTGCAATGTGTTTTGTATCACAATTTATCTATGTGCTACTCTAGCAATGTTATTAAAGTAGTTTTATTCCTCCGCACGATGTAATGGTGACAAGTGTGTGCATCCGTGTTAGTACTTGGTTTATGCTATGATCATGATCTCTTGTAGATTGCGAAGTTAACTATTGCTATGATAGTATTGATGTGTATTATTCCTCCTACATAAGCATGAAGGTGACAGTGTGCATGCTACGTTAGTACTTGGTTTAGTCGTATTGATCTATCTTACACTCTAAGGTTACTTAAATATGAACATTGAATTGTGGAGCTTGTTAACTCCGGCATTGAGGGTTCGTGTAATCCTACGCAATGTGTTCATCATCCAACAAGAGAGTGTAGAGTATGCATTTATCTATTCTGTTATGTGATCAATGTTGAGAGTGTCCACTAGTGAAAGTCTATTCCCTAGGCCTTGTTCCTAAATACTGCTATCGCTGTTTGTTTATTGTTTTACTGCGTTACTACTGCTGCGTTACTACTGCATGTTTACTTCCTCGCAATATTACTACCATCAACCGCACGCCAGCAAGCTATTTTCTGGCGCCGTACTACTACTCATATTCATTCATACCACTTGTATTTCACTATCTCTTCGTCGAACTAGTGCACCTATTAGGTGTGTTGGGGACACAAGAGACTTCTTGCTTTGTGGTTGCAGGGTTGAGAGGGATATCTTTGACCTCTTCCTCCCCGAGTTCGATAAACCTTGGGTAATCCACTTAAGGGAAACTTGCTGCTGTTCTACAAACCTCTGCTCTTGGAGGCCCAACACTGTCTACAAGAATAGAAGCACCCGTAGGCATCAGAGACGTATCAATCCTCGAGCTTCATTGACAGCGAGGATCTTAGCAGTGTCTTCGACAGTGGGTGATCTCAAGTAGATGTCCCCGAACATTGCTATCACCATCCTGCAGAACCGGTAGAAACAATCAAGGGCGGTGGACTACGCCATCCGAAGATAGTCATCGGCAGAATCACCAGGAGCTCCATATGCCAGCATCTGCATTGCCACCGTGCACTTTTGGAGGGTGGAAAACCCTGCCATGCCGGTGCAATTCAACTTGCATGTGAAATAGGAGTCGGATTCTCGAAGGGCATACACAATTCTCAGGAAGAGCTTCCGGCTGATCCTAAAACGACGCCTAAGAACAGCCTCATCGTGCAATGGGTCGTCGGCGAAGTAGTCGGCGTAGCCCTCCATTCGCTGCCTCGGCTTGCACTTTCGGCGACCTGGTGCCGACCCACCACGACGACCAATGGCCGACTCGGCGTACAAGCCGGACAGGCAAGCTAGGATCAACATGTGCTCCTCGTCTTGGGCGGCGGCTGCCATTTCTTCTTCAAAAAGCTCGGCGAACATCTGCTCCTCCTCCTAGTCGGAGTCCATGTCCGGCCAGGCAATTGGACGAACACCTGTCGGGCGTGTCGACGAGGCGCGACGCGAGGGATTTTCCCGATGGCGGAATATAGGCAGAGGGCACGACGGGCGGCGGAATATAGGCTGTTGGGTGGAGGGACGGCAGAGTTCAGGAAACCGGCCGGCGGATTAGCGAGGGGTGGTGCCGGTGGCGACAGAGCAACGAGAGGGGAGGGGGATTTGCGTCGAGAAAGTGGTGGGGTTCGTGTGTTCTCTCGCTGACAGAGCGGGCCCATCCCTGATTTTCTCTCGTCCGGAGTCCCCGAGCGCACCCCGGGGGGGCGGGGATGGCCTGGGCTCTCCGAATGGGATAAAGGCCAAATCCG
Source organism: Lolium multiflorum (assembly GCA_030979885.1). Taxonomy (NCBI): domain Eukaryota; kingdom Viridiplantae; phylum Streptophyta; class Magnoliopsida; order Poales; family Poaceae; genus Lolium; species Lolium multiflorum. Next base: position 216,093,631 of record CM061753.1, on the reverse strand, counting down.
GGGGAAAACGAGGAGCCCGGGGCGCGGCTGGGCCGAATGAACCAAAAGTAAAAAATGGGGGGCCTCGTCGGGGAGACGGCTGGAGATGCTCTTAGCCTTTTTCATGCACACATAAATTGCAAGTTCGATTGCAACTCGGTTTTTAGTTATAAGTTATGGTTGCAACTGACATTTTTTAGTTGCAAGTGGGAATGCAACTAAGAAAATTCTCTGAACCCTTTGGATTTGCTTTAGGATTCGTGCTAGTAATGTGTTGCAACATTGGTTGCACGTGCAATTTGATAACATCATCTCATTGAGAACTAAGTTAATTCCTAGTCGACTGAAAATTAGCAACACCCAATATTAATCGAGCTAATTTTTTCGTATGTTCACATTTCATGTGTCCCAAGGTGTGGCATACCTATCGTTTGAATATCTATATTTATACTTAATAATAAAAACAAAATAACTTCTTATTCATCCATTTTTATTGCCCTATTTATCAATCGAGTTTACGGTAGTTGTCAACCCTTTAGTCAAGAAAATGTTTCGTTGTGTTTTATTCCGCTGTTGTCATTCATCTATTCATCCATACTTCCTACTAGGCCTAACGGTTCAACACCATCCTCCCGTAGGTCGCTCCGTCGATCCTTCCGCTTGAATTTTTTGAATGAAAATTTTATGTATTAAAGACCATAGAAAAATGAAGAAAGACGGATTTTGGAGTTGGAAAATATGCATTGTTCAGTATACATAGAAAATGAGGGGTGCCTCCAAGATTGTGGACCTTGTTCTTGAAATTATGCCAGAACTACTCTACATGGGGAATCACCTATGGTGCTCGCGATGGAGCTGGACTCATTAGAGCCATTGGCATTGCATAGACCACCACCGCAAAGGCAGTCAGTGAGGACCTGGAGGAACCGTAGATGTGAACTTTGGGTATGAGGCACGTGTGATGGGAGCACCACTATAATCCGCTCTTTGTAAAAGAGCATCACGATTTACTCATCAGTTTGGAGGCAGGTAAACCTGTATATCGCAAGGAGATTTCTTGCGTCTTGGGCGGGGTGGGGGTGGGGCTTCGACGAGTATATGCAGGAAAGTGGAGAAGTATCTCGAGGGGGAGCGGGTAAGAAAGAAGAGGGCGTCACAAAGAAAACCTCTGCATCTGCATGTTGATTGATGATCCCAACTCCCTTTTCAGGTTGCCGTGTCTATCCAGCGGCGTCTTCTTTGCGGCGTGGTGATCCGTGTATCGTGAGTTTGGGGTTTTACTAGGTTGAGAGGATTTTTGGTTGTAGCTGGTGAGAGTTTGTTGCCTTGTCTAGTTGCATGCTTTGGAGTTGTTTGTTTGTGTTTTCGTTGTAACGTTTCTTACCCAATTGTTAATTAATTATGCATGTCTCTTCTTAATATTAATATATTTATTTTATAAAAAATATCTCTTTTTGATTAATAGATTAGGGCAAAGCTTTTGCCACTGTTTAAAAAAAACTATACACATATTCACACTCTTGCCATTTTTGTGTGGCTTGAAATCCAAAGTGTTTTTACAAGAAGGTTTTACATGTTTGTAGTATACATCACTCACTACATTAAGGATTTATTTTGAATTTTTTTGAGACTTTGAAATCTAGTTTCAAAATTTTGAAATAAAGGGCTCAGTGTAGTCTAACCTCTAAAAGGTTGCTTTCACTCCTCAATTATATGAAATAAACCACTGCAGTGCATAGATGAATTCCATTAACCAAAATCACACAATGCATGAATACATTATAAATGTGCGTTTACAAAAATAACTTACAAAAAATATATATTCTAGAGCAGTCTTTCTACACTCAGCATCAAGAAGACCAATATATGGGATACCATGTAATGTTGTTGCTACATTAATGTTAGCATAATGTGGATTAGTTCGTAGTGCTATATAAAGCTTACCACTCTTTGAAATAGAGGGATCGACGATGAGCTATAATTATCTAGGTGTATAAAGCTTACTACTCTTTGAAATAGAGGGATCGACGATGAGCTATAATTATCTAGGTGATAAGAGAAGTAAATAATATTGCTTAATCCAGGCCGACCTTGGACCGTCTCCTCCCCCGCTACAGTGTCGGAGGCGATTTCTTGGAACAACCCAGTCAATCCACCTCGCCGGCGCTGATTCGCTGGTTTCCCTCCCCTCCGCCGGCCGCTCCGGCGGCGGGAGGGTGGGGGAACCCCGGATCTCGTCGTGTTTATAGTGTAGGCTTGAGTTGGGTGCTGGCTGACGGCGTCTTGGAGGTGGTGGTGTCGGAGGTCGGCGTTTTGGGGTCGTCTCCTTCCTCTCCGGTGCGGGTGTTCTTCGGAGCTTCGGCATCAAGCAGGCGACCTTCCCCGTGCTCGCGGTCCTGGATGGCCGCCGTGTGCGTTCGTTCCCAGGCTGGATTCCGGAGCGGCGGATCCAGATCTTGCAACCGGAGCTACTGGTGTTGGAGTCCGGCGGTGGTGGTGGCTTGGCGAAGGATGGAGGCTCTCTGGAGTTCGAGTTTCGACAATTTCCCGTCCGTAGGGGATCATCTTCGTTCCAAGGCTTGGAAGATGCAGCGGGCGGCGCGTCGTCGATGCGTCTGGTTCCTCGCCATCGTCACTGTGTTGCAGAAGGACTTGTGTGTAATTTCTATCTTTGTGCGGTGCCTTTCTGTAATTTCTGGACTTTAATATATTCAGTGGTTTCTCGCAAAAAAAAAGATTGCTTAATCCTTCCAAGAATTCACGCCTCTATTTGCACGGCCAGAAGAAAATTATGATGCATCTGCCCACGAAAGTGTGTAGTTCTAACATTTTGGGAAGTCAAGATTTCTAAGTTTGGTAGTACTTAAACAAAAGGGTACCCACATATAAGCCACCAAATTAGCTTCATTAGTTTCATAATGAAATATATTTTCAATATATTGCTATTTGGTGTGTAAAATGAAGATTCTTTTCTAGTGCTGAACCTAAGGCCACCACCCATCCAAAGGTGAAATCGTATACTCTTTTCATTTCTATTTACATATGGCGCATGCAAGTCTTGAGGTTTAAATTTGACCATCTGTTTGGCCTATAAAACATGGGTTATGGCCTTATGGGCCACAAAACTCATATCGACGAATTTTTCTAAATAAAACTTTAAACATTATGATTTACATGACACATAACTCATATATTATGGGGTAAGATTGATAATTTAATCGTAAAATATGAAACCATAATGTAACTCATATATTATGGGACAAATTGATTTGTTTAATCGTGATATACGAAACCACAACCACGATCAAGATAGAGTCGGAGGGGGCTCAAAATAATTCAACCAGAATCTATTATCTACTAAAAGCAAAATAAGGATGTTTAATAGAGCCACCATATTAAGCCACACCATCTTAATAATTCTAACTGTTAGATATAAAATTATTGGCTATGATCTAATGAAAGGTTACTAATTACGTAACCAGGTGTAGGTCCATTTGACACGTTTGTATACATAGCAGACTTTTCAATACTTTTCCTTAAATAACATGGACTGTTTAATAAATTATTAAATCTGCTAAGCACCCACGTTCTAGGTTCTAATAGAACAGAACGGACGTTTGGATCCGTAGTTTAGAGATACAACTTGACACGTTACTTGCCAAAACATAGAGCTATATATTTACACGGTATTGAACCCAAAAAGTTCACGATACTTGTGGTTACCACAAATGGTACAATCAGACTTGAGTTCCAAGATCTACACCAAAAAAAAGACTTGAGTTCCACGATCGATATGTTGTGTCCAAAATAAGCAGCGAGCCTACTACTAATTGCTTCTTAAATTTAGTTGTCAAAAAATTCCTTATTAAATTTTAGTCATAAAATTAATTGAGTCAACCACGATCGATCTGTTGCGTGCGAATAAACAGGGGGGCTACTAATCGGTCATTAAATCTCGGATATAAAAATAAAACTTATCAGTGTATCGTCAAATAAAAAACTTATAAAGCGTAGAGTCCACAACTCAAAAAAAAAAAAACTATGATCGGGGCACTACTATGTGTCAATTTGACCGCCGCGGATCCGCAATGGACGTGGTGGCCGACCGAGGTGCGTTGTCTGCAGATGTTCTTGCTTCCTCCTCCAGTGAGGATACAACCTACGTGGATGGCCCATACGGTTTTTCTTGGGCTGCACCACCGATGTTCGAAGAGTTGGCAGATTCCGATAAGGAAGTGGAAGGGCTCGAAGCAAATCCTATGCAAGCGTCCGGGGACTCTACCCGTGCGTCACCTTCGCTTGGAGACTTGGTATTGTACCCCATTTGCGGGTGCATAAGTGGGAGTCTCTGCAGCCTTGGTAGCCGGGAGCCGCTGAGGGCTCATCGAGTGAAGTCGCGAGAGTTTCATGCAGATTTTATTTGGGTCTAAGTGGGACCCTTCGACGGTGTAGACGATGACTTAGGTGAGGCCGCGGGCCGGAGCATGAGTAGCGAGTGCCACGACAATGGACACATCTAGAAGGACGCTGGCAAGAACATGCAGCTAAATTTGCTGCATGCCAAGACATTCATCCATAGAAAACAGACTCACGAATTTCCCAATGCGCCAGGTAATCAGGCTAACTAATGATGACATTTTATCTACTTGGTTGCATCATAACAGTTTGATACGAGAGTAATTAATCTTTCCAACAGGTTAAGTGTTCAACACTTTAAAGCATGTGAGTGTCTTCCAAATTGTTGTCCTGAAATTATCTATAATTAGAACTTAGGTTTACCTATTCATATGATGATTAAGGCCTCTAAGAACAATTTAATCCATCAAAGAATCTGTAATATAACTTTCCATAATTCTTCCATAAAAATTTTATTTGCTTAGTTCAAATAAGTACGGACCTCACATGACTGTCGAGAACATTTGGTTGGAACTGCTTGGCCAAGTTGTGAAGTTTCTTTCGATGAAAGTACAAGATAGTAAAACAATAATTTAAAATCATTGTCAAGATATGATTTAGAATAAGAAAATCTTCTAATAACGGAAGAAGAAACATGCTACTATGTCCATATGACTCTTTATCTAGTTTAAAATAAACAAAGCTAAGCATCCGCCAAACCTTCCACTAATGAAGAAGAAGAAGAACCAGCTCGCCAGCAAAGCAACCGCCATTAATTACCACTTGTATTTTCAGGCCGAAAAGTGGTTGATCGAACGAACATAACCACGCGCGCGAGGTGAAAAGCAAAAGGAAACTGCTGGGCGTCCCCCGGGGGATCTGATTCCCGGGTCCCCAGCCGTCGGATCAACCATTTTGACGGTTAGATTTGCATGTAGCAAAAAAACATCTCCCGGCAGCAAAAAATCACCCCCGGCAGCAAATGACTGAAGCAAAAAACGGTTCGTTTAGAAAAGAAAATAAAAAGGCTGGGCTCGCCGGAGACCTCGCCGGAGACCATGTAGCAAACATATTACGCAGATGTAGCAAAACCGCAAATAAATTGTAGCAAATTTTTTTATTCATATGCTGCAAATCCTCTAAAACATCAACGGAGACATCGCCTGCAGCCGGCAGCAACGCCGTCCGAGGTTGCAGCAACTCCGTCCGTCCAGAACAGCAACACCACAAGCTGCTAGTAGCAACGCCCTATGCCTATGGTAGCAAAAATCCACCCTCCGCCGGTAGCAATGCCGGACACCTTAAATAGCAAAACCGACCTCCGCAGGTAGCAACACCGCAGGCCTAAGGCAGCAAAACTCCTAACGAAGCAGAGGAGCGCGAGATGGAGGCGGCGCTGGTAGCATCGGCGGCGACCGCTTGTAGCATCGACGCCCTCGGCTCTAAACAACAACTTCGGGGAGATGCGTGGGGATGGCACAGAGGGAGCACTACCAGCTTGGTCTCCTTGAGCGCGACTCCTCCAGTGTCCTTATGGACCTCGACCTTGTGGCCCCATCGACGCGCCCGCTCAATGGCTGGTGAGAAGGGCGGCGAAGAGGCCGGCCGCGCGAAGAGGAGGTGAAGCTCGGCCAGGGCGGAGCTCGGCGTGGGGGCAGACGAGGGCCATACATGGACCGCTGCGTGCGGCGACGAAGTCGGCTTCGCTGGTGAGCTGGCGACAAGGGCACGGCGGCGGGCGGCCGGCGACGGGAACTGCTTCGGCTACGGAGCTGCGCCAGTTGATAGGAGCAAGCTAAAAATCGGGACAGCATCCCTACCGGCGACGGCCGGCGACGGGGACGGCGTGTGGTCTAGCGGCGGAGAACGGCTGCAGAGCAGCGAGCTCGCGTGGTCAACGGGATTAGTTTCGTGAGAAGACGAGGACGATGAAACGAGTGGACGAGAGAAAACTGAAGAGATAAGGTTGATCGGAGAAACGAGTGGGCCACGTGCGTGGGCCTACGAACCGCACGTTTGGCTCTGATGGATCGGAGATCGTACGGCTGCGCGTCCGGAGGTTGGAAGCGCGAGATCCCCCGGGGGGATTGGATCATTTTCCAAAGCAAAACAAACTCATTGCACAAATAGGAGCGAACCGGCGGCAACAACAATTGCTTTGTCTCCTGCATATGTCTTCTTTTCTTCTTCCCACATCGCTGTGTATCCTTACTTTTTTCTCTTTCTCTGCATCGTAACGTGTCGAAAGAAAGCGGAACAGAACAGCGGCACTACTCGCATGCGTGCATGGCATGTGACAGAATAACAAAGCCGTGTACGCATGGCATGCACAGGAGATGTGGATAGGTTTGATATTTTGGCTAGAGAGCACCTGCGTGATCCAATGCCAAGCGGAGCGAAGCGTGGCTTTTACAGTTGGACCGCATCTGCGGCGGTCGGTGGTCAAAAGAACAAGCTAGCCGTACGGCACATGATTAGACCTTGCTCGGGCTTAACCTATAGCATTTTTTGTCCTTTTTTTTTGATAGAGCACACCAAATACTACATCTGTCGATATGATAATGTTACAAGTTTGTCTAAATTTAGATGTGTATAGATATATCCAAATTCAAGCAAATTTCTAACATTCTTTCTTGAACGGAGGGAGTAAATACTTGGTGGAGTGAGGGAGTGAGTACGTAGAGTCAACAGCTAAAAATCTATTTTTTTAACCTAAATTTGTTCGAGTTAGTTTAGGTTTTATTAGACAAGTTTTCTTGCGACAAGAAGGTTTTTTTGACATGATAGTAAAGGAGTGAAATTCAGTTGTAGGTGGAGCCAATCCGATGGAAGTTTGGTTGAATAAGTTAAGGCATATAAGAAGATTCCTTAAGGGATGGGCAAAAAATCAAAGTGAAAAGTATAAGAAAGAAAAAGAAAGATTGTTAAATATCATTGATCATCTTGATTTGAAAGCGGAAACAAATATTTTGAATTTAGATGAAAGAGTGGAATTAAAAAAGGCAAATGATAGCCTAAACATATTAAGATGAGAAGAGGAGTCTAAATGGGCCCAAAGAGCGAAAGTTAAACATATTCAGGAAGGGGGAATAATACGAGGTATTTCCACTTAATAGCAAATGGGAAACATCGAAAAAAGAAAATTTTCCAATTAGAACAACAAGAGGGGACTATTGTTGGGGAAGATAATTTGAAGGTTTACATTACTGAATTTTATAAGAAATTGTTTGGGGCACCGGCACCAACCAATATTTCTCTAGTTGAAGAGGAAATCCATGATATTACGCAAATTTCATCAATTGAGAATGACATCTTGAACGGCCCCCTTTATGGAAGAGGAGGTTTTTGAGGCAATTTCTCAGATGGAATTGAATAAGGCTCCTGGACTAGGTGGTTTTCCAGCTGAGTTTTATCAAAAAATTTGGACTGTAATAAAAGATGATCTGATGGCTTTGTTTTCTCAGTTTAGCAAAGGGGATTTGCCCCTTTATAAACTAAATTTCGGGGTTATTACATTGTTACCTAAAAAAGAGAATGCGTTCCAAATACAGCAATACAGACCTATTTGCTTACTAAATGCGTGTTTTAAGATATTTACTAAGATTGGTACGAATCGCATCTCGGGATTGCCCCAAGAGTCATAAAGACGACCCAATCCGCCTTTATGCCAGGTAGGAATATTTTGGAAGGGGTAGTCATACTCCATGAAACAATTCATGAGTTACATACTAATAAAATGGATGGGGTGTTATTTAAAATCGACTTCGAGAAATCTTATGATAAGGTTAAATGGTCTTTTTTGCAACAAACCTTGCGAATGAAGGGCTTTGCCCCGGAATGGGGTCGATTAGTGCAACATTTTGTTCAAGGAGGTAGTGTTGGGGTGAAGGTGAATGATGACATTGGTCATTATTTTCAGACCAAAAAAAAAGATTAATGCAAGGAGACCATTTGTCTCCAATGCTGTTTAATATTGTAGTGGATATGCTTACCATCTTAATTGAACGAGCAAAAGAGGATGGTCAGGTTAGAGGGTTAATCCCACATTTAGTTGATGGAGGACTCTCTATACTACAGTACGCTGATGATACCATCCTTTTTTTTGGAACATGACCTCAACAAAGCGGTTAATATGAAATTAATTTTGTGCCTCTTTGAAGAGTTATCGGGGCTTAAAATTAATTTTCATAAGAGTGATATTTTTTGTTTTGGAGAGGCAAAGGAGGAAGAAGACCAGTATAAGCAGATCTTTGGATGTGATGCTGGACAACTCCCCTTTATATACTTGGGTATTCCAATCCATTACAAAAAACTCAGGAATTCAGATTGGTACCCGGTAGAAACAAGATTTGAGAGTAAATTAGGATGCTGGAAAGGGAAGTTACTATCCTATGGTGATAGGTTAGTCCTTATTAATTCAGTATTAACTAGTTTACCAATGTTTATGTTGTCTTTCCTGCAAATACCTGTTGGGGTAAGGAAACGTTTGGACTTCTATAGATCTAGGTTCTTTTGGCCGTCCGATGAAAACAAAATAAAATACCGGCTTACCAAATGGAACATTGTCTGTCGACCCAAAGACCAGGGGGGCTTAGGTATTGAGGTCCTCGAAATCAAAAATAGATTCTTATTTAGTAAGTGGCTCTTTAAACTTCTTAATGAAGATGGGGTGTGGCAAGAATTGCTACAAAATAAATACCTAAGACAGAAGACGTTATCGGAGGTTCAGCTAGGCCTACCGATTCCCCTTTCTGGAAAGGATTGATAGGCGTTAAACATGAGTTTTTTTCTAGGGGCTTTCTCAAACTCGGTAATGGTATGAATACCCGCTTTTGGGAAGATACCTGGTTAGGAAATACTTCTTTGGCTCGTCAATATCCATCATTGTATAATATTGTACACCATAAGAATGTAACAGTTTTACAGGTATTAGCCCATACACCGCTGAATATTACATTCCGAAAGGTTCTAAATGGTAATAAATGGACTTCATGGTTGCAATTATGTAGGAAACTCATGATGGTAAATTTGAATGAAGAGAATGATCGTTTTGTTTGGAAATTGTCATCAAATGGTTTATTTACAGTGAAGTCGATGTATGAAGATCTTATGTGTGACCACCCCTTTTCTGAGGAAGTATCTCTGGAAGGTTAAAATTTCGCTAAAGATTAAGATTTTCATGTGGTTTTTGAGTAATAAAGTTTTGTTAACTAAAGATAATCTAGCTAAACGTCATTGGAATGGGTGTATAAAATGTGTTTTCTGTGGGGAACAAGAGACCATTCAGCACCTTTTCATTGAATGTCCTTTAGCAAAGCTCTTATGGCATACGGTTAATTTCACTTATGATCTTCCACCTCCGACTAATATTACTAATATGTTTGGTAATTGGTTAAATGGAGTAGATAGACAATCTAAGGCTTTTATCCGGATTGGGGTTTCTGCTTTATGTTGGTCTATTTGGAGGGTCAGAAATGATATAATCTTTAATAAAAAAGTCACTTTTCATTTTTTGCAGGTTATCCATATGGTCTCCCATTGGGTTCAGCTTTGGGCCCTACTCTCTCCGGAGGGGCAGCGGGATGCTATGGCTACTGGCTGCACACGGCTCCTGATGGTTGCTTGATGACCCACGAGTATAGGGGATCGCAACAGTCTTTGAGGGAAGTAAAACCTAATTTATTGATTCGACACAAGGGGAGCCAAAGAATATTTGTAAGCCTTAACAACGGAGTTGTCAATTCAGCTGCACCTGGAAACAGACTTGCTCGCAATAGTTTATCAGTAGTAACAGTTTTATAGCAGTACAGTAGTGAAATATAAGCAGCATTGTAATAAAGACAACAGTAATGATTTTAATAAACAACGGGATTAAAATAATGTAGGCATAGGGATGGATGAACGGGCGCTGCATGGATAAGATAACTCATGTAATAATCAAGACTAGGCATTTGCAGATAATAATAAAACAATATCCAAGTACTAAACAACCATAGGCATGTGTTCCGTATATAGTCGTACGTGCTCACAATGAGAAACTTGCACAACATGTTTTGTCCTACCAGCCGGTGCAGCCGGCCTCTAGGGAAACTATGGTAATTAAGGTACTCTTTTTAATAGAGTACCGGAGCAAAGCATTAACATTCCGTGAACACATGTGATCCTCATATCACAGCCTCCCACTTGTCCCAATTTCCACTTTGGGGCCCGACAGCATATGCAATATACAACTTGCAGGTAAGATCATAAAACAATGAATATCATCATGAATCACAAAAGCGCTTAGTTTAGCCTTTGTTTGCTCTGTGCTGCATCTTCTTTAAAGATGCATTGCATCCAATGGAATCCCGACTCCCTTCTTTTTTGATTTCCATTCTATTTAGATATGGTGTAGATCTAATTCTTATATAAAGAAAACTCTATCGCTTCACTTTGTCTCGCTTTCTCTAGAATCTCTAGAAAAAGGAATTGCTCTATCCTTTATTTAATAATATTATAATAATAGACTATTAAATAAAAATTAGAATACTACTAAATTAGAACCTAATTACAATAGAAGGACTAATCTATGCAGTATAATGAGAAGTAATACTATAAAACAGTATAATGAGAAGTAATACTATAAAAAGAAAAAATAAATAAAAAAAAGAACTCTATTTCAGAACTATGAGAGAGAATATTCTGTATTTCTTATTTCCTCTTTACTTTATTTTTTTTATTTTAAAGTGGATCAATTTAGATAACATGTTCAGATCTGAAATCATGGCACTCGGGCCCTAAGTGACAAGCATTAAGCATAACAAGTTGCAACAATATCATAAAAGTACCAACAACGGATACTAGGCACCATGCAATCTTATGGCTATTACATGAACAATCTCATCCAATCCCTACCATCCCCTTCAGCCTACAGCGGGGATTTACTCACACATGGATGGGGGAAACATGGATGGTCGATGGAGAGGTGTCTCGGATGATGGCGATGATCTCCTCCATTCCCTCGTCCCAGGTGCCGTAACGGAGTTTCGATCCCGAGATTGGGTTTTCGATGGCGGCGGAGTTCTGGATGTCTTTGAAAATTGGTCGAACCCCGTGTGTTTTTAGGTCAAGGGCTTTAAGTAGTCCAGAGGGGGGAAGGCTGGCCGAGGCGCGTCCCCATGTGGCGGCGCGGGCCCACCGCGCCGCCACGTGGTGTGCGCGCCTCGTGGCCCCCCTCCATCACGTCTTCTGGCTCCGTGGGTCTTCTGTAAAAATAGGCCCATTGCAATTATTTCCGGGGATTTTCCTGAAAGTTGATTTTCTGCACAAAAATAAGACACCAGGGCAATTCTGCTGAGAACAGCGTTAGTCCGTGTTAGTTGTATCCAAAATACACAAATTAGAGGCAACACAATAGCAAAAGTGTTCGGGAAAGTAGATACGTTTTGGACGTATCAACTCCCCCCAAGCTTAGCTTATTGCTTGTCCTCAAGCAATTCAGTTAACAACTGAGTGCGATAAAAGAACTTTCATGAACACATTTGCTCATATGATGTAAATATTCTCATTATATGGACGAGTACTTAGGCAATTCATAATAAGATAAATGCAAATAAAGTCATCTAATAGTTATGTCAATCATGAAAAAGATACCAACAAACTAATAATAAGCATCATGAAACATATCTATCAGCAGGATTGTAATGCTCATAAAAAGATATGATAAAGTGGTATCTCGCTTGCCCGTATTTGTACAGCAAAACATAAATGCCCAGGCACCTCTGAAGTTCATGGGAAGACTAGAAGTAAAGATTATCAAAGATAAAAGCATCAAAATTATACCACAGTTAACCATATTCTGGGACAAGCATATTACACTAAGAATGACAATTATGCTCTCAAGAAGGTGCTCAAAGAAAGGATGGTGACTCAACATAAAAGTAAAAGATTGACCCTTCGCAGAGGGAAGCAGGGATTAACATGTGCTAGAGCTTTTCATTTTTAAAACAGAAGTAAAATTGTTTTGAGAGGTGTTTGTTGTTGTCAACGAATGGTAGTGGGCACTCTAACTACCTTGTCAACCAGACTTTCAAGAGCTGATACGTCTCCAACGTATCGATAATTTCTTATGTTCCATGCTACATTATTGATGATATCTACATGTTTTATACACATTATATGTCGTATTTACACATTTTCCGCACTAACCTATTAACAAGATGCCGAAGAGCCGGTTGCTGCTGTTTTTGGTTTCAGAAATCCTAGTAAGGAAATATTCTGAATTGGACGAAATCAACGCCAGGGTCCTATTTTTGCACGAAGCTTCCGAAGACCGAGGAGTGGGGCCACGAGGCGCCGCACACAGGGCGCGGCCCAGCCTGGCCGCGCGGCCCTAGCGTGTGGGGCCCCCGTGTGGCCCCCCGCGTTGCCCTTCCGCCTACTTAAAGTCTTCGTCGCGAAACCCTCCGTACCGAGAGCCACGATACGGAAACCCTTCCAGAGACGCCGCCGCCGCGAATCCCATCTCGGGGGATTCAGGAGATCGCCTCCGGCCCCCGGAGAGGGGAATCATCTCCGGAGGACTCTTCATCGCCATGATCGCCTCCGGAGTGATGAGTGAGTAGTTCACCCCTGGACTATGGGTCCATAGCAGTAGCTAGATGGTCGTCTTCTCCTTATGTGCTTCATTGTTGGATCTTGTGAGCTGCCTAACATGATCAAGATCATCTATCTGTAATACTATATGTTGTGTTTGTCGGGATCCGATGGATAGAGAATACTATGTTATGGTGATTATAAATCTATTACCTATGTGTTGTTTATGATCTTGCATGCTCTCCATTATTAGTAGAGGCTCTGGCCAAGTTTTTGCTCTTAACTCCAAGAGGGAGTATTTATGCTCGATAGTGGGTTCATGCCTCCATTAAATCTGGGACAGTGACAGAAAGTTCTAAGGTTGTGGATGTGCTGTTGCCACTAGGGATAAAACATTGATGCTATGTCTAAGGATGTAGTTGTTGATTACATTACGCACCATACTTAATGCAATTGTCTGTTGCTTGCAACTTAATACTGGAAGGGGTTCGGATGATAACCTGAAGGTGGACTTTTTAGGCATAGATGCATGCCGGATAGCGGTCTATGTACTTTGTCGTAATGCCCAATTAAATCTCACTATATTTATCATATCATGTATATGCATTGTTATGCCCTTTTCTATTTGTCAATTGCCCGACTGTAATTTGTTCACCCAACATGCTTTTATCTTATGGGAGAGACACCTCTAGTGAACTGTGGACCCCGGTCCTATTCTTTACATCGCATACAATCTACTGCAATTGTTCTTTACTGTTTTCTTCGCAAACAATCATCTTCCACACAATACGGTTAATCCTTTGTTACAAGCCGGTGAGATTGACAACCTCACTGCTTCGTTGGGGCAAAGTACTTTGGTTGTGTTGTGCAGGTTCCACGTTGGCGCCGGAATCCCTGTTGCGCCGCATCATTTCGCCGCCATCAACCTTCAACGTGCTTCTTGACTCCTACTGGTCCGATTAAACCTTGATTTCTTACTGAGGGAAACTTGCCACTGTGCGCATCATACCTTCCTCTTGGGGTTTCCAACGGACGTGTACATCTACGCGCATCAAGCAAATTTCTGGCGCCGTTGCCGGGGATCTGAAGAAAAGTTACACCACAAAGATTTCTATCTCCCACGTCAACTGCACGCCAGCAAATTTCTGGCGCCGTTGCCGGGGAGATCAATACACGCTGCAAGGGGAGTCTCCACTTCCCAATCTCTTTACTTTGTTTTTGTCTTGTTTTATTTTATTTACTACTTTGTTTGCTGCACCTAAACAAAACACACAAAAAATTAGTTGCTAGTTTTACTTTATTTACTGTCTTGCTCTCTATATCAAAAAACACAAAAAAATTAGTTACTTGCATTTAATTTATTTTGTTATCATGTCTAGTCCTGTACTTGTTTTTATTTTCACTAGTTAGGCATAATGGAAAACAACAAAAAATTAGAGATCTTTATGAAATTTATCTTGAATTAGGACATGATGTGTTTGAAGAGAAAATTAAAAAACCCATGGAACTTTGTTTGCAAAATAGTTGTAGCAAGGTTATTAGCATGAACTCTTTGAACACCATTATTGCTAAAGCTATGGAAGAATTTAAGCTTGGGGAAGCTGGTTGTGATATTTTTAGTCCCCCAAGCATGGAGGAGAAAATTTACTTTGATGATACTTTACCTCCTATATATGATGCTTGCAATGATGAATATGATATTTTCAGTCCACCTACTATTGAGGAGAAAATTAATTATGATTATAATATGCCTCCTATGTATGATGATTATGGTGATGAGAATAATAATGATAGCTATTTTATTGAATTTGCTCCCACTACAACTAATAAAATTGATTATGCTTATGTGGAGAGTAATAATTTTATGCATGTAGCTCATGACAAGAATGTTGTATGTGATAGTTATATTGTTGAGTTTGTTCATGATGCTACTGAAAGTTATTATGAGAGAGGGAAACATGGTTATATGCATCTTAATAATATTAAGTTTCCCCTCTTTATGTTGAGAATCTTGAAATTGCACTTGTGTTGCTTTTCTATGCTTGCCACTTTGTTCTTCATGAATCTATTTGTGTACAAGATTTCTTTTCATAGGAAGTGGGTTAGGCTTAAATGTGTTTTGAATTTGCTTCTTGATGCTCTCTTTTGCATCGACTATTATTACTGAGCCCATCTTAATGGCTATAAAGAAAGCACTTCTTGGGAGATAACCCATGTTTCATTTTATTTACTGTATTGTTGAGTCTTGGAAGTTGTTTACTACTGTAGCAACCTCTCCTTATCATGTTTTTGTGCCAAGTAAAGTTTCTATGCTAAAGTTGATGTTATATTTGGGATCGCTGCGCAGAAACAGCATTGCTGTCTGTCACGAATTCTGGCATAAGTCTCTGTAGAAAATTCGAAAAAATCTGCAAAATTACGAGCATGATCCTCAGATATGTACGCAACTTTCATTAGTTTTGAGTTTTTCCATTTGAGCAAGTCTAGTACCCCTTTCAGGTTCGTCTTTACGGACTGTTCTGCTTTTGACAGATTCTGCCTTTTATTTCGCATTGCCGTGTTTGCTATGTTGGATGAATTCCTTTGATCCATTAATGTCCAGTAGCTTTGTGCAATGTCCAGAAGTGTTAAGAATGATTGTGTCACCTCTGAATATGTGAATTTTTAATTGTGCACTAACCCTCTAATGAGTTTGCTTGAAGTTTGGTGTGAAGGAAGTTTTCAAGGGTCAAGAGAGGAGTATGATATACTATGATCAAGAGGAGTGAAAGCTCTAAGCTTGGGGATGCCCCCGTGGTTCATCCCTGCATATTTTAAGAAGACTCAAGCGTCTAAGCTTGGGGATGCCCAAGGCATCCCCTTCTTCATCAACAACATCATCAGGTTCCTCCCCTGAAACTATATTTTTATTCAGTCACATCTTATGTTCTTTACTTGGAGCGTCGGTTTGTTTTGTTTTTGTTTTTGTTTGAATAAAATGGATCCTAGCATTCACGTGTGGGAGAGAGACACGCTCCGCTGTTTCATATGGACAAATATGTCCTTAGGCTTTACTCATAATGTTCAAGGCGAAGGTTGAAACTTCTTCGTTAAATTGTTATATGGTTGGAATCGGGAAACGCTACATGTAGTAATTCTAAAATGTCTTGGATAATGTGATACTTGGCAATTGTTGTGCTCATGTTTAAGCTCTTGCATCATATACTTTGCACCCATTAATGAAGAAATACATAGAGCTTGCTAAAATTTGGTTTGCATATTTGGTCTCTCTAAGGTCTAGATAATTTCTAGTATTGAGTTTTGAACAACAAGGAAGACGGTGTAGAGTCTTATAATGTTTACAATATGTCTTTTATGTGAGTTTTGCTGCACCGGTTCATCCTTGAGTTTGCTTCAAATAACCTTGCTAGCCTAAACCTTGTATCGAGAGGGAATACTTCTCATGCATCCAAAATCCTTGAGCCAACCACTATGCCATTTGTGTCCACCATACCTACATACTACATGGTATTTCTCCGCCATTCCAAAGTAAATTGCTTGAGTGCTACCTTTAAAATTCCATCATTCGCCTTTGCAATATATAGCTCATGGGACAAAATAGCCTTAAAAACTATTGTGGTATTGAATATGTACTTATGCACTTTATCTCTTATTAAGTTGCTTGTTGTGCGATAACCATGCTTCTGGGGACGCCATCAACTATTCTTTGTTGAATATCATGTGAGTTGCTATGCATGTCCGTCTTGTCTGAAGTAAGAGAGATCTACCACCTTAATGGTTGGAGCATGCATATTGTTAGAGAAGAACATTGGGCCGCTAACTAAAGCCATGAATCATGGTGGAAGTTTCAGTTTTGGACATATATCCTCAATCTCATATGAGAACACTAATTGTTGCCACATGCTTATGCATTAAAGAGGATTCCATTATCTGTTGTCCATGTTGTCCCGGTATGGATGTCTAAGTTGAGAATAATCAAAAGCGAGAAATCCAAAATGCGAGCTTTCTCCTTAGACCTTTGTACAGGCGGCATGGAGGTACCCCTTTGTGACACTTGGTTGAAACATGTGTATTGCGATGATCCGGTAGTCCAAGCTGATTAGGACAAGGTGCGGGCACTATTAGTATACTATGCATGAGGCTTGCAACTTGTAAGATATAATTTACATAACTCATATGCTTTATTACTACCGTTGACAAAATTGTTTCATGTTTTCAAAATAAAAGCTCTAGCACAAATATAGCAATCGATGCTTTCCTCTTTGAAGGACCTTTCTTTTACTTTTATGTTGAGTCAGTTTACCTATCTCTCTCCACCTTAAGAAGCAAACACTTGTGTGAACTGTGCATTGATTCCTACATACTTGCATATTGCACTTGTTATATTACTTTATATTGACACTATCCATGAGATATACATGTTATAAGTTGAAAGCAACCGCTGAAACTTAATCTTCCTTTGTGTTGTTGATACGTCTCCAATGTATCGATAATTTCTTATGTTCCATGCTACTTTATTGATGATACCTACATGTTTTATGCACATTATATGTCGTATTTACGCATTTTCTGGAACTAACCTATTAACAAGATGCCGAAGTGCCAGTTCCTGTTTTTGGTTTCAGAAATCCTAGTAACGAAATATTCTCGGAATTGGACGAAATCAACGCCCAGGTTCCTATTTTGCCCGGAAGCATCCAGAACACCCGAGAGCCGCGAGGGCCCCGTGGGCCCCAGATGATAGGGTGGCGCGGCCCCCTGGCCGCGCCAGCCTATGGTGTCGTCGCCCCTTCGACCCTCCGAGGCTGCCCTTTCGCCTATATAAAGCCCCTGCATCGAAAACCCTTACAGAGGGAGCCACGGTACGCGAAACCTTCCAGAGCCGCCGCCATCGCGAAGCCAAGATCCGGGGACAGAGTCTCTCGTTCCGCACTCGCGGACGGGAAGTGCCCCCGAAGACTTCTCCATCGACACCGCCGCCATCTCCACCGCCATCTTCATCACCGCTGCTGCTCCCATGAGGAGGGAGTAGTTCTCCATTGAGGCTCGGGGCTGTACCGGTAGCTATGTGGTTCATCTCTCTCCTATGTAATTCAATACAATGATCTCATGAGCTGCTTTACATGATTGAGATTCATATGAGTTTTGTATCACTATTCATCTATGTGCTACTCTAGTGATGTTATTAAAGTACTCTATTCCTCCTCCACGTGTGTAATGGTGACAGTGTGTGCACCGTGTGAGTACTTGGCGTAGGCTATGATTATGATCTCTTGTAGATTATGAAGTTAATTATTGCTATGATGGTATTGATGTGTATTATTCCTCCTACATAAGCATGAAGGTGACAGTGTGCATGCTATGTTAGTACTTGGTTTAGTCGTATTGATCTTTCTTGCACTCTAAGGTTATTTAAATATGAACATCTAATTGTGGAGCTTGTTAACTCCGGCATTGAGGGTTCGTGTAATCCTACGCAATGTGTTCATCATCCAACAAGAGAGTGTAGAGTATGCATTTATCTATTCTGTTATGTGATCAAAGTTGAGAGTGTCCACTAGTGAAAGTCTAATCCCTAGGCCTTGTTCCTAAATACTGCTATCACTGCTTGTTACTGTTTTACTGAATTACTACTGCTGCGTTACTACCATGTTTACTTCCCGCAATATTACTACCATCAACTGCACGCCAGCAAGCTATTTTCTGGCGCCGTACTACTGCTCATATTCATTCATACCACTTGTATTTCACTATCTCTTCGCCGAACTAGTACACCTATTAGGTGTGTTGGGGACACAAGAGACTTCTTGCTTTGTGGTTGCAGGGTTGCTTGAGAGTGATATCTTTGACCTCTTCCTCCCTGAGTTCGATAAACCTTGGGTAATCCACTTAAGGGAAACTTGATGCTGTTCTACAAACCTCTGCTCTTGGAGGCCCAACACTGTCTACAAGAATAGAAGCACCCGTAGACATCAAGCACTGTTTTTCTGGCGCCGTTGCCGGGGAGGAAAGGTAAAAGGCACTCATACTCCGGTTCCAGGTAACAGTACTTTTCTGGCGCCATTGTGTGTGTGCTCAAAGCTATTTCCTTTAGATCTGCAATTGCGACATTTGGTTTCTTGTTTACACTAGTTAGGCATAATGGACAACAAAGAGCTTCTTATTCTATTTCCTGATTTAAGACATGGATGGTTTGATGCGAAAATTAAAAAACCCATGGAACATATTAATATGAATGCCTTGAACACTATTGTTGCTAATGCTATGGAAAATTCTAAGCTTGGGGAAGCTGGTTTTGATGAGCATGATATTTTTAGTCCCCCAAGCATTGAGGAGAAAATTTACTTTGATGATACTTTGCCTCCCATTTATGATGATTATAATGATAGTAGTCTTTTGTTACCACCTGTTATGGAGGATAAATTTGATTATGATTACAATATACCTCCTATATTTGATAGCTACTTTGTTGAATTTGCTCCCACTACAACTAATAAAATTGATTATGCCTATGTGGAGAGTAATAATTTTATGCATGAGACTCATGATAAGAATGCTTTATGTGATAGTTATATTGTTGAGTTTTCTCATGATGCTACTGAAAGTTATTATGAGAGAGGAAAATATGGTTGTAAAAATTTTCATGTTACTAAAACACCTCTCTATGTGCTGAAATTTTTGAAGCTACACTTGTTTTATCTTCCTATGCTTGTTACTTTGCTCTTCATGAACTTGTTTATTTACAAGATTCCTATGCATAGGAAGCATGTTAGACTTAAATGTGTTTTGAATTTGCCTCTTGATGCTCTCTTTTGCTTCAACACTTATTTCTTACGAGTGCATCATTAAAACTGCTGAGCCCATCTTAATGGCTATAAAGAAAGAACTTCTTGGGAGATAACCCATGTGTTTTTTTACTACAGTACTTTGTTTTATATTTGAGTCTTGGAAGTTGTTTACTACTGTAGCAACCTCTCCTTATCATGTTTTTGTGCCAAGTAAAGTTTCTATGTTAAAGTTGATGTTATATTTGGGATCGCTGCGCAGAAACAGCATTGCTGTCTGTCACGAATCTGGGCACAGTTCTCTGTAGAAAATTCAAAAAAATCTGCCAATTTACGAGCGTGATCCTCAGATATGTACGCAACTTTCATTAGTTTTGAGTTTTTCCATTTGAGCAAGTCTGGTGCCATCTTAAAATTCGTCTTTACGGACTGTTCTGTTTTTGACAGATTCTGCCTTTTATTTCGCATTGCCTCTTTTGCTATGTTGGATTCATTTCTTTGATCCATTAATGTCCAGTAGCTTTATGCAATGTCCAGAAGTGTAAATAATGATTGTGCCACCTCTGAACATGTGAATTATTAATTGTGCACTAACCCTCTAATGAGTTTGCTTGAAGTTTGGTGTGAAGGAAGTTTTCAAGGGTCAAGAGAGGAGTATGATATACTATGATCAAGAGGAGTGAAAGCTCTAAGCTTGGGGATGCCCCCGTGGTTCACCCCTGCATATTTTAAGAAGACTCAAGCGTCTAAGCTTGGGGATGCCCAAGGCATCCCCTTCTTCATCGACAACATCATCAGGTTCCTCCCCTGAAACTATATTTTTATTCAATCACATCTTATGTACTTTACTTGGAGCGTCTGTGTGTGCTTTTATTTTTGTTTTGTTATCTTAGTTCTCTGAATAAGTTCATCCTTGTGTGGAGAGAGACACGCTCCGCTGGTTCGTATGAACACATGTGTTCTTAGCTCATAATATTCATGGCGAAGTTTCCTCTTCGTTAAATTGTTATATGGTTGGAATTGGAAAATGCTACATGTAGTAATTGGTAAAATGTCTTGGATAATGTGATACTTGGCAATTGTTGTGCTCATGTTTAAGCTCTTGCATCATATACTTTGCACCTATTAGTGAAGAAATACATAGAGCATGCTAAAATTTGGTTTGCATAATTGGTCTCTCTAAGGTCTAGATAATTTCTAGTGAGTTTGAACAACAAGGAAGACGGTGTAGAGTCTTATAATGTTTACAATATGTCTTTTATGTAAGTTTTGCTGCACCTGTTCATCCTTGAGTTTGCTTCAAATAACCTTGCTAGCCTAAACCTTGTATCGAGAGGGAATACTTCTCATGCATCCAAAATCCTTGAGCCAACCACTATGCCATTTGTGTCCACCATACCTACCTACTACATGGTATTTCTCCGCCATTCCAAAGTAAATTGCTTGAGTGCTACCTTTAAAATTCCATCATTCACCTTTGCAATATATAGCTCATGGGACAAAATAGCCTTAAAAACTATCGTAGTATTGAATATGTACTTATGCACTTTATCTTTTATTAAGTTGCTTGTTGTGCGATAACCATGCTTCTGGGGAACGCCATCAACTATTGTTGAATATCATGTGAGTTGCTATGCATGTCCGTCTTGTCTGAAGGATCTATCATTTTAGTGGTTGGAGCATGCAAAATTGTTAGAGAAGAACATTGGGCCGCTAACTAAAGCCATGAATCATGGTTGAAGTTTCAGTTTTGGACATATATCCTCAATCTCATATGAGAATAATAATCATTGCTACATGCTTATGCATTTAAGAGGAGTCCATTATCTGTTGTCCATGTTGTCCCGGTATGGATGTCTAAGTTGAGAATAATCAAAAGCGAGAAATCCAAAATGCGAGCATTCTCCTTAGACCTTTGTACAGGCGGCATGGAGGTACCCCTTTGTGACACTTGGTTGAAACATGGCATGCAAAGATCCGGTAGTCCAAGCTAAGTAGGACGAGGTGCGGACACTATTAGTATACTATGCATGAGGCTTGCAACTTGTAAGATATAATTTACATAACTCATATGCTTTATTACTACCGTTGACAAAATTGTTTCATGTTTTCAAAATAAAAGCTCTAGCACAAATATAGCAATCGATGCTTTCCTCTTTGAAGGACCTTTCTTTTACTTTTATTGTTGAGTCAGTTTACCTATCTCCCTCCACCTTAAGAAGCAAACACTTGTGCGAACTGTGCATTGATTCCTACATACTTGCATATTGCACTTATTATATTACTTTGCATTGACAACTATCCATGAGATATACATGTTACAAGTTGAAAGCAACCGCTGAAACTTAATCTTCCATTATGTTGCTTCAATGCCTTTACTTTGAATTTATTGCTTTATGAGTTAACTCTTATGCAAGACTTATTTATGCTTGTCTTGAAGTACTATTCATGAAAAGTCTTTGCTTTATGATTCAGTTGTTTACTCATGTCATTACCATTGTTTTGATCGCTGCATTCATTACATATGTTTACAAATAGTATGATCAAGATTATGATGGCATGTCACTTCGAAATTATCTTTGTTATCGTTTTACCTGCTCGGGACGAGCAGAACTAAGCTTGGGGATGCTGATACGTCTCCAACGTATCGATAATTTCTTATGTTCCATGCTACTTTATTGATGATACCTACATGTTTTATGCACATTATATGTCGTATTTACGCATTTTCCGGAACTAACCTATTAACAAGATGCCGAAGTGCCAGTTTTCTGCTGTTTTTGGTTTCAGAAATCCTAGTAACGAAATATTCTCGGAATTGGACGAAATCAACGCCCAGGTTCCTATTTTGCCCGGAAGCATCCAGAACACCCGAGAGCCGCCAGAGGGGGCCCTGTGGGCCCAGATGATAGGGTGGCGCGCCCTGGGCCCTGGCCGCGCCAGCCTATGGTGTCGTCGCCCCTTCGACCCTCCGAGGCTGCCCTTTCGCCATATAAAGCCCTTGCATCGAAAACCCTTACAGGAGCCACGGCACGCGAAACCTTCCGCAGCCGCCGCCATCGCGGGCCAAGATCTGGGGGACAGGAGTCTCTGTTCCGGCACCGCCGGAAGTGCCCCCGGAAGACTTCTCCATCGACACCGCTGCCATCTCCACCGCCATCTTCATCACCGCTGCTGCTCCCATGAGGAGGGAGTAGTTCTCCATTGAGGCTCGGGGCTGTACCGGTAGCTATGTGGTTCATCTCTCTCCTATGTAATTCAATACAATGATCTCATGAGCTGCTTTACATGATTGAGATTCATATGAGTTTTGTATCACTATTCATCTATGTGCTACTCTAGTGATGTTATTAAAGTACTCTATTCCTCCTCCACGTGTGTAATGGTGACAGTGTGTGCACCGTGTGAGTACTTGGCGTAGGCTATGATTATGATCTCTTGTAGATTATGAAGTTAATTATTGCTATGATGGTATTGATGTGTATTATTCCTCCTACATAAGCATGAAGGTGACAGTGTGCATGCTATGTTAGTACTTGGTTTAGTCGTATTGATCTTTCTTGCACTCTAAGGTTATTTAAATATGAACATCTAATTGTGGAGCTTGTTAACTCCGGCATTGAGGGTTCGTGTAATCCTACGCAATGTGTTCATCATCCAACAAGAGAGTGTAGAGTATGCATTTATCTATTCTGTTATGTGATCAAAGTTGAGAGTGTCCACTAGTGAAAGTCTAATCCCTAGGCCTTGTTCCTAAATACTGCTATCATCGCTTGTTACCGTTTTACCGAATTACTACTGCTGTTACTACTGTTTGTTTACTTCCAATATTACTACCATCAACCGCACGCGTAAGCTATTTTCTGGCGCCGTACTACTGCTCATATTCATTCATACCACTTGTATTTCACTATCTCTTCGCCGAACTAGTACACCTATTAGGTGTGTTGGGGACACAAGAGACTTCTTGCTTTGTGGTTGCAGGGTTGCTTGAGAGGGATATCTTTGACCTCTTCCTCCCTGAGTTCGATAAACCTTGGGTGATCCACTTAAGGGAAACTTGCTGCTGTTCTACAAACCTCTGCTCTTGGAGGCCCAACACTGTCTACAAGAATAGAAGCACCCCGTTGCTTCAATACCTTTACTTTGATTTATTGCTTTATGAGTTAACTCTTATGCAAGACTTATTGATGCTTGTCTTGAAGTACTATTCATGAAAAGTCTTTGCTTTATGATTCATTTGTTTACTCATGTCATTACCATTGTTTTGATCGCTGCATTCATTACATATGTTTACAATAGTATGATCAAGGTTATGATGGCATGTCACTCCTGAAATTATCCTTGTTATCGTTTACCTGCTCGGGACGAGCAGAACTAAGCTTGGGGATGCTGATACGTCTCCAACGTATCGATAATTTCTTATGTTCCATGCTACATTATTGATGATATCTACATGTTTTATACACATTATATGTCGTATTTACGCATTTTCCGGCACTAACCTATTAACAAGATGCCGAAGAGCCAGTTGCTGTTTTCTGTTTTTGGTTTCAGAAATCCTAGTAAGGAAATATTCGAATTGGACGAAATCAACGCCCAGGGTCCTATTTTTGCACGAAGCTTCCAGAAGACCGAGGGGGAAAGGAAGTGGGGCCACGAGGCGCCGCCACACCAGGGCGGCGCGGCCCCGGCCCCGCGTGTGGCCCCCGCGTTGCCCTCTTCCGCCTACTTAAAGTCTTCGTCGAACCCCTATACCGAGAGCCACGATACGGAAAACCTTCCAGACGCCGCCGCCGCGAATCCCATCTCGGGGATTCAGGAGATCGCCTCCGGCACCCTGCCGGAGAGGGGAATCATCTCCCGGAGGACTCTTCATCGCCATGATCGCCTCCGGAGTGATGAGTGAGTAGTTCAGCCCTGGACACTGGCGGAGCTCCTTTGGGGCCAAACCGGGCCATGGCCCGCCCATGATTTTTGCAAAAAAAAAATCAACCCCTATGCATCTAAGCCCAGCCCAACAAAGCCTCCACGTTCCCCGTACGCTGCTTCTCGGTCGTCCTGTTTGGTCGCAATGCTCGTTGCCTCGTCCGTTCTCTCTCTTTCCGATTTGACTAGATTTAGCAATTAGAAGCAACAGAGGGGGAATCGGAGTGAGGTGGTGGTCTGGTGGAGCGGAGGAGGAGTAAGCACGACGCAGTCGCACGCCGATAGCGGCGCGGCCGCGGGCACTCATGGCCGCACGGCTGCACCGCATCCGCACGAGCACGGGGCTGGCTGCCGCCGGTGCGCCCCAGCGCTCACGCCCGCGACTAGGACCGAATCAATCCCTTCTTCTCAGCCTGCCATTATGCCAAGGTAATCTTCTTTCGTTCCCCAAATTCTTAGTTACTTAGTTAGTAATTTACAGCTTGTGTTTCATTCACTAAATTGGGGATTTATTCACTTTTGCAAATTGCAACAGCAAACAATAATGGGAAAGTCCAGTGAGAAGAATTGATTTTGTCTTAAAAAGAGAAAGGGATGGGACAAATGAAATGAAGATCCTTTGGTAGCAGCAAATGATATCTTGCCCTTGCTTCAATTGGAACAGAACAACAAAACAATGACGAAGGATTTCTGACAAACGAACCGGTCACTTTTCGAGGTATAGAGTACTTGCAGGAGACCCGGACTGCGCCCTCAGATTTGGCAATATCCACCGGAGCAAAGAGATTCCGTGAGGAGAGCATATTTGTTGTTAGGCCCTATGCAGCCCCATCTACAGAAATATAAACTTTCAGTGAACAAGGCCATCAACGCCGCTTCCAATATAACGGTTTGGTCTCTTTCCATCATGGTTGGAGTACTCGAGGATAAACAATGTGCCTATTGTCTATTTTGCTTCGTGGTCAGCAAGGAGAATACAAGAGGTGGTTCTCATGTCTTCACTATAGATGGATTTGACAAATGGAAGAGGGTCAATAATGGGAAACATTGTGCTTTCTTGACTCACATAGGTTCCAGACCATGCTCGCCACACAACAATGCGCACTAGTTGTCAAGATTTAATGCATCAACCATGCCACATTGAAAATGTAATAGCGGTGAAGGACAAGGAGAAAGTAGAAAGAAATCGCTTGCGGCTGAAAGTCTCAATTGCCGTTGTTAAGTGGCTTGCATTTCAAGCTTGTGCTTTTAGAGGACATGATGAGAGTGCTTTGTCAAAGAATAAAGGGAACTTTCTTGAAATGGTGGACCTTCTTGCAGAATTCAACCCGGAGATTGCCAAAGTTGTGGGAGGGAATGCTCCATACAATGCGAAATACACGTCACCTGAGATTCAGAATGAGATCTTGAGAATATATGCATGCAAAATCAGGAAGCATATTCGTGAGGAAATTGGGGATTCTAAATTCTCTATTTTAGTTGATGAAACATGTGATGTGTCAAAGAGAGAGCAAATGGCTTTGGTTCTAAGATTTGTTGACAAAGATGGTATTTTACAAGAGAGATTCTTTGAGTTGATACTTGTGGCGAACACAAGATCCTTGACGCTAAAAAATGAACTGAGCTCTGTTTTATCAAACCATGGTTTCGATATTCAAAATCTTCGAGGACAAGGTTATGATGGGGCTAGTAATATGAGAGGTGAGTTGAATGGACTGCAAGCTCTTTTCCTCCAAGAATGCCCATATGCTTATTATGTGCACTGTTATGCCCATCGCTTGCAACTTGCTCTAGTTGATGCATCCAAAGAAGTGGTTCCTATTTCCCAGTTTTTTCAGAAATTGATCTTTGTCATCAACACTGTTGACTCCTCTTCGAAGCGTCATGATGAGCTTCATCACGCCCAAGTAGTTGAAATAGAAAATGGAATAGCTAATGCAAGCATCGAGACAGGTCAAGGGGCAAATCAGATCCGCGCACTTAAGCGACCCGGAGACACAAGATGGGGATCTCATTTTGCTTCAGTTTACAGCCTTATGAAGATGTTTGGTGTTGTTTATTCTGCTATCCAAGATATGGCAGCTGATGGATCACTTGGGTCAATACGGGCAGATGCAGACACTTCTTTTAGCTACCTGTCATCCTTTGAGTTCATATTTATCCTATGTTTGACAAAGGAAATATTTGAGATAACTGAAATACTTGGCCAAGCTTTTAAGAAGTCACAAGATATTGTAAATGCTGTTCGCCTAGTATCCTCAACAAAAGAGTGTCTTCAAGAGCTAAGATCGATGATGGCTACCAACAATTCATTGACACTGTTATTGAATTTTGCGTAAGCCACTCCATTGACATTCCCGACTTTGAGGAAACATACATCCCTGCGTGGTGGCCGTGCACGTCATCGCCTGATCGCTCACCAAGGAGCATTACTTTCGAGTGGAAATTTTTCGTGCAACGTTGGACACTCAACTATTTGAATTGAATCGAAGGTTCAACGAGAAGGTAATGGATCTTTTATCTACTAGTGCCACTTTGATTCCTAGAAACAAATTCAAAGGATTCAAAGCTAGTGATATTTGTGAGATGGTGAAAAAGTATTACCCGGCAGATTTCCCGCAAGATATTTATGGATTACAACAACAACTGAAACATTTTGTTTTGGATGCTTCCAAAGATGAGGAGTTGAAGAAAATATCAACCTTGATTGATCTTTGCCGATGCCTTGTGGAGACGGGAAGACATATTATCTACAATTTGATTGATAGATTACTCCGTTTGCTTATTACTCTTCCAGTTTCTACGGCAAGCGCTGAACGTGCATTTTCCAGTTTGAAGATTATTAAAACAAGGTTGCGCAATAAGATGGAAGATGACAATCTGGCCAATAACATGTTAGTTCACATAGAGGGTGCTATTCTGGAGGATTACAAGTATGATGATGTCATTTTTGATTTTAAAAGCATCAAGGATCGGGCAGCTGACTTGTAGTGTGTATCTCCATGTCTAAACACATATATTGTCTAGTTATTTTTGTGTAGCTTCTTTTGCTGTATAGTAGTATTACATATATGGATGCCTCTCCTGATTTTGTAAGCACTGGGACCAAAATGATTTTATTGATGACTAATTTCTAATGAACTGGTGTGCTTGGGAACTTTTTTTTTTGAGTTTCTGTAAGCCGGCCCGCCCAAGAAAAGTTTTCAAGCTCCGCCACTGGCCCTGGACTATGGGTCCATAGCAGTACCTAGATGGTCGTCTTCTCCCTATGTGCTTCATTGTTGGATCTTGTGAGCTGCCTAACATGATCAAGATCATCTATCTGTAATACTATATGTTGTGTTTGTCGGGATCCGATGGATAGAGAATACTATGTTATGGTGATTATCAATCTATTACCTATGTGTTGTTTATGATCTTGCATGCTCTCCGTTATTAGTAGAGGCTCTGGCCAAGTTTTTGCTCTTAACTCCAAGAGGGAGTATTTATGCTCGATAGTGGGTTCATGCCTCCATTAAATCTGGGACAGTGACAGAAAGTTCTAAGGTTGTGGATGTGCTGTTGCCACTAGGGATAAAACATTGATGCTATGTCTAAGGATGTAGTTGTTGATTACATTACGCACCATACTTAATGCAATTGTCTGTTGCTTGCAACTTAATACTGGAAGGGGTTCGGATGATAACCTGAAGGTGGACTTTTTAGGCATAGATGCATGTTGGATAGCGGTCTATGTACTTTGTCGTAATGCCCAATTAAATCTCACTATATTTATCATATCATGTATATGCATTGTTATGCCCTTTTCTATTTGTCAATTGCCCGACTGTAATTTGTTCACCCAACATGCTTTTATCTTATGGGAGAGACACCTCTAGTGAACTGTGGACCCCGGTCCTATTCTTTACATCGCATACAATCTACTGCAATTGTTCTTTACTGTTTTCTTCGCAAACAATCATCTTCCACACAATACGGTTAATCCTTTGTTACAGCAAGCCGGTGAGATTGACAACCTCACTGTTTCGTTGGGGCAAAGTACTTTGGTTGTGTTGTGCAGGTTCCACGTTGGCGCCGGAATCCCTGGTGTTGCGCCGCATCATATTTCGCCGCCATCAACCTTCAACGTGCTTCTTGACTCCTACTGGTCCGATTAAACCTTGGTTTCTTACTGAGGAAACTTGCCACTGTGCGCATCATACCTTCCTCTTGGGGTTTCCAACGGACGTGTACATCTACGCGCATCAAGCGGCTCCCATGAAGGACGTTATCTTTACCAGCAAGGTAGATCACCCCTCTTCTCTTTTGTTTACACATGTATTTTAGTTTCATTATGGATGACACTCCTCCCAAACTTTGCTTACACAAGCCATGGCTAACCGAATCCTCGGGTGCCTTCCAACATTCACATACCATGGAGGAGTGTCTATTTAAAAATTAAGTTGCTTACTGATAAATCAGGGCAAAACATGTGAAGAGAATTATTAATGAAAGTTGTAATTAATTGGGGCTGGGCACCCCGTTGCCAGCTCTTTTTGCAAAATTATTGGATAAGCGGATGTATATGCCACTAGTCCATTGGTGAAAGTCTGCCCAACAAGATTGAAAGATAAAACACCACATACTTCCTCATGAGCTATAAAACATTGACACAAATTGAGAAGTACTTTGAAGGTTTTAAAGGTAGCACATGAAAATTTACTTGGAATGGTTTGAAATGTCATGCATAGGTATTTATGGTGGACACTTTGGAATAACTTGGTTTTCAGGGTTTGGAAGCACGAGCAGCATTCCCGCTCAGTACAAGTGAGGGCTAGCAATAGACTAGGAAGCGACAATCAAGAGAGCAATAACCGTCATAATCATGCTTGCGACAAAATAGAATTAACGGAGGCATAAAAGTGATACAAGAACTCTGAAGCAAAGTAAATCATCGAGGCTTAATTGACTTTTTGTTTTTCAGTCATATGCATGCGTGAGCATGTGCCAAGTCAATTCAAATGAATTATTCAGAGGAGGATACCACAATGTCATACCTATCTATGAATAAAACAATGCAAGCAAATATTTATGACATGCTACTCATTATTAATAAGTTGGAGCTAAACATGAGAGATCATGAACTACTAGACTTTCATTAAATGGCATATACCTCACATGAACCAACTAAGCATGCTCACATGAATGAGTATATGTACAAAAATGAAAACAAATAGAGTTCATACCAGCCTCTCACCACAATCGAGTTGTCGTAGATCGTCATTATTGCCTTTCACTTGTGTGGCTTGAATAATATGAAATGAAAACCAAACTCCAACCACCGGAGACCACTGAACTCCATAATAAACTTTACAAAACCGAAGAAGAACAACAAATATTTTTCGAATTGGAAACAAGAACAAAAGAAAACAGGCAAACAAAGCAAAATCTTTTTGGATATTTGAATAGCAACCCGAATTAAAAACTAAGCAAACTAATACTAAATACTAAATAAATAAATAGAGAGAAACAACAGAAATATTTTTGGTCTTTTCGTGTTTTGGAAAACAGAAATAAACAACAAGCAACAAAAAGAAAGAAAGAAAATCGAAACATGGATATACAAAGTACCGACAAGATATGATATGTAAATGAGTGAGATGTCGATGTACCTCCCCCCAAGCTTAGGCTTTTGGCCTAAGTGGAGATCAACCCCAGCGAGGGTCAGGGTTCCACGCCGGTGGATCATACATGGCGTGGTCGTAATAAGATCCCTGTGCAGAAGAAAAGGATGAAGGTTCCACATGCCCAGAATACTGATGTGAAGAACTTGCTGCGTCGGATGACAAGTCGAGGGGGTCCTCGGCCTCCTCCATGCCGTCCCCTGCTGATGGCCGCACCTCTCTATGTATGCATCAAGTTCATCTTCTGTGACCGACCAACTTTTCCTGGAATCAAGGTTAAACAAAGCAGGTGCAGGCAATCCAACTAGCCTTTCAGATTTAATTACTCTCCACTTTTTCTTGAAAAAGGTTATCTCATAGGACAGGTTATTCAAGTTAGACCAATTAGAAACAAAGTCATGTTTTATCATGGAAACAATATCAAGTTTCTCTACAGAGAGCTGAACATCAAGAGGGTGAGGTTCTACACCATGCATAGCTAGCAAACGAGAGGCAATGAGACCTCCACAAATTCCCCCTTTATCACGGTTAGTAGCAAGCCTAAAAGCTATCAAAGCACCCAAATTATAAGTTCTATCACGTTGCAATGCAGCAGCTAAGAAAACCAAGTCATGGATGGATAACTTATTTGCATTCTTTCTAGCAAGAACGCACTTGGTGATAAAGTAAGCAAAATAGCGAATAGATGGGAGTTGAATACTACGAATTTTACCACTCTCATCCGAGAAGCTTCTCCCTTGACAGATCATCTCGTATAGATTCAAGAGTTGCGGTGGCAGCCCCCTAATCTTCTCACGTGATCCCCACTGTGGCACTTTAATAGCTGCACAAAAATCATCAAAGGGCAAGTTGATAGTTTTATTGTAGATTTTATATTGAACCATGGGGTTAGGTTGGGACCAATGGTATTCAAAATCCTGCACCACTGACATGGTTAGTTTTGCATATTGGTAAGGTTCACCAACAACAAAATCTTCTAACCCTGCATTAGAAATTAGATTTTGAACATCCTGAAAAATTCCTGCACTCTTCATGAAATCGGTGCATGGGTAGTAGGAGGGGAATACCCCCTCTTCACGGTGGACTCTCATAACTTCATGCACCTCCAATTAATGTTGGTTGAGTTGGTGCCTATTCCACTCCATTTTCAGCAAAGATGGGCTGAGCAAGGAGATCGAAAATTTCGAGCAAGAACAGCAAGAAAATCGGGTTTGAACAATGGTGTCGTGTTTTCTCGTGGAAGAGAGTGGAGTGGTAGGTGGATGAGTGAGTGGGGGCCAGGTGGGGTCCACACCACAGGGCGGCGCGCCCCCCTTGCTGGCCGCGCCAGCACATGGGGTGCAGCCCTGGGGTGCCCCACTGGTCAGCCCCAGGCACTCCCAGGTTGAAATTTAAAAATAGGACCAGTGGTATAATTTTTGTAAATTTTTGAAAACTTCGAAAAATGCACATTTTTGGGTGTTAAAATAACTGTTTCAGGGCAGAAAAAGATTTTCAAAATTTTAAACAACTAAAGCATCTTGCAAAACAAGTAGTACTACAGAAAGTAAAACAAGTGTGGAGAAATAAAGAAATGTTGTTTAGCTCTTCCATGCATTTAAAATATACTTGTTAACAAGGTTGATCAAGTCTTGCCACCAAATAAATTTTACATGACATAAGAAGAAATAAACCTCAAATCAATCATGTTACCTTATATTGTATTGATATGGATCCAATCATAATATTTTGATATCCTTCTTTAGGCTCATATATAGGACAATCAATAACTCCCACTTTGATAGTTCTCAAATTAGAAATTGTATTAACTCCATATACTTTATCAATCTTCTTGGGAAAATAAACAGTATGCTCCTTGTCATCAACATTGAAAGTAACTTTTCCTTTATTGCAATCAATAACAGCCCCTGCAGTGTTAAGAAAAGGTCTTCCAAGAATAATAGACATATTATCATCTTCAGGCATTTCCAACACAACAAAATCAGTTAATATTAAGCAATTATTAGCAACTTGAACAGGAACATCCTCACATATACCAACAGGAACAACAGTAGATTTATCAACCATTTGCAAAGATATATCAGTTGGTATCAACTTATCTAAATCAAGTCTCTTGTAAAGAGAAAAAGGCATAACACTAACTCCTGCTCCCAAATCACATAGAGCAGTTCTAACATAATTACTCTTGATGGAACAAGGGATATTCGGTATACCTGGGTCTCCCAGCTTCTTTGGAACCTTGCCATTGAAAGAGTAATTAGCAAGCATAGTGGAAATCTCCTCATTAGGAATTTTCCTTTTGTTAGAGACAATGTCTTTCATATATTTTGAATAAGGAGGCAATTTAATAACATCAGTCAAAGGGATTTGCAAGAACAAAGGTTTCATCCAATCACAAAATTTATTATAGTGTTCTTCCTCCTTTGATTTTAGTTTCTTAACAGGAAAAGGCATTTGCTTTTGAACCCAAGGTTCTCTTTCATTACCATGTTTCTTAGCAATGAAATCTTCTTTAGTGTACTTTTTATTTTTAGCATGCTTTTCAGGTTCATCTTCAACCTCTTCTTTATCAGAAACATCATTCTTATTATTATCTTTATCATGTTCATTACCACTTTCAGTTTCAGCATCAAAAATAGAAATACTATTAGGATCATTAACAGGTTCAGAAGATTCTACAACAGTTTTATGTTTCTTCTTCTTTTTCTTAAAAGGAGCACTAGTTTCTTTAGTTCGTTGAGGATCTTGTTCAACTCTTTTGGGATGCCCCTCAGGATATAGAGGATCCTGAGTAGAAACACCACCTCTAGTTGTTACTTCATAAGCATGTTTTTCTTTAGAAGTATTTTTTAACAAGTCATTTTGCACTTTAGTGAGTTGATCAATTTGAGTTTGAACCATATGAAAATGTTTAACAAGCATCTTAACATCATTGGAGGTTCTCTCCACAATATCATGCAATTTACTAATAGCTTGAGAATTTTCCATTAAATGATTCTCTACTCTCATATTAAAGTTATCTTGCTTAACAACATAATTATCAAATTCATCTAAACATTGACCAGGAGGTTTTGAGTAAGGAATGTCTCCTTTATCAAAGCGTTGAAGAGAATGTACCTCAATTGTGGATGAAGGGGGAGTTA
This sequence comes from Lolium multiflorum, assembly GCA_030979885.1. NCBI lineage: Eukaryota > Viridiplantae > Streptophyta > Magnoliopsida > Poales > Poaceae > Lolium > Lolium multiflorum. The sequence goes on along the minus strand of CM061753.1, from coordinate 216,060,163 downwards.
TCTTACATAAATCTTCTATGGGAGGTAAATTCTTCACATCTTCAGATTTAATACCTTTCTCTTTAAGAGATTTCTTGGCTTCCCTCATATCTTCATCATTTAATTCAATCATACCCCTCTTCTTCAATATTGGTGTTGGGGTTGGTTCAGGTGTAGTCCAATCATCATGATTTTGGCTTATTCTAGCCATTAATTCTTCAGCTTCGTCTGGAGTTCTTTTCCTGAAAACACAACCAGCACAACTATCCAGGTATGCCCTAGACTCAATGGTTAGTCCACCATAAAATATATCAAGTAAGTCATGCTTTTCCAAATCATGTCCATGCCGAGCTCTAAGAAGAGAGCAAAACCTTGCCCAAGCTTCAGGCAATTTCTCTCCATCTTCCTGGTCAAAACTATAAATTTTCTGCAAAGCAATATGTTGAGCACTAGCAGGAAAATATTTTCGAAAGAAAACATCAAGCAAACTACTTGGACTATCAATAGAATCAGGAGGCAAACTATTATACCAAGTTTTAGCATCATCCTTTAATGAGAAAGGAAATTTTTTGGCAACAAAATAAGTACGCTTCTTGATATCATCAGAAAACAAGCTACTCAAAGTAGAAAGCTCATTCATGTGCTCTACAGCACTTTCTTTTTCAGTACCACAAAAAGGTGTTTTCTCAACAATAGATATATGAGATAAATCAAGAGAAAAATCATAATCCTTATCCTTAATGTTTATAGGAGATGTAGCAAATTTAGGATCAGGAGACAGTTTATATCTAACAGCATGTTGTGCAAGAAGCTTTTTAATGTTACTTGCACCAGTAGTAGCATTACATTTATCAATAAAATCATCATCAAGTTCCACATAATCTTCATCAGGATCATCACTAGAGTGTTCAACAGACTCAGGTGAATTAATAGGTGTAACAGTATTTTCATTAGGAATTTCAGTACTTTCAATTTGTCTAGACCTAGCAATTGTAGCATCTAGAAAAGGACCTAATGAACCATTATCTTCAAGCACAGAAGAAGCATCATCAAAATTATAAGAGGAATTTTCAGATTCAGTAGAAGTACCAACACGTGAAGCTTGTGGTGGTGAAACAAGTTGACTTATCACAGATGGTGAATCAAGAGCAGCAGATGTACTCAAAGTTGTACCTTTTCTTGTAGTGGATGGTAATATGGCGACTTTAGCATCGCGAGTTTTACCCATGATGGAGGATTTGCAGCGAACAATATCAATTCAGGTGAACTTGCAAATAAATCTATGCTCCCCGGCAACGGCGCCAGAAAATAGTCTTGATGACCCACAAGTATAGGGAATCGCAACAGTCTTCGAGGGAAGTAAACCCAATTTATTGATTCGACACAAGGGGAGCCAAAGAATATTTGTAAGCCTTAATAGCGGAGTTGTCAATTCAGATGCACCTGGAAACAGACTTGCTCGCAATAGTTTATCGGTAACAGTTTTATAGCAGATAGTGAAATATAAGCAGCAGAGTAATAAAGACAGCAGTAATGATTTTAGTAAACAACAGGATTAAAATATTGTAGGCATAGGGATGGATGAACGGGCGCTGCATGGATAAGATAACTCATGTAATAATCAAGACTAGGCATTTGCAGATAATAATAAAACAGTATCCAAGTACTAAATAACCATAGGCATGTGTTCCGTATATAGTCGTACGTGCTCACAATGAGAAACTTGCACAACATGTTTTGTCCTACCAGCCGGTGGCAGCCGTGCCTCTAGGGAAACTACTGGTAATTAAGGTACTCTTTTTAATAGAGTACCGGAGCAAAGCATTAACATTCCGTGAACACATGTGATCCTCATATCACAGCCTTCCCCTCCGGTTGTCCCAATTTCTGTCACTTTGGGGCCTCGGGTTTCGGACAGCAATATGTGTATACAACTTGCAGGTAAGATCATAAAACAATGAATATCATCATGAATCAATAACATGTTCAGATCTGAAATCATGGCACTCAGGCCCTAAGTGACAAGCATTAAGCATAACAAGTTGCAACAATATCATAAAAGTACCAACAACGGATACTAGGCACCATGCCCTAACAATCTTATGGCTATTACATGAACAATCTCATCCAATCCCTACCATCCCCTTCAGCCTACAACGGGGATTTACTCACACATGGATGGGGGAAACATGGATGGTCGATGGAGAGGTGTCGGTGGCGATGATGGCGATGATCTCTCCACCCCTCTCCGGCAGGGTGCCGAACGGAGTTTGATCCTGAGATTGGGTTTTCGATGGCGGCGGAGTTCTGGATGTCTTCTGGAAAATTGGTCGAACCCCCGTGCGTTTTTAGGTCAAGGGCTTTAAGTAGTCCAGAGGGGAGCGTCGGGGGCTGGCCGAGGCGGCGTCCCCATGTGGCGGCGCGGCCATGGGCCCACCGCGCCGCCACGTGGTGTGCGCGCCTCGTGCCCCCCTCCATCACGTCTTCTGGCTCCGTGGGTCTTCTGTAAAAATAGGCCCATTGCAATTATTTCCGGAGATTTTCCTGAAAGTTGATTTTCTGCACAAAAATAAGACATTAGGGAAACAGCGTTAGTCCGTGTTAGTTGTATCCAAAATACAGGCAAAACAATAGCAAAAGTGCGGGAAAGTAGATACGGTCCTGATGGTTGCTCAGGATATCTTGTGCCAGGCTGGTTGGCGGCATACTAGAAGGCTATGTTGATGTGTAGCCATAGTATGAGTTGTTTTAGATGGTTGATTTTTGTATCAATCCTCGGTGATGCGTGAGTTGTAATCGTTACTAGTCCGACTTGTTATCTAATAAATGGCCGTGTGCATCGTCGTCATGATGCAGAAGCCGGGGTATACCCCATTTCGAAAAAAATAGACAATGTAATGCAAAGGGCATCCTCTCCGCCCCACTCTATAGTCAAAATCAGTCAGGTTAAGGCATGTACAATGATTTTATATTAGAGATGTCACATATAACACATTAACACCATTGGAGAGTTGGAACTTGGAGGTGAGAGAAACAAACTAAAGAGGGTTGTCTCCTCTGAAGTAAGAGATCATCTATTAATAAAAAAAATAAGACATTTTTCTCCATTGTATGAATATCTTATCTTTGACGGTATTTTCTCGTTCATTATTAATCATGACATAATTTAATGAGCATGTGAAACATAATTATAGGGCATAACGCTAAGAGATAATCTATTAATTGTATAACATGTTATTTTGTCTTCTATAATCACATGCAATAAGTAAGTCTTATCAACCTTCGTACATGCCCTTATCTTTACCATTTTTTTAGTCCCATGCTTTCGCAGGCTTATGCATTTGTATCTTCAGAGTTCTTTGACCTGAATGACCCTTTCCTAAACTCTAAACCACTTGTGGCCGTCCTCAAAACTTTAAAACTTTTATGGCTCCTCTTGATCATGCCATGTTGGATGGTTTAAATGATGTACATATGCCAAGCCATTTAGTTTGACTAGTTTTTGTTGAATCTAGTCACCCAAAACGTCGTGATCTAGCTGGTTTTTTTTTTCTACCTAGAGGGTTTGAGAAATTTTTAAGAGGGTCTAACATCTTTGAGTCCAGCTATATTAGATGGCATGATCTAACTAAAGTAGCCAACCAAACGTACATGGCTTAATTAGCTGTTTTTGATCCATCCTCGACTAGAAATGGTTAAGAGCATCTCCACTCGTGCCCCCGTCGAGGCCCCCGGCGAGCGTTTTTTCCATCCGGACGTAATTCGGCTCGCCGCGCCCCGGTTCCTCGCTGTCCGGATTTGGCCCTTCATCCATCCGGCGAGCCCACGCCACCCCCGCCTCGCTCGGGACTCCGGACGAAACGAAAGCGCGCGAAACGTTCCCGCGCGTCTGGTGGCCCCAACTTGTCGGCGAGAGACACCGATCGTCGTCCTCATCGCATCGTCTTCCGCGCGCTGTAAAAGCCTGCCGCCGGTCAGCATTCGCCGGACGCGTAGCTTCCACGCGGCGAGTTAATGCCGTCGCCTCGGTTTCATGCGCGCCTACCGCTATTTATCGCCGAACTACCCCGGCTGCCCCGCATTCACCTCCTCGCTCGTCTTCCCCCAAATCATCCCCGAACTCGAAGGAACCAGCAATGGCGAACGACGGTGCGGCCAACAACGGCTTCGGCCGCCGCTCTCTCCACCAATGGGAGGGGCGACTCCTGCACGCGGCGGGCTACCCTGCGCCGCCGGACTTCCGCGCGCCGGGAGGCTGGAGGCTGAGCGCAGGCGGCGTGCCGATCCCGCCGCCGCCAACGGGTGGCGGCGCACTCGAAACGGCGATCGAGGAGGTGCTCGTCACTCTCAGTGACGAGCAGCGCGCGGATCCGCGCTTCTTCCCCGACAACCACGAAGCGTGGATCGCGTTCTTCCGGCGAAGGTACGAACGCGAACTCGCCGCTTACGACGGCCCTCCTCCTCCTCCGGCAAGGAACAACGCCGCCGGCCGCCGCCGATGGTGGAGCGCGCCCAACCGCACCCTCGAGAATGTGCTCGCGCACATCGAGGACGGGAACTCCCCTGTCCTGGGGATGCCGCCGCCGGTGGCGGCTACCGTGTCGCGCCGGCACGGTAGTTCCTGGATACCGAGGAGGATGGCGCCGTCCTCTTCGTCGTCGGGCTCGAGATCGGCGTCTAGGTCCGGCGGGTCGACGCCGGCCACCGTCAAGAAGGAGTGGCCGTCTCCGGCCACCGTGAAGAAGGAGCCGACGTCTCCACCGCCGACCAGAGGGCGCAGCAGCGGCGCGCCGTCATCCGCGACCAGCCCTCCTCGCCGCAACGCGGGCGGAAGAGGAAGACGGCGAAGAATGAGGCCGCCGCGGCCGCCGCCAACCAGCTCGCCGAGGAGGAGGCGAAGCGCGCGGAGGACGCCGCGGTGGCGGAGGCGATCGCCAGGTCGCTGAAGGACCTGGTGCCCGCCGACAACAGCCTCCCCATCGACGCCGCACTGGAGTGGTCCAGGCGCGACTGGGAGCGCCAGGAGGCGGAGCAGCAGCGGGATGTTGGATCTGGCCGCCGCGCGACAACTCGCCGCCCGCGCCGCCGCACCGCCGTCCTCGCGGAACGCCGCGCCCAGGGAGGTGATCAAGCTCGAGGAGAGCAGCGACGACGACATCTACCGGCCGTCGCCTCCACGCGCCGGCGACGCTGGCCAGGGCACGAGCCGCTGGTACGAGGCGCCGCCGCCCCAGGACGACGCCGGCTCCAGCGACGACGACGACGGCGGCGACTACACGACCTTCTACCGCCATTTCGGCATGTAGGAGGCCGCTTTTAGTTTTAGTATTAGTTTGCCAATCGCCGAATTCAAATATATGTACGAATTCGGCCTATTTATGTACGAACTCGCCTCTATATGTTAAATATCATTAAATTTCGCTTATGTTTGAACGAATTCGCCTATTTTGTCTGAATTCGTCGTATTACGTTGCATCCATCCTGGGCTCGCGGCTGGGAAAATGGGCCTCCCCACGCCAAATCTTCCTCCAATCCGGACGAAAATTTCACCGGATTTGGACGTAGGGAGCCCAAACGAGTGGGGATGCTCTAAGTCTAGTGACTCAAACTAGTCATCCAACATGGCCTGACTACAAGGATCCATGATCAGAAACCACAACGGTACCTTTGTAACTTCTCACAGCTGGGTGCTTGAAGAGGTTGCGGTGCCAAAACTTGCGGAAGCACATGCTGATACTCGTTTTTATTAATAAAGTGCTGAATTTTTTAAAATAAATAAGCCATAGTTGAAGTTTTAAAGTTTTAGAAGGTTATTTAGAGTATGAAAATGGATCATTTAGGTAAGTACCTCGTATCTCCATCTTTCCGATGAGCGGTAGTTCTCCCAGTGCAATTGCTGGCACAGACACATTTGTCAGCGAGGAATGCGCTCTTCGTCGATCGATCGGTCGTGGCCCTACGGCATGGACTACTAATAATGCGGCCCGATATTCTCGCTAGAAGTTCACGCACGTCCGTACCAGCGATCAGCCAGCGTACGTGATCGATGACCTGGCTGTCTAGCTGACTGGAACTTGACGCACGTCCGTACCAGCATGAGGCAAGCATGCATATTCACCGCCTGAGCGTGAGGCATGGATTTTTTTTTTTGAATTTTGCACGGATTATGGAAAGATGCAGGGGGAGAGAAATGTTTTCTATGGGGGGCAGTCTCATCGTCAGCTTTCCACGAAGTACCTTTGCTTCTTTCTCTTTGCACGTCCTGGTGCTATAAGAATATTTTTCATCCAATGGTCAAATATGGAAACATATACAAAACCATAAGTGAGTTCGGTCGGCTAAAAGGCTGATCTTCAATTACTATTATTTTTGCGAAAATTAATTATCGATAGTAGTACAAATAACCCTAAAAGAAATTGTAAATATGTACTCAGCCCATCTAGCGGCGACTATAGACACTCGCACAAGTTGAAGGAGCGTCGTCGTCTTCGCCTCCATCACCGGAGTTGAGTAAAGCTTGTCGCAGTAGAGGTTGTTGTACTAGATAGACGGAAAATCGTCGTGTTAAGGCTCCAAATAACCAACACACCCGAGCAGCAACCATCACCAATAATGATAATAGTAGATCGAAAGAGACTGACATGAAAGCACACCAACGAAGAAGAAAACCGATCGGATCCCAGGAGATCCACCGGACACATGATTCCATGCGTTCTAAACTAGCGTTAAACGCACCAGTGGAGCGATGTATGGTGGGGCGGACCTTATTTGACTTCAGGATATAACCACCGCCTCAACATCCCAAAAAATATATTGAAAAAAATGTAAATAAAGAACAGAAACTTCGAGGGGCTATGGTCTGCCACACCTCCAACACCCCAAGCCCACCAGAGACGGAGCGGACCGACGGCATCGCCGGCAAAGAGAACGGAACCCTAGATGGGTTTGTGGATGTCGCCTTCTGGTCGTGAAAGTATAGAGATGGTAAACCTAGAGGGGGGGTGAATAGGTTTCTACAGATTTTAATTCTTTCTTTGCAATATTAGGCTTTGCGGAATATAAAGGTGAGCCTAATGCAAACTAGGTGAGGCAACCTATATGAGGATACAACTAACTCGAGCACGAAGGCTCTCACAGGCAGTTAAATCACAAGTAAGGAGTTCGGTTAGAGATAACCGATAGCACGCGGAGACGAGGATGTATTCCCGTGTTCCCTTGCTTTGCAACAAGGTACGTCACGTTTGGAGGAGTGGAGGTCCCACGAAGGATTCCCCGCGCCACGAAGGCTCACCCTATTCTCCGGAGCCTATCCCACGAAGGAATAGCTCTCTCACTTGTGGTAGACTTTGAGGTAGCCTCCAAACCTTCACAATCTTGCCCGGAGCAGATCCACAGCCCGGATGCTTCCGGACTTCTCTTGCCCACCTAGGGTTTCCAAGGAACCCTAGGAAGCAAGCTTCTTGATGAATACAAGGGGGAATGAGATTTGGCTTGGTAGAACGGTAGATCGGGTCCTCCTCTATCGTTTCCCCGGAGGGATTTGAGTTTGGGTGGAGGAGGAGGGAGATCTGAGGCTTTTGGTGTTTCTAACAATGGAGTATGAGAGAAGGAGCTCAAGAACAGCTTGTAGTGTAGTGCCTAACTGTCTAGAGGTAGGAGAAGGGCTATTTATAGTGTTCTTTGAAATATGGCCGTTGGCCACTTGCCACCTCAGCTTTTCCTCGACAAACCCGGTTCAACCGGACCAGGGACCGGACTGCCCGGTGCAGAGGCCGGTCGGACCGGGCTGGTGACCGGAGCTTCTTTTCGTCGTCCAGAGGCTCCTCCGGTTGGCGCCCGGTTGGCGACCGGTCGACCGGGCCGTGCGCCGGACTCGCCGGTCTGTAGGCCGGCTGACCGGTCGGCAACCGGATTTGCTGTGTTCTTGTGTGGAGCCCGGTTGGCGACCGGTCGACCGGGTCGTGCGCCGGATGCTCCGGTTGGCGACCGGTGGACCGAGCTGCGCGCCGGACTGGCCGGTTGCTGGCCCGGTTGGACCGGGCTGCAGACCGGATTTCTGCTGTAGACCCCTTTTCGATTGTTGTTGAAGTGGGGGTCTCCTTTAGCCTTCTTGTTCCTTTGATACACCATTTATGCCTCATTGCCTAAAACCTGAGATTATCCTTATAAACATATTAGGCCAAATACTCTAGCACGGTGTCATTGTTACCAAAATAATGGATAAGGGTAAAATACCCTTACAATCTCCCCCTTTTTGGTATACGATGACAAACCGAGCTAGAGTCACAAATAGATATTATGATAAGCTCTAAACCTTGATTCCATATAAGATATTACGACAGCTCCCCCATAATGTGTGCACTTGGAGAATTTGCGTTTGAATGCAAAGTGCACCATTTGTTGAACATGAGAAGCTCCCCCAATATCTTTAGGAAACAAGCATGGTATGGAGATGTGTATATCAAGATATATAAGCATAGCACACATAATCATCCTAACATAGAGTAGCACACATAATAGTCGTCCATACACATCCATACACGAATTATTGGAAGTAGCAAATGGTTCTTGAAAAACTCAAAGCAAATAAGCACAAGCCATATAAAATCCAAATAAAGCAACTCCCATGGCTTGTGATAATCAAAGAACCCCGTGGTTCCTAGACTCTACTCTCTTCTCCCCCTTTGGCATCGGAACACCAAAAAGGCGAAGAAAAGGTAGAGATGCTATCGCACCCATCAATAGAACTCATGCCCGGAGGAGTAGGAGCTCGCGCCCTCATCGCGCGAAGCCGCATCACCTTCATCTTCATCACCACCATCACCAGGAGGAGTAGGAGCACGAGCAGTCCTAGGAGGGAGGCTACCATGAGCATACATGGAGAAGTCGAAGTTCTGGATCATCTCATCGGTAAGTAGAGGCATCTCCCACTGAGGTGCAACCACAGGCTCCATCTCCGGTCCAGAAGGAGGAACAGGGTGGTTCCGTGAAGCCATGAACTCATTCTGTCGCCTCCGTGTCTCCTGGTTCATAGTAAGGCTCTGATGTGCAACATCATTGGTGTTCTTGCACATTTGCCACATGCTGGAGAAGAAGCGAGCGGCACCATGCTTGGGGCGCCGAGAGTAGCTGGAGCTAGCATCATGATCATGGCGTTCCTTGGAACGGCGCTCAGTGGTGGGCATCATGGAGGGAACATCCGGACGAGTGGCCTCCTGAGTGGGAATCTTGAAGGGGTCCATGATGACTTTTTCACCAAGAGTGTTGAGAGGAGCGGGAACAATGTAGTTGATGAGCCGCTGAACATACTGAGCATAGTTGGGAGTCATGCGGTCCATAACTGCACGCTTCAGTTCACAGTGAATAAGATCGCAGCCATCAATCTTCCTTACCCTGTTAGGATGACAATAGTACATCAGATTGAGATGATAGTTCCTGACTTCACTGGTGTCGCCAGACTTGCTGATGAGGTTCTCACGGAACATCTTGGCAAGGACAAGGTATGAGTAGTACATCCCAGAGATAGTGGGAGGTCCAGGTATAGGGTTCGCAGGATAGCAGAAAGAGATGTCACCCTTAGTAAGCTTGGACCGTGAATGAATCTTGTATCCTGGAGCACTGTCACCACCACAACCCATAGCTGCACGGAACTGAGAGTAGGTGCATGAGTACTTTCTCTTGCCAGTCATCCAGGTGATGGTGCGGTCCTCATCATCATGGAAGAAAACGGTGCAGTGGAACTGACGGACAAGGAGGGGACAAAAGGTAGGATCCTCTTGTTGATCATCGGGCTTGAGGCACACGAGGTCATATAGTCCCATACCCTTCAAGGTTTCAACCACAAAGCGGTACTTTGTGGCCTCATGCAAGGCAAGCTCGACAGGATTGATGGCCTTGGGTGATACAATATCACCATTCTTCATAAACTCATGAGAATCATAGTAACCATCCCATAGGACTGCTTGAGTCTTGGTCCAGAAGAACTTGTCCCCTTGAGTGTAAGTCCGTTGCTCAAAGCGATACGGATTCACCGTTCTCAAAGCTGCCACTCAAGACGGTTTATTGATTCGACACATTGAAAGTTGGAATACTTATAAGCCCTTCCACTAGCACAACAACAGGGGTGATGTGAAAGTAGCAGTGATATGAGAGCAATAGTAAAAGTAAGCAGCAGAGTAGTAATATGAGAGCAATGGTACCAGAAAATAGTTGACATGTAGAACGAGTATATGATGATGAAAGATGGACCGGGGTTCCCAGCTATCTACACTAGTGGCAACTCTCCAATAACAAATGTGGGTGAACAAATTACAGTTGGGCAATTGATAGGATTGATAAGGCATTAAGAAAGAACATCAATTCATTAATCATGTAGGCATGTTTTCCATATTTAGTCGTACGTGCTCGCAATGAGAAACTTGCACAACATCTATTGTCCTACCAGCCGGTGGCAGCCGAGCCTCAAGGGAATCTACTGGATATTAAGGTACTCCTTTTAATAGAGCACCGAGCAAAGCATTAACACTCCGTGAAAACATGTGTCCCTCACATCACCGCCATCCCCTCCGGTTGTCCCGATTTCTGTCACTTCGGGGCCTTTGGTTCCGGACAGTGACATGTGCATACAACTTGTAGATACAATCTAAGCAATAATTATAGAGCTCAAATCTAAGATCATGCCACTCGGGCCCTAGTGACAAGCATTAAGCATAACAAGATTGCAGCAACAATAACTTCACAAACTTTATAGATAGACTAATCATAATGTATCATCCATCGGATCCCAACAAACACAACACCGATTACATCAGATGAATCTCAATCATGTAAGGCAGCTCATGAGATCATTGTATTGAAGTACATGGGAGAGAATACCAACTAGCTACAGCTAGAACCCGTAGTCCATGGGGGAACTACTCACGGAGCATGATGGAGGCGGTGGCGTTGATGGAGATGGCTTCCGGGGCACTTCCCCGTCCCGGCAGGGTGCCGGGACAGAGACTTCTGTCCCGAATTGGAGTTTCGCGATGGTGGCGGCGCCCTGGAGTCTTTCTGGAGTTTCGTCAAGAGGTACGGTGTTTTTAGGTCGAAAGAGATTTTATAGGCGAAGAGGCGGCGCGAGGGGGCACCAGGCGGCTCACCACAGGCCGGCGCGGCCCAGGCCACCGCGCCACCCTATGGTGTGGTGGCCCTCCTGGCCCCTCTCCGACTCTTCTTCGGTGCTGGACCCTTCCGGAAAAATAGGAGGTTTTCGTTCGAATTCCGAGAATATTGCCCGAACAGCCTTTCTGGAACCAAAAATAACAGAAAACAGGAACTGGCACTGGGGCATCTTGTTAATAGGTTAGTTCCGGAAAATGCATAAAAACATTATAAAGTACGAGCAAAACATGTAAGTATTGTCATAAAACAAGCATGGAACATCAGAAATTATAGATACGTTGAAGACGTATCAAGCATCCCCAAGCTTAGTTCCTGCTCGCCTCGAGTAGGTAAACGATAAAAAGAGTAATTTCTGTAGTGACATGCTACTTACATAACCTTGATCATACTATTACAAAGCATATGAAATGAATGAAGTGACTCAAGGCAATGATTTATAGTTGCTAACAAATAGGTAACATATAGCAAAACTTTTCATGAATAGTACTTTCAAGACAAGCATCAAAAGTCTTGCACAAGAGTTAACTCATAAAGCAATAAATTCAAAGTAAAGGCATCGAAGCAACACAGAGGAAGATTTAAGTTTCAGCAGTTGCTTTCAACTTTCAACATGTATATCTCATGGATAATTGTCAACACAAAGTAATATGATGAATGCAAATAAGCAAGTATGTAAGAATCAATGCACAGTTGACACAAGTGTTGGCTTCTAAGATGGAAGGAAGTAGGTAAACTGACTCAACATAAAGTAAAAGAATGGCCCTTCAAAGAGGAAAGCATCGATTGCTATATTTGTGCTAGAGCTTTGGTTTTGAAAACATAAAGAGAGCATAAAAGTAAAGTTTTGAGAGGTGTTTGTTGTTGTCAACGAATGGTAGTGGGCACTCTAACCCCCTTGCTAGACAAACCTTCAAGAGCGGCTCCCATGAATTATTTTTATTTTTGGGTGGCACTCCTTCCAACCTTTCTTTCACAAACCATGGCTAACCGAATCCTCGGGTGCCTGCAACAATCTCATACCATGAAGGAGTGCCCTTTTATTTTAGTTTTATTATGATGACACTCCTCCCCACCTTTGCTTACACAAGCCATGGCTAACCGAATCCTCGGGTGCCGTCCAACAATCACATACCATGGAGGAGTGTCTATTTTTGTTAATTAATTTGGGACTGGGAATCCCATTGCCAGCTTTTTGCAAAATTATTGGATAAGCGGATGAAGCCACTAGTCCATTGGTGAAAGTTGCCCAACAAGATTGAAAGATAAACACCACATACTTCCTCATGAGCTATAAAACATTGACACAAATCAGAGGTAATAAATTTTGAATTGTTTAAAGGTAGCACTCAAGCAATTTACTTTGGAATGGCAGAAAATACCACATAGTAGGTAGGTATGGTGGACACAGATGGCATAGGTTTTGGCTCAAGGTTTTGGATGCACGAGAAGTATTCCCTCTCGATACAAGGCTTAGGCTAGCAAGGTTGTTTGAAGCAAACACAAGTATGAACCGGTACAACAAAACTTACATAAGAACATATCGCAAGCATTATAATACTCTACACTGTCTTCCTTGTTGCTCAAACACTTTTACCAGAAAATATCTAGACCTTAAGAGAGATCAATTATGCAAACCAATTTTAACAAGCTCTACGGTAGTTCTCCACTAATAGGTTTAAACTACATGAAAAAAACTTAATCATGATCTACTTGAGAGCTCAAAACAATTGCCAAGTGTCAAATTATTCAAGACATTATGAGGCATTTTCTATTTCCAACCAAATACCAATAAGTATTGTAGCTTCCAACTTTTATCATTGAACATTAAAAGTAAAACGAAGAACAAGTGTTCATATGAAAAAGCGGAGCGTGTCTCTCTCCCAAACAAGGATTGCTAGGATCCATCTTTATTCAAACACAAACAAAAATAAAAACACACAAACGCTCCAAGTAAAGCACATATGATGTGACTGAATAAAAATATAGTTTCAATAGAAGAAACCTGATAAGTTGATGAAGAAGGGGATGCCTTGGGCATCCCCAAGCTTAGACGCATGAGTCTCCTTGAAATATGCAGGGATGAACCACGGGGGCATCCCCAAGCTTAGAATTTTCACTCTTCTTGATCATATATCATCCTCCTCTCTTGACCCTTGAAAACTTCCTTCACACCAAACTTCTCATAAACTTCATTAGAGGGGTTAGTAAAAACTTTAATCCACCTTGGTCCTGTAGTGACACATTGCAAGAACTCAATAAAACATTAGCTACAGCTCTCCACGTCTAGAAAGCCTCACTTAAAGTCCACAAGAGACAATGCAAAAAATAGAGACAGAATCTGCCAAAACAGAACAGCCAGTAAACACGAATTTTAAAATGGTACTTCCGTTGCTCAAATCAGAAAACTCAAAACTAATGAAAGTTGTGTACATATCTGAGGATCACGCACGTAAATTGGCAGATTTTTCTGAGTTTCCTACAGAGAAATAAGCCCAGATCCGTGACAGATAGAAATCTGTTTCTGCGCAGAAATCCAAATCTAGTATCAACCTTCGATTAGAGGCTTCACTTGGCACAACAAAACACAAAACTAATATAAGGAGAGGTTGCTACAGTAGTAAACAACTTCCAAGACACAAATATAAAACAAATTACTGTAGCAAAATAACACATGGGTTATCTCCCAAGAAGTTCTTTCTTTATAGCCATCAAGATGGGCTCAGCAGTTTTAATGATGCACCCTGCCAAAACCCACCGGCGGGCAATGGTTAAGCAACACGAAGAGCCGGGAGGCTCCCAAGGCCGCTTAGTGGACCCTGGCACCTCGCGTCGTCCCGCAAGTCTTCCAGCCACGTCCTGGCGGTTGCTAGGGCGTGCCACCTGACCTAGACCCGATCAGGAAGGTGTTAGAGTGCTTCGATTGTTCCTGCATGGTAGACACGTAAACATTAAATACGAGCCCTATCGGCTCTCAGCCCTTGGATCGGCTCAAAGAGCCGATCGCCCCATGGTTCACGTTGGATTTGCAATGACATGGGGATCCTGCTTGATCAAAACAAAGCTAAACCGATCTACGACAGTTTAGGGTTCTCACCGCATAACCGGAACATCCTACGTGTGATCGGGCCTAGCAGATACGAAAGATGATGCAAACTACCCCTACGAGAGGCCTAAAAACCAACATAACGTTGATTCCCGGAACATCCCTTGTAGGGACGGTAAACAACACCTAACGCGCTACCGGATCGTCCGACCCCAGCATAAGGCCTAACTATGCAGATATTAAACTAATGCGGAGCAAGGAGCAACTATAACAGATCGAATCTACTAAGTAACGAACAAGCAAGATGCTGCCCTTACACCCATATAGGTGTAAGGGCAGCTAGGTGTCGAGGGACGGCATTGCCACGCATGTATGCACGAGAAAGCACCAATGCAAGCCCCTAAACACCTAAGGATAAATAGTGCTGCTCGCCATCAACAACGCTTCAGCACGAGCAGCACAAGGTAGACGAATAAACGTGTACTGCCTAGATCGCAAGATGCGATCTAGGCAGCATGATGCTTACCCGGAAGAGAACCCTCGAAGGAAGGGGTGGCGATGCGCCTGGTTTGTGTTTGTTGTGAACGTGATTGTCCTCTTTTTCCGATAACCCTAGATACATATTTATAGTCCAAGGGACTTTCTAATTGAGGCGTGCACCTAACCGTGCACGGGCCAGACTCTATCTGTTAATTCTAAACACGATACGATCTAATAATATTACAGATACACGGGCAATTTAGCCCAAACTCTTAGCGCAAGGCCGCTTCGAAGATGCTCCACGTGTAATCTTCAAAGCCCATCTTCACTTACGGTCCATCTCCTGATTTGGCCAAAATCTGGTGATAACACATGCCCCCTGGTTTTGGTAATGATAATTTCAAAACCATCTGTTTTTCCTTCGAGGGGTCATGTCGTGGCAGAGCAGAACCGTCGCAGTATTTTCTCATCATGACGACTTGCCTTCCCAACTTCTCTGCACGATTTGACAGTTTTGGCACCATGTCCTCGGAAACTGCTTAAGCATTAAATTGCTATATCCCCTTTTATTTAGCCACTTCTTGCAGTTCCCTTCTTCATCCTCCTCGCACTAGCACTTCCAAAAGCCCTCCTCCGCCGCCATGTCTTCCTCTTCTTCCTCCTCCACTTCATCGGGTCTTTCCTACGTGTCCTCTCCCATCCGGGAATCAACACCAGAGTGGGGTACGCAGGCGGCGTACGATATCCTTGCCCCAACAGCGTGGGACAAGGAGGACCACGACTTCTCCGTCTGGTCCGAGGATGACAACTCGACTGACGGGGAGAGTGACCTCCGCTTCCTCGCCAATGAGGAAGCGGTGGAGGAAAGCGACGACGACCGCCTTTCCTGGGACGGGGTCACCTCCTCCGAGGAGGTGAAGGAGGAGGAGGAGGAGGACGACAGCTCCTCCGACGAGCCGCCGGCCAAACGCCATTGCCCCTGGCCCGGGAACCTCAGCGACTTCGACAGCGAAGACGATGATGCTGACGAGGAGGATGAGGACAACGAGGGTCCTGCCGGCGGCCGCTACAGCAGCGATGACGAGCCGGCCGGGAGCAGCGCCGACGACGGCGACGATGACGACGACGATGAGGGCAGCAATGGCCCCTAGATAGGATCTTAGCCTAGGGCCAGCAGTAGTAGATAGGGCAATGTACCCCTAATTCTTCCTTTTGAGAGCAATCAGCTCTTTATGTAAGAAATCTCGTCTATCAATGAGGAATTTCCCCAACTTGATTTTGCCGATTTCCTTTATGATAATTTAGCCGATTGTCCTTCGTACTGAGTCCGCCGATTGTCACTTCGGTCAATGCTCAACGAGCCGATGGCACCGCATCGGTCTCTCACGATAAATCTCGGGATAGATCCATCCGAACCTCCAAACTCTCGATCAAACAGGGCCAAGCTACAATCGTGCAAACCCCCAGATCTTGGAAATGCAGATCCAACTGAATGGAATGTTAGACTTAGCGGCCAACTCCTGAAATAACATCCATTCTCCTCATTAACTTTAAATTTCAGATATTCTTCTGCCGCATCCTTCCCTTCCGATCCTCATTGCCTTCAGGAGAGTCCTAGGACCGTTGCTGGATCAACTCGAATGCTGAAGCTAACACTTTGCAAAACAGGCCCCATTCGCCCATAACTGTCCTTGTGATGCTCCATTTCTTTGCAGCAACCAACCTTGAGGGCGAGCTGCCCCCCGAGCCTCAGTCAAGGCGAGGATAAAAGTGTATCCACCGAATGGGCCATCATCGGCTTCCCAATTGTAGTGCAGCATCAGCCGATTCTAACCAAATCGGCTTTCAAAAGCAGAGAACCTTCAAAGTGAGCTGCCCCCCGAGCTTCTTCAGTTCAATGATGCAGCCTCCAGTGAGAATGCAGTTCAGTCCAACCGGACGATCGTCGGTTGTTCTCATGATCCTAGCCTGATCTGCACGTTCATGCTGTTCTTGTTGTTGGCCAGGGCTGCGATCCTCAAACTTGCCGGCAAATATCAACAGCTTAAATGAGAAAAAGGGCAGTCTTGGACGCCCGAACTGATGCTTCTGCTGGTACTGCCGAGCTTGAAGTCTTGCAAAAGGAGTTGGAAGTCCTTGAAGAGAGGGCCTGAGTCACCAAGCAATCCCAATGAGGGGTTCCTCCAGTAGAGCCTCGCCACGTAACTTGATGACTGCTCCATTAGGCTTCCGCTTGTAACAGTTGTATCCCTTGAGTCGATGGCCGTGCATCGGCTTTGAATTCTTAAGTCGATGTCTACGCATCGGCTGTGCCCAAAAATTTCTGTATTTTCGTTTTTTTTTATTGGCCGATTGCATCGGCCCCCCATACTTGAGCTGTTCTGCTGGGCATTTGACATCCACTCCAAGCTTTGTATCCTCGTGTTTTGTCCATCTATGTGCCCCCCGAGCCGATTCTGTCAAGTATTTGATGGTATCGGCTCTTCAGGCATCTGTTGGATCAATGTTGAACACAGACAAAACGCATGTTGAGGATAATTTTGGCCGATTGCGGGAATCGGCCTCCCTTTTCATTGCAATGCTTCGTAAAGGTTTAGCACTTTTTGATTTCCCACTGTAGCTACGCGGCATGCTGGAGATAAGATCCTTTGCTTTCCTTTGAGGGCCGATCGCAGGGATCGGCCTTGCCACGTACCTTGCTACTCTGTTAGGCCGGTGGATAAAACCAGCCTTACCCCATTTTTCGAAGCTTCGATGCGCTCACAACCCTCTAAACTGATTCCAGAGAGCGGCTCTTGGTTATCTGCTTCCCACACGCTCATGGCAGCTAACGATATCTCGATTGAGTCATCTGCCTGAACGACTTCCACTTCATCTCCATCCCATTGTATGATGCATTGGTGCATTGTAGACGGAATGCAACAGTTAGCATGAATCCAATCCCTTCCTAATAGGACGGCGTAATTGCTTTTGCTGTCGACGATGAAGAACGCGGTAGGTATGGTTTTCCGGCCTACAGTAAGCTCTACATTCAGAACACCTTTCGCTTCTGACGCCTGGCCGTTGAAGTCGCTTAATGTGATGTTGGTCTTGATCAGATCATCGCTGGAATGCCCCAAACGTCGTAGCATGGAATACGGCATTATGTTGACTGCCGCTCCGGTGTCAACCAACATCTTGCTGACAGGCTGCCCGTTGATGTAACCCCTCAAGTATAGGGCTTTCAAATGCCTATAGCTTCTATCTCGTGGCTTCTCAAAGATAACTGGTCGTGGACCGCAGTCGAATTGAGCCACTGATACCTCCTCGTCGTTTGGAGCGCGAAACTCCGGCGGGAGTATGAACACCATGTTTGTGTCAGCCGATGTCTCTACATCGGCATCAGCCGATGCCTGTGCATCGGCTTTCGTCTGTTTAGGGCGCCATACTTTCTTTGGCGGGCGCGCCTTTGTCTCCATTGTTTGCTGAATTTTCGCGGCCAGATCGGGCCGCGCTTTTCGCAACGTGTACAGGTACTGTGCCTCGGCTTCTTCCAAGTTCCGCAGCCGCTGCACCCTACGCTTCTGAGAATGGCTGAGTCCATCAGGGCACCACCTTGGTCGGTGATACCTATCTTCTTCTCCATCTGACTCCTCAAAGTCTTCTTCTTGAGATGACTCAGCTTGTTTATTATGAGGTGGGAGAGGTGATGCGCGTAGATGTACACGTCCGTTGGGAACCCCAAGAGGAAGGTATGATGCGCACAGTGGCAAGTTTTCCCTCAGAAAGAAACCAAGGTTGAATCGAACCAGGAGGAGCCAAGAAGCACGTTGAAGGTTGATGGTCGCGAAATGTGATGCGGCGCAACACCAGGGATTCCGGCGCCAACGTGGAACCTGCACAACACAACCAAAGTACTTTGCCCCAACGAAACAGTGAGGTTGTCAATCTCACCGGCTTGCTGTAAAAAAGGATTAAACGTATCGAGTGGAAGATGTTTGTTTGCAAGAAAACAGTAAAACACAATTGCAGTAGATTGTATGCTATGTAAAGAATAGGACCGGGGTCCACAGTTCACTAGAGGTGTCTCTCCCATAAGATAAAAGCATGTTGGGTGAACAAATTACAGTCGGGCAATTGACAAATAGAGAAAGGCATAACAATGCATATACATGATATGATAAATATAGTGAGATTTAATTGGGCATTACGACAAAGTACATAGACCGCCATCCAACTGCATCTATGCCTAAAAAGTCCACCTTCAGGTTATCATCCGAACCCCATTCAGTATTAAGTTGCTAAGCAACAGACAATTGCATTAAGTATGGTGCGTAATGTAATCGACAACTACATCCTTAGACATAGAATCAATGTTTTATCCCTAGTGGCAACAGCACATCACAACCTTAGAACTTTCTGTCACTGTCCCAGGTGTCAATGAAGGCATGAACCCACTATCGAGCATAAATACTCCCTCTTGGAGTTAAGAGCAAAAACTTGGCCAGAGCCTCTACTAATAACGGAGAGCATGCAAGATCATAAACAACACATAAACAATATATTGATAATCACCATAACATAGTATTCTCTATCCATCGGATCCCGACAAACACAACATATAGTATTACAAATAGATGATCTTGATCATGTTAGGCAGCTCACAAGATCCAACAATGAAGCACAACAAGGAGAAGACGACCATCTAGCTACTGCTATGGACCCATGGTCCAGGGGTGAACTACTCACTCATCACTCCGGAGGCGACCATGGCGGTGTAGAGTCCTCCGGGAGATGAATCCCCTCTCCGGCAGGGTGCCGGAGGCGATCTCCTGAATCCCCCGAGATGGGATTCGCGGCGGCGGCGTCTCTGGAAGGTTTTCCGTATCGTGGCTCTCGGACTGGGGTTTTCGCGACGGAGGCTTTAAGTAGGCGGAAGGGCAACGCGGGGGCCACACGAGGGCCCCACACCCTAGGTCGGCGCGGCCAGGCTGGGCCGCGCCGCCCTATGGTGACGGCGCCTCGTGGCCCCCTCTTCCCTCTTCGGTCTTGGAAGCTCCGTGCAAAAATAGGACCCGGGCGAAGATTTCGTCCAATTCCGAGAATATTTCCTTACTAGGATTTCTGAAACCAAAACAGCAGAAAACAGCAACTGGCTCTTCCATCTTGTTAATAGGTTAGTTCCAGAAAATGCATAAATATGACATATAATGTGCATAAAACATGTAGGTATCATCAATAAAGTAGCATGGAACATAAGAAATTATCGATACGTTGGAGACGTATCAGCATCCCCAAGCTTAGTTCTGCTCGTCCCGAGCAGGTAAAACGATAACAAAGATAATTTCTGAAGTGACATGCCATCATAATCTTGATCATACTATTTGTAAACATATGTAATGAATGCAGCGATCAAAACAAAGGTAATGACATGAGTAAACAAGTGAATCATAAAGCAAAGACTTTTCATGAATAGTACTTCAAGACAAGCATCAATAAGTCTTGCATAAGAGTTAACTCATAAAGCAATAAATCAAAGTAAAGGTATTGAAGCAACACAAAGGAAGATTAAGTTTCAGCGGTTGCTTTCAACTTATAACATATATATCTCATGGATATTGTCAACATAAAGTAATATAACAAGTGCAATATGCAAGTATGTAGGAATCAATGCACAGTTCACACAAGTGTTTGCTTCTTAGGTGGAGGGAGATAGGTAAACTGACTCAACAATAAAAGTAAAAGAATGGTCCTTCAAAGAGGAAAGCATCGATTGCTGTATTTGTGCTAGAGCTTTTATTTTGAAAACATGAAACAATTTTGTCAACGGTAGTAATAAAGCATATGAGTTATGTAAATTATATCTTACAAGTTGCAAGCCTCATGCATAGTATACTAATAGTGTCCGCACCTCGTCCTACTTAGCTTGGACTACCGGATCTTTGCATGCCATGTTTTAACCAAGTGTCACAAAGGGGTACCTCCATGCCGCCTGTACAAAGGTCTAAGGAGAATGCTCGCATTTTGGATTTCTCGCTTTTGATTATTCTCAACTTAGACATCCATACCGGGACAACATGGACAACAGATAATGGACTCCTCTTAAATGCATAAGCATGTAGCAATGATTATTATTCTCATATGAGATTGAGGATATATGTCCAAAACTGAAACTTCAACCATGATTCATGGCTTTAGTTAGCGGCCCAATGTTCTTCTCTAACAATTTTGCATGCTCCAACCACTAAGGTGATAGATCCTTCAGACAAGACGGACATGCATAGCAACTCACATGATATTCAACAATAGTTGATGGCGTTCCCCAGAAGCATGGTTATCGCACAACAAGCAACTTAATAAAAGATAAAATGCATAAGTACATATTCAATACTACGATAGTTTTTAAGGCTATTTTGTCCCATGAGCTATATATTGCAAAGGTGAATGATGGAATTTTAAAGGTAGCACTCAAGCAATTTACTTTGGAATGGCGGAGAAATACCATGTAGTAGGTAGGTATGGTGGACACAAATGGCATAGTAGTTGGCTCAAGGATTTTGGATGCATGAGAAGTATTCCCTCTCGATACAAGGTTTAGGCTAGCAAGGTTATTTGAAGCAAACTCAAGGATGAACAGGTACAGCAAAACTCACATAAAAGACATATTGTAAACATTATAAGACTCTACACCGTCTTCCTTGTTGTTCAAAACTCAATACTAGATATTATCTAGACCTTAGAGAGACCAAATATGCAAATCAAATTTTAGCAAGCTCTATGTATTTCTTCATTAATGGGTGCAAAGCATATGATGCAAGAGCTTAAAAATGAGCACAACAATTGCCAAGTATCACATTATCCAAGACATTTTAGAATTACTACATGTAGCATTTTCCAATTCCAACTATATAACAATTTAACGAAGAAAAACTTCGCCTTGAACATTATGAGTAAAGCCTAAGGACATATTTGTCCATATGCAACAGCGGAGCGTGTCTCTCTCCCACAAAGTGAATGCTAGGATCCATTTTATTCAAACAAAAACAAAAACAAAAACAAACCGACGCTCCAAGTAAAGAACACAAGATGTGATTGAATAAAAATATAGTTTCAGGGGAGGAACCTGATGATGTTGTCGATGAAGAAGGGGATGCCTTGGGCATCCCCAAGCTTAGACGCTTGAGTCTTCTTAGAATATGCAGGGGTGAACCACGGGGGCATCCCCAAGCTTAGAGCTTTCACTCCTCTTGATCATAGTATATCATTCTCCTCTCTTGACCCTTGAAAACTTCCTTCACACCAAACTTCAAGCAAACTCATTAGAGGGTTAGTGCACAATTAATAATTCACATATTCAGAGGTGACACAATCATTTTTTACACTTCTGGACATTGCATAAAGCTACTGGACATTAATGGATCAAAGAAATGAATCCAACATAGCAAAAGAGGCAATGCGAAATAAAAGGCAGAATCTGTCAAAAACAGAACAGTCCGTAAAGACGAATTTAAAGCTGGCACCAGACTTGCTCAAATGGAAAAACTCAAAACTAATGAAAGTTGCGTACATATCTGAGGATCACGCTCGTAAATTGGCAGATTTTTTAGAATTTTCTACAGAGGACTGTGCCCAGATTCGTGACAGACAGCAATGCTGTTTCTGCGCAGCGATCCCAAATATAATATCAACTTTGACATAGAAACTTTACTTGGCACAAAAACATGATAAGGAGAGGTTGCTACAGTAGTAAACAACTTCCAAGACTCAACAAAACAAAAAATTGCTGTAGTAAAAACATTGTCTCCCATAAGCGCTTTTCTTTAACGCCTTTCAGCTAGGCGCAGAAAGTGCAAATCAAGTAACATCGAGAGTAGAAGCATCAACATCATAACTTGTTCTAATAATAGAATAAAAAGGCAACTTCATTCTCTTTCTAGGGAAGTGTTCCATACCTTTCTTGAGAGGAAATTGATATTTAATATTACCTTCCTCATATCAATAACAGCACCAACGGTTCGAAGAAAAGGTCTTCCCAACACAATAGGACAAGATGCATTGCATTCGATATCCAAGACAACGAAATCAACGGGGACAAGGTTATTGTTAACCGTAATGTGCACATTATCAATCCTCCCCAAAGGTTTCTTTTTAACATTATCGGCAAGATTAACATCCAAATAACAATTCTTCAATGGTGGCAAGTCAAGCATATCATAAATCTTTTTAGGCATAACAGAAATACTTGCACCAAGATCACATAAAGCATTACATTCAAAGTCATTGAATTTCATTTTAATGATGGGCTCCCAACCATCTTCTAATTTTCTAGGAATAGAAGTTTCAAGTTTTAGTTTCTCTTCTCTAGCTTTTATGGAGCATTTGTAATATGTTTTGTAAAGGCTAAATTTATAGCACTAGCATTAGGACTTTTAGCAAGCTTTTGTAAGAACTTTATAACTTCAGAGATGTGACAATCATCAAAGTCTAAATCATTATGAGCTACAGCAATTGGATCATTGTTCCCAAGGTTGGAAAAAATTTCAGCTTTATCACAAGCAGTTTCAGCAGTTTTAGCAATTTCAGGCAGTTTTGTACGCTTTGCACTAGGAGTAGAAACATTGCCAACACCAATTATTTTACCATTGATAGTAGGAGGTGCAGCAACATGTGAAGAATTAGCATTACTAGTGGTGGTAATAGTCCAAACTTTAGCTACATTATTCTCTTTAGCTAGTTTTTCATTTTCTTCTCTATCCCACCTAGCACGCAGTTCAGCCATTAATCTTATATTCTCATTAATTCTAACTTGTATGGCATTTGCTGTAGTAGTAATCTTATTATCAATATCATTATTGGGCATAACTTTCAATTTTAAAAGATTAACATCAGAGGCAAGTCTATCAACTCTAGAAGCAATAGTATCAATTTTATCAAGCTTTTCCTCAACAGATTTGTTAAAAGCAGTTTGTGTACTAATAAATTCTTTAAGCATGGCTTCAAGACCAGAGGGTACACTCCTATTATTGTTGTAAGAATTCCCATAAGAATTACCATAACCATTACCATTAGCAGAAGGATATGGCCTATAGTTATTACCAGAGTTGTTCCTATAAGCATTGTTGTTGAAATTATTATTTTTAATGAAATTCACATCAACATTTTCTTCTTGAGCAACCAATGAAGCTAAAGGAACATTATTTGGATCAACATTAGATCTACCATTCACAAGCATAGACATAATCACATCAATCTTATCACTCAAGGAAGAGGTTTCCTCAACAGAATTTACCTTCTTACCTTGTGTAGCTCTTTCCGTGTGCCATTCAGAGTAATTTATCATCATATCATCAAGAAGTTTTGTAGCCGCCCCAAAGTGATGGACATAAAGGTACCTCCAGCAGCTGAATCCAATAAATTCCGCGAAGAAAAATTTAGTCCTGCATAAAAGGTTTGGATGATCATCCAAGTAGTCAGTCCATGGGTTGGGCAATTCTTTACCAAAGTTTTCATTCTCTCCCATGCTTGAGCAACATGTTCAGTATCTAATTGCTTAAAATTCATTATGATACTTCTCAAAGATATAATTTTAGCGGGAGGATAATATCTACCAATAAAAGCATCCTTACATTTAGTCCATGAATCAATACTATTCTTAGGCAAAGATAGCAACCAATCTTTAGCTCTTCCTCTTAATGAGAAAGGAAACACTTTCAATTTAATAATATCACCATCTACATCCTTATACTTTTGCATTTCACAAAGTTCAACAAAATTATTGAGATGGGCAGCATCATCAGAACTAACACCAGAAAATTGATCTCTCATGACAAGATTTAGTAAAGCAGGTTTAATTTCAAAGAATTCTGCTGTAGTAGCAAGTGGAGCAATAGGTGTGCATAGGAAATCATTATTATTTGCATTTGTGAAGTCACACAACTTAGTATTTTCAGGGGTATTCATTTTAGCAATGGTAAATAAAACAAACTAGATAAAGTAAATGCAAGTAACTAATTTTTTTGTGTTTTCGATATAGAGAGCAAGACAGTAAATAAAGTAAAACTAGCAACTAATTTTTTGTATTTTGATTTAGTGCAGCAAACAAAGTAGTAAATAAAATAAAGCAAGACAAAAACAAAGTAAAGAGATTGAGAAGTGGAGACTCCCCTTGCAGCGTGTCTTGATCTCCCCGGCAACGGCGCCAGAAAAGGCTTGATGCGCGTAGATGTACACGTCCGTTGGGAACCCCAAGAGGAAGGTATGATGCGCACAGTGGCAAGTTTTCCCTCAGAAAGAAACCAAGGTTGAATCGAACCAGGAGGAGCCAAGAAGCACGTTGAAGGTTGATGGTCGCGAAATGTGATGCGGCGCAACACCAGGGATTCCGGCGCCAACGTGGAACCTGCACAACACAACCAAAGTACTTTGCCCCAACGAAACAGTGAGGTTGTCAATCTCACCGGCTTGCTGTAACAAAGGATTAAACGTATCGAGTGGAAGATGTTTGTTTGCAAGAAAACAGTAAAACACAATTGCAGTAGATTGTATGCTATGTAAAGAATAGGACCGGGGTCCACAGTTCACTAGAGGTGTCTCTCCCATAAGATAAAAGCATGTTGGGTGAACAAATTACAGTCGGGCAATTGACAAATAGAGAAAGGCATAACAATGCATATACATGATATGATAAATATAGTGAGATTTAATTGGGCATTACGACAAAGTACATAGACCGCCATCCAACTGCATCTATGCCTAAAAAGTCCACCTTCAGGTTATCATCCGAACCCCATTCAGTATTAAGTTGCTAAGCAACAGACAATTGCATTAAGTATGGTGCGTAATGTAATCGACAACTACATCCTTAGACATAGAATCAATGTTTTATCCCTAGTGGCAACAGCACATCACAACCTTAGAACTTTCTGTCACTGTCCCAGGTGTCAATGAAGGCATGAACCCACTATCGAGCATAAATACTCCCTCTTGTAGTTAAGAGCAAAAACTTGGCCAGAGCCTCTACTAATAACGGAGAGCATGCAAGATCATAAACAACACATAAACAATAGATTGATAATCACCATAACATAGTATTCTCTATCCATCGGATCCCGACAAACACAACATATAGTATTACAAATAGATGATCTTGATCATGTTAGGCAGCTCACAAGATCCAACAATGAAGCACAACAAGGAGAAGACGACCATCTAGCTACTGCTATGGACCCATGGTCCAGGGTGAACTACTCACTCATCACTCCGGAGGCGACCATGGCGGTGTAGAGTCCTCGGGAGATGAATCCCCTCTCCGGCAGGGTGCCGGAGGCGATCTCCTGAATCCCCGAGATGGGATTCGCGGCGGCGCGTCTCGGAAGGTTTTCCGATCGTGGCTCTCGGTACGGGGTTTCGCGACGGAGGCTTTAAGTAGGCGGAAGGGCAACGCGGGGGCCACACGAGGGCCCCACACCCTAGGTCGGCGCGGCCAGGGCCGGGCCGCCCGCCCTATGGTGACGGCGCCTCGTGGCCCCACTTCCTTCCCTCTTCGGTCTTCTGGAAGCTCCGTGCAAAAATAGGACCCGGGCGAAGATTTCGTCCAATTCCGAGAATATTTCCTTACTAGGATTTCTGAAACCAAAAACAACAGAAAACAGCAACTGGCTCTTCGGCATTTTGTTAATAGGTTAGTTCCAGAAAATGCATAAATATGACATATAATGTGCATAAAACATGTAGGTATCATCAATAAAGTAGCATGGAACATAAGAAATTATCGATACGTTGGAGACGTATCAAGAGGCCCTAGACGCTTGAACACTGAAACTTCATTTGCCCTTCTCCTTTGATGTTTGCACTCTGGGCAGTTCTCGATTGTTGGCAATCGGCTCATTCCGGAGTCCCAGCAATGTTTGAAGAAAGGACAGTCCCAGTGCTTATCCACGTCATCTTGCTCCCTTGACCTCCCTCTAGCGTGAAGCTCGTACCCGTCGTTGCTTCTATCATGCTGACGATACCTCCTGTCTGCATCAGACCGACGATATCTTTCATCATCTTCGTCGTAGCGCCGACGTCGGTCATACTGCTGCTCATATTTGTTGAGGAGATGCACGGATAGTGGGCGTTGATACCGTATGCTCCTCACCTCCTCCTCGGTTAGGTATCGTCTGTCATCATCCTGGGGCCGGTCGCGTGGAACGGCCTCCTCTTTATCTTTGCCACGAGAGTGGCTGCTCTCTGGTTTATCTTTGCCACGGGAGTGGCTGCTCTCTGCTTTATCTTTGCCATGGCGGCCCACAAGCCCTGCCACATTGACATCGAAAGAGAACCCTGGCTCCCTTATGGAGTGGCTTAGATCCACCATGTTGACGTCCGGAAACGGACGCATGTCTACCTTCATGGCAAACTGTCCGAAAGTTAATCGGCCTGATTCTATCGCCATCTGAATTTGTGCGCGCAGTACTTTGCAGTCGTTGGTGGCATGCGTGAACGTATGGTGCCATTTGCAGTATGGCCTTTTGTTCATCTCCTGTGCCGTAGGGATCTTGTGGCCTTCAGGTAGCTTCAACTGTTTCTCTTTCAGTAGCAGATCGAAGATCTGTTCAGCTTTGCTCACGTCGAAGTCAAACCCTCTTGGAGGCCCTGGTGGGTTCACCCATTTGCAGGTCACAGGTACTGGCGTCCGAGTCCATTCGGCTACTGCGACTTCCTGATCTTCCGCAGAATCTTCATCCTCATCAGTGTTGACCAGGCTTATCGCGCGCTTGAACTTGTCTTGGTACAGTTCTGGATGGCGCTGTTCATATAAGGTCAGTCTCTGGGTGCGCCAGCGAGTTGTACTCCACTTGGAACGTCAGATCCTTGAAGGACGCCGCAAGGCCTGCCACGGCCAGCTCGACTGCTTCTTTCTCGTTAAGTGAACCGAATAACATCGGTTCTTGACAGCTGAAACGCTGGATGTATTCAGACACTGTCTCTCCTCGCTTTGCCGAACCTGTGCTAGTTCGGCAATGCCAGCTTCAGTAGCTTCTGAATGATATTGCGTGTGAAACTGTTCCTCTAGCTGCTTCCATGATCGCACTGAATTTGGCTACAACGAGGTGTACCATCCAAAAGCTGGACCGGTGAGGGATTGCGAAAAGAACCTCACCCGCAGCTGATCCGATGCCGAAACCATGCCCAGCTGGGCCAAATATCGGCTCACGTGCTCGATTGAGCTAGACCCTTCTGACCCACTGAACTTGGTGAAGTCCGGGAGCCGGTACTTAGGTGGTAGTGGGATCAGGTCAAACTCATTGGGGTACGGCTTGGAATAGCCGATTATCTTCTTCTTCGGCAGGATGCCGAACTGATCTCTAAGGACTGCACTGATCTGATCCGCGGTGGAGGACGTAGCAACTGAGCTGTCATGAATTTGTGCAGTAGCATACTTGGCTAGCCACGCCTGTTTCTCAGCGTCTGCACCCAAACCTCCCGTTGATGCAGCCGTTCCTCCTGCCGGAACAATTGCTCCTGTAGGATAACGTAGCATAGAAAACAAAAATTTTCCTACGGCGAACACGCAATCCAAGCCAAGATGCAATCTAGAAGACGGTAGCAACGAGGGGATTGTCGAGACTCACCCTTGAAGAGATTCCAAAGCCTACAAGAGGAGGCTCTTGTTGCTGCGGTAGACGTTCACTTGCCGCTTGCAAAAGCGCGTAGAAGATCTTGATCACGATCGGTTCCGGCGCCACGAACGGGCAGCACCTCCGTACTCGGTCACACGTTCGGTTGTTGATGAAGACGACGTCCACCTCCCCGTTCCAGCGGGCAGCGGAAGTAGTAGCTCCTCTTGAATCCGACAGCACGACGGCGTGGTGTCGGTGGCGGTGGAGAAATCCGGCGGAGCTTCGCTAAGCGTGAGGGATATGGTGGAGGAGCGGGCGCTAGGGTTTGGGGAGGGGGTGGCGGCCACTATGGGGGCGGCCAAGCTTGAGGCTTTGGTGTGGCCGGCCCCCTCCCCTTGGCCCTCTATATAGGTGGAAGCCCCAAGTGTTGGACTACAAGTCTTCGAATAAGACCCGAACCCAAAACCTTCCATATGGTGGGAAACCTTCCCTCCCACTAGAGGTGGGAATTCCACCTTCCATAGGGGGGGTGGCCGGCCCCCTAAGGGGGAGTCCACTTGGGACTCCTCCCCCACTAGGGTTGGCCGGCCATGGAGGTGGAGTCCCATGTGGACTCCACCTTCCTTGGTGGTTTCTTCCGGACTTTTCTAGAACCTTCTAGAACCTTCCATAGAACCTTCCGCATCATTTTATTCACATAAAATGACATCCTATATATGAATCTTATTCTCCGGACCATTCCGGAACTCCTCGTGATGTCCGGGATCACATCCGGGACTCCGAACAAATATTCGAACTCCATTCCATATTCAAGTTCTACCATTTCAACATCCAACTTTAAGTGTGTCACCCTACGGTTCGCGAACTATGCGGACATGGTTGAGTACTCACTCCGACCAATAACCAATAGCGGGATCTGGAGATCCATAATGGCTCCCACATATTCAACGATGACTTTAGTGATCGAATGAACCATTCACATACGATACCAATTCCCTTTGTCACGCGATATTTTACTTGTCCGAGGTTTGATCATCGGTATCACACTATACCTTGTTCAACCTCGTCTCCTGACAAGTACTCTTTACTCGTACCGTGGTATGTGGTCTCTTATGAACTTATTCATATGCTTGCAAGACATTAGACGACATTCCACCGAGAGGGCCCAGAGTATATCTATCCGTCATCGGGATGGACAAATCCCACTATTGATCCATATGCCTCAACTCATACTTTCCGGATACTTAATCCCACCTTTATAACCACCCATTTACGCAGTGGCGTTTGATGTAATCAAAGTACCTTTCGGTATAAGTGATTTACATGATCTCATGGTCATAAGGACTAGGTAACTATGTATCGAAAGCTTATAGCAAATAACTTAATGACGTGATCTTATGCTACGCTTAATTGGGTGTGTCCATTACATCATTCATACAATGATATAACCTTGTTATTAATAACATCCAATGTTCATGATTATGAAACTAATCATCTATTAATCAACAAGCTAGTTAAGAGGCTTACTAGGGACTCTTTGTTGTTTACATATCACACATGTATCAATGTTTCAGTTAATACAATTATAGCATGGTATATAAACTTTTATCATAAACATAAAGATATATAATAACCACTTTTATTATTGCCTCTTGGGCATATCTCTAACAGTCTCCCACTTGCACTAGAGTCAATAATCTAGATTACATTGTAAGGTACCTAACACCCATGGCATTCTGGTGTTGGTCATGCTTTGCCCTAGGGAGAGCTTTAGTCAACGGATCTGCTACATTCAGATCAGTGTGTACTTTGCAAATCTTTACTTCTCCATCTTCGATGTACTCGCGAATCGAGTGGTAACGCAGCTTGATATGCTTCAGCCTCTTGTGTGACCTTGGTTCTTGTGCATTGGCAATGGCACCCATGTTGTCACAGTAGATGACTAGTGGGTCCAATGCACTAGGAACCACACCGAGCTCTACAATGAACCTCTTCATCCATACCGCTTCTGATGAAGCCTCTGAAGCCGCTATGTACTCCGATTCTGTTGAGGATTTCGCCACCGTGCACTGCTTCGAGCTTGCCCAGCTTACTGCAGCACCATTCAATATAAACACGTACCCAGATTGTGACTTAGAGTCATCAGGATCAGTGTTCCAACTTGCATCGGTGTAACTTGTTACAACGAGCTCTTGGTCACCTCCATAACAAAGAAACATATCCTTAGTTCTTTTCAAGTACTTCAGGATATTCTTGACCGCTGTCCAGTGTTCTATTCCTGGATCACTTTGATATCTGCTAGTCAAACTAACAGCATGTGCTATATCCGGTCTTGTACATAGCATGGCATACATGATAGAGCCTACTGCCGAGGCATAGGGGATCTGACTCATCCTTTCTCTTTCTTCTGCCGTAGCCGGTCCTTGAGTCTTACTCAAGACCTTGCCTGGTAACATAGGTAAGAATCCTTTCTTACTTTCGTCCATTCTAAACTTCTTCAGAATCTTGTCCAGGTATGTACTCTGTGATAGCCCTATTAGACGTCTTGATCTATCTCTATAAATCTTGATGCCTAATATGTATGATGCTTCACCAAGGTCTTTCATTGAAAAACTATTATTCAAATAACCCTTTACACTGCTTAATAGTTCTATATCATTCCCAATCAATAATATGTCATCTACATATAATATCAGGAATGCTACAGAGCTCCCACTCACTTTCTTGTAAATACAGGCCTCTCCATGACACTGTATAAACCCGAAGTCTTTGATCACCTTATCAAAGCGTCGGTTCCAACTTCTCGATGCTTGCTTCAGTCCATAGATTGAACGCTGAAGTTTGCATACTTTGTCAGCATTTTTAGGATCGACAAAACCTTTGGGTTGTACCATATACAACTCTTCCTCAATGTCTCCATTAAGGAACGCCGTTTTGACATCCATCTGCCAAATCTCATAATCGAAAAATGCAGCTATTGCTAACAAAATCCTCACAGATTTTAGCTTCGCTACAGGTGAGAAAGTCTCATCGTAGTCAACACCTTGAATTTGTCGGAAACCCTTTGCGACAAGTCGAGCTTTATAGACAGTAATATTACCATCAGCATCTGTTTTTCTTTTGAAAATCCATTTATTCTCGACAGCCTTGCGGCTATCAGGTAAGTCTACCAAAGTCCATACTTTGTTATCATACATGGATCCCATTTCGGATTTCATGGCTTCTTGCCATTTGTTGGAATCTGGGCTCATCATCGCTTCTTCATACGTCGCAGGGTCCTCATCATTGTTATCCACAATCATGACATTTAGACAAGGATCATACCAATCTGGAGTGGCACGATCCCTTGTCGATCTGCGAGGTTCAGTAGCTGTCTCATTTGAAGTTTCATGATCATTATCATTAGCTTCCTCTGTTGCCGGTGTAGGTGGTACAGGAACATTTTCCGGTACTGCGCTACTCTGATCAACGAGTAGAGATTCTTCAATCTCATCGAGTTCTACTTTTCTTCCAGTCACTTCTTTAGTGAGAAATTCTTTCTCAAGAAAGGTTCCGTTCTTAGCAACAAAGATCTTGCCTTCGGATCTGTGATAGAAAGTGTACCCTATAGTTTCCTTAGGGTATCCTATGAAGACGCATTTCTCCGCTTTGGGTTCTAGCTTGTCCGGTTGTAACTTTTTTACATAGGCTTCGCAACCCCAAACTTTTAGGAACGACAGCTTAGGTTTCTTATTAAACCATAATTCATACGGCGTCGTTTCAACGGATTTTGATGGTGCTCTATTTAAAGTGAATGCGGCTGTCTCTAATGCATAACTCCAAAATGATAACGGCAAATCAGTAAGAGACATCATAGAACGAACCATATCTAAGAGAGTTCGATTACGACGTTCGGACACACCGTTTCGTTGTGGTGTTCCCGGCGGTGTCAATTGTGAAAGTATTCCGCATTTCTTTAAATGCATGCCAAACTCATAACTCAGATATTCACCTCCGCGATCAGATCGTAGAAATTTAATCTTCTTGTTACGTTGATTTTCTACTTCACTTTGGAATTCCTTAAACTTCTCGAAAGTTTCGGATTTATGTTTCATTAAATAGATATACCCATATCTACTCAAATCATCTGTGAAGGTTAGAACATAACGATAACCACCGCGCGATGCTACACTCATTGGTCCACATACATCTGTGTGTATGATTTCCAATAAGTCAGTAGCTCGCTCCATCATACCCGAGAATGGAGTCTTAGTCATTTTTCCCATCAGACATGCTTCGCATCTATCAAGTGACTCAAAGTCAAGTGATTCAAGTAATCCATCAGTATGGAGTTTCTTCATGCGTTTCACTCCAATATGACCAAGACGACAGTGCCACATATAAGTAGAATTATCATTCAATTTAATTCGCTTAGCATCAATGTTATGTATATGCGTATTACTACTATCGAGATCTAACAGAAATAAGCCATTCTTTTGTGGTGCTCGACCATAAAAGATATTATTCATAAAAATAGAACAACCATTATTCTCAGACTTGAATGAATAACCGTCTTGCATTAAACAAGATCCTGATATAATGTTCATGCTCAACGCGGGTACATAATAACAATTATTTAGGCTTAAAACTAATCCCGAAGGTAGATGTAGAGGAAGTGTCCCGACTGCGATCACATTGACCTTGGATCCGTTTCCAACGCGCATCGTCACTTCATCTTTCAGCAGTTGTCGTTTATTCTTTAGTTCCTGTTTCGAGTTACAAATATGAGCAACCGAACCAGTATCAAATACCCAGGTACTAGAACGAGAACTAGTGAGATAAACATCTATAACATGTATATCAGATATACCTTCTTTCTTCTTCTTGACAAGGCCGCTCTTCAGATCCGCCAAATACTTGGAGCAATTACGCTTCCAGTGTCCCTTCTCCTTGCAGTAATAACACTCAGCATCAGGCTTAGGGCCGTTCTTAGGTTTCATAGGAGGCGTGGCAGCTTTCTTGCCACCCTTCTTGAATTTTCCCTTAGACTTGCCCTGTTTCTTGAAACTGGTGGTCTTGTTGACCATCAACACTTGGTGCTCTTTCTTGATCTCAATCTCAGCAGCTTTTAGCATGCCAAAGAGTTCAGGAAACTCCTTGTTCATGTTCTGCATATTGTAGTTCATCACAAAGTTCTTGTAACTTGGTGGCAGTGATTGAAGGACACGATTAATCCCCAGTCTGTTAGGAATCACTATTCCCAAGTCACTGAGTTTCTTCGCATGCCCGGTCATAACGAGCATGTGCTCACTAATGGAGCTGCCTTCTTCCATCATACAGCTGAAAAAGTGTTTCGATGCTTCATAGCATTCCACGGCCGCATGAGTCTCAAAAATAGTCTTCAACTCTTTTATCAACTCATGAGGATCGTGGTGCTCAAAACGTTTTTGAAGATCGGATTCCAGACTGCATAAGATGGCACACTGAACTTGAGAGTACCGAGTTTTCCGAGTTGCATAAACATTCTTTACTTCATCGGTTTCAGTTTCTGCAGGAGGGTCACCTAGCGGTGCATCAAGCACATATTGCAGATTTCCGCCATTGAGGAAGATCCTCACATGACGGAACCAGTCGGTGAAGTTGCTACCGTTGCTCTTAAGCTTTTCTTTCTCTAGGAACTGGTTAAAATTGATTGAGGACGCCATATCTACAACATATTTGCAATAGTTTAGACTAAGTTTATGACAAATTGAGTTCAAATTTTAATTCTACATAATTAAAAATCTAGGTGAACTCCCACTCAAAACAATATCCCTCGCATTGTCTTAGTGATCACACGAACCAAATCCATCACACCTATGCCCGATCATCACGAGACAAGATGTAATTTCAATGGCGAACACTCAAAGTGTTCATCATATCAATCATATGATTCATGCTCTACCTTTTGGTATCACGTGTTCCGAGACCATGTCTTTACATGCTAGGCTCGTCAAGGCCACCTTAGTATCCGCATGTGCAAAACTGTCTTGCACCCGTTATATGTACTTATCGAATCTATCACACCCGATCATCACGAGATGCTTCGAAACGATAAGACTTGATAACGGTGCTACTAAGGATGAACACTTTATTATCTTGAGATTTTAGTGAGAGGGATCATCTTATAATGCTACCGTCGCGATCTAAGCAAAATAAGATGCATAAAAGGATTAACATCACATGTTCATATGTGATATGATATGGCCCTTTTGTCTTTGCGCCTTTGATCTTCATCTCCAAAGCACGGACATGATCTCCATCATCAACGGGCATGATCTCCATCATCGTCGGCGAAGCACCAAGGTTAATGGCGCCGTCTTCATGATCGTCCTCCATGTAGCAACTATTACAACTACTTTGAAATACTACTCAACATGAAATTTAAAGACAACCATAAGGCTCCTGCCGGTTGCCACAATACAATAATGATCATCTCATACATATTCATCATCACATTATGGCCATATCACATCACCAAACCCTGCAAAAACAAGTTAGACGTTCTCTAATTTGGTTTGCATATTTTACGTGGTTTAGGGTTTTCGAGCAAGATCCAATCTACCTACGAACATGAACCACAACGGTGATACTAGTGTTGTCAATAGAAGAGTAAATTGAATCTTCACTATAGTAGGAGAGACAGACACCCGCAAAGCCACTTATGCAATACAAGTTGCATGTCAAGCGTGGAGCAAATCTCATGAACGCGGTCATGTAAAGTTAGCCCGAGCCGCTTCATCCCACTATGCCACAAAGATGCAAAGTACTCAACTAAAGATAACAAGAGCATCAACGCCCACAAACCATTGTGTTCTACTCGTGCAACCATCTATGCATAGACACGGCTCTGATACCACTGTAGGATAACGTAGCATAGAAAACAAAAATTTTCCTACGGCGAACACGCAATCCAAGCCAAGATGCAATCTAGAAGACGGTAGCAACGAGGGGATTGTCGAGACTCACCCTTGAAGAGATTCCAAAGCCTACAAGAGGAGGCTCTTGTTGCTGCGGTAGACGTTCACTTGCCGCTTGCAAAAGCGCGTAGAAGATCTTGATCACGATCGGTTCCGGCGCCACGAACGGGCAGCACCTCCGTACTCGGTCACACGTTCGGTTGTTGATGAAGACGACGTCCACCTCCCCGTTCCAGCGGGCAGCGGAAGTAGTAGCTCCTCTTGAATCCGACAGCACGACGGCGTGGTGTCGGTGGCGGTGGAGAAATCCGGCGGAGCTTCGCTAAGCGTGCGGGATATGGTGGAGGAGCGGGGCGCTAGGGTTTGGGGAGAGGGGGTGGCCGGCCACTATGGGGCGGCCAAGCTTGAGGCTTTGGTGTGGCCGGCCCCCTCCCCTTGGCCCTCTATATATAGGTGGAAGCCCCAAGTGTTGGACTACAAGTCTTCGAATAAGACCCGAACCCAAAACCTTCCATATGGTGGGAAACCTTCCCTCCCACTAGGGCCTTGTTTACTTCTAAGGTATTTATGGGGATGGGAGGGGATTATTTTGTATCCCGGAAAATCCCCACTAGTCGTTTACTTCTCCGGTTTTGAACCAAATAATCCCGAGATATACCCTCCCATCCCCTCCCATCCCCACATTTTTTGCCTAAATCAAAAACTCTCCATTATACTAGTGTATTTTTGGGGAAGGGTATTTGAGGGGATTGGGTGACACCAAATCCCCTCTCATCCCCATACTCATTGGGGAAAAAAATACGAGAGAAGTAAACAAGGCCTAGAGGTGGGAATTCCACCTTCCATAGGGGGGGTGGCCGGCCCCCTAAGGGGGAGTCCACTTGGGACTCCTCCCCACTAGGGTTGGCCGGCCATGGAGGTGGAGTCCCATGTGGACTCCACCTTCCTTGGTGGTTTCTTCCGGACTTTTCTAGAACCTTCTAGAACCTTCCATAGAACCTTCCGCATCATTTTATTCACATAAAATGACATCCTATATATGAATCTTATTCTCCGGACCATTCCGGAACTCCTCGTGATGTCCGGGATCACATCCGGGACTCCGAACAAATATTCTAACTCCATTCCATATTCAAGTTCTACCATTTCAACATCCAACTTTAAGTGTGTCACCCTACGGTTCGCGAACTATGCGGACATGGTTGAGTACTCACTCCGACCAATAACCAATAGCGGGATCTGGAGATCCATAATGGCTCCCACATATTCAACGATGACTTTAGTGATCGAATGAACCATTCACATACGATACCAATTCCCTTTGTCACGCGATATTTTACTTGTCCGAGGTTTGATCATCGGTATCACACTATACCTTGTTCAACCTCGTCTCCTGACAAGTACTCTTTACTCGTACCGTGGTATGTGGTCTCTTATGAACTTATTCATATGCTTGCAAGACATTAGACGACATTCCACCGAGAGGGCCCAGAGTATATCTATCCGTCATCGGGATGGACAAATCCCACTATTGATCCATATGCCTCAACTCATACGGATACTTAATCCCACCTTTATAACCACCCATTTACGCAGTGGCGTTTGATGTAATCAAAGTACCTTTCCGGTATAAGTGATTTACATGATCTCATGGTCATAAGGACTAGGTAACTATGTATCGAAAGCTTATAGCAAATAACTTAATGACGTGATCTTATGCTACGCTTAATTGGGTGTGTCCATTACATCATTCATACAATGATATAACCTTGTTATTAATAACATCCAATGTTCATGATTATGAAACTAATCATCTATTAATCAACAAGCTAGTTAAGAGGCTTACTAGGGACTCTTTGTTGTTTACATATCACACATGTATCAATGTTTCAGTTAATACAATTATAGCATGGTATATAAACTTTTATCATAAACATAAAGATATATAATAACCACTTTTATTATTGCCTCTTGGGCATATCTCCAACAGCTCCTGCTCCGGCAATCCCTCCTGTTGGAGCCTGGATCGCCTGCGTCCAGTTGTTGCAGTCCGGCACAAACGTGCATACGTATCCGTGCGGGATCTCCTTGGGCGGCTCGTATAAGAACTGATAGTCGCCCGGATCACCTCCAACCTTGTAGACAACGTATGCCGGTGAACCTTGTTGCTGTGGAGCTGCCATCGCGTACGGCAATGGTGGCCTGGTGTGGAGTTGCACCTCTCCCTGGTGAGTCCCTAGAGCAGGTCCTGAAGGGGAGTACTGGTGCCTCATGATCTCTTGCACCACCTGGAGCGCAACGCGCTCCAACGTATTTACCAGGCTCTCAGAATGCCGATGCAGCGAATGGGCCACCACGTAGTTGATCTCCTGTCGCAGGGCTCTAGTACGTTCCTCTGAAGGGAGAGACAGGTCCAACCCGTCGAGGACGCCTTGTGGTGTGAATCCTTTGAACCTGATGCCGTGCGAACGGGTCTTCTCAAAGGAGCCGATGAGTTCGGCATCAACGATGGCCTTCAGCTCATCGTACTTCCTCTTGTGTTCAGCAGGGAGATCCTCGTATGTGATCTGTTCCTCTGCCATCTCGGGTGTCGGTGTTGACGTGGATGTTGCAGAAGATGTCCCACCGGGCGTGCCAGAATGTGTTACCTGCCAAAACCCACCGGCGGGCAATGGTTAAGCAACACGAAGAGCCGGGAGGCTCCCAAGGCCGCTTAGTGGACCCTGGCACCTCGCGTCGTCCCGCAAGTCTTCCAGCCACGTCCTGGAGGTTGCTAGGGCGTGCCACCTGACCTAGACCCGATCAGGAAGGTGTTAGAGTGCTTCGATTGTTCCTGCATGGTAGACACGTAAACATTAAATACGAGCCCTATCGGCTCTCAGGTTGCCCTGTGGATCGGCTCAAAGAGCCGATCGCCCCATGGTTCACGTTGGATTTGCAATGACATGGGGATCGTGCTTGATCAAAACAAAGCTAAACCGATCTACGACAGTTTAGGGTTCTCACCGCATAACCGGAACATCCTACGTGTGATCGGGCCTAGCAGATACGAAAGATGATGCAAACTACCCCTACGAGAGGCCTAAAAACCAACATAACGTTGATTCCCGGAACATCCCTTGTAGGGACGGTAAACAACACCTAACGCGCTACCGGATCGTCCGACCCCAGCATAAGGCCTAACTATGCAGATATTAAACTAATCCCTGCGGAGCAAGGAGCAACTATAACAGATCGGATCTACTAAGTAACGAACAAGCAAGATGCTGCCCTTACACCCATATAGGTGTAAGGGCAGCTAGGTGTCGAGGGACGGCATTGCCACGCATGTATGCACGAGAAAGCACCAATGCAAGCCCCTAAACACCTAAGGATAAATAGTGCTGCTCGCCATCAACAACGCTTCAGCACGAGCAGCATAAGGTAGACGAATAAACGTGTACTGCCTAGATCGCAAGATGCGATCTAGGCAGCATGATGCTTACCCGGAAGAGAACCCTCGAAGGAAGGGGTGGCGATGCGCCTGGTTTGTGTTTGTTGTGAACGTGATTGTCCTTTTTTTCCGGTAACCCTAGATACATATTTATAGTCCAAGGGACTTTCTAATTGAGGCGTGCACCTAACCGTGCACGGGCCAGACTCTATCTGTTAATTCTAAACACGATACGATCTAATAATATTACAGATACACGGGCAATTTAGCCCAAACACTTAGCGCAAGGCCGCTTCGAAGATGCTCCACGTGTAATCTTCAAAGCCCATCTTCACTTACGGTCCATCTCCAAAATTTGGCCAATAGTATTTGAAGCAAAAGAGAGCATCAAGAGGCAAATTCAAAACACATTTAAGCCTAACATGCTTCCTATGAAAAGGAATCTTATAAATAAACAAGTTCATGAAGAGCAAAGTAACAAGCAAAGGAAGATAGAACAAGTGTAGCTTCAAAAATTCCAGCACATAGAGAGGTGTATTAGTACCATGAAAATTTCTACTACCATATTTTCCTCTCTCATAATAACTAGCGAAGTGACCCGCGCATTTGCGCGGCTAGATTTGCGACGGATTTTTCTACATAACTAATATTTTTTTTATTCATATTCATAGATTAGTAGTATAAAATATTAATATAAGTAATTGCTTACGTTTAGTTCATACACATTAGATCTACTAATACCTTGTTAAATCATCAAAGATATTAAATTTGTGTACTCCTTTTACTCACTTATTAATATTTTCTACAAATACTTCAATAGAGCTATATTATTGCTGAAGAGTTATAATATTAATAAATATTATAATAGTATGATATGTACATTATTTTCATATTCATATAATAACTATATCTACTTTAATTGCAATTCATTTTTCTTAATGTTTTGTGTTTTCATAGAACAAACATATAGCTACTATTTGAAGGCATACGATATGGCAATCCCAATCCCCGTCATGGTCTGTCTATTCCATATATCTGGGCCAAGAGTACAAATTAATAACAATAGTAATCAATACTTGAGTATATTAGGGAAATTCCAACACCTAGAAAACAATTCAACTTGTTCACACCTTCAATGTCTAGAATATTAAGTCGGATGGAAATATGAGAATAAAAAACTGAAGTTCTATGTGTTGGGGCAAGATTTAGATGACCAAAGCATACATAGCGGCTGCATAGGATCTGAAAGGAAGCAAAAATGGCGAGAAACAATTATTTGATAAATATTATATGCAGTAAATAAAAACAAATTTCCTTAGCTGATTCCTCCCGAATATGAACAACCAAGGTCCTTCATGGCTGACGATCCTGTTCAATGGCACCGCGGCTGCCGACTCGCACCTCAAGTATTAATATCAACAAATACTCTGTGTAGGTAGACTTAAAATACTCCATCTCCGCAGGCTGACTCTCAATCTAATGCATGCAACTTCTGTAGCAAACATGTTATGTTCCTACAGTAGCAAATTTATGGAACACACCTAGCTAGAATATGAATATGCTCCCTAGTCCCTAGATCATATTAATATGCAAACATAGATATATCAGAAAACATACGGGCAACCACATCTTCCTTAATTTTCTGAAAACATCTGTTTGCAACGTGTGTAGCTGAGCACCCCCTTGCTCCCTAGCTAGCTTATTCTCACATGAAAAAACCATTTTTAAAAACAAAGTTAAATTAGTGCTGGTGAATACCATCGACTACTCTAGAAATATTGTGTCAGTGCACGCTCCAGCGAACTGGCTAGCTAGATGGCATGTTGTACCGTAGTCCGCAGGCGTCACGGGGAGTTATTTTTCTTAAATTCAGGAATCTATGAGATTGCAACGGTTTTTCTACCGATCTAGTGATGTTTGATTTCTATTGCAATACGGCTGTACAGATCGACCTGAAAAAACATGATCCGTGGACCACTATGGTCTAATAATACATGTTAACCCATATGTTAATCTCCTTCTTGACCAAAATAGATTTTCTATTTTTTCTATTCTATCTATGTCAAACATGCGGATGTTTTTTTGTCGTTTTGAAGAGACATGTGATTCCATTTTTGTTCATACATATAACATGTTCTCTGATAAGTCGATATCACTCATTTGTTTCAGAAAATGACCGCAGATAAAAACATCCAAAGAAAGGGCGGAGGGCTAAGAAAATAATACTTTCTACCGGGTAAGAAATATCATCAGAAATTAATACGTGGAACTGGAAAAAATATCCATAATAAAGCTGATGTGAAATGTATACATAGGATTTTTCTTTTGTAGTTGGAGATATAGTACTCACAGCTGGAAGCACCATTCCGAGTAAACTGCAGGCCAAACAGATACTCAACTGGCAGAAGCCCAGAACAGCTGCATGGAATAATATGAGCACAAACAGATACTTTGAGCGCACCAGCCTCTCTGCTTTCAGATCAATGTAACAGGGTAATAATAAAAACCATAGCTATGTCTTGGACATCTACTTCCTTGGTTATCAAGGATGTCGTAAATATTTGAATTCAAACTGCACGGGATAGATTTCATAAATTATATGTGTTAAACCAATTTTAATTTAAAATTTAATATACAAAGGAATGATTATAAACAATACCATAGAATTGTTTTTTATCTTTTTACACATAGGCCGGAGATGTTTACATTCTTTCGTACATAAACATATTAGGTTAGAGATTAAATTCGTAAATTATGTTATAACTATATGAATGGCATTTGAGCAATTTTTTACGGTAGTTTCGAGCATTTTTTTGTCAAGATTATATTGCAGCTTCATGTTTTTTGAGGAAATATAACCCAATGGTGACCTCAATGGTGGGTACACATATTTTGGAAGTAATAGCCACTTGTTTATCTTTGCCTTACATGATTATTCATTAATTACAGCACTAATATTAGGATGAGAGGATGAGAACTCCACATGTAATCTACTTTTTTTTTATTTACATAGAGCTATTTTCTATTGTTTCCCAATCCCAGTATAATGTGTGGCTGACTTGAATTATTGCACCAACAACATCCTAATGCCATAATCTCCTTTCAGCCCGATTACATATGATTTAAGAGATATTCTAGGATGATCCATTTGCAGAAGAAATCGTGTTTATTTTACAATAAAGCATGACAACTGCCTTTGTAAAACATATGTGCATTACAGA
Source organism: Lolium multiflorum (assembly GCA_030979885.1). Classification (NCBI taxonomy): domain Eukaryota; kingdom Viridiplantae; phylum Streptophyta; class Magnoliopsida; order Poales; family Poaceae; genus Lolium; species Lolium multiflorum. The sequence goes on along the minus strand of CM061753.1, from coordinate 216,018,323 downwards.
CTGTGTATGCACTTGGCAAAATCAATTGTGAAAGTGTAGAGTGGAGGACAAACCTGACCAATTTCTTCATTGCCTCGTACATAAGTCTGATAAATAGGTTTCTTCTTGTATACCAACAAAAGCATACTCTTTTGTCTCCACCAAAAGCTTCACACTACATGGATAGATCTTGCCTAAAATTGACTTGGGAATATATCAATTGCATTACTTATATCCATCTTTTCTAGCAATGAATAATTCAGGAAATTCAAAAGGAAAAATCATATGCAATTACAATTCTACAACAATGAGAACCCTTTTATAAAACACCAATAATGGTTGGTTCCATATTCCATTAGGCGCTGTTTTGTCCTGCAGTTTTATCAATGTTAAGGAATATATTCAAATGAACTTCCGGGGTTAACTGTTATGAGCGACAAACTGCAGTTACGTTCAGATTTAGCAGACAATGGCTCAGTGTTTGCCTAATACTCAATACAATATATGGTTGCGGCACCATATATACATGCATGCAAACACCAAAGATTAACTACCACTTTCACAATCAAAACACTCTTTGAGATTATAGCAAAATTGGAATATAAGCACTGACGTGAATTTATCCATGCTTTGTTCAGATGATCATTGTATAATTGTATCTGAGGCAAACATAGAGCACTGGAAAGGATTCTGCCAAATACATGAAATACAGCCATGGAAAGGAGAAATGATAAGTTTGGAATAGAACCTGCCAAATAAAGTAAAGAACTCTTTTACAGCCAGCGAACAGGAACCTACACTGCAGTTTCAACTTCCGACGTTGTCCGATGGGTGAACAGCAGATGATGTCATCGGCATCAGAAAAACGCAGAAGAGGTGACCCGGCCAAACCTACATCAGATTGTCCAGAAATTGGGGCCCTGGTGCAAAGTTGAATATGAGGCCCTAAATATTATTTTATTAACTAAAAAATCCTTGGTTTGTGTTCTTTTTTAAGTTTTTACATATTCATGATCATTCTCTAAGACGTCTCTCTTTCCAACCCGATTTGTAAAAGACATGGTTTGCAAGTACACATACACAGGTGAAATAACAATTTTAACTGATACACTTTTATATACAGTATGCTACTTTCGCACAAAAAAAAAGTATACCCTGTAATGTAATTAACAAATTATTCAACGGAGATTAAAAATAGTCTATATATTGGTCCGCTTGAAGTTGAACTCTTGGAGTAGGAGGTAGGATGCACCTGGTGGATGGTGAATCAGTGATTGACTGATCCACGTCTAGACCTGATCGCAGCTGAGCAGAACTACTTGCCGCTTGGCATGGTGCGCGCCTGCCGCCTCCCGCTCCCGCGCTCCTGCAACGGGGTTCTGTGAAGGCATGCGGTAGAGGACGCCGGGAGGACCTGATCCACGGCCGTAGAGGAGAAGATCACGGAAGGTCTAGATGAGCCATGCGGCACGGCAGCGACGACGGCGGTAGGAGAGGCGGCGGCAGATGAGCCAGCGTCTTCATAATAGGTTTCATCTGGGAAGGTCACCACTGTTGCGTGTTTATCTCGTACACAGTTTAGATGTGGGGATATGGACACATCTTTGGCCGGGCCTTAGGGGCTAAATCTTGGCCATCGTTTATTAATCTAATTATGGCTAGCTAATCTAAACCATTGGTTGTTTGTTGTTTTAATAATATAATAGATTTTCAGTAGCTTCATGAACAAACTCAACAATATAACTATCACATGCAGCATACTTTTCATGATTTCCAAACACATAATTTTTATCAAGCTCAAATATAGTAGGATCAAAACTTCCAAACTCACTTTTATCAATAATATAACAAGGTGATCGATCAATCTCAAGAGATATGGGACTCTTAAATAAAGTCAATACTTTTCCAATCCCATTTTCATTAGTAGTACAATTAATATTATCAAGTAACATAGGACCATCATCTAGAGCTTTATCATAAACATTTGCCAAGCAAAATTCTTTAGTACCATGCATTTCGACATCAGGCACAAACAAAGCATTATCATAAGATTTATCAAAGTAGCATGGATTATCATAAATAACAGTAGCATAATCATTCTCACAAGTATTACTCATAGGTACTATTTCAAGAGAATCCACAGGAACATAACATTCAACCTCTTGGTAAGCATGGAGGACAATCAAATAGTGTAAGAGATAAAGAGTTACTCTCATTAGAAGGTTGACATGGGTAGCTAATCCATTCTTCCTCCTTTTGTTCGTCGCTCTCTTCTTCTTTTTCATCCAATGAGCTTTCAAGTTCATCAATTTCCTCCTCTTTTTCATCCAATGAGCTTTCAGGTTCATCAATTTCTTCTTCCACCGGTTCCTGCAAATTGTGAGTGCATTCTTGTGCATTAATGTGTCTCTCTTTATAATCAAGGATATAAGGATTCCTACTGTAGCATTCTATGCAAGAATTAAGGATAGTAGAGACATAATCTTTAAGGCCCTTACAAACAACACAAGTTTCATAATTCTCAACCATGAAGGATTCTATCTCGGAGGCTCCCATAAATAAGACAAATTGTTCTACCTCTTCGAACCCATAATAAATATAGCAATTCTGATTATAGTTCTTAATTAAAAATTCCTCACTAAAGTCACATTGAAATTTAAGATGTTTAGTATCCTATTGAGAGCAACAGTTTATATTATGGCGTTCAAGCAAGATTCTAGCCATTGTATTTAATTTTTCTATCATAGCACTCATTATTTTACCAGTTCTTGATTCTCTATAATTACTATAACATTCTATAAGCTCCAAGTAGGTTGTTGGTTCTCCCATAACAGCAGTTTTTAATTTTTAGGTTTTTCAAATTTTTATGGATTTTCGGGTATATAGGGAAAATAAAACAAGACAAAAATAAACTAGACAAAAGTAAACTAAGCAAAGTAAAACTAGACAGAAATAAACTAAGCACAAATAAACTAGACAGAAATAAACTAGCAAGACAAAATAAGATAAAAGCAGAGAGAGAGGTAGAGTGTACTCCCGGTGAACTTATGAGTAGAGCTATGCCTCCCGGCAACGGCGCCAGAAAATAGTCTTGATGACCCACAAGTATAGGGGATCACAACAGTCTTCGAGATAAGTAAAACCCAAATTTATTGATTCGACACAAGGGGAGGTAAAGAATACTTATAAGCCTTAACAACTGAGTTGTCAATTCAGCTGCACCTGGAAAAGCACTAGCAACGGGGTGATGTGAAAGTAGCAGTGATATGAGAGCAGTAACAGTAACACAGCAGCAGTAGTAGTAATATGAGAGCAATGGTACCAGAAAATAGTTGACATGTAGAACGAGTATATGATGATGAAAGATGGACCGGGGTTCCCAGCTATCTACACTAGTGGCAACTCTCCAATAACAAATGTCGGGTGAACAAATTACAGTTGGGCAATTGATACGATTGATAAGGCATTAAGAAAGAACATCAATTCATTAATCATGTAGGCATGTTTTCCATATTTAGTCGTACGTGCTCGCAATGAGAAACTTGCACAACATCTATTGTCCTACCAGCCGGTGGCAGCCGGCCTCGGGGAATCTACTGGATATTAAGGTACTCCTTTTAATAGAGCACCGGAGCAAAGCATTAACACTCCGTGAAAACATGTGTCCCTCACATCACCGCCATCCCCTCCGGTTGTCCCGATTTCTGTCACTTCGGGGCCTTTGGTTCCGGACAGTGACATGTGCATACAACTTGTAGATACAACCTAAGCAATAATTATAGAGCTCAAATCTAAGATCATGCCACTCGGGCCCTAGTGACAAGCATTAAGCATAACAAGATTGCAGCAACAATAACTTCACAAACTTTATAGATAGACTAATCATAATGTATCATCCATCGGATCCCAACAAACACAACACCGATTACATCAGATGAATCTCAATCATGTAAGGCAGCTCATGAGATCATTGTATTGAAGTACATGGGGAGAGAATACCAACTAGCTACAGCTAGAACCCGTAGTCCATGGGGGAACTACTCACGGAGCATGATGGAGGCGGTGGCGTTGATGGAGATGGCTTAGGGGCACTTCCCCGTCCGGCAGGGTGCGGGACAGAGACTTCTGTCCCCGAATTGGAGTTTCGCGATGGTGGCGGCGCCCTGGAGTCTTTCGGAGTTTCGTCAAGAGGTACGGTGTTTTTAGGTCGAAAGAGATTTTATAGGCGAAGAGGCGGCGCGGGGGCACACGGGGCTCCCCACCACGGCCGGCGCGGGCGGCCAGGCCGCGCCACCCTATGGTGTGGTGGCCCTCGGCCCCTCCACTCTTCTTCGGTGCTCTGGACCCTTCCGAGAGAAATAGGAGGTTTGGTCTTCGTTTCGTCGAATTCGAGAATATTGCCCGAACAGCCTTTCGGAACCAAAAGCAAAGAAAACGGCTGTGGCATCTTGTTAATAGGTTAGTTCCGGAAAATGCATAAAAACATTATAAAGTACGAGCAAAACATGTAAGTATTGTCATAAAACAAGCATGGAACATCAGAAATTATAGGTACGTTGGAGACGTATCAGTTGCTCAAAGCGATACGGATTCACCGTTCTCAATTCCTGCCACTCAAGACGGTTTACATTCCCAACATTGAAAGTTGGCACTATTTCATCATCCTCTTGGGCGGCATGCTTATCCTTTCTCTTGCTAACAGACTTGGTTCTACCCCCAGCTGAGCTGCCAATGTCAGTACCCTGATGAGTTTGAGGGGGTACGCGACCACTAGAACGACGGGGAGGATCAGCAGTCCTTCCTCTCTTGGCAACATTGCCACGGCCCTCACCACTCCAACTACCTGTGAATGAGAAAGTAGAGCAAGAATAGCAGTGGGGTAATTGTACATGTCATCAATAAGAGGGAATTCAAAAAGCATAGCATATATCCAAGTGTATTGATGAGATTGTGCGAAAACTGGGCAACCCGGCGCACAGGCCGGTCCAATAGGGCAGCAGACCGGACGAGCCGGTTGGCGACCGGCACGCACGCCGGGCCGGCCGGTTGAGCGCCGGTCGACCGGGCTGGTGACCGGGTCTCGATTTGTGAAGTTTTGCCCAGATTTTCTACCACAAATTCATGCAAAAACTCATAAACTTGAATATAGACTATAGCAATAGAGTGGAGTAAGTGCATTGTGTTGTGAGACACTCTAAAGGCATGAGGACTAACAAACCCTAACCCTAACCCTAAAGTTTCCCAAAATTTGTCCAAAATTTGCAATGTGGGAGGGGGATTAAAGGATAGGGAGGAAGATAGATCACATTACCCGAAGACATGGTCCTCCTTGATCAAGAGATCAAGAAGAACACGAGGTAGGGCTGCAAACCCAAGAACTCCAAGATTTCCCAAAATAGCTTGAGAGGGACCAAATCCTTTGGTGGAGTTGCTCCAAGGGGCCCGATCTATGGTTTGGTGGAGTTTGAGGGAGTGCTTGTGGTGGGAAGACCCTAGAGCATGTGGGAGGTGATGGGGGCGGCGGCCATGGAGGTGTGGAGGTTTGGGGTAATGAGGAAGAAGACCCCAAGGGGTATCCTCCTCCACTCATAACAGGCCGTGCGCCCGGTCGGAAACCCGGTCCCGGAGGCCGGTCCGGCCGGGCCAGAACCGGACCAGAGACCGGCCACCCAGTTTTATCTCTTTTTCGCCTCGTTTTGCCCCTATGCTTTGTGTAAATGTGTGTGAATGCTCAGATGATGACATGTACATATAGATAGATAGATGATGATGAGATGAGCATAGACATGGGGTTGGAAACACAAGATTCTCTAGGCATACCCGTTGGAGAGAAAATCCAAACAAGATGTAAATAGCAACAATGGGTATGAGTCGAGATATATATCAAGAATCATAAGTCATTTTGAAATGATTTTTGCAATAAGATCATTTGGCCTTATATAGTCAAATCAAGTTGTAATGAAGGCTCAATGAGGGGCGGGGGATTACTCCCCCTATGTGAAAGCGCAAATGTCATGAGACCTCGAAGAGACATGCTTGGGTCCATATAATGACATTGGGTCTATTTATGTTGCACACATAGGTATGCATCATACCAAGACATGGTAGGATGACTATCCCCATATGTGCTGTGCCTCTAAGCTAGATAGTTAGATAAATGCAAGAATATAGTGCAAGAAGTTGATTCAATCCAAGTTTTTAGGATCAAGAATACCAAGTTCTCCTCTCAAGTTTACAAACCGGGCTTCATCCAAAGGCTTAGTGAAAATATCCGCCAATTGGTAGGTTGTTCCCACATGAGTGAGATCAATATCCTTATTGGCAACATGGTCACGTAGGAAGTGATGGCGAATGTCAATATGTTTGGTGCGACAATGTTGAACCGGGTTATTGGCGATCTTTATTGCACTTTCATTGTCACATAGAAGAGGCACCGTACCAAGAGACACACCATAGTCTTTCAAGGTTTGCTTCATCCATAGCAATTGAGTGCAACAAGATGCCGCGGATATGTATTCGGCTTCGGCGGTGGATAAAGCGGTGGAGTTTTGTTTCTTGGATGACCAACTCACCAATGACCGGCCAATAAATTGGCAAGCCCCGGAGGTAGACTTCCGGTCAACCTTATCACCGGCCCAATCGGAGTCCGAGTAGCCAATGAGTTCAAAGGTTGACCCCTTTGGATACCATAGCCCGAGAGTAGGAGTGAGAACAAGGTATCTTAGAATCCGTTTGACCGCCATCAAATGGCTCTCCTTAGGAGCGGATTGAAAACGAGCACACATCCCTACACTTAGCATGATATCCGGCCTAGAGGCACAAAGGTAGAGCAAGGATCCTATCATGGAACGGTATACCTTTATATCCACATCCTTCTCACCGTCACATGAGCCAAGTTGCCCCTTTACGGGCATGGGTGTCTTCATTGGGCTTGCATTGGTCATGTTGAATTTCTTGAGCATGTCCTTCACATACTTTTCTTGAGAGATGAAGGTGCCTTTTGCAAGTTGCCTCACTTGGAAGCCTAGGAAGAACTTCAACTCCCCCATCATGGACATCTCAAATTTCCTAGTCATCAATAGCTCAAAAGCTTTGTTATGATTGGGGTTAGTTCCACCAAATATAATATCATCAACATATATTTGACATATAAACAAGCCACCCCCTTTAACCCGTTTGGTGAAAAGGGTGGAATCGACCGTACCCATGCAAAACCCATCTTGTAGTAGGAAATCCCTAAGGAACTCATACCAAGCACGTGGAGCTTGCTTGAGACCATAGAGTGCCTTATGGAGTAAATACACATGGTTGGGTCGGCATGGGTCTTCGAAACCCGGGGGTTGAGCTACATATGCGGTTTCTTTTAGAGGGCCATTCAAAAATGCACTTTTCACATCCATTTGATATAGTTTGAAATTGTGAAAAGATGCAAATGCAAGCAAAAGACGAATAGCTTCAAGACGGGCTACCGGCGCAAAGGTATCCTCAAAATCCATACCTTCTATTTGAGCAAACCCTTGCGCCACTAACCTTGCTTTATTTCTAATGACAATGCCATCCTCATCTTGCTTGTTCTTGAATACCCATTTGGTCCCAATAACATTGATGCGATGATCCTTGGGTCTCTCAACTAGAGACCATACTTCATTGCGAGTGAAACACTCCAATTCTTCTTGCATGGCAATGACCCAATCCGGATCAACCAAGGCTTCATGTACCTTGAGTGGCTCAAAACTAGACACAAAAGCATGATGTTGACAATAAGTGATAAGTAATGCATGGTGTCTACGATTTACCACTCCTTTTGAGATGCTACCAAGGACAAGATCTACTTTCATGTCACTTGCCCTTGTAGCCGCCTTGATCTTCCGAATGGTTCCCTCATGATCAATGAATTCATCTCTTGCTAATACTTGATCATGAGGGACAACTTGAGCTTGAACATGAGTTGAAGATGTTTCTTGATCATCATCATGGTCTTGCTCAGTGGATTGAGGGCTTTCTTCTTGTTCTTCGGGATGTGGCTCATCTTGAGTGGAGGATACATCTTGGGTTGCACTTGATGGTTCAACTTGAGTTGAGCTAGGCTCAACTTGAGGCGAGCTTGATACTTCTATTCCATCACCTTGATCATCACTATGAACTTCCATAGGCCGGATGTGTCCAATGACCATATGCTTGATGGCACTAGATGGATCATCATCATTACCTGCAACACATGGAACAACTTGCTCCACTTGGGAGCCATTATCCTCCAAGAACACCACGTCACAAGATACTTCAATAGTCCCAGTGGACCGGTTGTAGTATCTATAGGCGTGGGAGTTCTCCGCATATCCAACAAAAATGCCCTCTATAGTTCTAGTTTCAAATTTACCAAGCTTCCCTTTATTGTTCTTAACAAGACATTTGCATCCAAAGACACGAATGTACATGACATTAGGCTTGTTACCTGTGAGAAGCTCATATGGAGTTTTGTTGTGGAGGGGGCGGAGGAAGAGCCGGTTGGAGTAGTGGACAGCTGTAGAGATGGCTTCTCCCCAAAAGTTGTGGGGTGAGTTGAATTCACTCAACATGGTTCTTGCCATCTCAATGATAGTCCGGTTCTTCCTTTCAACAACACCATTTTGTTGAGGGTGTACGGAGCTGAAAACTCATGCTTGATGCCCTCATCATCAACAAACTCTTGCATAGTGTAGTTCTTGAACTCGGTGCCATTGTCGGTCCTAATCGCCTTGATCTCGGATTCATATGTACGTTGAGCTTTCTTGGCGAAGGTGATGAACTCTCTATGGGTCTCATCCTTAGACTTAAGGAGAAAGACCCAAGAGTATCTTGAGTAATCATCAACAATGACAAGTCCATACTTGCTCCCACCAAGAGTATCATAATGTGATGGCCCAAAGAGATCCAAATGAAGGAGCTCCAAAGGCCTAGATGTGGTGACAATACTCTTGATGGGATGTTTCTTCTTGAGTTGTTTTCCGGCTACACATGCACTGCATACACGATCTTTCTCAAAAGAAATGCCGGTTAGTCCAACAATGTGCTCACCCTTTAGGAGTTGTTTAAGATTCCTCATGTTAACATGACCAAGGCGGCGATGCCACAACCAACCTTCGTCATGCTTGGCCGCCATTAGACATGTGGAGGGAGAGGGGCTCTCTTTCGAGAGGTCAACCACGTAAAGGTTGTTCTCCACATATCCAACAAGGACCAATTTGAGATTGTCACTCCTAAAGACTTGCACATAATATTTAGTAAAATATGAATTGTAACCGGCATCGGCAAGATGGTATATAGAAAGCAAGTTATAACCAAGGTGTTCAACAAGCATGACCGTCTCAAGGCACAAGTCCTTAGAGATTGTCACCTTGCCATACCCAAGTACCTTTCCCTTTGAGTTGTCACCAAAGGTAATGCTTGACTTCTTGTTAATATCTTCAATGAATTGGTCAAGCACACCTCTTCCTCCGGTCATATGATTGGTGCATCCACTATCAAACACCCATTTTGGACCACCGGAGGAATACCCCTACAAAATCAAGTAGAGGATTTAGGAACCCATTGATTAATGGGTTCCCTAGTCATGGCAACAAGATCTTTTGGTACCCAAATCGAGTACCCTCTATAAGCATAGCCATTACGAGGACCAACATAGTTAGCATAAACATCACCATAATAATCAACAAATAAAGCATAGTGATTGTTTGGCCCCGTGCGGTCACCACTAGTGGCTTTGCCCTTTGGGGCTTTGCCATCATTAGTGACCTTCTTGTTCTTTTCTTGAGCGGGCTTCTCTTTCTTGTAGTTGTTCTTCTTGTAGGGCTTGGGAACATACCCAAGTCCATACTTTTGATTGTTTGACCTTTGCTTACTCAAGAGGTCATCCAATCCCATCTTACTCTTGGTTGTGGTGAACTTGGCAAGTTCTTTCTTCAACCTAACATTTTCCTCAAGAGTAGTTGCTTGCTCACAAGCCGATTCATTAGGATAATAGTTGAGACCATATTTGGTTACCAAAGATTCAAGATATGTATTGGTCTCAACATGCAAAGATAGTTCCTCTTGTAAACGAACATGTTCCGCAACAAGCTTAGCATGCTCACTAGTAAAGGTGGTGGAGGAACTAGCAACATTTTTATCAACAATAGAATCATTCATTGATTCAAGAGCTTTAGAGTAGGTTTCTTGGAGTAGGTCATGGTTCTTTCCAAGTTTCTTGAGCTCATCCTTGACAAGCTTGTTAGCTCTTTCAAGGTGGTCAAGATCCCTAGTGAGAGAAGCATGAGCAACTTCAAGTTCCTCCTTTGAGGCATTAAGCTCTTGGGTCAAAGATTGAGCCCTTTCAATAGTTTCAAGATCCTTAACTTTATCTAGTTCATAAGTTTCAATTTGTTGCTTAAGACCTTGAGATATGCACCTTTCGGTTTTTAGCTCTTGTCTTAGGAGATTGAATCTCCTTTCCTTATCATTCAAATGATATTCTAATTCCTCAATGGACTCATCCTTTTCTTTGAGAGAGTCCATCAAGAAATCAAATTTGACAAGAGCTTCACCACGAAGGGTGCATCTAACATTGTAAAGTTCCTTAAGCACAGTTAATTCATCTTGATTTTCAGCTTCATTATCAAGGACACTAGACAAAGAAGATGGGGGTTCCATTACCTTGGTTTCTCTTGCCATAAGACAAGAGCCAACGGTTGTAGATGAGGAAGAGTCGTCGGAGTCATCATCTTGTGTTATTCTTGCCATGAAGGAAGAACCAACATCATTCTCCGTGGAGTAATCCTTGGAGTAGTCATATGTGAAGAGTGACCGGGTTTAGATAAAGCCGAGCCGGCCACTCCGGCCTCCTTCTCTTCATCTTCCTCTTCTTCATCGAACAAGTACTCCGCCCCAACAAAGGCTCTTCCCTTGTTCCTCTTGTATCGATCGTTGATTGGGTTTGGCTTCAATCTTGGCTTGACCCCTTTTATGAACTTTGGCTTGTCAACCCTTTTCTCATAAGGGCACTCATTTGCAAAGTGGCTCTCTTCGTCACAATTGTAGCTAGTTCCCTTCTTCTTCTTGTCATTGAGGAGCATAGGCAACTTTCCCTTGTACTTCTTGGCAAAGAAGGCAAAGTCAGTGGCGATGTCACTAGTTGAAGTCATCTCCTCATCTTCTTCAATTTCATATTCTTCTTCTCCTCCATGGTCAGCTCTAGCCTTGAGAGCAAGGTTGTGTGGCGCTTCATGGTTGTGTGAGGCTTCATCAACACGGTTCATTGCCATGAGCATTTTTCCTGCCTTGGCCATGTTTTCATTGGCAGCCACATAGGAGACTAGATCATCGGAGTTCAGATCGGCACTCTTGGTCATGATTTGCAAGTTGAGTGCAAGGTTGGTATCTTCTTGCTTGACAGCAATCATAGCAATGACCTTGGACTTTATGAATCCTTCATTCATTTCAAAGCCATCATCATACTTCTCAGCACCAAGTCCCTTGATCCTTACTTTAAGAGCACCAAGCCTTGCATAGGCATCGGCCAAGGATTCTCCTTCTCGAATCATGAACCGGTGAGCTTCTTGCTTTGCGGTCTCATAAAGAGATGATTGGATCAAATCGGTTCCCTCTTGGAGTACTACGATTCGATCCCACAACTCTTTAGCGGAGCTGGTGTCATTGACTTGATCAAGAAGCTTGCGATTGATGCCACTTCTAATCTTGTCACGTGCGGAGGCATTGAGTTGACGGTTGTAGAACTCGGTAGAGGTCAATCGAATGGGATCTTGTGGCTCCCGGTATCCATGAAGAATGATCTCCCATAGCTCCACACTGCAGCTGCGAATATGAGATTCTATAGAAGATTTCCAATGTGGAAAGTGAGTTCCATCAAAATGGGGAACGGTCCCACTATGGTTTATATGAGGCATGGGTGAAGTGTTTCTGGGATAGTCATGGTTAACTTCATTGTAAGTTTCCTTAGAGCCCGAAGTCCCACTACGAGCTCCACTAGCAGTTAGGTTCTTAAGCATGACAGACATTTCTGCCATTTGGCTTTGTAGTTCATCCTCCTTTTTCTTCTTCTCGGCATCATATGCCAAGAATCTAGATTTCATTTCTTTAACCGAAAGGTTAGAGTCATCATCTAGACCCTCGAATAGTTTATCCATCTCACTCTTAAGGCGGTGAAGCCCTTAAAAAGAGTCCAGGCTCGATACCAATTGAAAGTATAGAGATGGTAAACCTAGAGGGGGGGTGAATAGGTTTCTACAGATTTTAATTCTTTCTTTGCAATATTAGGCTTTGCGGAATATAAAGGTGAGCCTAATGCAAACTATGTGAGGCAACCTATATGAGGATACAACTAACTCGAGCACGAAGGCTCTCACAGGCTTAAATCACAAGTAAGGAGTTCGGTTAGAGATAACCGATAGCACGTGGAGACGAGGATGTATTCCCGTGTTCCCTTGCTTTGCAACAAGGTACGTCACGTTTGGAGGAGTGGAGGTCCCACGAAGGATTCCCGCCACGAAGGCTCACCCTATTCTCCGGAGCCTATCCCACGAAGGAATAGCTCTCTCACTTGTGGTAGACTTTGAGGTAGCCTCCAAACCTTCACAATCTTGCCCGGAGCAGATCCACAGCCCGGATGCTTCCGGACTTCTCTTGCCCACCTAGGGTTTCCAAGGAACCCTAGGAAGCAAGCTTCTTGATGAATACAAGGGGAATGAGATTTGGCTTGGTAGAACGGTAGATCGGGTCCTCCTCTATCGTTTCCCCGGAGGGATTTGAGTTTGGGTGGAGGAGGAGGGAGATCGAGGCTTTTGGTGTTTCTAACAATGGAGTATGAGAGAAGGAGCTCAAGAACAGCTTGTAGTGTAGTGCCTAACTGTCTAGAGGTAGGAGAAGGGCTATTTATAGTGTTCTTCGAAATATGGCCGTTGGCCACTTGCCACCTCAGCTTTTCCTCGACAAACCGGTTCAACGGACCGGGGACCGGACTGCCCGGTGCAGAGGCCGGTCGGGACGGGCAGGTGACCGGAGCTTCTTTTCGTCGTCCGAGGCTCCTCGGTTGGCGCCGGTTGGCGACCGGTCGGGCCGTGCGCGCGGCTCGGTCTGTAGGCCGGCTGACCGGTCGGCAACCGGATTCTTGTGTTCTTGTGTGGAGCCCGGTTGGCGACCGGTCGACCGGGTCGTGCGCCGGATGCTCCGGTTGGCGACCGGTGGACCGACTGCGTGCGGATGGCCGGTTCTGGCCGGTTGGACCGGCTGCAGACCGGTTCTTTGTAGACCCCTTTTCGATTATTGTTGAAGTGGGGTCTCCTTTAGCCTTCTTGTTCCTTTGATACACCATTTATGCCTCATTGCTTAAAACCTGAGATTATCCTTATAAACATATTAGCCCAAATACTCTAGCACGGTGTCATTGTTACCAAAATAATGGATAAGGGTAAAATACCCTTACAGGTCGCCTTTCCTGGCTGCTCTGGCAGTGTCCGACATAGCATATCCAAGTAATCCTAGTTTATACAAAATTAATCTAGGAACGGAAGTGACTATAGTTCATTGACCCGCATATAGTTATTTCTCAGTCGATGATATTTTCGTCTCCTCCATTTCCCGACGAGTCAGTAGTATTTTCATCAATGGTCCTTGGAGATGATTGAGAAATAAAAATTTTCCACTCGCATGAGAAATACCAAAACCGCTATTTTAGTCCTTCGTTTCAAGTATTTCTTCTAGAATACTAATACTATATATACGTTAAGATTGAAAAAAATCCAGCGAAAGTAGATGGACAAGGCCCTCTCCAGGCTGGGTTAAACTGAACTTTGATGGCTCAGTTAAGATGGAGAACGGCTCAGTGGGAGCTGGCATGATTCTCCACAATGAAAATGGTGGAATAGTTTTTTCGGCATGTCGTCAGCTTGTTAACTGCTTGGATCCCCTTGAGGCTGAAGCGGGGGCGTGTGAAGAAGGGTTGAAGTTGGCCCTACAATTATCCGATAAGCAGATCATCATGGAGTCGGATTGTGCAGGTTTAGTGACGACAGTGCTAGAGAAAGGCCAAGATCTCTCTTACTTAACGCAAATTATCTCTGAGATCAAGTTTTTAATGCAGGGTACTAGAGTTATTTCCTTCGTAAAAATAGATCGTACGCAAAATAGGGTTAGTCATTGCCTTGCTAAGTTGGCAATAGCAGATTCTAGAACTATTGTTTGGCTAGGTGCAGGACCTGAATGTGTTCATCGGGCTCTTGACTTAGACCTTCTTGTAAGCCCCGATGCGTAATATCTTCTTTTACCCGGAAAAAAAGGGATCGAGCAAACTTGATTATGGGTTTATCATAGTTGGTGGTGGTTCCTCAAGTTAGGTTGTAGATTATTCCTGTTCAAATTTGAGTGCATTGCCGAAAGTGTAGAAGCTGCAAAAGAATATGGAGAAACAATTAAGAACTCACGACTCCTACTTTATTACTTTCAATACACTACAATAGCTAACTATGCACGTAATCATGTTGAAAAGTCAATCATGGACAGCTCACCAGAAATCAACAGTATGCATTTGCTTTATTCATGAGAAAAATATATTATTTTCTATTATAATAAACCTTTCATTTTCTTGCAAGATAAGCATGACAAAGATATGAATTTGGCAGCAGAAAAATATAAAGATTTATTATGTTGGATTAGGATGGAAACATTTATAAACGATACCAATTAGGGAGCACTAGTGTGGAGTCAATACCCAACAGTCCATGAAATCAAGACAACGCAAAACATAAATTAGATTTGTTGATTAAGATAACCTAATGACAAGCTTTACTCCAATCTTGCCTATAATGTATCTACCACCTATCTATCCATCTAACATCTAATAATCTACTAACAAGAGGAGAAGAAAAAGAAGTTTAGATCATGGGAACTCCACCACCCGTGTAAACCTGTGGGAGGACAAGCAAGCAACCAAAAGGAGGACAATTTGTACTTAAAGGATGTGATGGGTAAGTGGGTCTCTCTCTACTAACCTAAAAGGTGATTATTAAGTAAGCACTAAACGCCACTTAATCACCACTTAGAATGCAACCCTAACTGAGGGCCCATGGTAAGAAGACAAGTGGCAAATGCACAGAGGGCATAAGATGACAAGAAAGATGTCCATCAGCCATTCTGGAGGCATGTGCAACATATACCTTCAAGCCTTCACATACCATGCATATAAATAACTCTCTTTGATTTCCAGAAGACAAGATGAATTTGCCTGGCTTTTTCATGGGATAATGTACAGTAGATTTCAAGACCTAATTAGGGTTCTCACCGTCAAAATGTAATATTTTCCGTCTGGCTCAGATATTGTAGTGTCTTCAGTTTTGGAGTAGTAGAGCAACAATCATCGCGCTCCAACCAATAGTAGCACGTCCAGATCCCTGGGAAACCAAGACAAACCATATCGGCCCATCTGTATTTGTTACTGAAGATTCCCACAGTTAGTTTATCAATGGTTTCCTTTGAGGGATTAGTGGAGGCCAGAACACATGCTCATGGTAGGTAGTGGATTGAAAGGGTGTTAAGTAGTAAAAACGAATACACAAAAAAGTCAGGTTATGTTCCTTTTCGCGTGCTTCCCAGTTCCAACGCACTAGGTAGTTACCAAATGCCCGTGTGTGTTGTCCAATTAGGTTACTGATTTTTAGTGCTTCCTGAGCATCCAACTAGCAAGCTTATCCAAAGATCATTATACACGAAACCTGCTTTGCTGTGCACCTATCTGTCCGTGTACATAGTTAACACGGTTTCTCTCGCAAATCGCGTGGGCATATTCCACCTGACTTTCGAGCTCTTTCTTCTGTGCACAACAAAAGGGCACCGGCACTACACACTCCTACGTACTGTCCTACTGTACATATCACATTCAAGCTAGTTATCGAAACCCTTATCGCAGAGGTCCTGATCTGAGATATACGGAGTATAAAAGAAAAACAAAGGCGGTACGGCGTGCATGATTGCAACCAAGAGGGTTGTGAGATGCCAATGCCCAATTGGCAGCAAAGAATTTGAGATGCCAAAGGAGATTACCACGTACTGTGTTCCTGTCGCCTTGGAGCCTTTAAAACTGATTTGGCCCTATCCCACGAGGCCACCATATGCAGGCTGCAGGAATGTGCGCATCCAGCAGCACGCATTTGAGCTCAACCACTGTTAAATTAGTAGAAGCACTTTGGCATTTTGCACATGCAATTCCTGCTTTGTTGAAATGTGCTCAAACAATTCTGAATTTCATGAAGGCTCCACCTAAGCATTCCACATGGGTGGCTTTCTTTCCTACAAATCTCAAAATTTAAAACGTTCGTATATTTGTAGATTGATTTTCATGTATTCCGTTAACATGTTCATATATTTGAAAAAATCATGATCATAGATTCGCATAAAAGATAATATTAAGCAAAATAAAGCAAAATAAAATTCAAAAACTTAACTTGCTTCTATTTATGAAAAAATAAAAATATTCATGTATTAGAGAACTATTCGTTTATTGTTGAAATAAAAAATAACCAAAAAGAAAAACAAAGAAGAGAAATAGAGCACTACAAGAGTGTATGTCATATCGCGCCATATTTGAAGGATGACACAAAAGAAGTGCTTTCAAAAGTTTTTTGCCCGATGGATCAACTAGCTGTGGCGCCTAGCAAAGCAGATGTATATACATGCGCCGTTGTAGATCGTATTGCAACACAACGACGTTGTGGTAGGTGACTGACAAGAACGACACTTTGCAATGCCACGTTAGGGGATATATAGACATGCATCGAGCATTGTACGTGATGTTCAAAGTGGCCACGTGCTGAAGAATGTTCAAATGTGCCAGGTTCGCTGGTCAAGCGCTGACAGGTGACTGGTGTGCCCACACCTTACCCGCCCACTCATTCTCTCCTCGCCGTACAAACCTATCTTGCATCGTGGACATTCGAATCTTAGAGGGGCGGGGGGAGGGGGGGTCGGTGCAGGGGCAGTGACAACCTGATGATGACAATCAACAATAAACTTGAGTGGATATCCAAAGTTCTTCCCCATTCGGGGTTTCTTCAAACTTTGTTATGTTTGGGGTTTTAAATAGTTTTCTCCTCAAAACGGTGAAGTGTTGAGTGGACAGGGAAAAAGTACTACGCCAACATTGATGAGATAGTGCCTTGTGGCTTACAAGGCGGTGGACATTGGCCGCATGTTCGTGGGGTGTCACTATAAATGTTTGAGGTGCAATCTCCGTGGAATGAATTGATGCCGTCGTAGTTTTTTCTGGTGTTGCCAACGATGTGGAGGCATGTACAAGCCAAATAAATCTAGGTATATGATCAAGTGCATCACATGAGCCTAAAATAAGAAAGGTAGGAAACATGCGAAGAGGTACATGCGATTAAGTTGATGTGCTTGCTTGTTTTCGATGAACCGGCGTTTCTTATGGAAAAGATAGAAAGGCCCTGATTTAAGACATGTGGTATGTTTCATATTATTAGTTTGTATCGTATATTTAAGGTAGTAATTGATATGTGTGTTTTTTCTTATTATGACATTGTATCCAATTGTATCCAATAATATAGAATTGATTTTATTTTTCTGCTTAATTTCTAAACTTGGTAACGAGAGAGAGGGACTTGTATTTTCATCCTTTATTTGTGAAACGAATGATTAGCCTGAATTCGGCGGAAATTATTTCAAAGACTACACACAAGAACATCCAGTCCTTGCCGTCAAGATAGGTGGTAGTCCTAATTATACAAACAATTGGGAACACAATCATGGTAACTAGAGAGAGGTATTTGTTGGTCTATTTTAATCCAACACCTTCACTCCTACTAGCTACACTACCCTGCTCTCTCCACACGCAGGAGATGGTTTGACCCTATCTAAAATTTTTTTAGGGTTTTGACCCTATCTACTTTGTCGGTATGGGACTAAATCCTCAAACAAAGCTAGCTTGCGTTTGGTCTTGTTTATATTGGCTTATCACAGCACAAGAAGCCCAACCCATGGTGGGGATTCATATTTTACGCTTCGTGCATCAATTAGCAAGCGAGCGCATACCCCCACTGCTATTTGGGCTTGACCCATTTACAGTTACTATTTCGATCGCTTCACCTCAGTTTAAAATGGTTTTCGTTAGCTTTTTTGCTTGTCTTTTGTTGCCGTTGGAGAAAACTCCAGGTTTATTATGTCAGCTCAAAATATTTGAGGAAACTAGAAATGCTCACAGATTAAAAAAGTGCTCATAGATTTGAAAAATATTGATGGATTTTAAAATTGTTTGTGAATATGGAAAAATGTCACAGATTTTGAAAGTATTCTCACAATTGAATAAGTTGTTGAATTTGGAAGAAACGTTCCTCAATTGTAAAATTCATGAATATTGAAAAAAAATTCGTGAATTTGAAAAATTGTTCAAAGGTTTAAATTTGGTCCAAAAATTAATAAGTTCACAAAAATATTTAGGAATTTAAGAAAAGTCATGATTAAGAAATAAAAAAAAATGAGCACGAAAAATTAATTAGAAAAAGAAAACCCAGCTTAGGTTCTAGAAGGTTCCTAAAACCGGTAACAGAGTGAATATGTGGCTAAGCCCATTTAGGGAACACGAATAGACGCCTATTGGGGCCAAGATGATATAGGCCTATTGGGCTGTCCCGCTCGACGACGCAACGCAGGCACGACACGACGACAAGCGGGACGCTGTCCACCCAGCCCAACCGCAGCGCCTCTCTCCCAGTCACCCGCTTCGCTTCCCCAACTTCCCAAATCGCGAGCTCCGATCAGATCGCTAATTCGCGCGCCGCCCCGCTCCACTCCACTCCGTCCGGAGCCCCAGGTTCGGTTCGCTCCCCGCACTGAATTCTCGTGGTCGATTCATGTTTCTCGTGAGGCGATTTCGTGTCGTCACTGGACTATTTGTTCGCCTGTTTCGTTAGTTTCCAGCTGTGCGTTGATCCGATTCGGCCCAGATGCATCTGCGGCCGCAACTAGGGTGTTTTCCCGGCTATTTTCGGGTACTCGGTGTGGCTCTCTGGTTCGTGTGTTTAGAGAAAATCAGAGCTAGGGTTTGTGTCGGAGATGTTTGATCCGGTGGCCTGGACGCGCTTCTGGTGTTTACCTGGTGAATGGATGCTGTAGCGGCGTGATTGGTTAGTCCAGCATTTAATTTGTACTGGCATACAACACGTAATAAGATAAGAGCATAGAAATGCATAGTCAGCCGGCCCGGTCAGCCCATCGCACCTGTAATAGTGGCACTACTGCAGTGCTACTGGATTGAGCGAGGAGAATGTATCGATGTCAGATTGGTTGCTTCGATTCTGTTACTCCTGATGTAATACCATAGCGAAATTAGCATCTTGATCTCCATGTTTGATCCTGTAGGAGGTGCTGCAAGCAAGGGCCCGGTGTGTAGCCTATTGATTTTTTTACTTCATTCTGTTATGGTAGATAGGTTAGTTTGGTGTTAGTGTGTGTTTTGTTCAAACTTCTAACATCTTGATACACATTCCGGATTTGAGCACCGGGTACAACTCTGTGGCCCTGTTGTTTCCTATATCTTCTATCGCAGTTTTCGTTATTAAAAAATAATCTCACGCACATTTCACATGTCTTGATACAGAGAACTTCAGTGGACGATGCAAAGGAGAGGGGGCGGTAGAGGTGGTCTCTTTGGTTTCGGAGACCCTTTTGCTGGTTTCGGCGGCTTCGTTCCACCTGGGAACCTTATGCCCAGTTTCTTTGGTGGCTCAAGTCCCTTTGATGATCCTTTCCTTGCAAATCCGTTTGGTTCTATGGTTGGACCTACCCAGTTTGAGCAAAGTTTTTTTAGTTCAAGCATGTTTGGGCCCCCCAGGGGTCTAGTTGGAGGAGTGATGAATGCTGGAGGCTTCCAGCAGCAAGCTCCTGAACCTAGCAGGCCGAAAGGGCCAATTATCGAGGAGCTGTCTTCAGATGATGAGGATGCGAATGAAAACGATGAGAAGAAGGCTAACCCTATGAAGCATCCAAGGATTAGCAGAGAGCCCTATGTGGAGGAGCCTGATGAAGTTCAAGGTTGGCTTAATTTTATGCTGTTAATAGTGGTTTTCACATTGACATGTTACTTTTTTGATCTTGCTTCAGCTTGTCTGTAAATACTTGAATGAAGGTGAATACATATGACTTTGATCTGACACGTTGCTGTTATTTCTTACTCAATTCAGTATATGCCCCTTATGGCGGGGAACTTTGGACCAGTTATTATGTCCTTATAGACTCAGGAATCCACAAAATTGTTTACCCATCCAGTAAACATTTAATTGTGTTAGTATACATAATAACTATACATATTCATCATTAGTTATTTTTTCGCTGCTATCATATGGAGTTTATGCTAGCTGGTTTTGGTACCAGGCAGCCTACTCAACCTATATAGTGATGTTAAGGGTTTTATGGGTCCTTGCTCAGATGTGATTCTCCTTCATACATCGAAAGATTGTTGAGAATATGTGATTTCTACATGTCATAAAGGTTGGCAAAACAGGTGAATAAGGGAGGATACTAATGTTAATAACTTTTAACAGATAATAAAAGACATAAACATGAGCAAGTTGGGAGAGAGTATGCCAGAGCTGGCACATCATATCAACAGCCGCAGACATATATGTTTCAGAGCTCAACTGTTACGTATGGTGGTTCAAATGGGGCTTGCTATATGTCTTCAACCACTAGGAGGAGTGGTGGAGATGGAGTAAGTTCCTCTCTGCAGTGCTGTTATCTGTCAATGTTCAAAGTTCTGGCGATGATTGTTTCTTCAATGTCTTGTAGCTTACAGTGGAAGAATGTAAGGAAGCGGACACAACTACTGGTAAAGCTACTCACAGGATCGCACGTGGCATTGGCAATAAGGTATTTGTTATTCGCAAACCAGGCATATGACTTTAGTTCTTCGGACTACATATGAGGTTATGATCGGAGCTATTATTCTGTTGCTGCAGGGTCATGCACTAACTAGAAAACTGGACGGCGATGGAAGAGTGAACACCATGCAAACTTTGCAGAACTTGAATGAAGGTTCTAATGTTCTAATGCCTTTTGTTACTGGTACCCATATTATATCTGTGAGGCTGTTTCTGATGCTATTTTTTCTTCTCTTGTAGACGAGCTTGCTGGATTTGAGGAATCATGGCAAAGAAATGCAGGGCAATGTCTGCCTGGTTTGGATCCCAGAGTAAACATGTTTAGCAGTGGTACACCCCCCTCCCTTCTCTGTCACTTATGCACATGATATGTTGATGTAGCATTTGATTATCTATTTGTTTCTTGGGTATGAACGCTGGCTATGTCCTGTGGACCCAAATGCTTTACATGGGATTGCACACACTGACGTCAATCGACTAGTAGACCACCAAGCTGGACTCATCTATCTAATATTCTATAGCGAGATCACACCATGATGGTCAGCTCATCTCAGCTGTACCTTGGTGTAATTCACTCCCTGACAAGCTTACCTGCCAATGTACCTGGGAAAGGATTCATTGCATAGATAGTGCCTTGGGGGTTAAATACCAATATAGAGATCTTAACCACCATGGGTGGACCTAGCGTCCCTGTTACCAGGCACACGTAAAGCTAGTGCATGTGCCATACCAGCGATTGTAATTGGTCAAACGTTGGTTAATTAGCATGCTAAGGCTGGTGCCATTTCTTGGGTTGGCGCGGCCGTGCCACTTCTTGGGCTGTATCTGGTTGCTACACATCTCTTTTGGTTCTCCAGTTCTCCATGAGACCACGAGGGCACGCAAACCTACAGAAATCCATCAACTGATCGAAATCGATGCCCCATCCAGGCATCTGCCTACTCTTGGCTGGAAAAGACAGATGTGTATGCTTATATTTCTCAACGTGCACACGGAAGAGTAATTTGTGTATCAGTGCATGCGAAAAAAAGTTTGCTGTATTTACGGCTTGCCCAGGCTTTAAAAAATTTAGGTCTGCCAATAACTACCGATATGCATTTGTTGTAATTGTGTTGTGTGCGGACTTGAGCACAAACTAATGTGAACATAGAGATCTGAACTCAGGGTTATCTTGTCTCAAGTGGACAATTTATGCATTTACCAGTCCGTAATAGAGCTGATGCCTTTCATTGGGCTTTCATTATTAGTATGGTCATATGCATTCATGTAGTCATGCTGTATTTTCCTGTACATGGGTAATTTGCAACTTGTTAATGACCTGAATTGCCATTTCTCCGGTTACATGACTGAGTTCTAACCTGTTGGTAGCCTGAATTGCATGTCTTCGTTGTTTTCATGTTTGTGCTTGCTCCCTGGAGTTACGTTATCTTACATTCTTACAAATGTAGCAGGAACTTTTCACCCTGGCATCCGAGAAGAGAATGGAATGCCTGCACTTCCAGCACCCAGTGAAATGTTTGCGCTTCCAGCACCTGAACAATATCGTGGCTCCAGTTCCTCGAGGATGAAGAGGCGTCCTTTGAATGGTTCGTCACAGGGCCGTTCCCGTCCATGACTTCTTTTGGACTTTAGGCAGGATTATGATCACGGTTTGCAGAACAAGAATATGATGTATGTATCTCTAGCTCGCTCCAGCTGTTCAGCAAACTATGTTTACATTTTAGTCAGCTTAGCTAATGAAGCTCCATTGCTGTGGTTGAGAGAGATTTAGAACGTCTTACCTGCTACTGTTCCCTTAAGTGTTGCTCCCCAATCATGAAAAATGTAAGCTCTGTTCGCAAGAATTAAGCATACCTTCCGCAGAACGTTGTGATCTGTAAAACCTATGTCAGCCAAGGCTGCACTCCTGTACTTTCTGACATGGCTCGTAACTGAGTTGCATCATACTGATTTTGAATATAAAGTGTTCAAAATTTCGTCAAAAATTAATTATGTGCATCTTCCTCGGTCATACAATAGGAAACTCAAATGCAAGGAAGTCAGACATTTCCAAGGGTGTAGAAACAGACTAGTATTAGTCGGATATGAAATATAGTGTAACTGGGATGGTAAAAAATCGTTTATTTTAGGGTTTTGCTATGTCTTAGTCAAGAACTTTCTTATGTCTCGTCACCCCCCAAAAAAGTGCAACGGTTAGTTCTAAAAAAATGCAATCCATTGCCAATTGCACTTTTCTGCTAGTAGCACTTTGCTCAGATGACTGAGAGTCAATTGACAAATCCTATTTTTACTTCCTTCAAATGTGTAATGCGCCTTTAATCTTGCTAAACTTAGCGACTGGTGCTCCACGTTTCCAGCCAAACCATGTCCACTCCACAGCATCCCGCGCTTTGCTCTTGGCGCCATCTTGCACGCACGCATCGCATGCCATGGAAAATTCCCCATTCCTCTCCTCTCTCGTCTCCTTGGACCTCTGCTCCGTGAGCACCGGTCACCACCAATGTCGCTGGCGGAGGGGGTCCAGCTCAACAAGAGCCTCTTCTGCTTCGAGGCCGACACCGGCGCCACATCCTCCGGCGTCTTCGCCGGCGACGACCCCCTCAAGTTCTACTTCCCCCTCCTCCTCTACCACATTTGCGTCGTCTTCATCCTCTCCCGCGCCATCCACGGCACCCTCCTCGGCCGTGCTGGTGTCCCTCTCGCCATCTCCCAGATCCTCGTACGTACATTTACGTCGACTTAGCTCGTGTTCATGCCATTGCTGTGCGCGATTGAGCTAGCGTTCGATCGATAGATTGATTGATTGGTTAATTACTAATTGCACAGATGGATCCATGCTATGTATAGGCCGGCGCGCTGTTGGGCCCATCGTTCCTGGGTCGTTTCTTCCCGTGCGTCGGCCAGATCTTCGCCACGCCGGAGGGATGGGTGCAGATCAACACGGTCGGCGGCTACGCCTTCACGCTCCACATCTTCACCGTCGGCGTCAAGACGGACCTCAGCATGATCGTCAAGTCCGGCAAGAAGGCCGTCGCCATCGCAATCCTCGGCACCGCCGCGCCGCACCTTGCTATGTACATCGCCGGCCTCGCGCTCAACGACTGCCTCCCCAAGGCATGGATCGACTCGTTCCTCCTCACCAACCTCACCTCCTGGTGGTCGCTCTCGGCCTTCATCGTCGTCTGCTGTACGCTCCACGACCTCAACCTCCTCTCCTCCAAGCTCGGCCGCCTCGCCATGTCCGCCTCCCTCATCGGCGACTTCGCCAACACCTTCTCCATCGCCGGAGTCACGTCCTACCTCCTAGCGTCCAGCCCCGAGGAGAAGCTCCAGCGGATAGGCTTTATGTCGTCCCTCTCCTTCTCCATCTTCATCGCGCTCATGGCGCTGGTGGCGCGGCCCACGATCCTGCGGCTGATCCGTGACGTGCCGGAGGGCGCGCTGCTCCCCGAGTCCCGCCTCGTCGCCGTGCTGCTCATCTCCCTCACGTGCAGCTTCGCCGGCGAGCTCCTCGGACTCCACGCCACGTACGGGCCATTCATGCTGGGGCTCATGCTCCCCGGCGGCGCCCCGCTCGGCGTGACCCTGGAGGAGCGGCTGGACCGGCTCGTCGTCGGCGTGCTGACGCCGCTGCTCTTCGCGCAGGGAGGGATGAGGATGAACGTCTACACGATCGAAGACGTCTACACCTGCGCCCTGCTCCAGTTGTTCCTCGTCGTCGGTATCGTCGCCAAGTTCGTCGCCTGCATCCTACCGTGCTTGTACTGCCGGATACCGGTACGGGAAGCCGTCGTCGTCGGCCTCATGATGAACTTCAAGGGCATCACTGAGTCGGTGTACGCCTCATCGTTCATGGACTCCAATATACTTGACGACCAGGCATACGCGGCGTTCATGGTCAATGTGCTTGTGATCGGCGCCGCCACGGCGTCGGCGGTCAAGTACATGTACCACCCGGAGGAGAAGTACGTGGCGTACCGGCGGCGCACGGTGCAGCACAAGAAGCTCGGCGAGGAGCTCCGGATGCTGGCGTGCGTCCACTCGCAGGTGGACGTGGGGCCGATGGTGGCGCTGCTCGACGCGGCCAGCCCGACGCCAGCGACGCCGCTCGCGCTGTACCTCCTCCACCTTGTCCCGCTCGCCGGGCTCACCAGTTCCGTGCTCCGTCACTTCAAGCACGGCGACCCGAACTGCGTCCCGACGGGGTCCACGGCCACCGAGTCGGAGCGCATCGTCAACGCCTTCCAGTTCTTCGTGGGCCAGCGGCCGCAGGGCTCCTCGTCGCTGCTGCCCTACGTCTGCATCGCGCCCTACGCCACCATGCACAACGACGTGTGCGCAGTCGCGCTCGAGAAGCGGGCCATGCTCATCATCGTGCCGTTCCACAAGCGCCTAGCCATCGACGGCTCCATCGAGCCCACCTCGCCCAACGCCGGCGCCATCCAGGCCGCCAACGCCAACATACTCAACTACTCCCCCTGCTCGGTGGCTATCCTCGTCGACCGGGGCAGCCTCTCCGGCGTCGTCAGCGCCGCGTCCGCTGCCGCAGTCGATGGCGGGTTCCCACACCGCGTCGCGGTGTACTTTCTGGGCGGGCCGGACGACCGGGAGGCGATGGCGCTGGCGGCGCACATGGCGGAGGACGCGCCGATCGGCCTGACCGTGTTCCGGTTCTTGCTGCCGGTGGAGTGGCAGCAGCGGCTCAACCCCGAGGAGGACCAACTTGACGAGGAGGCGACGCAGGATTTCGTCCGGCGGTGCGTGGACGAACACCGGGTCTTGTACAGCGAGCACACGGTCGGCGGCTCCGACGAGATGGTGGATGTGATCCGCAACACGAGCCTGTCGTTCAACCTGCTGGTTGTCGGCCGGCGAGCGGAGAGCCTCGAGTCGCCGCTCACGGCCGGCATATCGGACTGGAGCGAGAACCTGGAGCTCGGCATCCTCGGGGACTTGCTCACGTCAACGGACTTTGGGTGCCGGGTGTCCACGCTGGTGGTGCAGCAGCAGACCAGGGCGGCAGCTGGTGAGTTGTGCCAGTCGCCGGAGAAGCCAGAGAAGGCACAACACCCGCCAGATGGCCCCGTTTGAGAAACCATGCAGCCTAATTCTTCTACTGTAGTTTTTTGTTTGTTTGTTTTGCGGGTAGCCTAATTCTTCTAGGTTGATCATCTAATGCTCTGTAGCACTGTAAATTCGTCATGTGATGTAACATGTTGCAATTAAATCTTAGATCGCATTCGACAGATATTCAGACAAAAAATTCAGGTCGGCACACCATTGCATTCTTTGTTGGGGTGCCGCTGGAGTGTTGGGTAGCGAGTGTTTGTTTGGGTCATATTGTGGTCTTTTGTGTTCGATTGAGTAGGTGGGGCTTTGTTGTTAGGGTCTCTTGTTAGACTTGGTTGCGGGTGTGTACATGTGTGGGCTTAGCCATGTGAAAAATGGATACCTTCTTCTTAATTAATAAATGAGGCAAAGCTTTTGCCTCGGTTTAAAAAAAAAGACACCGTAATCGATTCTCGTGATTCAGCGATTTCTTGACCGTGGCAAGTGTTGGACAAACACTAAGATCTATCGAAATTTTGACAGAAAGGACCACCTGCCCCAACGAATTGTCAAGAAGTACCACCTGTGAACGAATTGCCAAAAAGGATCACCTCTGCGTGGCGACAGGCCTGCCAAGCGACAAGTGGCACCTGCCGCCGTTGGCTGTGGCGGCAGGATGACATGGCGACGTGCCGCCGCTGGTTGTGGCGGCAGGATGACATCGATGGTGGGCCATGCCGTCGTTGGCTGAGGCGGTAGGATGATGTGGTGACGTGCCACCGTTGGCTGTGGAGGCAGGATGATGTGGCGACGTGCCACCATGCGCAGTGACGGCAGGGCCCATCTCGCTCTACGGCGACCGTGCCCGGGTAACGTGCCGCCACACAGGATGGAGGCATGGCCTACCGCCAGAGCTGATGGTGGCATGTGCTACATGTCGCTTGGCAGGCTTGTCGCCATGGGGAGGTGGTCTTTTTTGGCAATTTCATTCACATGTGGTCCTTCTTAATAATTCGTTGGGGCAGGTGGTCCATTTTGTCAATATTTCGATCGTATCGACTTTGCCAAAGCGCGAAGGCCTGATCACGGAGATCCATTCGAAAAATCACAACATATTTTCTTCTTCCAAAAAGGAGATTAATGATACATGGAGTTCAAAAGGTGTACTCCCTCCGTCCTGTGAATAATATAGCGTACGTTTTCCTTTTTTGAAGTCAAATATGTTTTAAATTTGACTAAACTTTTACTTAAAAATAGCAACGTATGTGAAATCAAACTACTATATTATTGAACTACACTATCAAGATGAATCTAGCCATATTATTTTTGTGTCATAAATGTTGCTATTTTTTTCTAGAAAGTTGATCAAAGTAAATGAAATTTAACTTAAGACGTGTCCTAACATACGACTTATTTATGGACGGAGGAAGTAGCGCCATTGCACACGTCAGACAAGCATACAAATGGAGTTGTTTTACAAGGAAATGTAAGCAATAACATCTATGTTGTGATCTGGGTAAGCCGTTGTTGCCTCCAACGAGATCGCCTCGGGGTTTACCTCTCATCTCTATTGCTTCCAAGGACATCGTCATGATCCTAAATTGGAGGAAAATTAACCGTGGACACGACCGAAAAACGTGCATGCATGATGAACACCATGTTGTAAATACAAATACGAGCAATATGTTTTGGACCAAGCATATCTCCAAGATGAATCGATGGTGGTCATTAGATGGCAAGTTCAATGAGGAGGATGCCGGCTCCTACATCGCCATTGGCTTCGAGTTGAATTTCGTGATTGCCATCATATTCACACACACATACCAACCACGAGGAGTTTTAAGCTCAGCTTCCGAGCTAAGAGCAACATATGGATCTCCAAGGAGGAGGATCTTCACAATCCTTTCCCCACACCTCGTCCTACGATGGCCGAGGGGGCCTAGTGATTGTCCCAGTCATTTGTTCTATCGGGGTATATGTTTTAGGTAAACACTACCTATAGGGGTTCGATTGGAAACAAACCATCGGCCCTCCCGAGTGCCATCGATCTCCCCTTAGTCAAACGATTGGTTTTGCTTCTGTTTTTCCCACATAATTAGGCACGTTGATTTCGGCTTGTCCAACCCAAAACGCCTCCCTTAGTTGGGCGATACGCGGTCTCGCCTCACATTCCCGCACTGCGCTGCTTCCTCGGTCGCCGCCTCCACGCCTCACATTGGCTCTCCGGCAGCGCCACACCCGGCGCTGCCGGAGAGCCGATGTGAGGCGTGGAGGCGGCGGCCGAGGAAGCAGAGCAATGCAGTGCAGGAATGTGAGGCGAGACGGCGTATCGCCCAATTAAGGGAGGCGTTTTAGGTTGGACAAGCCGAATCAACATGCCTAATTATGTTTGAAAAACAGAAGCAAAACCAATTGAAATATCTTTCGATTGAGGGGAGATCGATGGCACTTGGGAGGGCCGATGGTTTGTTTTCAATATGACCCGATAGGTAGTGTTTACCTTTTTCTTTTACTCTTAACATACTGACGTACTTCCAGGTTTGAAGGTTTCAGTATAGCAGGAGATTCCGCTAGGGCAACAAAAAGGCACCTATAAAACACGACAAAACCCATAAATTACAGACAACGGAGACAAGCCATCTCACAGACAAACTAAATTCATCTAGCAGACCCACAACAGTTCCAATCTACACCTAATGTGGGCATTCGAAGGTAGCTATTGGCACAGTACATCATCAATCTAGGCTCAGTCGCTCAGAGCATCACTTCTTGTGTGAAACCTCAGGGGTAGATACCATCTTGGCCGACAGAGAAGCTATGTCATCCACGCATTCATAGAGGTCTTTCTTTATCCCTGCAGTTGATGTTTCTACGAACTCTTTATAGTCCGAAATGCTATCGATGAGCTGCAGCAGTTCCCTTGCACACGCCTGAGTCTCTTCATCAGTTTCCAGTAATGTATCTCGGAGACTCTGTTCAGAAGTCTGCCGAATCACAAATTCACAATAGTGTAAGTGATTCTGCTTGTCCATGGGGCACAGAAACTGAATAAAATATAAAAAAAACACAACACAAGGAAGTACCTTTAAGAAGTCGTCTGCATCCTTTTCAACAGTACTCATTTCATGTTCCTTCTTCTCTGATTCATCTATCATTTGTCTAGCATCAACTGCACAACTTGAAACATGGTTTCGAATTTCAAGATCCAGCGAATCCACCTGAGTAACCATCTGGGAACAGAAACTGAAATGTGAACAGGTACAAAAAAAAAACTTGTTCGCAGTTTTGCATTTATTATCCAGAAGGTTACAGAATAGTTATTGTGATTGTGTTGTACGAAGCATATAACTAGGTTAGCCTCAGTCTTAGCATAGATAAACCTTTTTGGCAACACAAGAATTTTAAATATTTCGCATGGCAACAAGAGAACATCCCTAATTTCAAACTGGGTCAAATCGTGCAAGTTTATCACAAGCTAGGCATCTCAATCAGTTTATGCAGCTCAAACTAATATTTACAAAATGAAATGGATTGGCAGTGGAAAATAGTATAATTAGATTTTCCATGGAAATATTTTCATAACATCATAACTTTATGGCTCTTTACTAACATATTCATATGAAAACTAACGGTCAAAGTTGCACGCAGAAACTGCATCAAAAGTTAAAACTCAAAACAGCATGTTTTGTTGAACTGAGGGGGTAGAAAATAGAGGAAGTAAGCCATTGGCCAGTGTTGACTTGAGATTTTTCCAAAGAGTTCACTTGAGAAATGTTTGCATGATGCACAGCATACAAACAATAAGCCAACTATTTTCTATACTGTAATGAGTACTAGCATATGGTACAGAAGCTCCATTTACCAGAATTGTGACTTAACTTTCGCTAAAAGATAAGGGTTTCCGCTTTGATGCATGAGTTAAGTTCATGAACATACCAATGGTTAAAACAGACTTTAGGTCTTTGTTTTCTTTATGTTTTGATGTATATACTATATAAAACTTCATCCCTGAATATGTGGTGCCACAGAATATTTCCATAGCCCAATGGTTAAAGGGAAGATTTGGACACAGATACCCCGAGCAATCCGTTCGGTGGAGTTAATATCACTCATTTAGGACACCAAAACCTACTGAGCTCCCTTTCTCCCTGTTAGCTATCCCTATTGCTACCCGCATGTGTTGTCTCTCTGCTGATCCTCTCTCGCACGCGTGCTTCCTCTACCTCACGCTCCTACCTCACTGCTTGGCCCATGCAAGCCTCCATTGACCATTCGTCATCTCAGGTGTCACTCAGATCGCCAGCATAACATGAGTATTGCAACCAAATGAAGAGTTGAAGAATGGCGCGTTATCACTCTAAAATTCTGAAGCTTTTGTATTCTCTGGGCAAGCTTTTGTCTCTTTCCTGACCGATATGAAACATATGAACCCCACATGATTAGGCCTAATCTCAGTTTCCATCTTCCTTTAGCCATGTTCATGGTAACCTACCCCAATCGAATGTTCAACAACCTCACGAGGAGTTCCGCAGTGACAAAAAGGATGTGTGACGACGCACACTTTGTGCACGCCATCATAGGCTGCGCAGACTCTTTGGCACTGCTGCACACGCCATGGTTGAAGTCCCTGAAAGTTTCTTATTCGAGCTATGGGTCAACGTCTGTCTCTTACAAGTACAGGTCATCGCCGTCTAAGTCAACAGCGTCCGAGTCAAACTGTCGCCCCTTTTACCATCTAGCCCGTCGACAGCGCTGTCTCTGTCTCACAAGGCTAGCGCCACCTAATGCTGGACTAAACAGTTAAAAAATTGCGCTGCATATTCACTGAAGGAGGGACTATAAGATGACTAACCTCGTTATTTTTAGCCTGTAGAACAGAAACCTGACTCTTTTTCTCCTCCAGCATTTTAGCAATTCCTTGCAACTGCTTTTGTAGATCAATTGACTCATCATGCTTTGAGACAAAGATCCGTTTAGTCTCATTAGCAAGAGCAATGAGCGCAGGTTTTAGGGCAATTTTGTAGGTAGTACCAAGGATCTCAGCTGGGGAGGATCCTTTTGCATTTATCATGTACTGGAAATCAATACTGGGTTTCAACCTGCAAATTGGCATAAGAGTGATTTACAATAAGGCACCAACCTCTAGATATAATTAACGAAAATGACAGTAAAATGATATCTTTCTGGGATCTTGATCTTTGTTTGCTTCAGTGCTGCCACTAAATAACTGAGCACTGGGAGCCAATTTAGGCATAATTCAAGAATACTATATTACCCAAAACCTAGCTTTTGTTTTTATATTTCTCAATTGCCTAATCCATCAATTTTACCGTCAAACATAAAGAAGCTAAAAGAACTAATCCTGCACGATTGCCTGGCTAGAAATCTGAACTGTAGAAACTGGTGTCTCCTTTGGAGTTTTCACATTAATTCTAGAGAAATAGAAAAAAGCTACATATAATCTGTTCATTTTACGATCAAGCTGAACAAAGGTTTCAGATAAATACTCGTGCAGCAAGAGGTCTTGGTTCAAGCATAATAGTCCAAATCACAAGGACAAATTATGTCGGATAGTTGAAAAATATTGGAATTTCAAAGGTGGCAAACACAGGCTAAAGCAATAAAGTAGTTTCATACTATGTAGATAGACGAAAGTAGACTAACGCTTGTCAGACTAGATTTTCCTGCCAGATTCAAACTTCATACTATCTTTCATATATGACATAATCAAGGCTATCATCCAGAATTTAAATATGGCATCTTTATACTCCGTTATATTAGGTATATGACCTTTAGATGCCTATGTATTAATCCTAGAAAAGGCAACAGAAGATTCCCAAGTTGATCAGGGTTATTTTACAAAAAAAAATAGTTAAATTATTTCTTGAATATGATAGACACAAAACTCTTGTTCAATTAGTATCACATCATGAAAAGTATGGACTATCCTTATTAGTTGGAAACATATATTTAGTTCTATCGTGCAGCTACCAATTAAAACAAGGCACACTAATCAGAAAAGAGAAAAAAACATACTGTAATATGACAAAATATGCTGAATCAATTAGACGTGTATGTAAGTAAATATATGCTCTAAAAATGCCATAATCTTTCTACAAGGAGAGGTGGGAGTGTAACAATATTATGAAGCAAAATAGATAGGAGGATCTTTGTAAAATTCTATGCAGCATAGCCATATAACCTTCCTAGAAATTTTTCCATATGAATCCACTGTTGTGTAACATGATGCTAGGTTCAACAGCAAAAGATAAAGAAAGGAATGATCAGGGACAGTCGGTCAGGGAATCAAGAGACTTAAACTACGGATATAATTGAAAGGAGAACAGGAGACAAAGTAGATCAGGGGTAAAAACATATCATGTCTAACATCTTTCCTGCACTTTCTGCTGTGTAACACCGCAAAGTTGGAACCGTGTAATGTAAACTACTGAAGGACTGCCTATTCACTGTCTCAATCAGAAGTCTATGTATGCACAGATCTGACCTCAATATCAAAAGTTAAACCTCTAAACTGCAGTAACCACAA
Source organism: Lolium multiflorum (assembly GCA_030979885.1). Lineage (NCBI taxonomy): Eukaryota > Viridiplantae > Streptophyta > Magnoliopsida > Poales > Poaceae > Lolium > Lolium multiflorum. The sequence goes on along the minus strand of CM061753.1, from coordinate 215,985,836 downwards.
CACTCCTATAAAAAGTAAAATAAGCAATAGTGATTAATTCTCGAATGAAGTACCATTTGAACTATGGAGATTAAGACAGCCAAACATATTGAACTATGGAGCACCCTGTCAGCACTAGAATAGATAAAATTCTTACTTTCTGAGGGCCATTTGAACTATGGAGATTAAGACAGCCAAACATATTGAACTATGGAGCACCCTGTCAGCACTAGAATAGATAGAATTCTTACTTTCTGAGGGCCTGGTTGCACAGCTCAGCAAGCCCCTCATTCTCCTCGAGCTTAGTGAGCAGTGAAGCTTCGAGTTCCCATCCCTTCTCCTCCAGCACGGCGTTGGCACTCTCCACCTTGGCAATATCATTCTCCACCGCTTGCATCTCCCTAGTCATCCTATCGACATCCCTGACATTGACCACCTGCATCTCCACCTTTTTCACTAGCTCCTCATTCTCAGCCATCATTTGCTGGCCATTCATTACCTTGGCCTGGAGCTCCTTCTCTTTCTCCAGCAGCGCGTCTTCCTTCTCCTTGATCTTGGTGGACCAGCTCTTGACCACAGCCTCAAACTTCTGAACGTCCGCGGTGAATGCCTCCTTCTTCTCCTCCAGTGCCCTCAGGCGAGAGGGCTCCGAGGTTTGCTTACTCCGCTTGGCTACGAGATCCTGGACCTCCTTCTCCAGCGCCTGGACGGCCATTTCGCAGGCAGAGGCTTGGGCGCGGGCCTTGGAGTGGTACTCCTCGTCGAGGGAGGCGACCGCATCATCCTCACCTGTGAGGAACAGGTAGTAGCTCTCGGTGAGGTAGCGCATCAGGTCATTCGAGGTGGCCGCGGTGGGGGAAGAGGATGCGTGGAGGTTGTCGACGAGGCGCGAGAGGAGGGTGAGCCAGTAGAGGACGGATAGGAGCGGCGGCCAGGAGTGCGGGGTCCCGGGGGCCTTCAGGGCGGAGCGGGTGAGCTTGTAGGGGCAGCCGAGGGAGCGGAGGAGGCTGAGGAGGTCCTCCTCCAGGGAGGTCTTGACGGGGTAGCCGAGGTGCTCGAGGAAGTGGCGGAAGGCGGCGAGGATGTCGCGAGCGGCGGGGAGGGGCGCGCGGAGGTTGATGGAGGGGGCGAGGTAGGCGTTGACGACGCGGAGGGCGGCGGCCTGCGAGCTGCGGTCGGAGAGGTTGACGATGGGGGCGGCGAGGGAGGGGCCCGTGGCGATGGAGGAGGGGCGGCTGCTGCACAGGCTGAAGGCGTCGGAGTCGCGGCGGGAGAAGGCGTCGTCGAGGTTGCGCGGGTAGAGGGGCTGGTCCGTCATTGGGGTGCGATCAGCCGCCGAGGACGGCGCCACGGAGGACTTCGGATGGCGGCCGCCGCCGCGCCGCATTTCCGGTGCCGGAGTTGGGGTTGGAGATTTGAGGGTTTCGATTCGATTTCAGCGCACGCGTGCGCTTTGTGTTGGGCCGTAGCCCAGTTGGCGTTGTTTTTCCTTTTTTTCCTTCCGGTCTTTCCTCTTGTTTCGCATTTTTCATTTTACTCTTTTATTTTATGTATTTTTGGGAATATGCATAAAATATATAATTTCCCAACCTCTGAATACTTTTCTAGAATTCTTTATCATTTTTTCGAACCCTGTAAACATTTTCTAAACCATGCTTCAAACCTATTTTGAACCATGAGAACATTTTTTTGAACCTCGTGAACTTCTTTTAACAGGTGATGAACATTCAATTTACCAGGACAAAAAAATTGAAAACATGGAAAATCTTTTTAGTTAAGTCGGTTAAAAATAGTTTGCTTTTTCCCTCGCTCGCCCCTTCTAGTCAACGTCTTCGATTTTTTGTTGGTATCAAATATACTACCTCCGTCTAAAAATAAGTGGCTTACTTCTGTCTAGATACATATATATCTAGACACATTTTAGTTATAAATATATCTGTATCTAGAAAAAGTTAAGACACCTAATTTTAGACGCAGGGAGTAGAACTTTTGCAGTAGGATTTACCGCCTGAAAAAAAGAAGATATCTGCGTATACAAGAAAGAGAGTGAAGAGTTCAGAGGCACAACTCAAAGCATTGTGTACATAAGAGAATCGATACAAACATACGGTCTGCAGTGACAACATCACAATAAAAGTTTCCAAGCATACCGTGAAGAAAATGGAAAATGCCCCAGCATCTTAAGCCACGTTCATATCCTAGTTATACCAACTTCATAAACATGTGAGCATCAGCGCTTGGAGGCAACATTAAGAGTAAGTTATCGGACAACTGTTTTTTCTGTTGAGAAATACGGTACAAAAGCAGACGCTTACATACATGCGCATACACTCACCTCTATGAACGCACACACGTACACCTACCCCTGTGAGCACCTCCGAAAAACCGAGCCGGCGGATTGAATCTTAAAATTGACGAAGTTACCACAGACGTCTCGCTGTCGACGGGAACGTCCCCTCCCAGTGAATGAACTCTTCTAGATAACATTGTCTTATCAACTATTTATAGAGTTAATAGCATGCATGAAACCACCATTTTCACGTTAATTTACCAATTGTATCACTTCATGATTTTGGGACAAAATCCCACCATATTTAGATTACTTTTTTGCAAAATATGCAGATTGTAGATTAATAATGAATTGACATTGTTTGACCCCACTTATAACTGAAAAATCACAGTTGCAACCTAACTTGTAACTCATAGATGCATAAATCACGATGCAATCGAACGGTGTAGGAGCTAGCCGAACGCTAACTCCAACTTTTAAATTGGTTTGTTCAGCGTGGATGTTTTGCTTTGTTAAGCATGTATCAACATGGAGGGGTTATCCCCCTTTTCGAGGAAGAAGAAGGCACACACATAACCTGCATGGTGTAGACATCTAACACGCTGTCGATGGTAACATTTTGGTATAAAATAGGATCTAGATATATAGCCCAAAGCTTCAGGCCTACCCGAAGAAAGAGTTTTTTTAATCTTTTCAGGGAAAAGCCACCACGACGTACTTTATTAATTATGGATCACAAATACATCGTTCGCCATCACACTTGCACTAAAATTAGAAGGATTGTCGTGTCAAACAATTGACACCTCTCCCTTTAAATGTCTAGCTAAAGTACGTGCTGCCATATTGTCTTCTCTAGGACTATGAAAAAGCACAATTGCAGTAAAACTACAACACATCATCGAACACTCTTCATAAATAGCATCCGTCCGACCTAGAGAATGCATGCCTTGATTCATCACTTTAATAACATTCATTAACATCCATGCAGTCGGAATTGAGTACAAGCATGTTGCATCCAACTTGTCCTGCCAGGATAAGGCCGTCACTTAGAGCTGTTGATGATGGTCAGAAATAAATCCCCGAAGAAAGAGTTAACAGGCCCCAACATCTGAAGCAGCGTTTAATACCCGATCTGAATTAAACAGAGAAACTGTCACTTTTACTCAGATCCGGCCGGAACCCGCAACGCCACTCGACACGATCAGTAAAGATGGCATGATGGCACCAGATGCCAGAGGAGGACCAAACACAAGCAAGCCTCCTAAATGAGCAACATGCAAGCCGCGTGCCTAGCATTACCATACTTCATAGCTAGGCATGGGCCATCACATTTGAAATCTCTAAAACCGATCAAACCCAAGGACAAAGAGTCGAAATCTCAACATCCCAACAGTCACGAAGGCAGTCTGCCACTTTCAAAATCAAGACACATGAGTGAAAATGAAACTCCGAATATATTCGGTTCGTACAAAAAGTAGCAGCACACCACACCACACATTTACAGTAGGGAGGAGAAGATGACGGTACATCAGTGATCCGTGTCACCAGACTGAAGTGGTTACTGGCAAATTGATGTAACCACTAAGTACTAAGTAAAAACTAGCTTGCGACGATCTGCCGAGTTCCAGAGGAAGGAACCAGCCGACCGATGGAACTGGAGCTGAAAATATGGCAACTTAGCTAACAAGGAAGAAGTCAGTGGCTGCGGCAAGCCGACATCGATCACTGGCTGGCGCCGAGCTGCTGCAGCACCGCAGCCATGGCCGGTCGCTGGCCTGGTGCCTCGCTGGTGCACAGCAGCGCGATCCCGACCAGCTTCGCCGCCTCGGGCCTAGAGAACCTGCCCCCAAGGCGCGGGTCCACGACGTCGTCAAGCTTGGCGCCACCGCCAGACTCTTGGCCGCCGACAGGGGAGCGGAGGAGGTGCTGTGAGACCGCCTTCTTCCCCGTGAGCACCTGGAACACAACCACCCCGAAGGCGTACACGTCGCTCTTGTCCGTGAACCGGCCGGTGGTCGTGTACTCGGGCGCCAAGTAACCCATGGCGGCGCTGCCCTTGAGCGTGGAGAAGACAACGTCGTCGGCGAGCAGCTTGTGCACGCCCGAGCCGGAGAGGCGGGGCACGAACAGGTGGTCCACCAGCACCTTGTCTGCCGAGATGTTCTGGTGGACGACAGGGGGCTTGCTTGGTTTGCTGCTGTGCAGGTAGTCAATTCCTGAATAAAATTCAGCATTTCAGCATGTGCAGAGCAAGACAAATTCAGTAGAACTGCTTATAAATATCGGAAAAGCACACCAATGTGCATCACACTGAAACCATCCAGCGTTCTTAAATCTTAATGTTTCTACTTAAATGAAATGCACCTTAAGTATGAGCAAAATATTAGTTAAGCTAGCTCGAAAAGCTTCTATTCATGTTTCAACCTATAAAAACAGTGGTGCATATTGTACCTTTGGCAATGCCTTTGATGATGGAGACCCGAGTGGCCCATTCGAGGATCATTGTCTCGGCGCTGCCATCCTTGATATCCAGGTACCGAGAGAGGCTACCGTTCGACATGAATTCGTAGACGAGGAAGCACTCCCCTCTGGCCCGGGACCGACAGAAGCCTCTCAGTCCAACAAGGTTCTCGTGTCGCAGCGACGTAAGCGCACGGAGCCCTTTCAAGAAGTCGGCCTCCTCCGACTTGCAGCTGCTCTTGTTGATGCTCTTGACGGCGACGACCGAGCCATCCCGCATTATCCCTCTATGTGTCGCCGCGAAAGTGCTCTTGCCGAGCAAATTGATGTCGGAGAAGTACTGCGTCGCGCATTCTACCTCTTCTAGGTTGAACCTGACGCTCGGTGAGCCCTCCGGAGATAGCCTTACTCCTTGCTGCGATCCCTCGGACGAGGTGTCCCAGCCACTGGAGTACTCAACATTGATCAGTGAGGAGGACGAGCCACTCTTCTGGCATGTTTCCTTCTGTTGGTCCAGGCTAAGCCTGCCTTCCAAGTACTCAACAGAGCTACCAACCTTCTGCTTCTGCCGGCGGTGCCACGAGAACACGGACAGACCACAGGCCGCGACGCCGGCTACAATTATGATTGTTCCAGCAAGAACAGCCCCTGAAGAGAGCGTCGATGGTCTTGAGCAGGCACCATTGTCGCAGTTTTTGTTCAGACTGGTTGTTTGTGGAATTTGCTGTGGCTTGATAGAGGTTGGTTCAGGTTTATGCGGCATTTGATCATCAGTGTTGTCGTCGCTGTCAGGACAGGCTTTCAGAGAATCAAAATGAGACCCGCAAAGCTCTAAATTGTTGTCGAACCTAAATCCCTGATGCAATTTCTTCAGACCTACAACAATCAATGCAGACAATTCAGATGGCAAGCAGCAGAACCTCTGAGATTGTAACCATGAACACCAACGTTCAAGACTACCTACCGGAAGGAACACTTCCTGAGAGTGTATTGTTACGGAGGTCCAGAGTTGCAAGCTGTGGGATACCGGCAAGCTTGGAAGGGATGGAGCCAAACAGGCGATTGGAGCTCAAGTCCAGCCGTGTCAGCTCGTGCAAGTCTCCCAGAGACGCCGGTATCGCTCCGGTAAGCTGGTTGGACTGAAGGGCAAGAACAGTGAGCTGCTTGAGCTCACCCAACTGAGTTGGGATGCTCCCTGAGAGCTGGTTGTAGCCGAGCTGCAGCACTGCAAGAAACAACAGAAGCTTTTCAGCCATTTCCCATTAGAGAAGAACAAGCAGTCACTGATTAAAATTACTTAGTGCTCCACATTTGATACTAGTAGGATGGTGCAGTCAATTTTTTTCCGGGCAAATTAATCAAATCCTGGAAGTAAACAGACGATTCATCGATGGCCATCGTGAGCTGTCGGAACAGTAAATGTACAGGGAATAAATGTGGATCGCATTTCAAAGGAAGGATGCACGCATTAAGTAGCCGTGCAAGCGAGTCCGCATAGGCCAAATCGTGGTCAGAAAAATTCAAAGTTTTTGTCCTTCCATACAGTGCAGGTAATCAGCTGCATACAGGAAACTGGGAGGGTGAGCCATCGGCAAGAACAGACCAAAATGTACTTGCCAAATTCAAATTCTATGTACTAGATCAGTACCAAATGTCATCGAATTCAGGAACAGAAATACACTTTCGTGCCCGGAAGTTTAAAACTGTTTTTAAGTGACAAAATAAAACAATGACATCGAAGAACTCGCTCACCTTGGAGGCGACGGAGGCGGCCGAGCTCGACGGGGATGCTCCCGGAGAGCTTATTTACGCCGAGGTAGAGCTCCGAGAGCTCGGGGAGGTCGCCGAGCTCGCGCGGGATCGCCCCTCTCAGCTCGTTGTAGTGCAGGTACAGCCCGGTGAGTCCCGGGAGCATCGCCACCGCCGGCGAGACGCTCCCGGAGAGCCCCCTGCCCTGCAGAGAGACGACGGAGACCCTCCCGCGAGCGTCGCAGGAGACGCCCTCGAAGTAGTCCCCGCGGCCGCACGGATCCCCGCCGCGCGCCCACGACGCCAGCGCCGGCGCGCGCCCCGACGGGTCCAGCGCCGCCTTGAGCTCCATCAGCGCATCCGTCTCGGCATTGCCGGAGTTTGAAGTAGGGGTTGCGGCGACGGACGAAAGTAGGAGCAGGAGGAAGCTGCCAAGCAGGGCGTTCTTGGACGCCATGGGGAAGGGGAAAGCAGAGAACAGCAGTCAGCAGAGTAGCTTCAGTGTGTCTGTTCATGTGCTAGAGTAGTGAGAATTTGGGGGTTTATAGGGGGTTTGTGGTAAAAACATGGTGTGGCCTTGTGGAGTTGTGGGAGTGGGGCCAGTCAAAAGATGGACGGTAAAAAGGTGAAAAGAAGAGGGGGTTTACGGGGATTTGCGACAACCAATCGCGTGAGACGTGCACGTGTGGTCCGTGCGTATGGAAGACGGACTATATGTGTGCCAAGTACGATTGCCCCAAATACCTAAGCAAAATGCATAAACTATATATGCTAAAAATTATAGTGTCAAATTTGTATTTGAATGTTTGTAATAGTATATATTTTATGATACTTTTGCATGTATTATCCGTGAAATTTATGATCAAAGTTGGAACATAAGAACTAGGATGCCATGTACAGTACGAGGAGAATAGATATTACTATCATCCCTTCTATATTAACCAGAGTACGCGCAAACGTCTCCTCTCCCCCAAACCTCGCATGTCCTTCCTCATCGTCGTCAGTGAGCACTACCGGACGAAGGCCAGGCAGCGTCGACAGCGGTTGGGCCTTCTTTACCCTCGCGTGGTCGTGGCAGCTAGGGCTGCTGCGGCTGGACGGGGGTGCGTCTCTGCGCACAGGGGCAGCGGCACGGCGGTGGAGACCTCTCGCGCGCCGGCGAGAGTGCGCGGCGGCTACGTAGTGGTTGTGTACGTGGTGGCGGATCAGTGCGTTCCATGGCTCTATCGAAGCAGCAGGGTGAGGCATCGGTGATCGTCGAGGCGTTGCGATAGCCAGCATGAGCGGCTCAATTTGGGCCAAGTCGACCCTCACGTCGATCTAGATCGTGGTGGCTGTCTCGCGCGTAGCGTAGCACCTTGCATCATGGCACTGCCCACGCGTGGACATGGGGTCATGTCCAACCATGGACCTCGCGCTCTACGCCATGATGTAGCCCTCCGGCATTGCTTCGGGCGGTTGGGATGGTTGGTTGTGTGGGGGGGACCTGAATAAAGGAGGTGGTCCTAGGATTCCTCTCACGCCATGACGAAGATTTACTTGACACATGTCTTCATTGATTTGGATGGAGTGTCGAGTTTCGGAAGGCTTCACCAGTAAACTCCAAATGAATGACATGCCTCGAGTTTGCCGGATCATATGGCGTGTAACCGTGTTTTTTAATGTTTGGTTTCAGAGGGAGCAATGCGAAGCTCTGCGGATTGTTACCATCGTTGGGCATTCCTTAGTTCCATGGTGAAGTCAGTCACGGAAAATGGCATGAAATACGAGATCTCGGGACTAGTAGTGGTGGCTCGAGTTCTGGTGGCGATGAATTTTTGGCTTGGTGATTCGTGACTTAGTGCAACGGCATTGGCAAGTGGGGGCGACACCACATGAGAAATTCAGAGTCTAAACTTGCAGGGTGAAAACCCAATGTTGGCATTAATTGATTGTGCATGGCAATGACCTTGATGAAGGGCATTGTTTTGTGAGCGTGGACTTTCTCATGCATGAAAACCTAAGATCGCTGATCAGGACAATGACAATACTTGTGCATTGTTCACTTGTTGGAGACGTCGCTTTGAGAGAAGATGGATTTATGGTGTTATCTTGGTGCTATTTGGTTCGCGTCTGCAGGGATATATCACACTAGTGTTACTTTTTTCAGTAATTCTTCTTTAACTTTTCGATGTGTCATCTACATTACCTCTAGGGTAGTGCGTTGTTGACGCTGGATGATACGTCGCAAACGTATCTATAATTTTTTATGATCCATGCTTGTTTTACACTAATTTCTACATGTTTTGTTTATACTTCGTGACACTTTTATATATTTTCCAGCACTAACCTATTAACAAGATGCCACAGTGCTAGTTTTTTTGTTTTCTGCTGTTTTGTATTTCAGAAAAGTTGTACAGGAAATATTCCCGGAATTGGACGAAACAAAAGCCGAAGTTGCTATTTTGCCGAAACGAAGACGGAGTCCAGAGAAGAGACGAAGGGGGGCCAGGAGTCTGCGAGACCAACCCTAGGCGCGGCCTGGCCTTGGCCCGCGCCTAGGGGTGGTGTGGGGCCACACCGACCTCGCCCTTCCGCCTATAAATTGCCTCCGACGCTGATACGTCTCAAACGTATCTATAATTTCTTATGTTCCATGCTACTTTTATGTTAATACTCACATATTTTATACATACTTTACATCATTATTATGCATTTTCCGGCACTAACCTATTAACAAGATGCCGAAGCGCCAGTTGTTGTTTTCTGCTGTTTTTGGTTTCAGAAATCCTACAAAGAAAATATTCTCGGAATTGGACGAAATCAACGCCCAGGGTCTTATTTTTCCACGAAGCTTCAGACCGAAGGGATAACGAAGTGGGGCGACGAGGCGCCGCCACCATAGGGCCGCGCGGCCTAGGGGGGCCCGCGCCGCCCTATGGTGTGGGCCCCTTGCGCCGCCTCTTGACCTACCCTTCCGCCTACTTAAAGCCTTCGTCGCGAATACCCCTGTACCGAGAGCCACGATACGGAAAACCTTCCGAGACGCCGCCGCCGCCAATCCCATCTCGGGGGATTCGGAGATCGCCTCCGGCACCTGGAGGGGAATCATCACCGGAGGGCTCTACATCATCATGCCCGCCTCCGGATTGATGCGTGAGTAGTTCATCCTTGGACTATGGGTCCATAGCAGTAGCTAGTTGGTTGTCTTCTCCGCTTGTGCTATCATGTTTAGATCTTGTGAGCTGCCTAACATGATCAAGATCATCTATTTGTAATGCTACATGTTGTGTTTGGTGGGATCCGATGAATATAGAATACTATGTCAAGTTGATTATCAATCTATCATATATGTGTTGTTTATGTTCTTGCATGCTCTCCGTTGCTAGTAGAGGCTCTGGCCAAGTTGATACTCGTAACTCCAAGAGGGAGTATTTATGCTCGATAGTGGGTTCATGCCTCCATTGAATCTGGGACAGTGAGAAAGTTCTAAGGTTGTGGATGTGCTGTTGCCACTAGAGATAAAACATCAATGCTTTGTCTAAGGATATTTGTGTTGATTACATTACGCACCATACTTAATGCAATTATTTATTGTTTACAACTTAATACTGGAGGGGGTGCGGATGCTAACCCGAAAGTGGATTATTTAGGCATAGATGCATGCTGGATAGCGGTCTATGTACTTTGTCGTAATGCCCTGATTAAATCTCATAGTGATCATCATGATATGTATTGAATCTTTATTTGTCAATTGCCCACCTGTAATTTGTTCACCCACATGTTATTTATCTTATTGGAGAGACACCACTAGTGAACTGTGGACCCCGATCCATTCTTTACATCTGAATACAATCAATCATTGTTCTCTACTTTTGCAAACAAACATCATCTTCCACACAATACGTTTAATCCTTTGTTTTCAGCAAGCCGGTGAGATTGACAACCTCACTGTTACGTTGGGGCAAAGTATCTTGATTGTGTTGTGCAGGTTCCACGTTGGCGCCGGTTTCACTGGTGTTGCGCCGCAGTACACTCCTCCACCAACAACCTTCACGTGCTCCCTTTGACTCCTACTGGTTCGATAACCTTGGTTTCTTTCTGAGGGAAAACTTGCTGCTGTGCGCATCACCTTCCTCTTGGGGTTCCCAACGGACGTGTGCATCACGCGTAATCAAGCTCTTTTTCTGGTTGCCGGGGAGATCAAGACACGCTGCAAGGGGAGTCTTCCACATCCAATCTCTTTACTTTGTTTTTGTCTTGCTTTACTTTATTTTATTTACTGTCTTGTTTGCTTTATATCAAAAACACACAAAAAAATAGTTGTTTACTTTATTTGTCTTGTTTACTTGCTCTATATCAAAAATACAAAAAAATTAGTTACTTGTCTTTACTTTATTCTATTTGCTTAGTTTACTACTGCTACAATGGGTACTCCTGAAAATACTAAGTTGTGTGATTTCACTAGCACAAATAATAATGATTTTATAAGTACTCCTATTGCTCCACCTGCTACTACAGAATTCTATGAAATTAAAACCTTTACTGAATCTTGTTATGAGAGAGCAATTTTCTGGTGTTAGTTGATGATGCTGCTGCCCATCTTAATAATTTTGTTGAACTTTGTGAAATGCAAAAGTATAAGGATATAGATGGTGATATTATAAAACTGAAATTGTTTCCTTTCTCATTGAGAGGAAGAGCTAAAGATTGGTTGCTTTCTTTGCCTAAGAATAGTATTGATTCATGGACTAAATGTAAAGATGCTTTTATTGGTAAATATTATCCTCCTAAGATTATATCTTTGAGAAGTAGCATTATGAATTTTAAGCAATTTGATAATGAACATGTTGCTCAAGCATGGGAGAGAATGAAATCTTTGGTAAAGAATTTCCCTACCCATGGACTAACTACTTGGATGATCATCCAAACCTTTTATGCAGGATTGAATTTTTCTCAAGGAACCTATTGGATTCAGCTACTGGAGGTACTTTTATGTCCATCACCTTGGGCGCCGCGACGAAGCTTCTTGATGATATGATGATCAATTACTCTGAATGACACACTGAAAGAACTCCTCAAGGTAAGAAGGTAAATTCTGTTGAAGAGACCTCTTCTTTGGGTGATAAGATTGATGCTATTATGTCTATGCTTGCAAATGGTAGATCTCATATTGATCCTAATAATGTTCCTTTAGCTTCATTGGTTGCTCAAGAAGAAAATTTTGATGTGAATTTCATTAAGAATAATAATTTCAACAACAATGCTTATAGGAATAATTATGGTAACAACAACTATAGGCCATATCCTTCTAATAATGGTAGTGTTTATGGTAATTCTTACAACAATAATAAGAGTGTACCCTCTGGTCTTGAAGTCATGCTTAAAAAATTATTAGTACACAAACTGCTTTTAATAAAACTGTTGAGGAAAAGCTTGGTAAAATTGATGTTCTTGCTTCTAAGGTTGATAGTCTTGCTCTTGATGTTGATCTTTTAAAACTGAAAGTTATGCTAGAGGAAGTTAAAGATGCTAGGTTTTCTAAAACAAATGCCATCCAAGTTCAAATTAATGATAATATAAGAATGTTGGCTGAATTGCATGCTAGGTGGGATAGAGAAGAAAAAGAAAAATTTGCTAAAGAGAATAATATAACTAAAGTTTGGACTATTACCACCACTAGTAATGTTGATTCTTCACATGTTGCTACACCTCCTACTATCAATGGTAAAATAATTGGTGTTGGTAATGTTTCTACTCCTAGTGCAAAGCGTGCAAAATTGCCTGAAACTGTTTGTGATAATAGTGCTGAAATTTTTCAGAATGTTGTAGATCATAATGGTTTAGATTTTGATGATTGTAATATTACTGAAGTTATAAAGTTCTTACAAAAACTTGCTAGAAGTCCTAATGCTAGTGCTATAAATTTAGCCTTTACAAAACATCGGATGAACGCTGGTGAGCAGATGTGTACGTGCGCACGCATTGAGAGACCAACGCGTGTCTAACCCCGTTTGTTTCTCCGTGAGACCTATCATCATTCTGAAAACCCCACCGCTGCATGTGAGTGGCTTGGCCTCAAAAGGAATCTCCAACAGTGAACCATGCAAGGCAAAAAATAAAACACATGGATGGATGCCTCCAAACCAGCATGCATTCTTAACATATAATATGCAACCAGTGCATGTACGTAATGGGGTGGGCTCCATTAGCATGTCTGCATGTGCATTCCAACTTAGGGTACACATGGAAGAAAATGCACTGGAGGCTGATGCTTTCACCGTATGTACGTACGTATGGTGATGTTCCATGACTACGTACTTGGCCGGTCGACGACGACGAGGAAGAGAAGCCCGGGAGCGAGGACCGGCCGGTGGCGAGGAAGCGGAAGTATTAGTCTATACGAGCCAGCTGACCGTACACGCATTATACATGTGGGCGAGTTTGAACCTATGAGCTGGCCGTCAACACCTGCAGTCGGCCTCCTCGATCGCCGCTATGCTGTTTCCGTTCACGTGCCGAACCATTAGCTCGGTCAAGGTTTCCTCCTAAACGTACTTCGCCTGTGAAAGATCTGGGCCCCAACCATGCTTGCATTGAATCAGTGGCCAGACCTACAAGAAAACAAAATATACTCACAGGGGAATCACAAGGAGCAGGTCCCATACCATAGCTTGCTCGTCAGGAGCACACATGATGCCAGTTCATGTCGAAAATAGCAGATTCCACACCGTTTGATCGCTGTTAGTGATGGCAGAATCTCAAAGCAAATCCAGCGATAGAGGCACTATGCGTAGCTACCCATGTGTTCACCAAATCCTCTCTCTACAAAACATATTACAAATGCTCTCATTAAAGCTAGAGAAGAGAAATTAAAACTTGAAGCTTCTATTCCTAGGAAGTTGGAAGATGGTTGGGAGCCCATCATTAAAATGAAATTCAATGATTTTGAATGTAATGCTTTATGTGATCTTGGTGCAAGTATTTCTGTTATGCCTAAGAAAATTTATGATATGCTTGACTTGCCACCATTGAAAAATTGTTATTTGGATGTTAATCTTGCTGATAATTCTAAAAAGAAACCTTTGGGGAGGATTGATAATGTTCGCATCACGGTTAACAATAACCTTGTCCCCGTTGATTTTGTTGTCTTGATATTGAATGCAAAGCATCTTGTCCTATTGTCTTGGGAAGACCCTTTCTTTGATATGTTGGTGCTGTTATTGATATGAAAGAAGGAAATATTAAGTATCAATTTCCTCTCAAGTAACGTATGGAACACTTCCCTAGAAAGAGAATGAAGTTGCCTTTTGATTCTATTATTAGAACAAATTATGATGTTGATGCTTCTTCTCTTGATAATACTTGATTTGCACTTTCTGCGCCTAGCTGAAAGGCGTTAAAGAAAAGCACTTCTTGGGAGATAACCCATGTTTTATTTTATTACTGTATTGTTGAGTCTTGGAAGTTGTTACTACTGTAGCAACCTCTCCTTATCATGTTTTTGTGCCAAGTAAAGTCTCTATGGTAAAGTTGATGCTAGATTTGGATTGCTGCGCAGCAAAATTGCTGTCTGTCACGAATTTGCGTAGAACTATCGTAGAAAAATCAAAAAATCTGCCAATTTACGTGCGTGATCCTCAGATATGTACGCAACTTTCATTAGTTTTGAGTTTTTCCGTTTGAGCAAGTTAAGTGCCTCTGGAAAATTCGTCTTTACGGACTGTTCTGTTTTGACAGATTCTGCCTTTTATTTCGCATTGCCGGTTTTGCTATGTTGAATGGGTTTTTTTGTTCCATTAACTTTCAGTAGCTTTGTGCAATGTCCAGAAGTGTTAAGAATGATTATGTCACCTCTGAATGTGTGAGTTTTTGATTATGCACTAACCCTCTAATGAGTTTGCTTTAAGTTTGGTGTGGAGGAAGTTTTCAAGGGTCAAGAGAAGAGGATGATACAATATGATCAAGAAGAGTGAAAAGTCTAAGCTTGGGGATGCCCTGGTGGTTCATCCCTGCATATTTTAAGAAGACTCAAGCATCTAAGCTTGGGGATGCCCAAGGCATCCCCTTCTTCATCGACAACTTATCATGTCACTTCTAGTGAAACTATATTTTTATTCCATCACATCTTATGTTCTTTACTTGGAGCGTCTGTTTGCTTTTATTTTTGTTTTAGTTTGAATAAAGTTGGATCCCACCATCCTTGTATTGGAGTTATTACGCTCCGCTTTTTCATATGGAACACTTGTGTTCTTAGTTATGCTTTAATGTTCATGGCGAAGGCTGAAAATTGCTTCGTTGATTGCTATTTGGTTGGAATCAGAAAATGCTTCATATGGTTTGGAATAACTTGAAACTTGGCAATTGTTTTGAGCTCTCATTAGATCATGTTTAAGCTCTTGCATCATGTAGTTTAATATATTAGTGGAGAACTACCGTAGAGCTTGTTAAAATTTGGTTTGCATGATTGGTCTCTCTAAGTCTGGATATTTTCTGCTAAAGTGTTTGAACAACAAGGAAGACAGTGTAGAGTCTTATAATGCTTGCAATATGTTCTTGTGTAAGTTTTACTGTACCTGTTCATACTTGTGTTTGCTTCAAACAACCTTGCTAGCCCAAAGCCTTGTACTGAGAGGAAATGCTTCTCGTGCATCCAAACACCTTGAGCCAAAACCCATGCCATTTGTGTCCACCATATCTACCTACTATGTGGTATTTTTCTGCCATTCCAAAGTAAATTACTTGAGTGCTACCTTTAAAATTTCATTCCTTTATCTTTGCAATATATAGCTCATGGGACAAATAGCTTAAAAACTATTGTGGTGATGAATATGTAGTTATGTGTCTTAGTTCTTATAAGTTGCTTGTTGAGCGGTAACCATGTTTCTGGGGACGCCATCAACTTTTTACCTTTGTTGGATATCATGTGAGATGCTATGCATGTTCGTCTTGTCTGAAGTAAGGGTGATTTATCATGATCAAATGATTTGAGTATGCATATTGTTAGAGAAGAACATTGGGCCGCTAACCAAAGCCATGTATCATGGTGGAAGTTTTCAGTTTGGACATATATCCTCACTCTCTTATGAGAATATTATCTGTTGTTGAATGCTTAAGCATTAAAAGAGGAGTCCATTATCTGTTGTCTATGTTGTCCCGGTATGGATGTCTTAAGTTGAGATCTATTAAAAACGAGAAATCAAATGCAATTGATCTCCTTGGACCATTGTACAGGCGGCATAGAGGTACCCCTTTGTGACACTTGGTTGAAACATATGTTATGCAATGATAATCCATGTAAATCCAAGCTAATTAGGACAAGGTGCGGGCACTATTGGTATTCTATGCATGAGGCTTGCAACTTGTAGGAAGTATTATGCATAGCACATATGAATTATTACTACCGTTGACAAAATTGTTTCTATGTTTTCAAAATAAAAGCTCTAGCACAAAAATAATAATCCATGCTTCCCTCTGCGAAGGGCCATTCTTTTACTTTATGTTGAGTCAGTCCACCTACTTCTTTCTATCTTAGAAGCAAACACTTGTGTTAACTGTGTGCATTGATTTTTACATGTTTACTTATTGCACTTGTTATATTACTCCATGTTGACAAATATCCATGAGATATACATGTTACAAGTTGAAAGCAACCGCTGAAACTTAATCATCCTTTGTGTTGTTTCAATGCATTCTATTTTGAATATATTGCTTTATGAGTTAGCTCTTATGCAAGTCTTGTTGATACTTGTCTTGAAAGTACTATTAATGAAAAGTTTTGCTATATGATTCATTTGTTTAGTCATTATCTTTTGTTAGCAATCTTTTGCTTCAGATCACTCCATCCATCTCATATGCTTTATAATAATGTTGATCAAGATTATGTTGGTAGCATGTCACTTCAGAAATTATTTGTTGTTATCGTTTACCTACTCGAGGGCGAGTAGGAACTAAGCTTGGGGATGCTTGATACGTCTCAAACGTATCTATAATTTCTTATGTTCCATGCTACTTTTATGTTAATACTCACATGTTTTATACATACTTTACATCATTATTATGCATTTTCCGGCACTAACCTATTAACAAGATGCGAAGCGCCAGTTGCTGTTTCTGATGTTTTTGGTTTCAGAAATCCTACAAAGGAAATATTCTCGGAAATGGACGAAATCAACGCCCAGAGTCTTATTTTTCCACGAAGCTTCCGGAAGACCGAAGGGATAACGAAGTGGGGCGACGAGGCGCCACCACCATAGGGCCGCGCGGCCTAGGGGGGCCCGCGTCGCCCTATGGTGTGGGCCCCTCGCGCCGCCTCTTGACCTACCCTTCCGCCTACTTAAGGCCTTCGTCGCGAATACCCCTGTACCGAGAGCCACGACGGAAAACCAGAAACGCCGCCGCCGCCAATCCCATCTTGGGGGATTCAGGAAATCGCCTCCGGCACCTGGGAGGGGAATCATCACCGGAGGGCTCTACATCATCATGCCCGCCACTAAATTTAGCGCCGTTAAGAGATCAAGACCGCTGCAGGAGTCTCCACTTCTCAATCTCTTTACTTTGTTTTTGTCTTGCTTTATTTTATTTACTACTTTGTTTGCTAAATCAAAATACAAAAAAATTAGTTGCTAGTTTTACTTTATTTGCTGTCTTGCTCTCTATATCAAAAACACAAAAAAAATTAGTTACTTGTCTTTACTTTGTTTGCCTAGTTTACTTTTGCTTATTTCATCATGTTTAATCCTAAGTTTACTTTGGAAGAGATACCGGTAGGACGAGGGTGTATCATTGGAAGAGATAATATAGAAGAATTTTTCACCCATGTTAGTATGGATGAAGATTTTGAAGATATACCATTATTAAAAACTGCTCCTACTTATGAAAGTGCTTCTGCCTGTTTGATACACATGTTAGAAACTAGATTTGTTAATCTCAATCCCATAATACAACATATGTTTCTTACACTTTCGGATATGGAGATGGGGGAAAAGAGAAATTTTGTTTTAAAAGTCCTTGTTAGAGAATTTGAGGATATAGTTAAAGAAGCTAGAAAAGTTTTTATTAAGCATAAGAGGCTTGGTTTCTTTCCTAATTTTAAACAAATACTTGAAAAGATGGATATGGATAGAATTAAGTATACTAATAATGTTAATGATGGTAGGGAAATTAAAGCGCCAATACCTAGTAAACTACTAGGGATGCATGAAGCTTTGGAAAATAACTATGCTTGGCTTGTTCCTGAAAATTTGTTTGATGAGAATAGTAAGCCTAGGAGCAATGAGAGAGGAGTTACTTATATAGACCAGATACAATGCATTGTTGAGAAAACTCCCAACACCCCTGGTAATGACGTTGATGCTTGATACGTCCAATTTGCATCACTATTTTGTATCATAATTTGCTGTTATTCATTGATATATTTCATATTGGGACACAATACTTATGTTATTTCATCTATTTTGCATGTTTCATCATCATTGGAGGATCAAGCACCGGAGCCAGGATTCTGCTGGAAAAAGCACCGTCGAACGCAATATTTCGGAAGATCAAGTGGAAGGGAATTTCACGTAAATTCCTATTTTTCCGGTTGACGGAGGGAGCAGAAGGGGAAGAAGAGGGGCCACTGTGGGCCCAGACCATAGGGCGGCGCGGCCCAAGGCCGCGCCACCCTATGCTCTGGGGGCCCACGACCCTTTTCGCCTCCTTTTCTTCGCGTACTCCTTTGTCCGAAAACCTAAGCCACGAGAGGACCTCACGAGGGTTACCCGCCTCTGCGGGGCGGAGAACACCAGAGAGAAAAGAGCTCTCCGGCGGCAGGAATCCGCCGGGGAAATTCCCTCCCGGAGGGGGAAATCGACGCCATCGCCATCGTCATCGAGCGGGACATCATCTCCATCATCATCATCATCATCTCCACCATCTACACCGCTATCACCACCGCTGCACCTCATCATCGCTGTAGCAATTCGGGTTAAATCTTGATTGTTTGATAGGGGAAACTCTCCCGGTGTTATTCTATACTTGTTGTAGATGATATTGAGTGAAACCATTGAACCAAGGTTTATGTTCAGATTGTTATTCATCATCATATCACCTCTGATTGTATTCCATATGATGTCTCGTGAGTAGTTCGTTTAGTTCTTGAGGACATGGGTGAAGTCTAAATGCTAGTAGTGAATTATGGTTGAGTAATATTCAATGTTATGATATTTAAGTTGTGGTGTCATTCTTCTAGTGGTGTCGTGTGAACGTCGACTACACGACACTTCACCATTTATGGGCCTAGGGGAGTGCATCTTGTATTCGGTTGCTAATTGCGGGGTTGCCGGAGTGACAGAAACCTAAGCCCCCGTTAGTATATCGATGCAGGAGGGATCGCAGGATCTCGAGTTTAAGGCTGTGGTTAGATTTATCTTAATTACTTTCTTGTAGTTGCGGATGCTTGCAAGGGGTATAATCACAAGTATGTATTAGTCCTAGGAAGGGCGGTGCATTAGCATAGGTTCACCCACACAACACTTATCAAAACAATGAAGATCATTTAAACCACATGAAGCGAAAGTACTAGACTAAAATCCCCGTGTGTCCTCAGGAACGTTTGGTCATTATAAGTAAACAAACCGGCTTGTCCTTTGTGCTAAAAAGGATTGGGCCACTCGCTGCAATTATTTCTCTCGCATTTTATTTACTTGTACTTTATTTATCTGCAATATCAAAACCCCCTGAATACTTGTCTGTGAGCATTTACAGTGAATCCTCCATCGAAACTGCTGCCAACACCTTCTGCTCCTCGTTGGGATCGACATTCTTACTTATCGAAGATACTACGATACACCCCCTATACTTGTGGGTCATCAAGACTATTTTCTGGCGCCGGGGAGTGAAGCGCTATTGGTAAGCGGAATTGGTAAGGAAATTTACTGTTTGTGCTGATTTTATTTCTGCCTGCTGCTATAAATCATTATGGAGAGATCTTCTCTTCAATTTCTATTTGGGAAATCTACTACTACTGCAACGGTAGTGGATGAAGCGCCAGGTGAGGAAGTAGTACCATATAAAATACCTATGAAAATTATTGAACGTGTTATGGATAACCGCTATGAAGGGGATGGAACTGTTCATCCTGGTGATCATTTATTGTTTTTGCATGAATTATGCGGGTTATTCAAATGTGCAGGTATTTCTATGAATGAAGTTAGGAAGAAACTATTCACTATATCGCTGTCTGGTAAAGCGGCGCACTGGTATAAATTGCTGAAGAATGGTGATTCTATTGATTGGGAGGACATTGTGCCTTTATTCTATTCCAAATTTTATCCTCCAAGTGAAATTCACAAAGATCGGAACCGCATATATAATTTCTGGCCTCATGATGGAGAGAGTATTGCCCAAGCTTGGGGGAGATTGAAGTCTTTAATGCTCAAATGCCCCATTCATGAGCTTCCTGGTAATGTTATTATTGATAATTTCTATGCAAGACTTTCTTTTCAAGACAAGACCTTGCTGGATACTTCTTGTTCTGGATCATTTACACGCAAGAATGAAGAGTTTAAAAGAGACCTTCTTGATCGGATCCAAGAAAATACTGAAGGATGGGAGAATGACAAAGATAGAGAATCAGGTATAATTTATGATTATAAATGCATTGAAGCTTTTATGGATACTGATAAATTTCGTAATATGAGTGCTACATATGGTCTTGATTCCCAAGTTGTTGCAAATCTTTATAAAGCTTTTGCCTCTCATTATGAACTGCCTAAGAAGAATTTTGATAAGTATCATGAACCGTATAAAGATAAAATTGATTCATCTGTAAACAAATGTGTAGTGGTTGAAACTGTTGATAATGTTATTCCTGAAGCTTATATTGAAAAAACTCCTTTCCTGCTAAAATGAAGGAGTACTCTGTCATATCTAGTGCGGTTAATAAAAGTGAAAAGAAACCTAAAGAACCTGAAGAACAAATTAAAATTGAACCTGCTGTTGCAATAGTTAAAGATCTTGTGACTGAAAATGTGGAGGATGGTCATATTATTTTCTGTGAAGATGCTTCTAATATTGTTTCACATCCTAATAAATCCAAACAAGTTAGTGTTCCTATGCTATCTGTTAGAATTGGTGATCATTGCTATTATGGTTTATGTGATATTGGTGCAAGTGTTAGTGCTATTCCTTATGAGCTTTACACGGAGATTATGCACGAAATTGGTTCTTGTGAACTTGAAGATATTGATGTGGTTATTCATTTGGCTAATAGAGAAACTATTTCTCCGATTGGTATTGTTCGAGATGTGGAAGTTCTATGTGGTAAGATTAAATATCCTGCTGACTTTTTGGTACTTGGTTCTGCTGCTAGTAATCATTGTCCTATCATTTTTGGTAGACCTTTTCTAAATACTTGTGGAGCTATTATAGAT
Organism: Lolium multiflorum; assembly: GCA_030979885.1. Classification (NCBI taxonomy): domain Eukaryota; kingdom Viridiplantae; phylum Streptophyta; class Magnoliopsida; order Poales; family Poaceae; genus Lolium; species Lolium multiflorum. The sequence goes on along the minus strand of CM061753.1, from coordinate 215,964,965 downwards.
TGTAAGAAAGAGAAAATTTTGACTAGATTTGCTGGTGAACCTTATGAATTTAACTTTTCTAAATTTACCAAAACTCCTTATAAAACTGACTTGCCTAGTAATGATTTTAAAATGGAGCAGTGTGCATCTATTGTTCTTGTTCCTAATAATCCTTTGCAGCAACATTTGGAGAATAGTGAAAGTGAAGCTTTTAGGAAAGAAAGAGATGAGCTTGAGGAAATTTTTCTTCGCCAACCTATTCTCAAGCATGATTTACCGGTGGAAGATTTGGGTACAACACCGCCACCAAAGGAAGATCCTGTTTTTGATTTAAAGCCTTTACCTGATAATCTTAAATATGCTCATATTGATGATAAGAAAATATATCCTGTTATTATTAGTTCTAAGCTTTCAGAGATTGAGGAAGAAAGGTTATTGGAAATATTGAAGAAACACCGAGGAGCTATTGGCTATACTCTTGATGATTTGAAAGGGATTTCTCCTTCTATTTGCCAACATGCTATTAATATGGAAGATGATGCAAAGCCTGTTGTTGAACATCAACGTCGTCTAATTCCGAAGATGAAGGAAGTGGTAAGGAACGAGGTATTAAAACTCCTTGAAGCTGGTATTATATATCCTATTGCTGATAGTAGATGGGTTAGTCCTGTGCATTGTGTTCCTAAGAAAGGAGGAATGACTGTTGTGCCTAATGATAATGATGAGCTCATTCCTCAAAGAATAGTTGTAGGTTATAGAATGTGCATTGATTTTCGAAAAGTTAATAAAGTTACTAAGAAAGATCATTACCCTTTACCCTTTATTGATCAAATGTTAGAAAGGTTGTCTAAAAATACTCATTTTTGCTTTCTTGATGGTTATTCTGGGTTTTCACAAATTGTTGTTAAAGCTAAAGACCAAGAGAAAACCACTTTTACTTGTCCTTATGGAACTTATGCTTATAGGCGTATGCCTTTTGGTTTATGTAATGCTGCTGCTACTTTTCAAAGATGCATGTCTGCTATTTTTCATGGTTTTTGCGAAAGTATTGTAGAGGTGTTCATGGATGATTTTTCTGTCTATGGAAATTCTTTTGATAATTGCCTGCGAAACCTCGATAAAGTTTTGCAGAGATGTGAAGAAACTAACCTTGTTCTTAATTGGGAGAAATGCCACTTTATGGTTAATGAAGGAATTGTATTGGGACATAAAATTTCCGAGAGAGGTATTGAAGTTGATAGAGCTAAAGTTGAAGCAATTGAGAAGATGCCCTATCCGAGGGATGTTAAAGGTATTCGTAGTGTTCTTGGTCATGCTGGGTTTTATAGGAGATTTATTAAAGATTTCTCTAAAATTTCAAAGCCTCTTACTAATCTTCTTCAAAAAGATGTACCTTTTGTTTTTGATGATGATTGTAAGGAAGCTTTTGAAACTCTAAAGAAAGCCTTAACAACTGCTCCTGTAGTCGAACCTCCCGATTGGAATTTGCCTTTTGAAATTATGTGTGATGCTAGTGATTTTGCTGTAGGCGCTGTCCTTGGACGGGTAGATAAAAAATTAAATGTTATTCATTATGCTAGTAAGACTCTTGATGCTGCTCAAAGAAATTATGCTACAACTGAAAAGGAATTGTTAGCTGTAGTCTTTGCTTGTGATAAGTTTAGACCCTATATTGTTGATTCGAAAGTTACAATTCATACTGATCATGCTGCAATTAGATACCTTATGACAAAGAAAGATGCTAAGCCAAGGCTTATTAGATGGGTACTTCTGTTGCAAGAATTTGATTTACATATTATAGATAGGAAAGGTGCTGATAATCCTGTTGCTGATAATTTGTCTAGATTGGAAAATATTGCTTATGATCCTGTTCCTGTTAATGATAGTTTTCCAAATGAACAATTGGCTGTAATAAAGGTGAGCTCGCGAGAGAGCCCTTGGTATGCAGATTATGCTAACTTTATTGTTTCGAAGTATTTGCCTCCAACCTTTTCAGCTCAGCAAAGGAGGAAATTCTTTTATGACTTGAGGCATTATTTTTGGGATGACCCACACTTATATAAAGAAGGAGTGGACGGTATTATGCGAAGATGTGTTCCTGAATATGAACAACAGGAGATATTGAATAAATGTCATGGAAGTGTTTATGGAGGACATCACGCTGGAGATAGAACCGCGCAAGAAGGTTCTACAATCAGGTTTTTATTGGCCAACACTCTTCAAAGATGCAAGGAAATTTATTTTATCTTGTGATGAATGTCAAAGAGTTGGTAATATCTCTAGACGCAATGAGATGCCTATGAATTATACTCTTGTTATTGAACCATTCGATTGTTGGGGATTCGACTTCATGGGTCCTTTCCCTTCTTGAAGGTAACACTCATATACTTGTCGCTGTTGATTATGTTACTAAATGGGTAGAAGCTATACCTACAAAAAGTGCTGATGGTGAGACCTCTATAAAAATGCTTGTAGATATTATATTTCCTAGATTTGGAGTACCTAGATATATTATGACTGATGGAGGTTCTCATTTCATTCATGGAGGTTTTAGAAAAACTCTTGCTAAGTATGGTATTAATCATAGAATTGCTTCTGCTTATCACCCTCAAACTAGCGGTCAAGTAGAATTATCAAATAGAGAGATTAAAGCTATCTTGGGTAAGACCGTTAATAAATCTAGAAAGAATTGGCCTAGCAAATTGAAAGAAGCACTATGGGCTTATAGAACTGCTTATAAAAATCCTATGGGAATGTCACCTTATAAAATGGTTTATGGAAAAGCTTGTCATTTACCTCTAGAACTAGAGCACAAAGCTTATTGGGCTGTTAGAGAACTAAATAAAGATCCTAAATTAGCCGGTAATAAGAGGTTGTTGCAATTAAGTTCTCTAGATGAATGGAGAAGTGAAGCTTATGAAAATGCTAAACTCTTTAAAGAAAAAGTTAAGAAATGGCATGATAGAAGGATCATTAAAAGAGAATTTAATGTTGGAGATCAAGTTCTATTGTATCGGTCTCGTCTCAGATTCTTTGCAGGGAAATTACTCTCGAAGTGGGAAGGACCATATGTTGTTGAGGAGGTGTATCGTTCAGGAGCAATTAAAATTAGCTCTCTCCAAGGCAATGCCACACAAGTGGTGAATGGACAAAGACTAAAGCATTATATCTCGGGCGATTCTTATAATGTTGATGTTGATATTATTCAAGTGGAAACACCGGAGGCTTTCATCAAAGGACAAATTGACAGGAACTGGACTTTGAATAGGTAACAGTATAGGTAATAAAAAGTCCGCGTTTACCTTTCCGAACATTATTTTTGCTGTTTTTAGGAAATATGAAAAATTACGGAATCGAAACGGAGTGGAAAAGACGCGCGAGGGCGTGCCACCATAGGCCGGCGCGGGCCCCACCCGGCCGCGCCGACCTATGGTCAGCCGCCTCGGCGTCCCGTTTCCACTCGTTTTCGGCCTGGAACCTTCCTTTTGTCGTAAAAATATTTGCTATATAATCCCCCGGACCCCTGGAGGTCCGTAATATCGTTTTCTCGTCGTGTTTTGTTTCGAGCTGTTTTCTGGATTTGTTTTGATCTAGAAGCACCATGGCCTCCAACAACAAGGACAAAGAACCTTTGAAGGAAAATATTCAAGACCCGGAGCTGAAGAAAGAAGACGCAAGAGAGGATGAGGAAGAAGTGGAGGAAGCTCCGCAGGAACAGCAAGCCACCGTTGCAAGTATTGGCGTGATATCAAATCCATCCGACGTCAAGAGGAGTGCACGAATCGCTACCGGAGGAGCGGTTCCACGTCATTACTTGGCTCCAAGGACATCTTCTCCGAGCCATTACAACCCTTACCGCAATCTAATCTACGATCGTCAAACTGAAAGGACCCCCAAGGTAGTGTTGCCGAGTAATTGGGATATAAATCGTTCTGACAATGCAGGAGAGATGAAATCTGAAGCTGAAGGATGGGGAAACAATTCTAAGAGTTGGGATTCACCACCGGACATGATTATGAGCCGCATTGAGCACAACTCGGAGATGATTCGCAACCTCACCTATGAGATTGAAGGTTTACAGGAGCTTGTCAGGAAGCTTGTCGAGAAGAATCCATCACCATCATCACCGAAGGAGTAATTCATCATCGGTATTGGCATCCCCTTGGTTTGTTTCAAGCTTGGGGGAGTGCCGCGGTATCATCACCACCACCTTTATCTTTTACTATCAAGTAGTGTCATATCATGAGTAGGGAAGTTATCATATGAAATAGTATGCAATGTGGAAGTATCTCTCTTAGTTAGTTATCTATGTATCCGTTGGTGTGAGTTATCGTTATGGAATATTAATGAGAAGTCTTATCATTTACTTTTTGCACACCTTATTTTAGTTTGCAATCTCCATTATATGATTACTCTTGACATGAGTATGAGTATCACTTTGGGAGCATCAAGTAAATCTATTTGGTTTTGGCAAACTTAGCATTGGTCAATAGCAACAACATCTTGATGTTTAATATAAGAGAGAAATACACTTAGACATATTACTATTATCTCTATGCTTAGTATTCTGAAGTTAAAGTTGCTTGTGCTTATGAGAAAGATGCATGATTGTTCCATCATATGTATATTTGTTTGATTCCCTCAACCTTTATGCTTGCTATCAAACCTTGCTAGCCAAAGACCTGTATCGAGAGGGAATGCTTCTCATACATCTATGACCTTAGACCAAACCTATGCCATTTGTGTCCACCATACCTACCTACTACATGGTATTTTCTGCCATTCCAAGTAAATACTTCATGTGCTACCTTTAAATTATTCAAACTATTACTCCTTATTTGTGTCAATGTTTTATAGCTCATGAGGAAGTATGTGGTGTTTCATCTTTCAATCTTGTTGGGCGGACTTTCACCAATGGACTAGCGGCACATCCGCTTATCCAATAATTTTGCAATAAGAGCTGGCAACGGGGTTCCCAGCCCCAATTAATAACTTTCATTAATAATTCTCTTCACATGTTTTGCTCTGATTTCAGCAAGCAACTTAATTTTGCAATAGACACTCCTCCATGGTATGTGAATGTTGGAAGGCACCCGAGGATTCGGTTAGCCATGGATTGAGAAAGCCAAGGTTGGGGGAGTGTCATCCATAATAAAACTAAAATACATGTGTAAACAAAAGAGAAGGGGGATGATCTACCTTGCTGGTAGAGATGCCGTCCCTCATGGGAGCCGCTCTTTGAAGGTTCGTTTGGCAAGGGGGTTAGAGTGCCCGCTACCATTCGTTGACAACAACAAGCACCTCTCAAAATCTTACTTTTATTCTCTTTATATGATTTCAAAACTTGAAAAGCTCTAGCACATGATTTAATCCCTGCTTCCCTCTGCGAAGGGCCTGTCTTTTACTTTTATGTTGAGTCAGTAAACCTATTTCTCTCTATCTCAAGCAAGCAATTGAGTTGTTGTGAACCAATCATTTATGCTATGATTCAGTTAATCATGTCTTTTATACTTTCTTGTTTAGTACCAATTTTATTCGAATGAATATGGCTTTGAAGTTATCAATGATTATGAAGAGATTGTCATGCTTAAATATGAAGGCTCAGCTATAAATATGAAAGCTTTGCTTAGAAGTACAATCCGTTAGTAGTTCTCTGACCAAGAACAAAGTTTGCCATCACCAATTATGATTTCTTATGCACCTTTACTTGTGATTTCTCTTTACTTATTTCGAGATGAGTTATATGAGGAAGTTGTTTACTAGAATGTCTTGTGTGAATGAATATGATGCTTCTTGTCCGTATTTTATTTATCGACTCTTCACTCTATAAACATGTGGTCTTGTTTATCGAGCTCAGTTTCGCTTGGGGACAAGCGAGGTCTAAGCTTGGGGGAGTTGATACGTCCAATTTGCATCACTATTTTGTATCATAATTTGTTATTCATTGATATATTTCATATTGGGACACAATACTTATGTTATTTCATCTATTTTGCATGTTTCATCATCATTGGAGGATCAAGCACGGAGCCAGGATTCTGCTGGAAATAGCACCGTCAGAACGCAATATTTCGGAAGATCAATTGTGGAAGGGAATTTCACGTAAATTCCTATTTTTCCAGATGACGGAGGGAGCCAGAAGGGGAAGAAGAGAGGGCCCAGGCCCAGACCATAGGGCGGCGCGGCCCAAGGCTGGCCGCGCCACCCTATGCTCTGGGGGGCCCACGACCCTTTCGCCTCCTTTCTTCGCGTACTCCTTCGTCCCGAAAACCTAAGCCACAGAGAGGACCTCACGAAGGGTTGCCGCCTCTGCGGGGCGGAGAACACCAGAGAGAAAGAGCTCTCCGGCGGGCAGGAATCCGCCGGGGAAATTCCCTCCCGGAGGAAATCGACGCCATCGCCATCGTCATCGAGCGGGACATCATCTCCATCATCATCATCATCATCATCTCCACCATCTACACCGCTATCACCACCGCTGCACCTCGTCATCGCTGTAGCAATTCGGGTTAAATCTTGATTGTTTGATAGGGGAAACTCTCCCGGTGTTATTCTATACTTGTTGTAGATGCTATTGAGTGAAACCATTGAACCAAGGTTTATGTTCAGATTGTTATTCATCATCATATCACCTCTGATTGTATTCCATATGATGTCTCGTGAGTAGTTCGTTTAGTTCTTGAGGACATGGGTGAAGTCTAAATGCTAGTAGTGAATTATGGTTGAGTAATATTCAATGTTATGATATTTAAGTTGTGGTGTCATTCTTCTAGTGGTGTCGTGTGAACGTCGACTACACGACACTTCACCATTTATGGGCCTAGGGGAGTGCATCTTGTATTCGGTTGCTAATTGCGGGGTTGCCGGAGTGACAGAAACCTAAGCCCCCGTTAGTATATCGATGCAGGAGGGATCGCAGGATCTCAGAGTTTAAGGATGTGGTTAGATTTATCTTAATTACTTTCTTGTAGTTGCGGATGCTTGCAAGGGGTATAATCACAAGTATGTATTAGTCCTAGGAAGGGCGGTGCATTAGCATAGGTTCACCCACACAACACTTATCAAAACAATGAAGATTATTTAAACCACATGAAGCGAAAGTACTAGACTAAAATTCCCGTGTGTCCTCAGGAACGTTTGGTCATTATAAGTAAACAAACCGGCTTGTCCTTTGTGCTAAAAAGGATTGGGCCACTCGCTGCAATTATTTCTCTCGCATTTTATTTACTTGTACTTTATTTATCTGCAATATCAAAACCCCTGAATACTTGTCTGTGAGCATTTACAGTGAATCCTCCATCGAAACTGCAACACCTTCTGCTCCTCGTTGGGATCGACATTCTTACTTATCGAAGATACTACGATACACCCCCTATACTTGTGGGTCATCAATGCTTCATCTCTTGATAATACTTGATTTGCACTTTCTGCGCCTAGCTGAAAGGCGTTAAAGAAAAGCGCTTATGGGAGACAACCCATGTTTTTACCTACAGCAATTTTTTGTTTTGTTGAGTCTTGGAAGTTGTTTACTACTGTAGCAACCTCTCCTTATCATGTTTTTGTGCCAAGTAAAGTTTCTATGTCAAAGTTGATGTTATATTTGGGATCGCTGCGCAGAAACAGCATTGCTGTCTGTCACGAATCTGGGCACAGTTCTCTGTAGAAAATTCGAAAAAATCTGCCAATTTACGAGCGTGATCCTCAGATATGTACGCAACTTTCATTAGTTTTGAGTTTTTCCATTTGAGCAAGTCTAGTGCCAGCTTTAAATTCGTCTTTACGGACTGTTCTGTTTTTGACAGATTCTGCCTTTTATTTCGCATTGCCTCTTTTGCTATGTTGGATTTATTTCTTTGATCCATTAATGTCCAGTAGCATTATGCAATGTCCAGAAGTGAAAATAATGATTGTGTCACCTCTGAACATGTGAATTATTAATTGTGCACTAACCCTCTAATGAGTTTGCTTGAAGTTTGGTGTGAAGGAAGTTTTCAAGGGTCAAGAGAGGAGTATGATATACTATGATCAAGAGGAGTGAAAGCTCTAAACTTGGGGATGCCCCCGTGGTTCACCCCTGCATATTCTAAGAAGACTCAAGCGTCTAAGCTTGGGGATGCCCAAGGCATCCCCTTCTTCATCGACAACATCATCAGGTTCCTCCCTGAAACTATATTTTTATTCAATCACATCTTGTGTTCTTTACTTGGAGCGTCGGTTTGTTTTTGTTTTTGTTTTTGTTTGAATAAGATGGATCCTAGCATTCACTTTGTGGGAGAGAGACACGCTCCGCTGTTGCATATGGACACATGTGTCCTTAGGCTTTACTCATAATGTTCAAGGCGAAGTTTCTTCTTCGTTAAATTGTTATATGGTTGGAATTGGAAAATGCTACATGTAGTAATTCTAAAATGTCTTGGATAATGTGATACTTGGCAATTGTTGTGCTCATGTTTAAGCTCTTGCATCATATGCTTTGCACCCATTAATGAAGAAATACATAGAGCTTGCTAAAATTTGATTTGCATATTTGGTCTCTCTAAGGTCTAGATAATATCTAGTATTGAGTTTTGAACAACAAGGAAGACGGTGTAGAGTCTTATAATGTTTACAATATGTCTTTTATGTGAGTTTTGCTGCACTTGTTCATCCTTGAGTTTGCTTCAAATAACCTTGCTAGCCTAAACCTTGTATCGAGAGGGAATACTTCTCATGCATCCAAAATCCTTGAGCCAACTACTATGCCATTTGTGTCCACCATACCTACCTACTACATGGTATTTCTCCGCCATTCCAAAGTAAATTGCTTGAGTGCTACCTTTAAAATTCCATCATCCACCTTTGCAATATATAGCTCATGGGACAAAATAGCCTTAAAAACTATCGTAGTATTGAATATGTACTTATGCACTTTATCTTTTATTAAGTTGCTTGTTGTGCGATAACCATGCTTGGGGAACGCCATCAACTATTGTTGAATATCATGTGAGTTGCTATGCATGTCCGTCTTGTCTGAAGGATCTATCATTTTAGTGGTTGGAGCATGCAAAATTGTTAGAAAAACATTGGGCCGCTAACTAAAGCCATGAATCATGGTGGAAGTTTCAGTTTTGGACATATATCCTCAATCTCATATGAGAATAATAATCATTGCTACATGCTTATGCATTTAAGAGGAGTCCATTATCTGTTGTCCATGTTGTCCCGGTATGGATGTCTAAGTTGAGAATAATCAAAAGCGAGAAATCCAAAATGCGAGCATTCTCCTTAGACCTTTGTACAGGGCATGGAGGTACCCCTTTGTGACACTTGGTTGAAACATGGCATGCAAAGATCCGGTAGTCCAAGCTAAGTAGGACGAGGTGCGGGCACTATTAGTACACTATGCATGAGGCTTGCAACTTGTAAGATATAATTTACATAACTCATATGCTTTATTACTACCGTTGACAAAATTGTTTCATGTTTTCAAAATAAAAGCTCTAGCACAAATACAGCAATCGATGCTTTCCTCTTTGAAGGACCTTTCTTTTACTTTTAATGTTGAGTCAGTTTACCTATCTCCTTCCACCTTAAGAAGCAAACACTTGTGTGAACTGTGCATTGATTCCTACATACTTGCATATTGCACTTGTTATACTACTTTATGTTGACAATATCCATGAGATATACATGTTATAAGTTGAAAGCAGCCGCTGAAACTTACTCTTCCTATGTGTTGCTTCAACACCTTTACTTTGATTTATTGCTTTATGAGTTAACTCTTATGCAAGACTTATTGATGCTTGTCTTGAAGTACTATTCATGAAAAGTCTTTGTCATATGATTCACTTGTTTACTCATGTCATTACCTTTGTTTTGATCGCTGCATTCATTACATATGTTTACAAATAGTATGATCAAGATTATGATGGCATGTCACTTCAGAAATTATCTTTGTTATCGTTTTACCTGCTGACTAGCAGGGATGCTGATACGTCTCCAACGTATCGATAATTTCTTATGTTCCATGCTACTTTATTGATGATACCTACATGTTTTATGCACATTATATGTCATATTTATGCATTTTACGGAACTAACCTATTAACAAGATGCCGAAGAGCCACTGTTTTTCTGTTTTTGGTTTCAGAAATCCTAGTAAGGAAATATTCTCGGAATTGGACGAAACTTTCGCCCAGGGTCCTATTTTTGCACGAAGCTTCCGAAGACCGAAGAGATAACGAAGTGGGGCCACGAGGCACCGGGGGCTAGGGCGGCGCGGCCCAAGCCCTGGCCGCGCGGCCCTACCCCCTGGGCACCTCGTGTGGCCCCCGCGTTGACCTTCCGCCTACTTAAAGTCTCCGTCGCGAAACCCCCGCACGAGAGCCACGATACGGAAAACCTTCGAGACGCCGCCGCGCGAATCCCATCTCGGGATTCGGAGATCGCCTCGGCACCCTGCCGGAGAGGGGATTCATCTCCCGGAGGACTCTTCATCGCCATGATCGCCTCGGAGTGATGAGTGAGTAGTTCACCCCTGGACCATGGGTCCATAGCAGTAGCTAGATGGTCGTCTTCTCCTTGTTGTGCTTCATTGTTGGATCTTGTGAGCTGCCTAACATGATCAAGATCATCTATATGTAATTCTATATGTTGTGTTTGTCGGGATCCGATGGATAGAGAGTACTATGATTATGGTGATTATCAATCTATTGTTTATGTGTTGTTTATGATCTTGCATGCTCTCCGTTATTAGTAGAGGCTCTGGCCAAGTTTGTACTCTTAACTCCAAGAGGGAGTATTTATGCTCGATAGTGGGTTCATGCCTCCATTAAATCTAGGACAGTGTGAGAAAGTTCTAAGGTTGTGGATGTGTTGTTGCCACTAGGGATAAAACATTGATTCTATGTCTAAGGATGTAGTTGTTGATTACATTACACACCATACTTAATGCAATTGTGTTGCTTAGCAACTTAATACTGAATGGGGTTCGGATGATAACCTGAAGGTGGACTTTTTAGGCATAGATGCAGTTGGATGGCGGTCTATGTACTTTGTCGTAATGCCCAATTAAATCTCACTATATTTATCATATCATGTATATGCATTGTTATGCCTTTCTCTATTTGTCAATTGCCCGACTGTAATTTGTTCACCCAACATGCTTTTATCTTATGGGAGAGACACCTCTAGTGAGACCCCGGTCCTATTCTTTACATAGCATACAATCTACTACAATTGTGTTTTACTGTTTTCTTTGCAAACATCTTCCACTCGATACGTTTAATCCTTTGTTACAGCAAGCCGGTGAGATTGACAACCTCACTGTTTCGTTGGGGCAAAGTACTTTGGTTTTGTTGTGCAGATTCCACGTTGGCGCGGAATCCCTGGTGTTGCGCCGCATCACATTTCGCGACCATCAACCTTCAACGTGCTTCTTGGCTCCTACTGGTTCGATTAAACCTTGGTTTCATACTGAGGGAAACTTGCTTCTATACGCATCATACCTTCCACTTGGGGTTCCCAACGGACGTGTGCATCTACGCGTATCACCGCCTCTGGATTGATGCGTGAGTAGTTCATCCTTGGACTATGGGTCCATAGCAGTAGCTAGTTGGTTGTCTTCTCCGCTTGTGCTATCATGTTTAGATCTTGTGAGCTGCCTAACATGATCAAGATCATCTATTTGTAATGCTACATGTTGTGTTTGGTGGGATCCGATGAATATAGAATACTATGTCAAGTTGATTATCAATCTATCATATATGTGTTGTTTATGTTCTTGCATGCTCTCCGTTGCTAGTAGAGGCTCTGGCCAAGTTGATACTTGTAACTCCAAGAGGGAGTATTTATGCTCGATAGTGGGTTCATGCCTCCATTGAATCTGGGACAGTGAGAAAGTTCTAAGGTTGTGGATGTGTTGTTGCCACTAGGGATAAAGCATCAATGCTTTGTCTAAGGATATTTGTGTTGATTACATTACGCACCATACTTAATGCAATTATCTGTTGTTTACAACTTAATACTGGAGGGGGTGCGGATGCTAACCCGAAAGTGGATTATTTAGGCATAGATGCATGTTGGATAGCGGTCTATGTACTTTGCGTAATGCCCTGATTAAATCTCATAGTGATCATCATGATATGTATTGAATCTTTATTTGTCAATTGCCCACCTATAATTTGTTCACCCAGCATGTTATTTATTTTATTGGAGAGACACCACTAGTGAACTGTGGACCTTGGTCCATTCTTTACATCTGAATACAATCTACTGCAATCATTGTTCTCTACTGTTCTTTGCAAACAAACATCATCTTCCACACAATACGTTTAATCCTTTGTTTTCAGCAAGCCGGTGAGATTGACAACCTCACATTACGTTGGGGCAAAGTATCTTGATTGTGTTTTGCAGGTTCCACGTTGGCGCCGGTTTCATGGTGTTGCGCCGCACTACACTCCTCCACCAACAACCTTCACGTGCTTCCTTGACTCCTACTGGTTCGATAACCTTGGTTTCTTTCTGAGGGAAAACTTGCTGCTGTGCGCATCACACCTTCCTCTTGGGGTTCCCAACGGACGTGTGCATCACGCGTAATCAGACGCGAAAACCCTGAACGATCAGCCTCCGTCCACGAAAAGTTCCGTCGCCGCCGTCATCGTCCAGACGAGTTTCAGGGGTCTAAAGTTCTTGTTTCGACACTCTGCCGGGACGGGGATTGACCCCCGGAGCCATCTCCATCGACTCCACCGCCTCCTCTTCGACTTCATGATGGTTCGTGAGTAGTTCCCCCTTGGACTGCAGGTTCTCGGCTGTAGCTAGTTGGTACTCTCTCTCTCATGTACTTCAATACAATGATCTCATGAGCCGCCTTACATGATTGAGATCCATATGATGTAATCGGTGTTGTGTTTGTTGGGATCCAATAAATTGTGGAATTGTGATTAGATTGATCATCATATTATCATATTACTGTTATTTAAGATCTTACATGCTCTCCAGTACTTATAGTTAGCTTGATCAAGTAGTTGCATGTATCTCTAAGAGGAATTATTTATGCTCGATAGTGGCTTCATGCCTCTAGTTTTCTGGAAGAGTGACAATAACTTCTAAGATTGTAGATGTGCTATTGCTACTAAGGAGTAAACAATAATGTTTTGTCTAAGGATAATTATATTGTTTACTTTACACACATTGCTTAATGTGATAATCTATTGCTTTCAACTTAATACTGGAAGGGGTTCAGATGATAATCTGAAGGTGGATTATTAGTCATAGACGCAATTGGATTAAGGTCTGTGTATTATGTTGTAATGCCCAATTAAATACTACAGTAACTTTATCTTATCATAGCATGCATTGTCATACCCACATAATTATCAATTACCCAACTGTAATTTGTTCACCGAACACACGTTATTTGGAGAGTTACGACTAGTGTAGATAGCTGGGAACCCCGATCCTTTTGTCATCATCATTGCTCTACAGTCAACTCTGCACTGGAATATTTTTTGGTGCCATCTCCTCTGTGTTACTGCTACTGATGATGTGTTACTATTGTCATTGCTCTCATATTACTGCTACTTTCACATCACCCATGTTACTAGTGATTTTCCAGGTGCAGCTGAATTGACAACTCCGTTGTTAAGGCTTATAAGTATTCTTTACCTCCCCTTGCGTTGAATCAATAAATTTGGGTTTTAATTCCTTCGAAGACTGTTGCGATCCCTATACTTGTGGGTCATCACTGGGTGTAATTGGTATCTTTCCAATATTAATATATTTCCCCTATCAAAACAAGATCAGCGATAGAACATACATATATATCCATATGTGTTTTATTATGTAGATGAAATCTAAACTAATATGTGACACTAGTATATAGGTGCATCATAATAAAAATGTGAGAATTTTCTTCATTTATCTAGTGCATGTCATAGTTATCATAAAAGGGGGCAAATGCTCTAGAAATTTTTACAACTTTGTTCTCTTTAGCAAAAAAGTCTTCTACAAGAAAAAAATCCAATGTATTGAAATCAAAGTTTCTTTGCAAGTCTAGAGGACATAGGTTCGGGAGATTTTACATGGCAAAGAATTAAACGAGAGAATAAGTTCATCTAGAGAAGAGCATAAAGGTGTGTTCGGTTCTGGAACGGCGTGGGATGGAATGGAATGGTTCTGTTCTAGAAGATTGGAATGGTTCCATCCCCGCGTTCGGTTTGGACAAAAAGGAGGAATGGAATGGTACCCTTTTTTATTCGGTTGGAGGAATTGAAGAGCAGAACAGAATATGGTTAAACTAAGCTTTTGTCTCAAAATCAGAATTAACAATGGCAAATAGCCTTTTAAATCTCAAAATCGTACTTAACAGCGCCTAATGACCTTTTTAATCTCAAAACCATAATTAATATTATTTTTTTGTTCGGTTGGGGGAATTTGGAGAGTAGACGAAATGAGGTTAAAGTTTAATCTTTTGTCACAAAATCGTAATTAATAGTGGCAAATGACTTTTTAATCTCAAAATTGTAATTAACAACGCTAATTATTTTTTGGATTGATTAGTGGACTGCTTCATAATTAATAGCGCCTAATTAACAGCTATTTCACCACATTCCACCGATTTGGTGGAATGGGTGCATTCCGCATATGGGGAGAATATTCTCTTTAGAGAAACCACTCGGTTCTGTTCCATTCCACAACCGAACACAAAAATTGGCTCATGATGCGGAACGGTTTCGTTCCATTCCACTTGGTTCTGGAACCGAACACACCCTAAGTATACTTATGAGCCCGCATCGATTTAAACTTAGCATATGAGATTGTGCATCCATTTATCCATCCTAATAGGCTAGACCCACATTACGAATATGCGTAATTCCTTTGAAGTTCTGTTTTTGCAAAATGTAAATTGATCGGTGGAACTAGTAGCAAATTATTGATTATAGTTTAATCCAAGGGCATGTTTGATTTAAAGAACTACATAGGAAATTCGTAGGATAAAATCCTGTAGTGATCATTTCACTTATAGGATTGATTCATATAATTCTTTGCATTAGATTTCATAGGAAATATAACATCTACTCATGCATCTTTAAAAAAAAAATCTTTTCATGTGGTGAAATAAATAAAAAACTTTCGCTCTTATGAATTTTCGCAGGATTGAAGTGGATATGACATTGCAATCCTAGATATTTAATGTTTTTCTTATCACATGAATAAGCAGGCTCTAAAACGAGATAGCAGAAGTGGCCGACGTTGGAATGGCTTGCTGGATCAAACAAGGTGACGTTTGAAAGGACGGCGTCAGCCAAGGATTATATTCTTGCGGCATGTCGGATAGATACTCGGCGCGCTATCTTCTGCAAACATTGACCATTCATAATGAGCAGCGGCATGTTCGATCGGATCTAGGGAGTGTAGCAAGTCAGCACAGCATCGCGGTACATATTTTGGTACGTACTCCGTAGTCACTCTACTTTAGGACATGCTACGGCCGCTGCCACACTGATCAGGGAAGATTCGCTTTGTCAAATCAAACGTAGATCACGTATGTTTCGGGGAACTGCTAACCATATTAATTGAGTGTACCTATTTCTTTATATGTAGGGTATATCAAGTGTACAATACATGTATATAGGTTATATGCGAAGCTATTGTCTTACACCTTCCCTAACCAAATCTAGTAGGTTAAGCTTGTGTCTACATCTCTTAAAGTGAGGTAGTGACAAGGACTTTGTGAACCTTTCAATAGATGAACTTGATTTGCGGTAGCTTTTGTGCAATACGATCCCTTACAAAATAATAGTGAACTTTAATAGTTTTTATTCAGACATAAAATACCGAATTAGATTTTTTTTTTAAAGTATGTAGCCACACACCCACGCCAAAGAACTGGAGGTTGATCTTGAAAAATAGTATTGCTTTTTTACGAGGTTTCAAGCAATCAAATTTGTACCAACTAACATTAGGTAAGATGGCAGTAACTAATTCAAAAGCAGAGCAATCCCTAGTGGCTCTAAGCAGGACCTGCTACGCCCACTTGCCACAATGATTAGGGAGAAGAATTCACTTGCTAATTCAGGTAACTAATTCGAAAACAAATCTCCGTACGGCCATCACACGCCAAAGCACGCGAGCTTTTGGGTGGGCGCCAACCTGCCCTGTCAAACCCGACGCTAGAAAAATAATTACCTGTCGTGTCAAGCGCGATGTGCGATCTGCATGGATTGCATTGCATCTCTGCTCTTGTTGTTAATCCGATCGAGAAGCAGTTTCGAAAATTTGAAATCAACAGGGAGCGTCTGGGTTGGTCGGAGTATTAAATCGGAGCGCCGCACGGCACCGCATCCAGCGCATAAATAAATGGGTCAATGAGGGGGGACACGGCGGGCCCGCTGGCCTGGTGGAGCGCGCGCGCAAAGCCGGAGTTAAGAGGCCACGTGCAGACGGCCCACTCGGGCCGACGGGCGGCGCTTTCGAATTTCGGATTGCTCGCTCGGCAACGGCCTCGGCTCGCGGGTGGAGAGCAACAGGCCCAGCGGGATGTGTTTTGCTTGCATCCGGCTCCTCTCGTTCCTGTTTGGTTTTCCAGATTGGATCGAGATTTTGTCTTTTGGGTGGTTCATGGTTGATTGATGTCGAGCGTGTGATCACGGGTGCCTACAGGAACTCTTCACCTTCCATTTCCAACAGAAACACACGCCACTTGGTTCAGTCAGCTCTCTATTCTAATGAATAAGTCGCTTATGCTTTTCAAGATTTACCTTTGACAAAAAACTAGCCATGTGTACAGAAAGTTTTAGTTGTTTTCATTACAAATTTAACAATACGAATTATATAGTACTACATTACCTGACAAATATTCGGTGCACATGGACACCAGTGATCTCGTTTTTTTTATAAAAAAAATCATATTTTTTTGAGTTTAAAAACATTCTAGAAAAAACTCCACAAATAGTATCCCACAAACAAGCAAAAAATCAATTTCAAATACTTAATATTCTGAGCTACACAAAAATGATAAAATTGTAGATCTGAGTAGTCATTTTCAAATCTCCAAAACATATCACATTTTGTCATTTTTTCCTAGCTCAAAATAAAAAATAATTTCGGATTGAGATTTTGCATGATTGTGGGATGTATCAATGACAATCTTCAGAATTATTTCCATGATTTTCATAACTTGCAAAAAAAAAATTCTAAAATAGCGAGAGCAAAGAGCTAAAATCACTTTGCCTACATTATCAAGATATTGAGCAACAGCCCTAAAAAAGATATTGAGCAACGCATCCACCCAAGGTCTGAGTAGATTATGTCGGGTAATCGTGGCACCGATCCCACACGGCGGGACTATAATGAGTCCATTTGTCCCTCTTACTTGTGGGCCTATTGAAGCCCTCATGAGATATGACCATGCATATGGAAAATTTATTACTTCATGCTATGAAGTTGGATGGTTCTATCGTGGCAAGGCCTTGTTAATTGGTCTTTGGCTTGTCTGAGTATTTTCGTGTTGGTCTTCCCTTGCTGTGAAGTTGGAGTTGCTATGTTTTCGAGTTCTTCATCTGAGCGGCGTGCGATAACCTGCATTGTGCAGTCCAATGGTGACTACATTCTTTTGCGCGGGTCTTTCTCGTCTCCTCTTCGAGTCAGAGCTGTCCATCTCAACTTGAGGAGTCACTTGTTTGGCATAAGCCAGCTTGAGCACCACATTGACGCTATGATGAGGTCTCCTTTGTGGTCGTCTTCGGCAAAATCGAAGTCCTGTTGAGTGATGACAATGACGCTGATGGGCAACCTCAATGAATCCTCGCTTCAGTTGTGTGTGTAGCTTCTCATGGCGGTTCCATGATGATCGGCGAGGGAGTCTGTACCTTTTTGGTCATTTTTTCGTTAATAAACCATCCAAACTCTCTCTTCTTATTATTTATTAATGACAATGGCAAGCCATTTGCCTTGGCCGAGAAGATTCATATTGCTATATATGGTCAGCGATATAATTGAGCAATCTTGATGAGTCACATGTATAGGTGTATAGGCTATAGCTATATACTCCATTTGCGGAGGCGATTTACACAAAAATAACCTTTTGTTAAAAGTATTGCACAAAATGACCCTCATTTACTGTGTGGCGTCCATGCGATGGGCACCACACATGTTGCATGCGTGGCGTGCAGCCGCTGTCGTGGAAGCCATATGTGGCGCCCATGGCAAAGGTGCCACACTATCATTTATATATATTTTACATATTGTTCTGTCAAATCTAGACAAACAATATATGTAAAGGGTAGTGTGGCGCTTTGTCATAGGCGCCATACATGGCTTCCACGTCGGCAGCTGCACGCCACGCATGCAACATGTGTGGCGCTCATCGCATGGGCACCACACAGTGAAGTGTGGCGCCCTTCGCATAGGCGCCACACAAAAGAGTTAGTAGAGTGAAATATTTTCGGTTATTTTGTACAATACTTTCAACAAAAGGTTATTTTGTGTAAATCGCCATTTGCGGAACATATAAACAATATTTGTCACACTCACACTATCCTTCCTCCACAGGTATACCCAAAACAGTCACCGAAATTACTTCACTAATTCCTTCTGCGCGCCATGTAGATCCTGGCCGGTTAACTTTTGGGGGTTCAATCTTGGTTCAGTGAACTCATTATCCGATAGCACCCCTACACTCCCCCGGGTATTTTTCTGTAACGACCGAAGATATCCCACATCCTTGGCCGGGTGCTCAACACTGCATCGACTGAACTATCATGGCTGCACATGAGCTCGAGCGCCGTCTCGAGGCTGGCGGCAACCTCTGATATGGCCGGTCGGTCCTTCCCCTCCATCTGCACGCAGCGTGCTGCCGTCTGTGCCACGTACTCCAGCGCCTGGAGCTGCCGCGGCGTTGGCTCCGGTGCTGGGCGCTTGTCCAGCAGCTCCCCAAGATCGCCGGACTCAATGATGGGCAGCGCGAAGCAAACCATGTCAAGTTGTGGCTTCACCATTGCCTGGTTCCCTGTTAGAACCTCGAGCATCAACACGCCCAAGCTGTAAACATCGCTTGCCGGCTTCAGACGGCCTGTTTGGAAGTATTCTGGATCGAGGTACCCGAAGGTGCCTACGACGGCGTGTGTGTCATCCTCGTTCCAGGCGACCGACAGACCGAAGTCGGACAGGCGCGGAACCCAGCTGGAGTCAAGAAGGATGTTGGACGACTTGATGTCGCGGTGGATGACCCGCGGCATGGCGTGGCAGTGCAAGTGCTCGATGGCGCGCGACACGCCCAGGAGCACGTCGATGCGCATCTTCCAGGACACCGTCAAGGGGGACGACGAGGACCGGCGGTGCAGGTGGTCGTGGAGGTCGCCGTTCTCCATCTACTCGTAGACCAATAACTGGTCCAGCTCCATTCTCCGGCCGCGGATCCAGCGCTTGTCCTTGCACCACCCAGTGAGGTGGATGATGTTCTTGTGCCGGAGCCGGGAGAGGATGGCCAACTCCGTGCTGAACTCGTCCTCGAGAGTGTCACTCCGGTACCGGACGCACTTGATGGCCACCTTCCGGTCGTCGGGAAGTTTGCCCCTGTACACCGCCGTTCCAAAGCCGCCAGAACCGATCTTGTTGCCAGGGGCGAAGTTATCGGTGGCCCTCACGATCTCTGCCAACGTGAACTCTTCGGTTCCATGCGGTAGAACCTCTTGACCGACCTCTGCAGGCTCCTGAGGAACAAACTACCACAACTGAGTACTGAGCTAGCTTATCTTCATCACGGAAAGCACGATACGATTTAACAACACTGTGTTTGATCAATTTGCATTGTGTTTAACATACCTGCGCCTGGGGCGAACTGGATGAGCTTGTGGAGCTATCTGGAACGAGGATGCTGTAGATTCGGTCGAGGCGGCGTGTTATGCCTATGTGGCTGATCATGGGGAAGAGGATGAGGTAGGAGTCGATTCTGCTCTGAACGTCACTGAATCTTTCGGCCTGCCTTCCGGCTATGGCGAATTGGTACGCCAGGCTCCTCCCCTGGCAGGAGATGACGAGCTCGTGCGCTTCCTGGAGCGTGTCGCCCAGCCCAGCCAGCGGCCGGACCGCCTCCGGAGACGCCTCCAGGTACGGCAGCAGCTCCGCGATCATGAGGACCCGGCGTGCCACCTGCTCGCACTCCCTTCTGTTCTGCCGAGCCGTCAGCGCAGCCTGCATGATCATGGAGATGAGCCCGCCGACGTCCGCGCCAACCAGCTGCGCCACCGTCGCCGCCTGACCCAGCCCGGTCCACAGCGCCATGGCAGCCGCGTAGTGATCCGCACGCAGGATGGAGACTCGGAAGGTATTGCGTGGATGCCTTTGATTCACGTTGAGACCGCTCTGTGGTTGTGCTTTGCGGAGCGGAGAGCAGAGCCAGAACAACGCGGTGGCATCCGTGGGGGCGAGACGCGGATGCGTTTGACTTCCAGGACTGCTTGGGTCGTCCTGACCAATTCACCGTAAGTTGCTTGCATGCTCGTCTCGTCGAAACCACGAGGAAGTTATGCTATCGAGAATGCACTGTGCGGGATTACGTCAAGGGCACCGTGGGCACGCCTACATCTCAGGCGACTGAGAGATTTACGACATCAGCAACTAATCTACCAAGCTCTGTGTTTTCCTTTGCTGTCTGGAACCGGGGGTTCCCGGTCATGTTTTGCCTACGTTTTCTAGTTCTCGTGGATTTTTCTAAGCTAGATTTGTCTGTATGTCTTCGAGTTTTGTCCACCTGAGCTCTCTCAAGTTCGTTAGCTTTGGCCTTATAGCCGTAAATCTAACCTACAAACAAGCAATATGCCACCAAACAATAACATTCAGTAGCGCAACGTGCTTCTTTTTCTTGAAAAATAACGTGATCGGTCCATGGTGTTATTGTAGATTAGAAAAACAAACTAGACTAGAGACAAAAGATTAATTGTGTGAAGGCTACCGATGTGTAATTGAAGATATTTCAATTACAGAGAAAAATAATAAAGTTTCAACCAACGTGTAGCTGGAAAATTTTGACGTGTATCTGATTTTGCAACTCATGCGTAAAAATCTCATCTGCACTAATGTGCAACTAGGGCAGTTTTAGTTGCAATGCACATGTAACTAGAAAAATCACAGTTGCAACCCATGTACATATGAGAAATTGCAACACATGTGCACCTAGAAAATTCGCATTCACGTGCAATTAGAAAAATCTCAGTTGCAATCCATGTACTACTACGAAAATCTCAGTTGCAGTCCATCAAAAAATGTGTAACTTGAAAAATCTCAGTGGCAATCCAAACAAAACTAAAAATTCTTAGATGCAATTCACGTGCAACTGGAAAAAATCCCTATCTCAAACCACATAAAACTAAAAAAAAATCCAAGTTGCAAACAGCGCGCAACTAAAAATTCTGTGCATGGTGCCTAAATTTTTAACAACGGCAACAAAAATTCAGAGACCAAAAGGGAATTAAATGTATGTGCAGTTGTCGTGTGGTCTATGCTAGTGAGTGACTACAAACACACATGCGTATGAAAGTATGAAACCATTGTCTGAACAATAGATATGAGACAAGTGTTTCCGATGGCGACATGGATTTACTAGCATTAGATTTTTACACAACATGGTAAATTTTTTCAAGTTTAGTTCCATTAGGGGTGAAGCCTAAATTAGGTGCAACCATAGATATAAGCAAATGCACTCCTTATGATGACTTCTAGAGCCATTTTCATGTGCAAATATCTGAATCATTAAGACATAAATGTCCCACCATAGCAATAAGATCATTGGTCTCCGACATAAACCCCTCTAATGCAACTCAAAGTATTGGAAAACGGTTTCTATCATTCCGCCTCTTCCAACACTCATTCATTACATTAAAGTGTACCCCATTCCGCCCCTTCTAACACTCATTCATTACATTAAAGTGTAGCCCTATGAGTCTATATAGGTGAAGTAATATGCGGTCGATGTTCGCATAAAACCATCATAGGTCAACATAAAAGATGAAAACTTGACAAAATACTCATTGCACATCATACAAAATCATAGCCAGATTATCCTATGCCCTCAGGAGAACATGGGAAACTACTCACAAGTGTCAAATATGATATGGACTAGAGACATAATATGATTACAACACAATCTGAATATATAATCTCTCCACCAAATAAAGATAAAGTACCAATCATGCACATGCAAATATCCGCAAAACAATATCCAGGGTTCAATCCAACACATACCGTCGTCATTGGTAAACACCTTTTATGTCCCTTGCTTGCGAACTTCTTTAGTAGGGCGGGTAGCTTTGGAGATCCCATTTTTGACGTTTACCGTTGTCCCCAGACTTCACTCTTTCAACACTTGTCTACTTTCGAAATAGTCAGGCGGGTCCCTGTCCCTGTCTCCAAGTGTGTGATCCACCGATTCACTGAGTGGGTCTTTCTTACCGCAGTTTTCCCTATCTCTTAAAGCCCTATCAGACTTCCGATCCATCCCTTGTTTGCCGATTGAGGAAAGCTTTATATGGTCTCAAACAAGCACCCAGTGTTGCTACTTGCTTTTTAAGGTACCTTTGTTGTAATGAATGATAGGAAATCTGGAAGCATGATATATTCCTCGGAGTGCTTGCCCCAATATCGGTAAAAGAAACCAGAATCCAAGAAGAAGGACAGAGTGGGATGAGGGTTCGAGATGCCTGAAAAGCTGGAAAGCGCATTTAGAACTAGTGGCTTCGCCTACCTTATTGTGTGTGTTGTAGACATCTTGAACAGTAAGTAAGGATCAACTTAGGCTTAAGCTAGAGCTGCTCCTTCTATCACATCGGATTCTAGTAAGGAGATGGGCCTTCTCGTCTGATCTCTGCATCAACAGGAATGCGGGAAAAGCTTCTTCTCGCCCCATTAAAAAAGCTATCAATCTGATTCCCGAAGTCAAAGTAAAGCTTCCCCGCCTGGCAAGAGTGAAACTCTCTCCTTGACGTATTGATGGTTCCATCCTCTCTTAGTCTTGGCTCTGCCTCGTACTACCTTTGCTCCTAACTACCTAACCTCGCTTCGCAGTTCGATACCCACTGAAACTATGGATACGATAGACTTGGGAGGGGGAAAGGGTTACTTTATTTGGGCTGCTAAGTCTTTCTTGTTGATTCCGGCAATAAAGAGGACCTTCTTAATCCTTCGTGCTCCACACCCGCCTCACTGGACCTATCCATTCGAGCTCTCTCCTCTAATCCCAACTCGACACGGCTGGACGACGACGCCTGTTCACTTATAATGAAATCACACGTTAAGCCCGATGAATTCATCTACAATTTATTGATTTGTCGGTTTGGCAAGGCAGAACCGGGGCCCTTCCATTAAGGTTATATTAGAGTTTCGATAGGAGAGATGCAGATCAGATAGGAATGCAAGAATACTCTGTAAATTGTTTATTAATTGGTTTAGTATGTGGAAGAGAAGTATCGATCTAGAGGATTGGTATTCGCCAATATCTTGGTCATCTGACCAAGAAGCATCACGTTGGCTTTGAAGCAGCTGCATGGTACTGGCATTTTGTAGACGTGGTTCGGTTATTCCCATTTGTCTCTATCTATTGGTGGGGATGTATATGAAAGAAGGGAACGAATAAGTGGATTGAGGAATAAAAGCTCGAAGACAAAGAGAACTGGGCTATTCTGTTTGTTTTACTCTAAAGTATAGCTATGGTATTCTCGGCCAATCTGTCTATTCAACAAATAAATGGAAGTTTTATCTATCAATATCGTCAGCATTCTGGTCTCTTTGTTGATAGGTGCTCCTTTCTGGCTCTTGTCAGGCTATGGGTTTAGGTTATGAGGAGCTAGCTGAGGTGGCTTTGTTTGGCTAGTATGATGGGCTTTTCAGTTCTAACCAGGAAGGCGTGCTAAAAAGGGTCTTCGGGTGTCAGGGTCTTCGGTTGAGAAAGGCACAGAGACGTGCTTTTTCTTAGCAAAACAATAGCAAGCACTTTTCGGTGTTTTCAATCGATCATGCGAAAGTTTACCAATTTCTTGATCAATTCTTTTTGCTCACCATCAAAGTCCCCCATATAGCTGAGAATTTCCGAGCAATTGGAAGCCGCTTTCGATGACGAGGCCGATAAATTGATATTACGCGATCGTTACTGTCCATCTTTTGAAGCTCTGCTCCCGAACTTGTTAAAGAAAGGAGACTGATCTTGACGTCGGCGTGAGGTTGTTGATAAGAAATTTTCTTGTAATGTATGTACACGGTAAAATTATATTCTTGTGTTGTGATCAAACACACAAAACCTGAAGAGAAGATTTTGCTCTTTCAACAACTCTCTTTAATTAATACTCCTACTTGAGATCAAAGGCAACTTACAAGTATCCTTTTGTAGATAGTAACGAGGGGCATAAAGTCCTCTACCAATAGCTCTCTATGGTAAGATACTGATATTTCAAAACTAACTACAATTGATCTGTGCACTTGCAACTTTAATAAATGTAAATATATTTCAATTGTCCCTGCAAAAGCAAAAAAAAAAACAATTTAGACTGCACTAAAGTTGGCCAATTCCACTGCATTGTTTATTTGCCACTGTTCCAAGGAAAAAGGCTCAAATATGGAGTAACGGGAGTTTTCTTTTGTCTTCCCGTGAGGGTTTCCCTATACCGCGTCCAGCAGCACGTGCGAGCGCTGCATCGCCTGAAGGCAATCCCACGTGGGCCGGCCCATTAGTTGTTCGCCCGCTTCAAAAGAAATATCATTGTTTTTCTCTTTGTATATCATCCGATCTCTAGCCCAGTGGTTACCACTCCTGTGCACGATAGTGGTGACCCAAGTTCGGATCCCAAAATCCACGATTTTGCAACCAGTTTTCAAATTTGAATTTAAGTAGAAAATAACTTGAACAAAATTTGTATTTGAGCAAATTTCGAATCCGAACAAAAAAAAATATTATGAAAAAAGTTGAATTTATACAAAACTTGAATTTAAACAAATTTAAATTTAAACAGAAAACAAACTTGAACAAAATTTGAATTTGTGCAAATTTCAAATCTGAACAAAAAAATTAGTGTGAACAAAATTTAAATTTCAACAAAAAATGAATTTCAACTAAAAATAAAGCTGAACAAAATTGGAATTTGAAGAAAATAAAATTGTTCAAATCCTGAAAAAGTTCAAAGCTGAAAAAGTTCAAATTTGAAAAAAAATGTTCGAATTTACAAAAGTTCAAACTGGAAAATGTTCAAAACAGAAAAAGGAAAAATAAAAAATAAAAATAAAGTGACAGAAAACCCTAGGGTAGAACCAAAGAAATAAAGAAAACGAAAAAAAGGTGTTGGATCTCAGAAGGTTCCCAAAACCGAAGTGAACCATAGCCATCCGACGCTTATGGGTTGCAGCCCATGTTACCCTATTAGCGTGTGGGACGTATTACCGCACACTAATACGCGATGTATATGTTTTTCCTCCTGTAAGCCACAATGTAAGGCCAAACGCTTGTCATGGGCTGAGCCGACTCTGCGTTGGTGTAGAACGCCAAGCCGGGAGTTGCTATACACCACCCTGGTCGGTGCGGGCCAGGTGTCGTATGATACGTTGCAAACGTATCTATAATTTTTGATGCTCCATTCTTGTTTTACACCAATTCTTATATGTTTTGCTCACACTTCGTTGTACTTTTATATATTTTTCGGCACTAACCTATTAACAAGATGCCACAGTGTCAGTTTCCAGTTTTCTGTTGTTTTGTATTTCAGAAAAGTTGTACTGGAAATATTCTCGGAATTTGAAGAAATAAAAGCCGAAGTCAATATTTTACCGCAACAAAGACGGAGTCCAGAGGGGGGTCAAAGAGGCGCCACAGGGCGTGCAGACCACCCCATGGCGTGGCCAAGGATGGGCCCGCGCCAAGGGGTGGTGTGGGCCTCCCAGGCGGCCACTGATACGTCGCAAACGTATCTATAATTTCTTATGTTCCATGCTACTTTTATGACAATACTTGAATGTTTTATACATACTTTACAACATTATTATACATTTTCCGGCACTAACCTATTAACAAGATGCCGAAGTGCGAGTTGATGTTTTCTCTTTTTGGTTTCAGAAATCCTAGTAAGGAAATATTCTCGGAATTGGACGAAATCAACGCCCGGGGTCCTATTTTTCCACGAAGCTTCCGAGAGGGATAACGAAGTGGGGCCACGAGGTGGCAGACCATAGGGAGGCGCGGCCCTGTGGTCTGGGCCTCGCGTCGCCCCCTGACCTACCCTTCCGCCTACATATAGTCTTCGTCGCGAAACCCCCTGTACCGAGAGCCACGATACGGAAAACCTTCCAGAGACGCCGCCACCGCCAATCCCATCTCGGGATTCGGAGATCGCCTCCGGCACCCTGGAGGGGAAATCATCAAGGGGCTCTACATCATCATGCCCGCCTCCGGATTGATCCATGAGTAGTTCATCCTTGGACTATGGATCCATAGCAGTAGCTAGATGGTTGTCTTCTCCGCATGTGCTATCATTGTTTAGATCTTGTGAGCTGCCTAACATGATGAAGATCATCTATTTGTAATGCTACATGTTGTGTTTGGCGGGATCCGATGAATATAGAATATTATGTCAAGTTGATTATCAATCTATCATATATGTGTTGTTTATGTTCTTGCATGCTCTCCGTTGCTAGTAGAGGCTCTGGCCAAGTTGATACTTGTAACTCCAAGAGGGGGTATTTATGCTCGATAGTGGGTTCATGCCTCCATTTAATCTGGGACAGTGACAGAAAGTTCTAAGGTTGTGGATGTGCTGTTGCTACTAGGGATAAAACATCGATGTTTTGTCTAAGGATATTTGTGTTGATTACATTACGCACCATACTTAATGCAATTATCTGTTGTTTACAACTTAATACCGGAAGGGGTTCGGATGATAACCTGAAGGTGGATTATTTAGGCATAGATGCATGTTGGATAGCGGTCTATGTACTTTGTCGTAATGCCCTGATTAAATCTCATGGTAATCATCGTTGGTATGTATTGAATCTTTATTTGTCAATTGCCCCTGTAATTTGTTCACCCAACATGTTAGTTATCTTATTGGAGAGACACCACTAGTGAACTGTGGACTCCGGTCCATTCTTTTACATCTGAATACATTCTATTGTTTTTCTTGTTCTTTGCAAACAAACACCATCTTCCACTCGATACGTTTAATCCTTTGTTTTCAGCAAGCCGGTGAGATTGACAACCTCACTGTTACGTTGGGGCAAAGTACTTTGATTGTGTTGTGCAGGTTCCACGTTGGCGTCGGTTTCACTGGTGTTGCGTGATACGTCGCAAACATATCTATAATTTCTTATGTTCCATGCTACTTTTATTACAATACTTGAGTGTTTTACACATACTTTACAACATTATTTTACATTTTCCGGCACTAACCTATTAACAAGATGCCGAAGTGCCATTGCTGTTTTTCTGCTGTTTTTGGTTTCAGAAATCCTAGTAAGGAAATATTCTCGGAATTGGACGAAATCGCCCAGGTCCTATTTTTGCACGAAGCTTCCGAAGTCCGAGAGGAGACGAAGTGGGGCCACGAGGTGGCCGGACACAGCGCGGCCCTGGCCCTGGCCGCGCGGCCCATTGGTGTGGGCCTCGTGACGCCCTTTGACCTACCCTTCCGCCTACTTAAAGCCTCGTCGCGAAACCCCCTGTACCGAGAGCCACGATACGGAAAACATTACTGAGAGGCCCGCCGCCAATCCCATCTCGGGGAATCAGGAGATCGCCTCCGGCACCTGCCGAGAGGGGAATCATCACCGGAGGGGCTCTACATCATCATGCCCGCCTCCGGATTGATGCGTGAGTAGTTCATCCTTGGACTATGGGTCCATAGCATAGCTAGATGGTTGTCTTCTCCGCTTGTGCTTTCATTGTTATAGATCTTGTGAGCTGCCTAACATGATCAAGATCATCTATTTGTAATGCTACATGTTGTGTTTGGTGAGATCCGATGAATAGAGAATACTATGTTAAGTTGATTATCAATCTATCATATATGTGTTGTTTATGTTCTTGCATGCTCTCCGTTGCTAGTAGAGGCTCTGGCCAAGTTGATACTTGTAACTCCAAGAGGGGGTAATTGCTCGATAGTGGGTTCATGCCTCCATTAAATCTGGGACAGTGACAGAAAGTTCTAAGGTTGTGGATGTGTTGTTGCTACTAGGGATAAAACATTGATGCTTTGTCTAAGGATATTTGTGTTGATTACATTACGCACCATACTTAATGCAATTATCTGTTGTTTACAACTTAATACTGGAAGGGGTTCGGATGATAACCTGAAGGTGGATTATTTAGGCATAGATGCATGATGGAGCGGTCTATGTACTTTGTCGTAATGCCCTGATTAAATCACATAGTAATCATCGTTGATATGTATTGAATCTTTATTTTTCAATTGCTCGCCTGTAATTTGTTCACCCAGCATGTTAGTTATCTTATTGGAGGGACACCACTAGTGAACTGTGGACCCCGGTCCATTCTTTTACATCTGAATACATTCTACTGCTTTTACTGTTCTTTGCAAACAAACACCATCTTCCACTCGATACGCTTAATCCTTTGTTTTCAGCAAGCCGGTGAGATTGACAACCTCACTGTTACGTTGGGACAAAGTACTTTGATTGTGTTGTGCAGGTTCCACGTTGGCGCCGGTTTCACCGGTGTTGCGCCGCACTACATTCCTTCACCAACAACCTTCACGTGCTTCTTGGCTCCTACTGGTTCGATAACCTTGGTTTCTTTCTGAGGGAAAACTTGTCACTGTGCGCATCATACCTTCCTCTTGGGGTTCCCAACGGACGTGTACATCTACGCGCATCAAGATCGTTTTCTGGCGCCGTTGCCGGGGAGATCAAGACACGCTGCAAGGGAGTCTCCACTTCCAATCTCTTTATTTTGTTTTTGTCTTGCTTTATTTTATTTACTACTTTGTTTGCTGCACTTAAACAAAACACAAAAAAATTAGTTGCTAGCTTTACTTTATTTACTATCTTGTTCTCTATATCAAAAACACACAAAAAATAGTTACTTGTCTTTACTTTATTTGCTTAGTTTATTTTACTACTGTTATAATGAGTAATCCTGAAGTTAAAGTTCGTTCTTTTAAGCAACAAGGTGGAGAAAGTTTTAAAGATGCTTGGTACAGAATTAGTAATGCTCATCATAGGTGCATTAAGAAACACTCCACTACTATCCTTCTTAGGAACTTTTATGTTGGCTTATCTAGTTGGAATAGGTTCTTGATACTCTTTCGGGAGGTAATTTCCTAGGTACTCCTGCTTTAGAAGCTAGCTGCATCATTGAGAGTCTAGTTGGAATACCACCTGTTAATGAAGTTAAAATTGAAATCTCTCTTGAGGATGTTATGAAAAAATTGAAAACCATAGATAAAAAATTTCCAAATGTTGAAACTAAATTGGGAATGCTACTCGATAAAACTAATGAACTTGATAAATCCTTAGGAGGAATTGATGAAAGAATTAGTGTCTTAGGAACTTGTGTTGTCCAGGATAATCAAACCAATAGGATTGATGAACTTGAAAAAGCTATGGGAACCTTGGGTTCAACCTTTTCTTCTCTCAAGTATAAGGAGAAAGCTTATGTGGGTAAAGAGCAAAAATTCATGTATGCCTCTAAAGTGCCTAAACAAAAGAATTATTATAGGCCTAAAATTGCTAAAACCCCTAGCACCACCATAGAAAATTTAGATAATGGAGCACCTAAAGTACCCTCTGCAATAAGTTGTGTTTGCAAGAAAAATAATAATGTTGATGCTTCATCTCTTGAAAATACTTGATTTGCACTTTCTGCGCCTAGCTGAAAGGCGTTAAAGAAAAGCACTTCTTGGGAGATAACCCATGTGTTTATTTTACTACAGCAATTTTTGTTTTGTTGAGTCTTGGAAGTTGTTTACTACTGTAGCAACCTCTCCTTATCATGTTTTTGTGCCAAGTAAAGTTTCTATGTTAAAGTTGATGTTATATTTGGGATCGCTGCGCAGAAACAGCATTGCTGTCTGTCACGAATTCTGGCACAAGTCTCTGTAAAAATTCGAAAAAATCTGCAAATTTACGAGCGTGATCCTCAGATATGTACGCAACTTTCATTAGTTTTGAGTTTTTCCATTTGAGCAAGTTAAGTGCCCAGTCCAGATGCATCTTTACGGACTGTTCTGTTTTGACAGATTCTGTCTTTTATTTCGCATTGCCGCTTTTGCTATGTTGAATGAGTTTCTTTGTTCCATTAACTTTCAGAAGCTTTGTGAAATGTCCAGAAGTGTTAAGAATGATTGTGTCACCTCTGAATATGTGAATTTGTGGTTATGCACTAACCCTCTAATGAGTTTGCTTGAAGTTTGTGTGAAGGAAGTTTTCAAGGGTGAAGAGAAGAGGATGATATACTATGATCAAGACGAGTGAAAGGTCTAAGCTTGGGGATGCCCCGGTGGTTCATCCCTGCATATTTTAAGAAGACTCAATCATCTAAGCTTGGGGATGCCCAAGGCATCCCCTTCTTCATCGACAACATTATCAGGTCACTTCTAGTGAAACTATATTTTTATTCCGTCACATTCTTATGTTCTTTACTTGGAGCGTCGGTTTGTTTTTATTTTTGTTTTGTTTTGAATAAAGTTGGATCTCGTCATTCTTATATTGGAGATATTACGCTCCGCTTTTTCTTATGGAACACTTGTGTTCTTAATTGTGCTTTAATGTTCATGGCAAAAGCTTATTGCTTCGTTAAATTGTTATTTGGTTGGAATTGGAAAGTGCTGCATATGGTTTGGTAAATTTGGAAATTGTTTGAGCTCTCATAGATCATGTTTAGGCTCTTGCATCATGTAGTTTAATCTATTAATGAAGAACTACTGTAGAGCTTGTTTAATTTGGTTTGCATGATTGATCTCTCTAAGTCTAGATATTTTCGGGTAAAGTGTTTGAACAACAAGGAAGACAGTGTAGAGCCTTATAATGCTTGCAATATGTTCTTGTGTGAGTTTTGCTGTACCTGTTCATACTTGTGTTTGCTTCAAACAACCTTGCTAGCCCAAACCTTGTACTGAGAGGAAATGCTTCTCGTGCATCCAAACACCTTGAGCCAAACTCCATGCCATTTGTGTCCACCATATCTACCTACTATGTGGTATTTTTCTGCCATTCCAAAGTAAATTACTTGAGTGCTACCTTTAAATTTCATTCCTCTACCTTTACAATATATAGCTCATGGGACAAATAGCTTAAAAACTATCGTGGTAATGAATATGTAGTTATGTGTCTTAATTCTTATAAGTTGCTTGTTGAGCGGTAACCATGTTTCGGGGACGCCATCAACTTTACCTTTGTTGGATATCATGTGAGATGCTATGCATGTTCGTCTTGTCTGAAGTAGTGGACTTCACGATCAAATGGTTTGAGTATGCATATGTTAGAGAAGAACATTGGGCCGCTAACTAAAGCCATGTATCATGGTGGAAGTTTCAGTTTGGACATACAACCTCAATCTCTTATGAGAATATTAACTATTGTTGAATGCTTAAGCATGAAAAAGAGGAGTCCATTATCTGTTGTCTATGTTGTCCCGGTATGGATGTCTAAGTTGAGAATAATCAAAAGCGAGAAATCCAATGCGTGCTTTCTCCTTAGACACTTGTACAGGCGGCATAGAGGTACCCCTTTGTGACACTTGGTTGAAGCATATGTTATGCGATGAGAATCCGAGTTTTCGAGATAGTAGGACAAGGTGCGAGCACTATTGGTACTCTATCCATGAGACATGCAACTTGTAGGAAGTATTATGCATAGCACATATGAATTATTACTACCGTTGACAAAATTGTTTCTATGTTTTCAAAACAAAAGCTCTAGCACAAAAATAGTAATCAATGCTTCCTTCTGCGAAGGGCCAATCTTTTACTTTATTGTTGAGTCAGTTTACCCATTCCCTTCTATCTTAGAAACAAACACTTGTGTTAACTGCGTGCATTAATTCTTACATGTTTACTTATTGCACCTGTTATATTACTCTATGTTGACAAATATCCATGAGATATACATGTTACAAGTTGAAAGCAATTGCTGAAATTTAATCATCCTTTGTGTTGCTTCAATGCATTCTACTATGAATTTATTGCTTATGAGTTATCTCTTATGCAAGTCTTATTGATACTTGTCTTGAAAGTATTATTCATGAAAGTTTTGCTATATGATTCATTTGCTTAGTCATTATCTTTGTTAGTAATCTTTTGTTCAGATCACTCCATTCATCTCATATGATTTACAATAATGTTGATCAAGATTATGTTGGTAGCATGTCACTTCAGAAATTATTTGTGTTATCGTTTACCTACTCGAGGGCGAGTAGGAACTAAGCTTGGGGATGCTTGATACGTCGCAAACGTATCTATAATTTCTTATGTTCCATGCTACTTTTATTACAATACTTGAGTGTTTTACACATACTTTACAGCATTATTTTACATTTTCCGGCACTAACCTATTAACAAGATGCCGAAGTGCCAGTTGCTGTTTTCTGCTGTTTTTGGTTTCAGAAATCCTAGTAAGGAAATATTCTCGGAATTGGACGAAATCAACGCCCAGGGTCCTATTTTTGCACGAAGCTTCCAGAAGTCCGAGAGGAGACGAAGTGGGGCCACGAGGTGGCCACCAGGCGGCGCGGCCGGCCCGGCCGCGCGCCCTGTGGTGTGGGCCCCTCGTGACGCCCTTTGACCTACCCTTACTTAAAGCCTCCATCGCGAAACCCCCTGTCGAGAGCCACGATACGGAAAACATTGCGAGAGGCCGCCGCCAATCCCATCTCGATTCGGGAGATCGCCTCCGGCACCTGCCGGAGAGGGGAATCATCACCGGAGGAGCTCTACATCATCATGCCCGCCTCCGGATTGATGCGTGAGTAGTTCATCCTTGGACTATGGGTCCATAGCAGCTAGATGGTTGTCTTCTCCGCTTGTGCTTTCATTGTTATAGATCTTGTGAGCTGCTTAACATGATCAAGATCATCTATTTGTAATGCTACATGTTGTGTTTGGTGAGATCCGATGAATAGAGAATACTATGTTAAGTTGATTATCAATCTATCATATATGTGTTGTTTATGTTCTTGCATGCTCTCCGTTGCTAGTAGAGGCTCTGGCCAAGTTGATACTTGTAACTCCAAGAGGGAGTAATTATGCTCGATAGTGGGTTCATGCCTCCATTAAATCTGGGACAGTGACAGAAAGTTCTAAGGTTGTGGATGTCTGTTGCTACTAGGGGTAAAACATTGATGCTTTGTCTAAGGATATTTGTGTTGATTACATTACGCACCATACTTAATGCAATTATCTGTTGTTCGCAACTTAATACTGGAAGGGGTTCGGATGATAACCTGAAGGTGGATTATTTAGGCATAGATGCATGCTGGATAGCGGTCTATGTACTTTGTCGTAATGCCCTGATTAAATCACATAGTAATCATCGTTGATATGTATTGAATCTTTATTTGTCAATTGCTCGCCTGTAATTTGTTCACCCAACATGTTAGTTATCTTATTGGAGGGACACTGATACGCGTAGATGCACACGTCCGTTGGGAACCCCAAGTGGAAGGTATGATGCGTATAGAAGCAAGTTTCCCTCAGTATGAAACCAAGGTTTAATCGAACCAGTAGGAGCCAAGAAGCACGTTGAAGGTTGATGGTCGCGAAATGTGATGCGGCGCAACACCGGGATTCCGGCGCCAACGTGGAACCTGCACAACACAACCAAGTACTTTGCCCCAACGAAGCAGTGAGGTTGTCAATCTCACCGGCTTGCTGTAACAAAGGATTAAACGTATCGAGTGGAAGATGTTTGCAAAGAAAACAGTAAACACAATTGCAGTAGATTGTATGCTATGTAAAGAATAGGACCGGGGTCCACAGTTCACTAGAGGTGTCTCTCCCATAAGATAAAAGCATGTTGGGTGAACAAATTACAGTCGGGCAATTGACAAATAGAGAAAGCCTAACAATGCATATACATGATATGATAAATATAGTGAGATTTAATCCGGCATTACGACAAAGTACATAGACCGCCATCCAACTGCATCTATGCCTAAAAAGTCCACCTTCAGGTTATCATCCGAACCCCATTCAGTATTAAGTTGCTAAAAACAGAAAATTGCATTAAGTATGGTGCGTAATGTAATCGACAACTACATCCTTAGACATATAATCAATGTTTTATCCCTAGTGGCAACAGACATCCACAACCTTAGAACTTTCTGTCACTGTCCCAGATTTAATGGAGGCATGAACCCACTATCGAGCATAAATACTCCCTCTTGGAGTTAAGAGTACAAACTTGGCCCGAGCCTCTACTAATAACGGAGAGCATGCAAGATCATAAACAACACATAAACAATAGATTGATAATCACCATAATCATAGTACTCTCTATCCATCGGATCCCGACAAACACAACATATAGAATTACATATAGATGATCTTGATCATGTTAGGCAGCTCACAAGATCCAACAATGAAGCACAACAAGGAGAAGACGACCATCTAGCTACTTGCTATGGACCCATGGTCCAGGGGTGAACTACTCACTCATCACTCCGGAGGCGACCATGGCGGTGTAGAGTCCTCGGGAGATGAATCCCCTCTCCGGCGGGGTGATCTCCTGAATCCCCCGAGATGGGACGCGGCGGCGTCTCGAAGGTTTTCCGTATCGTGGCTCTCTGTCGGGGGTTTCGCGACGGAGACTTTAAGTAGGCGGAAGGGCAACGCGGGGGCCACACGAGGAGCCCGGGGGTAGGGCCGCGCGGCCGGGCTTGGGCCGCGCCGCCTGTCCCCGGCTGCCTCGTGGCCCCACTTCGTTATCTCTTCGGTCTTCGGAAGCTTCGTGCAAAAATAGGACCCTGGGCGAAAGTTTCGTCCAATTCCGAGAATATTTCCTTACTAGGATTTCTGAAACCAAAAACAGCAGAGCGACTGGCTCTTCGGCATCTTGTTAATAGGTTAGTTCCAGAAAATGCGTAAATATGACATATAATGTGCATAAAACATGTAGGTATCATCAATAAAGTAGCATGGAACATAAGAAATTATCGATACGTTGGAGACATATCAGCATCCCCAAGCTTAGTTCTGCTCGTCCCGAGCAGGTAAAACGATAACAAAGATAATTTCTGAAGTGACATGCCATCATAATCTTGATCATACTATTTGTAAACATATGTAATGAATGCAGCGATCAAAACAAAGGTAATGACATGAGTAAACAAGTGAATCATATAGCAAAGACTTTTCATGAATAGTACTTCAAGACAAGCATCAATAAGTCTTGCATAAGAGTTAACTCATAAAGCAATAAATCAAAGTAAAGGTGTTGAAGCAACACAAAGGAAGATTAAGTTTCAGCGGTTGCTTTCAACTTATAACATGTATATCTCATGGATATTGTCATAAAGTAATATAACAAGTGCAATATGCAAGTATGTAGGAATCAATGCACAGTTCACACAAGTGTTTGCTTCTTAAGGTGGAAGGAGATAGGTAAACTGACTCAACAATAAAAGTAAAAGAATGGTCCTTCAAAGAGGAAAGCATCGATTGCTGTATTTGTGCTAGAGCTTTTATTTTGAAAACATGAAACAATTTTGTCAACGGTAGTAATAAAGCATATGAGTTATGTAAATTATATCTTACAAGTTGCAAGCCTCATGCATAGTATACTAATAGTGTCCGCACCTCGTCCTACTTAGCTTGGACTACCGGATCTTTGCATGCCATGTTTCAACCAAGTGTCACAAAGGGGTACCTCCATGCCGCCTGTACAAAGGTCTAAGGAGAATGCTCGCATTTTGGATTTCTCGCTTTTGATTATTCTCAACTTAGACATCCATACCGGGACAACATGGACAACAGATAATGGACTCCTCTTAAATGCATAAGCATGTAGCAACAATTATTATTCTCATATGAGATTGAGGATATATGTCCAAAACTGAAACTTCAACCATGATTCATGGCTTTAGTTAGCGGCCCAATGTTCTTCTCTAACAATTTTGCATGCTCCAACCACTAAAATGATAGATCCTTCAGACAAGACGGACATGCATAGCAACTCACATGATATTCAACAATAGTTGATGGCGTTATCTCCAACGTATCGATAATTTCTTATGTTCCATGCTACTTTATTGATGATACCTACATGTTTTATGCACATTATATGTCATATTTATGCATTTTCTGGAACTAACCTATTAACAAGATGCCGAAGAGCCAGTTTTCTGCTGTTTTTGGTTTCAGAAATCCTAGTAAGGAAATATTCTCGAATTGGACGAAACTTTCGCCCGGGGTCCTATTTTTGCACGAAGCTTCCAGAAGACCGAAGAGATAACGAAGTGGGGCCACGAGGCAGCCAGGGCTAGGGCGGCGCGGCCCGTGCCCTGGCCGCGCCACCCCTGCCCCCTGGGCCCCTCGTGTGGCCCCTCGCGTTGACCTTCCGCCTACTTAAAGTCTCCGTCGCGAAACCCCCGGTCCGAGAGCCACGATACGGAAAACCTTCCCGAGACGCCGCCGCAATCCCATCTCGGGGGATTCGGGAGATCGCCTCGGCACCCTGGAGAGGGGATTCATCTCCCGGAGGACTCTACACCGCCATGGTCGCCTCCGGAGTGATGAGTGAGTAGTTCACCCCTGGACCATGGGTCCATAGCAGTAGCTAGATGGTCGTCTTCTCCTTGTTGTGCTTCATTGTTGGATCTTGTGAGCTGCCTAACATGATCAAGATCATCTATCCGTAATACTATATGTTGTGTTTGTCGGGATCCGATGGATAGAGAGTACTATGATTATGGTGATTATCAATCTATTGTTTATGTGTTGTTTATGATCTTGCATGCTCTCCGTTATTAGTAGAGGCTCTGGCCAAGTTTTTGCTCTTAACTCCAAGAGGGGGTATTTATGCTCGATAGTGGGTTCATGCCTTCATTGACACCTGGGATCGTGACAGTAGGTTCTAAGGTTGTGATGTGCTGTTGCCACTAGGGTTAAAACATTGATGCTATGTCTAAGGATGTAGTTGTTGATTACATTACGCACCATACTTAATGCAATTGTCTGTTGCTTAGCAACTTAATACTGAATGGGGTTCGGATGATAACCTGAAGGTGGACTTTTTAGGCATAGATGCAGTTGGATGGCGGTCTATGTACTTTGTCGTAATGCCCGGATTAAATCTCACTATATTTATCATATCATGTATATGCATTCTTATGCCTTTCTCTATTTGTCAATTGCCCGTGTAATTTGTTTACCCAACATGCTTTTATCTTATGGGAGAGACACCTCTAGTGAACTGTGGACCCCGGTCCTATTCTTTACATAGCATACAATCTACTGCAATTGTGTTTTTTGTTTTCTTTGCAAACATCTTCCACTCGATACGTTTAATCCTTTGTTACGGCAAGCGGTGAGATTGACAACCTCACATTTCGTTGGGGCAAAGTACTTGGGTTGTGTTGTGCAGGTTCGCGTTGGCGCGAATCCCTGGTGTTGCGCCGCATCACATTTCGCGACCATCAACCTTCAACGTGCTTCTTGGCTCCTACTGGTTCGATTAAACCTTGGTTTCATACTGAGGGAAACTTGCTTCTATACGCATCATACCTTCCACTTGGGGTTCCCAACGGACGTGTGCATCAACGTATCAATGGCGTTCCCCAGAAGCATGGTTATCGCACAACAAGCAACTTAATAAAAGATAAAGTGCATAAGTACATATTCAATACTACGATAGTTTTTAAGGCTATTTTGTCCCATGAGCTATATATTGCAAAGGTGAATGATGGAATTTTAAAGGTAGCACTCAAGCAATTTACTTTGGAATGGCGGAGAAATACCATGTAGTAGGTAGGTATGGTGGACACAAATGGCATAGTAGTTGGCTCAAGGATTTTGGATGCATGAGAAGTATTCCCTCTCGATACAAGGTTTAGGCTAGCAAGGTTATTTGAAGCAAACTCAAGGATGAACAGGTGCAGCAAAACTCACATAAAAGACATATTGTAAACATTATAAGACTCTACACCGTCTTCCTTGTTGTTCAAAACTCAATACTAGATATTATCTAGACCTTAGAGAGACCAAATATGCAAATCAAATTTTAGCAAGCTCTATGTATTTCTTCATTAATGGGTGCAAAGTATATGATGCAAGAGCTTAAACATGAGCATAACAATTGCCAAGTATCACATTATCCAAGACATTTTAGAATTACTACATGTAGCATTTTCCAATTCCAACCATATAACAATTTAACGAAGAAGAAACTTCGCCATGAACATTATGAGTAAAGCCTAAGGACACATGTGTCCATATGCAACAGCGGAGCGTGTCTCTCTCCCACAAAGTGAATGCTAGGATCCATTTTATTCAAACAAAAACAAAAACGAAAACAAACCGACGCTCCAAGTAAAGAACACAAGATGTGACTGAATAAAAATATAGTTTCAGGGAGGAACCTGATGATGTTGTCGATGAAGAAGGGGATGCCTTGGGCATTGATGTCTACGTTCCCCCTCCTTTCCTGTAGACAGTGTTGGGCCTCCAAGTGCAGAGGTTTGTAGAACAGCAGCAAGTTTCCCTTAAGTGGATCACCCAAGGTTTATCGAACTCAGGGAGGAAGAGGTCAAAGATATCCCTCTCATGCAACCCTGCAACCACAAAGCAAGAAGTCTCTTGTGTCCCCAACACACCAAATAGGTGCACTAGTTCGGCGAAGAGATAGTGAAATACAGGTGGTATGAATATATATGAGCAGTAGCAACGGTGCCAGAAAATAGCTTGCTGGCGTGTAGTTGATGGTAGTAGTAACACAGTAAAACAGTAAACAAGCAGTAGTAACTCAGCAGTATTTAGGGACAAGGCCTAGGGATTACACTTTCACTAGTGGACACTCTCAACATTGATCACATAACAGAATAGATAAATGCATACTCTACACTTTTGTTGGATGATGAACACATTGCGTAGGATTACACGAACCCTCAATGCCGGAGTTAACAAGCTCCACAATAATGCTCATGTTTAAGTAACCTTAAGTGTAAGATAGATCAAAACGACTAAACCAAGTACTAGCATAGCATGCACACTGTCACCTTCATGCATATGTAGGAGGAATAGATCACATCAATATTATCATAGCAATAGTTAACTTCGCAATCTACAAGAGATCATGATCATAGCATAAACCAAGTACTAACACGGTG
Source organism: Lolium multiflorum (assembly GCA_030979885.1). Lineage (NCBI taxonomy): Eukaryota > Viridiplantae > Streptophyta > Magnoliopsida > Poales > Poaceae > Lolium > Lolium multiflorum. The sequence goes on along the minus strand of CM061753.1, from coordinate 215,925,697 downwards.
CACGCACTGTCACCTTTGCACACATGCAGGAGGAATAAAACTACTTTAATAACACATCACTAGAGTAGCACATAGATAAATTGTGATACAAACACATTGCAATCATCAAGAGATATAAATAAGCACTTCACTACGCTCTTCAACGTGAATAAGTACTTCGTGAAATATAGCCTAAGAGACCCACACGGTGCACACACTGTCACCTTTACACACGTGGGACAAGGAGTCTCCGGAGATCACATAAGTAAAACCCACTTGACTAGCATAATGACATCTAGATTACAAGCATCATCATATGAATCTCAATCATGTAAGGCAGCTCATGAGATTATTGTATTGAAGTACATAGAGAGAGATGAACCACATAGCTACCGGTACAGCCCCGAGCCTCGATGGAGAACTACTCCCTCCTCATGGGAGCAGCAGCGGTGATGAAGATGGCGGTGGAGATGGCAGCGGTGTCGATGGAGAAGCCTTCCGGGGCACTTCCCTCCGGCGTGCTGGAGAGACTCTGTCCCAGATCTTGGCTTCGCGATGACGGCGGCTCTGGAACTTTTCTCGTATCGTGGCTTCCTCCGTAAGGGTTTTAGATGCAGGGGCTTTATATAGGCGAAGAGGCGGCGCAGGAGGGTCAACGAGGCGACGAGACCATAGGGTGGCGCGGCCAGGGCCTGGGCGCGCCACCATGTCATCTGGGCCCACCAGGCCCCCTCTGCGCTCTCGGGTGTTCGGATGCTTCCGGCAAAATAGGAACCTGGGCGTTGATTTCGTCCAATTCCGAGAATATTTCGTTACTAGGATTTCAAACCAAAAACAGCAAAAACAGACGGCACTTCGGCATCTTGTTAATAGGTTAGTTCCGGAAAATGCACGAATATGACATAAAGTGTGCATAAAACATGTAGGTATCATCAATAAAGTAGCATGGAACATAAGAAATTATCGATACGTTGGAGACGTATCAGCATCCCCAAGCTTAGTTCTGCTCGTCCCGAGCAGGTAAAACGATAACAAAGATAATTTCTGAAGTGACATGCCATCATAATCTTGATCATACTATTTGTAAACATATGTAATGAATGCAGCGATCATAAACAATGGTAATGACATGAGTAAACAAATGAATCATAAAGCAAAGACTTTTCATGAATAGTACTTTCAAGACAAGCATCAATAAGTCTTGCATAAGAGTTAACTCATAAAGCAATAAATCAAAGTAAAGGCATTGAAGCAACACATAGGAAGATTAAGTTTCAGCGGTTGCTTTCAACTTATAACATGTATATCTCATGGATATTGTCAACATAAAGTAATATAATAAGTGCAATATGCAAGTATGTAGGAATCAATACACAGTTCACACAAGTGTTTGCTTCTTAAGGTGGAAGGAGATAGGTAAACTGACTCAACAATAAAAGTAAAAGAATGGTCCTTCAAAGAGGAAAGCATCGATTGCTATATTTGTGCTAGAGCTTTGATTTTGAAAACATATAGAGAGCATAAAAGTAAAGTTTTGAGAGGTGTTTGTTGTTGTCAACGAATGGTAATGGGCACTCTAACCCCTTGCCAGGCAAACCTTCAAAGAGCGGCTCCCATTTTATTTTGTTTTTGGGTGGCACTCCTTCCAACCTTTCTTTCACAAACCATGGCTAACCGAATCCTCGGGTGCCTGCCAACAATCTCATACCATGAAGGAGTTTTTATTTTAGTTTTATTATGTTGACACTCCTCCCCACCTTTGCTTTCTCAAGCCATGGCTAACCGAATCCTTCGGGTGCCGTCCAACAATCACATACCATGGAGGAGTGTCTATTTTTGTTAATTAATTTGGGACTGGGAATCCCATTGCCAACTCTTTTTGCAAAATTATTGGATAAGCGGATGAAGCCACTAGTCCATTGGTGAAAGTTGCCCAACAAGATTGAAAGATAAACACCACATACTTCCTCATGAGCTATAAAACATTGACACAAATCAGAGGTGATAAATTTTGAATGGTTTAAAGGTAGCACTCAAGCAATTTACTTTGGAATGGCGGAGAAATACCATGTAGTAGGTAGGTATGGTGGACACAAATGGCATGAATATTGGCTCAAGGATTTTGGATGCATGAGAAGTAATTCCTCTCGATACAAGGTTTAGGCTAGCAAGGTTATTTGAAACAAACACAAGGATGAACCGGTGCAGCAAAACTCACATAAAAGACATATTGTAAACATTATAAGACTCTACACCGTCTTCCTTGTTGTTCAAACTCAATACTAGAAATTATCTAGACCTTAGAGAGACCAATTATGCAAACCAAATTTTAGCATGCTCTATGTATTTCTTCACTAATAGGTGCAAAGTATATGATGCAAGAGCTTAAACATGAGCACAACAATTGCCAAGTATCACATTACCCAAGACATTATAGCAATTACTACATGTAGCATTTTCCAATTCCAACCATATAACAATTTAACGAAGAAGAAACTTCGCCATGAATATTATGAGCTAAGAACACATGTGTTCATACGAACCAGCGGAGCATGTCTCTCTCCCACACAAGGATGAACTTATTCAGAGAACTAAGATAACAAAACAAAAACAAAAATAAAAGCACAGACGCTCCAAGTAAAATACATAGGATGTGATGGAATAAAAATATAGTTTCACTAGAAGAAACCTGATAAGTTGTCGATGAAGAAGGGGATGCCTTGGGCATCCCCAAGCTTAGATGCTTGAGTCTTCTTGAAATATGCAGGGATGAACCACCGGGGCATCCCCAAGCTTAGACCTTTCACTCTTCTCGATCACATTATATCACCCTCTTCTATTGACCCTTGAAAACTTCCTTCACACCAAACTTCAAGCAAACTCATTAGAGGGTTAGTACACAATCAAAATTCACATGTTCAGAGGTGACACAATCATTCTCAACACTTCTGGACATTGCACAAAACTTCTGAAAGTTAATGGAACAAAGAAACTCATTCAACTTAACAAAAGCGGCAATGCGAAATAAAAGGCAGAATCTGTCAAAAACAGAACAGTCCGTAAAGACGAATTTTAAGATGGCACCAGACTTGCTCAAATGGAAAAACTCAAAACTAATGAAAGTTGCGTACATATCTGAGGATCACGCTCGTAAATTGGATTTTTTCGAATTTTCTACAGAGAACTGTGCCCAGATTCGTGACAGACAGCAATGCTGTTTCTGCGCAGCGATCCCAAATATAACATCAACTTTGACATAGAAACTTTACTTGGCACAAAAACATGATAAGGAGAGGTTGCTACAGTAGTAAACAACTTCCAAGACTCAACAAAATAAAAATTGCTGTAGTAAAATAAACACATGGGTTATCTCCCAAGAAGTTCTTTCTTTATAGCCATTAAGATGGGCTCAGCAGTTTTAATGATGCACTCGCAAGAAATAGTATTTGAGGCAAAAGAGAGCATCAAGAGGCAAATTCAAAACACATTTAAATCTAACATGCTTCCTATGCATAGGAATCTTGTAAATAAACAAGTTCATGAAGAGCAAAGTAACAAGCATAGGAAGATAAAACAAGTGTAGCTTCAAAAATTTCAGCACATAGAGAGGTGTTTTAGTAACATGAAAATTTCTACAACCATATTTTCCTCTCTCATAATAACTTTCAGTAGCATCATGAGCAAACTCAACAATATAACTATCACATAAAGCATTCTTATCATGAGTCTCATGCATAAAATAATTACTACTCCCAACATAAGCATAATCAATTTTATTAGTTGTAGTGGGAGCAAATTCAACAAAGTAGCTATCAAATATAGGAGGTATATTGTAATCATAATCAAATTTATCCTCCATAACAGGTGGTAACAAAAGACTACTATCATTATAATCATCATAAATAGGAGGCAAAGTATCATCAAAGAAAATTTTCTCCTCAATGCTTGGGGGACTAAAAATATCATGCTCATCAAAGCCAGCTTCCCCAAGCTTAGAATTTTCCATAGCATTAGCAACAATGGTGTTCAAAGCATTCATAGTAATAACATTCCCATTAGCATGCATATAAAGTTCCATGGGTTTCTTAATTCTTTCTTCAAACACATCATGTCCTAATTCAAGATAAAGTTCATAAAGATCTCTCATATTTTTGTTGTTTTCCATTATGCCTAACTAGTGTAAACAAGAAACCAAATGTCGCAATTGCAGAGTCTAAAGGAAATAGCTTCGAGTACTTACAATGGCGGGAAATAGCTTAGTAGCCGAGGTCCGGAGTGTGAGTACCTTTTACCTTTCCTCCCCGGCAACGGCGCCAGAAAATAGCTTGATGTCTACGTTCCCCCTCCTTTCCTGTAGACAGTGTTGGGCCTCCAAGTGCAGAGGTTTGTAGAACAGCAGCAAGTTTCCCTTAAGTGGATCACCCAAGGTTTATCGAACTCAGGGAGGAAGAGGTCAAAGATATCCCTCTCATGCAACCCTGCAACCACAAAGCAAGAAGTCTCTTGTGTCCCCAACACACCAAATAGGTGCACTAGTTCGGCGAAGAGATAGTGAAATACAGGTGGTATGAATATATATGAGCAGTAGCAACGGTGCCAGAAAATAGCTTGCTGGCGTGTAGTTGATGGTGGTAGTATTGCAGCAGTAGTAACGCAGTAAAACAGTAAACAAGCAGTAGTAACTCAGCAGTATTTAGGGACAAGGCCTAGGGATTACACTTTCACTAGTGGACACTCTCAACATTGATCACATAACAGAATAGATAAATGCATACTCTACACTTTTGTTGGATGATGAACACATTGCGTAGGATTACACGAACCCTCAATGCCGGAGTTAACAAGCTCCACAATAATGCTCATGTTTAAGTAACCTTAAGTGTAAGATAGATCAAAACGACTAAACCAAGTACTAGCATAGCATGCACACTGTCACCTTCATGCATATGTAGGAGGAATAGATCACATCAATATTATCATAGCAATAGTTAACTTCGCAATCTACAAGAGATCATGATCATAGCATAAACCAAGTACTAACACGGTGCACGCACTGTCACCTTTGCACACATGCAGGAGGAATAAAACTACTTTAATAACACATCACTAGAGTAGCACATAGATAAATTGTGATACAAACACATTGCAATCATCAAGAGATATAAATAAGCACTTCACTACGCTCTTCAACAGTGAATAAGTACTTCGTGAAATATAGCCTAAGAGACCCACACGGTGCACACACTGTCACCTTTACACACGTGGGACAAGGAGTCTCCGGAGATCACATAAGTAAAACCCACTTGACTAGCATAATGACATCTAGATTACAAGCATCATCATATGAATCTCAATCATGTAAGGCAGCTCATGAGATTATTGTATTGAAGTACATAGAGAGAGATGAACCACATAGCTACCGGTACAGCCCCGAGCCTCGATGGAGAACTACTCCCTCCTCATGGGAGCAGCGGCGGTGATGAAGATGGCGGTGGAGATGGCAGCGGTGTCGATGGAGAAGCCTTCCGGGGCACTTCCCCGCTCGGCAGGGTGCCGGAACAGAGACTCCTGTCCCCAGATCTTGGCTTCGCGATGACGGCGGCTCTGGAACTTTTCTCGTATCGTGGCTTTCTCCTAAGGGTTTTCGATGCAGGGGCTTTATATAGGCGAAGAGGCGCGGGAGGGTCAACGAGGCGACGAGACCATAGGGTGGCGCGGCCAGGGCCTGGGCCGCGCCACCATGTCATCTGGGCCCACCAGGGCCCCCTCTGGCGGCTCTCGGGTGTTCGGATGCTTCCGGGCAAAATAGGAACCAGGCGTTGATTTCGTCCAATTCCGAAATATTTCGTTACTAGGATTTCTGAAACCAAAAACAGCAGAAAACAGAACTGGCACTTCGGCATCTTGTTAATAGGTTAGTTCAGAAAATGCACGAATATGACATAAAGTGTGCATAAAACATGTAGGTATCATCAATAAAGTAGCATGGAACATAAGAAATTATCGATACGTTGGAGACGTATCAGGCATCCCCAAGCTTAGACGCTTGAGTCTTCTTAAAATATGCAGGGGTGAACCACGGGGCATCCCCAAGCTTAGAGCTTTCACTCCTCTTGATCATAGTATATCATTCTCCTCTCTTGACCCTTGAAAACTTCCTTCACACCAAACTTTAAGCAAACTCATTAGAGGGTTAGTGCACAATTAATAATTCACTCATTCAGAGGTGACACAATCATTATTTTCACTTCTGGACATTGCATAATGCTACTGGACATTAATGGATCAAAGAAATAAATCCAACATAGCAAAAGAGGCAATGCGAAATAAAAGGCAGAATCTGTCAAAAACAGAACAGTCCGTAAAGACGAATTTAAAGCTGGCACCAGACTTGCTCAAATGGAAAAACTCAAAACTAATGAAAGTTGCGTACATATATGAGGATCACGCTCGTAAATTGGCAGATTTTTTCGAATTTTCTACAGAGAACTGTGCCCAGATTCGTGACAGACAGCAATGCTGTTTCTGCGCAGCGATCCCAAATATAACATCAACTTTAACATAGAAACTTTACTTAGCACAAAAACATGATAAGGAGAGGTTGCTACAGTAGTAAACAACTTCCAAGACTCAAATATAAAACAAAGAATTGCTGTAGTAAAAACATGGGTTGTCTCCCACAAGCGCTTTTCTTTAACGCCTTTCAGCTAGGCGCAGAAAGTGCAAATCAAGTAACATCGAGAGTAGAAGCATCAACATTATTATTTTTCATGCAAACACAACTTGTTGCAGAGGGTGCTTTAGGTGCTCCATTATCTAAATTCTCTATGGTGGTGCTAGGGGTTTTAGAAATTTTAGGCCTATAATAATTCTTTTGTTTAGGCACTTTAGAGGCGTACATGAATTTTTGCTCTTTACCCACATAAGCTTTCTCATTATACTTGAGAGAAGAAAAGGTTGAACCCAAGGTTCCCATAGCTTTTTCAAGTTCATCAATCCTATTGGTTTGATTATCATGGACAACACAAGTTCCTAGGACACTAATTCTTTCATCAATTCCTCCTAGGGATTTATCAAGTTCATCAGTTTTATCCAATAACATTTCCAATTTAGTTTCAATACTTGGAAAATTTTTCTCTATGGTTTCCAATTTTTTCATAACATCCTCAAGAGAGATTTCAATTTTAACTTCATTAACAGGTGGTATTCCAACTAGACTCTCAATGATGCAACTAGCTTCTAAAGCGGGAGTACCTAGGAAATTACCTCCCGAAAGAGTATCAAGAACATACCTATTCCAACTAGATAAACCAACATAAAAGTTCCTAAGAAGGATAGTGGTGGAGTGTTTCTTAATGCACCTATGATGAGCATTACTAATTCTATACCAAGCATCTTTAAAACTTTCTCCACCTTGTTGCTTAAAAGAACGAACTTCAACTTCAGGATTACTCATGATAACAGTAATAAAGTAAACTAGGCAAATAAAGTAAATGCAAGTAACTAATTTTTTTGTGTTTTTGATATAGAGAGCAAGACAGTAAATAAAGTAAAACTAGCAACTAATTTTTTTGTGTTTTGTTTAGGTGCAGCAAACAAAGTAGTAAATAAAATAAAGCAAGACAAAAACAAAGTAAAGAGATTGAGAAGTGGAGACTCCCCTTGCAGCGTGTCTTGATCTCCCCGGCAACGGCGCCAGAAATTTAGCTTGATACGCGTAGATGCACACGTCCGTTGGGAACCCCAAGTGGAAGGTATGATGCGTATAGAAGCAAGTTTCCCTCAGTATGAAACCAAGGTTTAATCGAACCAGTAGGAGCCAAGAAGCACGTTGAAGGTTGATGGTCGCGAAATGTGATGCGGCGCAACACCAGGGATTCCGGCGCCAACGTGGAACCTGCACAACACAACCCAAGTACTTTGCCCCAACGAAACAGTGAGGTTGTCAATCTCACCGGCTTGCTGTAACAAAGGATTAAACGTATCGAGTGGAAGATGTTTGCAAAGAAAACAGTAAACACAATTGCAGTAGATTGTATGCTATGTAAAGAATAGGACCGGGGTCCACAGTTCACTAGAGGTGTCTCTCCCATAAGATAAAAGCATGTTGGGTGAACAAATTACAGTCGGGCAATTGACAAATAGAGAAAAGCATAACAATGCATATACATGATATGATAAATATAGTGAGATTTAATCCGGGCATTACGACAAAGTACATAGACCGCCATCCAACCGCATCTATGCCTAAAAAGTCCACCTTCAGGTTATCATCCGAACCCCATTCAGTATTAAGTTGCTAAGCAACAGACAATTGCATTAAGTATGGTGCGTAATGTAATCGACAACTACATCCTTAGACATATAATCAATGTTTTATCCCTAGTGGCAACAGCACATCCACAACCTTAGAACTTTCTGTCACTGTCCCAGATTTAATGGAGGCATGAACCCACTATCGAGCATAAATACTCCCTCTTGGAGTAAAGAGTACAAACTTGGCCAGAGCCTCTACTAATAACGGAGAGCATGCAAGATCATAAACAACACATAAACAATAGATTGATAATCACCATAATCATAGTACTCTCTATCCATCGGATCCCGACAAACACAACATATAGAATTACATATAGATGATCTTGATCATGTTAGGCAGCTCACAAGATCCAACAATGAAGCACAACAAGGAGAAGACGACCATCTAGCTACTGCTATGGACCCATGGTCCAGGGGTGAACTACTCACTCATCACTCCGGAGGCGACCATGGCGGTGTAGAGTCCTCCGGGAGATGAATCCCCTCTCGGCGGTGCCGAGGCGATCTGAATCCCCGAGATGGGATTCGCGGCGGCGTCTCGAAGGTTTTCCGTATCGTGGCTCTCGGTACTGGGGGTTTCGCGACGGAGACTTTAAGTAGGCGGAAGGGCAACGCGGGGGCCACACGAGGAGCCGGGGGTAGGGCCATGCGGCCGGGGCTTGGGCCGCGCCGCCTCCCCTGGCTGCCTCGTGGCCCCACTTCGTTATCTCTTCGGTCTTCTGGAAGCTTCGTGCAAAAATAGGACCCTGGGCGAAAGTTTCGTCAATTCCGAGAATATTTCCTTACTAGGATTTCTGAAACCAAAAACAGCAGAAAACAGCAACTGGCTCTTCGGCATCTTGTTAATAGGTTAGTTCCAGAAAATGCGTAAATATGACATATAATGTGCATAAAACATGTAGGTATCATCAATAAAGTAGCATGGAACATAAGAAATTATCGATACGTTGGAGACGTATCAGACACCACTAGTGAACTGTGGACCCCGGTCCATTCTTTTACATCTGAATACATTCTACTGCTTTTACCGTTCTTTGCAAACAAACACCATCTTCCACTCGATACGCTTAATCCTTTGTTTTCAGCAAGCCGGTGAGATTGACAACCTCACTGTTACGTTGGGACAAAGTACTTTGATTGTGTTGTGCAGGTTCCACGTTGGCGCCGGTTTCACTGGTGTTGCGCCGCACTACATTCCTTCACCAACAACCTTCACGTGCTTCTTGGCTCCTACTGGTTCGATAACCTTGGTTTCTTTCTGAGGGAAAACTTGTCACTGTGCGCATCATACCTTCCTCTTGGGGTTCCCAACGGACGTGTACATCTACGCGCATCATTGCGCCGCACTACACTCCTCCACCAACAACCTTCACGTGCTTCTTGGCTCCTCTGGTTCGATAACATTGGTTTCTTTCTGAAGGGGGGGAGATGATGAGGACATCCCTACCTCACTACTACCTCCGTCATTACCAATTGAAGATGAACCTGCTGTGAAGCTCAAGTCCAATGAAGTCAGGATTGGACCAATGACACGAGCTCGTGCGAAGCTACTTAAACAACAGGTGAACTTGTTCCTAAACGATGCTTTGATTGATGAGAACTTTATACTGCCTAAGTCCTATTACTTATGTATCATCAGGTATCAAGAGGAGACGAGCATCGCACGAGGAGAGGAGCAGCTGGACATGAAGACGGACGTCAAGATGGCCGTGAAGCTGGACATGGAGCTGGACATGAAGATATCTCATGGACGCGCGAGGGAGGAGCGGGAGGCATGCGCGAGAGGAGAAGACGAAGTCCAGGCCGGTCCAGAACCCGGTCAGACCGGCCCCCAGACCGGCCAGCCCGGTTCCTGGCCCGGTCGACCGGTCGCCAACCGGACGTCAACCGGAGGAAGCCCCTCGTACCGGACGGAAACCGGAAACTTCGCAGTTTTCCGGTCCACAGCCCGGTTGACCGGACCACTGACCGGACAGCCCGGTCCACAGCCCGGTTGACCGGACCACAAACCGGACCGGCCGGTCCACAGCCCGGTCGACCGGACCCCAGACCGGACATGTCCGAGTCTGTCTCGACCAGATCTATTCTGGGTCGGTTTTACTTGTATCTTTTCGACCAGAACTCGTCCCGGACGCCTATATAAGTGCCTTGGACGACCCCCTAGCTGCTTTAGACCACGTTTAAGATAAACCCTAGTTCTTAGTTGTTTGCTCTGCAAAACTATTGAATTCCCTACACCATATTGCTTGGATATTGTGTAGATCCTGTTTAAGTCTTGTGTGATCTGCTGTTCCATTGGGAATTAGACGGTTGCAACTTACCGCTTCGTGGTCGGCGGCTACGTGCGCAAGTGTGTGGAGTTGCGAATATCTTGCAGGGTTGAGAGCTGTTGCATTGGCGACAGGGACCAATCGAGAGATCTCGTTGCGTCATACAAGTTATCATCCACTTCATCGTCGTGTATCTCCGCTGCCATCACCCGTGATCATCATCACCACCGTTGCTTACTGAGAAGATCGGGCCACCCCTTATCATCTTGGTATCAGATTTCCAGTTTTCCTCGGTAAGCCATCCACAATCCACCCCATAGTTGAGTTGTGAGTGTTTTCCTATCCAGAAAAAGCCAAAAATATTTAGGGTTAGGGTTTGCCATAGCCATAGCTTGCACTAATTTCGAGTTTTAGTTGCTTTTCGTAGTTGTTTTTGCGTACCTTTATCTTTCTTCTAGTAGAATTGTTAGGGTTTGTGTTTTCTCTATTATCTAGTTTATCTTCTAGTGTCAGTTTTGTTACTCCGAGTCCACATAGCGTACAGTGTGCTTGTTCCCAACCATAGACACAGCCTTTCGATATACGTGACTAGGAACTTCCCCAGAAGAGACTAGTTTTACCGCTCGACAGGCTGCTCATTAGGGTTTTGGTGCTTTGCATATCTTGTTGGCCGTGTTATCAAGGAGTTGAGTCATAAAATCAAAAAAAAAGAGAAAATTGAAAAGAAGCAAAAAGAGCTACATAGCTGCGTGTGTTACAAAAAGAAAATACAAAAAGAAAAGTGTGTGCTAGTTGAAATCAAGTGAAAGGCCTAAGTTTTCTTTACTGCATCCGTAGTTGAGCAATCTTGTGCCTGTCTCGTTGAGCTTTGCTAGCGTCTCTCTTGTGCATTGCAACCTTTCCTCCATATAGTTGCATTGCCCCATTATATCGCCTTGTGTGAGTATCTTTGGTTGTCTACGGTCAGCGCTAGAGCTTGTTATTGGTGCAAATAGGTAGCCTACCTACAGCCCCACATATACCCTGCTTTGTCGTGTGATTGTTCTTATACCCTTGATATTCGCTTCGCTACATCCGTGCACTAGTTGTTACTACAAGTGGTAAGCAATACTAATTTACTTTGGAACGGTAAGATTTCCTTTTCTTATCAGTTTTGAGTGAGTTGTGAGAGTACCACCATATATTTTTGATTTAGTGCACTAACCTACTAATCATGTCTGCTAGTGATAATAAGATTGTTAACCAGGAGAACAAGAATTCGGCAGATATCATCACATGGAGGGAGTATGAAGCTCTTCGTAATGAGATGCGACGTGAATTCCGCACTAACGATGATGAGCTTAAGAGTACAGTTGATGAGATCAAACAAACGCTGGATGCTACTAATGTCACCGTCACTGGATTGTCTGATCAAATGACGGATATACAGCGCAATATTGCGGATATGCGTCTCGCTATTGAGAACTTGACTGTACTACAACAACAACAACAAGAAGATGATGACGATCCTGAGCTTGAAGATGACGCACACAATGCTCGTGGTGCGCCTCGTGGTCATCGTCCTCGTGGCTGGGTTCCACTTGGCCGCAATGGTCGTGGACAAGATGAAGAAGATGGATTGGGTAAGCCTAAGTTTTCCATACCCAAGTTTGAAGGAGGAGCTGATGTTGAAGAATACCTCACTTGGGAGCTCAAGATTGAGAAATTATGGAGCCTACATCCACACTACTCTGAAGATAGGAAGATCAAGCTTGCGTCTTCTGAATTTGATGGTTATGCATTGCGTTGGTGGGATTCTTTGGTTCGTAACCTCGATGAAGATGGTGCACAACCTATCCGTACATGGCGTGCTATGAAAGAGGCAATGACTTCTCGTTTTGTGCCTACAAATTACATGCGGAACATATTTGATAAGCTAACACTATTGAGGCAAGGTGTGAAGACTGTTGATGAGTACTACATGGAGATGGAGATGCTTATGCAGCGTGGTCGTGTCCGTGAGTCTCTAGAGATGACAATGCAGCGTTTTCTGAATGGATTGAAGTATGATGTTAAAGGCATTGTTCGTCATTACACCTACACCAATATGAATCAATTGTTACATCATGCAAGAGAAGCTGAATCACAGTTGGCTGAAGAAGCAAAGGTTAAGGGACGTGCTACGGGAGCTGGGCGTTTTACACCCCGCGCGCCCTCTACAGCGCCGGCGCCTTCGACGCGCTCCGCTCCTTACTCTACTCCGCCTAGCAAACCGGTCTCCAATGTATCTAATGCAAAGAAGTCCGAATCTGCTGCAAGTACGAGTGGTTCTGGTGCGTCTACAACGCGCAACCGTGATATGCTTTGCCATACATGTGGTGGCAAGGGTCACTTCAAGAGAGATTGTCCTAACCGCAAAGTCATGTTTATCAATGAGGACAATGAGTATGAGACTGGAGATGATGCTGATCCAAATGCTCCAGACAATGATGACTATGACACTGATGGTGAAGATGCATATCCTTCTGATGCTCGCACCATTGTTGTGTCGCAGCGTGCTCTTAATGTGTTGCCTAGTGCATCTACTCAGCGCTGCAATTTGTTCCAAACCAAAGCTTTAGTTGGTCCTGACAAGGCTTGCAAGGTCATTATTGATGGCGGGAGTTGCCGCAATTTAGCAAGCAAGGAGTTATGTACCAAGCTGAAGTTGAAGTATCTACCGCACCCGCATCCATATTATATTCAGTGGTTGAGCGACAATGGTGAGATGAAGGTAAACCACATGGTGCGTGTTGAGTTTGCGATTGGACCGTATAAGGATTGCATTGATTTTGATGTGGTTCCTATGACGGTTTGTCACCTCTTATTGGGTCGGCCTTGGCTCTATGACCGTTCTGTGCAACACAATGGCCGTGCCAATACATATCACTTGGAGTACAAGGGCAAGAAAATTAACTTACAGCCTATGTCACCACAACAAATTGTCAATGAGTCTCGTCAGAAGATCGAAGTGAATTTGGAGGATGCACCTCTAGATAGGCGAGAGAATTGTAATGTCGTGAGTGATATAACGAAAAGTGAGAGAGTGAATTCCTTAGTCTCATTAGCCACCAAAGAAGACATGAGAGAATTTAGTGAGGATCCTACGGCCATGCCTCTTGTGCTTTTGTACAGGGGTACGGTTTTGGTTTCTAACGACATGACCCCTCTTCCTCTTGGTGTTTCTAATGTTTTGCAGGAATTCGGCGACGTGTTTCCGGAGGAGGTACCCGCAGGACTACCACCATTGCGAGGTATTGAGCATCAAATTGACTTGATTCCCGGAGCATCGCTGCCCAATAGGGCGCCATATCGCACTAATCCCGAAGAGACGAAGGAGATACAGAAGCAAGTACAAGCGCTACTCGACAAAGGTTATATTCGCATAAGCCTTAGTCCTTGTGCTGTTCCTGTTATTCTAGTTCCTAAGAAAGATGGTACTTGGCGTATGTGCGTAGATTGTAGAGCTATAAACAACATTACTATTCGATATCGTCATCCTATTCCCCGTTTAGAGGATATGCTAGATGAATTGAGTGGTGCTGCTGTGTTCTCTAAAATTGATTTGCGTAGTGGTTATCATCAAATTAGGATGAAAGAAGGGGATGAGTGGAAAACAGCCTTTAAAACAAAATTTGGTTTATATGAGTGGTTAGTAATGCCTTTTGGATTAACTAATGCACCTAGCACTTTCATGAGACTGATGAACCATGTTTTGCGTGAATTTATTGGCAAATTTGTGGTTGTGTATTTTGATGACATATTAATCTACAGCCGCAATGAATCTGATCATACTATACATATTCGACATGTTTTGCAAGTGTTGCGTGATAATCAACTCTATGGTAATCTTGAGAAGTGCACATTTTGCAAAGATAAGGTCATATTTCTGGGTTATGTTGTCTCTAAGCATGGAGTAGAAGTAGATGTGTCTAAAATTGAAGCTATTCAAAATTGGCCTACTCCCATGAACGTGAGTCAAGTACGAAGTTTCCATGGTCTAGCTGGGTTTTATCGCAGATTTGTGCCCAACTTTAGTACTATTGCTGCACCTTTGAATGATTTGACTAAAAAGGGTGTTGTTTTTGAGTGGGGCGCAGCCCAAGATCATGCTTTTGATGAACTTAAGAGATTGTTAACTTCTGCACCGTTGCTTGCACTTCCTGATTTCAATAAGCAATTTGAGATTGAATGTGATGCTAGTGGTATTGGAATTGGTGGTGTGTTGATGCAAGAGGGTCGCCCAATTGCATATTTTTCTGAGAAACTTTCTGGTGCTAAGTTAAACTATCCTATCTATGATAAAGAATTGTATGCTTTAATTAGAGTTCTTGAGGTTTGGCAACATTACTTGTGGCCAAAAGAATTTATCATACATTCTGATCATGAAGCTTTAAAATACCTGAAAGCCCAATCTACTTTGCATAAGCGTCTAGCTAAGTGGGTTGAGTTCATTGAGTCTTTTCCATACATTATTAAGCATAAGAAGGGAAAAGATAATATTGTTGCTGATGCTCTATCTAGGAAGAATATGCTATTAACTCAACTTGATGTTAAAATTCCTGGTTTAGAGATACTATGTGATTTGTATGCTACTGATCATGATTTTGCTGAACCATATCGCTTATGTGCTCTTGGTAAAGCATGGGAAAAATATCACATACATGATGGGTTCTTGTTTAGGGCTAACAAACTATGTGTTCCAGAATCGTCTGTGCGTTTGCTCTTATTGCAGGAATCACATGCTGGAGGTTTGATGGGTCACTTTGGGCGTGAGAAGACGCTACTCATGCTAGCTGACCACTTTTATTGGCCAAAGATGAGGCGGGACGTGGATCGATATGTGAGGAGATGCATTACTTGCAACAAGTCCAAGTCCAAGCTGAAGCCTCACGGTTTGTATACTCCTTTACCGGCACCTACTACACCATGGGAGGATATTAGTATGGATTTTGTGTTGGGTTTGCCGCGTACTAAGAGAGGCCATGATTCTATATTTGTGGTAGTGGATAGATTCTCTAAGATGTCCCACTTTATTGCCTGCCACAAGAGCGACGATGCGTCGCATATTGCTAACCTGTTTTTCAGGGAGATTGTACGTCTACATGGAGTCCCGAAGACTATTGTTTCTGATCGTGACGTGAAGTTTATGAGCTACTTCTGGAAGACGCTTTGGAGAAAGCTGGGGACGAAGCTGCTGTTCAGCACTACTTGTCATCCCCAAACTGATGGTCAAACTGAAGTGGTGAATAGAACATTGTCACAACTGTTGAGATCCATGATCAAGAAGAACCTGAAGGAGTGGGAAGAGTGTTTGCCGCATGTGGAGTTTGCTTACAACAGGGCGGTACATTCTACCACGGAGCTATGTCCTTTTGAGGTGGTGTATGGTTTCAAACCCATTACTCCACTTGACTTGTTGCCTTTGCCCATACATGAGAGAGTTAATATGGAGGCATCAAAGAGGGCAGATTATGTGAAGAAGATTCATGAGAAGACTAAAGAGTTGATTGAGAAGAAAGGCAAGAGCAATGCTGCAAGGATGAATAAGAAGCGCAAAGAGATGTTGTTCAAGCCTGGTGATTTGGTCTGGGTACATTTTCGCAAGGATAGATTCCCGAAGCTGAGAAAGTCTAAGTTGAAGCCTCGTGGTGATGGTCCTTACAAAGTGCTTGCTAAGATCAATGATAATGCATACTCGATAGATCTTCCAGAGGATGAGTTTGGTGTCAGTAATTCTTTCAATGTTGCTGATTTGACACCATATGACGGAGAAGACCTTGGAGCGTCGGGGTCGACGCCTTTTGAAGGGGGGGAGATGATGAGGACATCCCTACCTCACTACTACCTCCGTCATTACCAACTGAAGATGAACCTGCTGTGAAGCTCAAGTCCAATGAAGTCAGGATTGGACCAATGACACGAGCTCGTGCGAAGCTACTTAAACAACAGGTGAACTTGTTCCTAAACGATGCTTTGATTGATGAGAACTTTATACTGCCTAAGTCCTATTACTTATGTATCATCAGGTATCAAGAGGAGACGAGCATCGCACGAGGAGAGGAGCAGCTGGACATGAAGACGGACGTCAAGATGGCCGTGAAGCTGGACATGGAGCTGGACATGAAGATATCTCATGGACGCGCGAGGGAGGAGCGGGAGGCATGCGCGAGAGGAGAAGAAGAAGTCCAGGCCGGTCCAGAACCCGTCAGTCGGACCGGCCAGCCCGGTTCCTGGCCCGGTCGACCGGTCGCAAACCGGACGTCAACCGGAGGAAGCCCCTCGTACCGGACGGAAACCGGAAACTTCGCAGTTTTCCGGTCCACAGCCCGGTTGACCGGACCACTGACCGGACAGCCCGGTCCACAGCCCGGTTGACCGGACCACAAACCGGACCGGCCGGTCCACAGCCCGGTCGACCGGACCCCAGACCGGACATGTCCGAGTCTGTCTCGACCAGATCTATTCTGGGTCGGTTTTACTTGTATCTTTTCGACCAGAACTCGTCCCGGACGCCTATATAAGTGCCTTGGACGACCCCCTAGCTGCTTTAGACCACGTTTAAGATAAACCCTAGTTCTTAGTTGTTTGCTCTGCAAAACTATTGAATTCCCTACACCATATTGCTTGGATATTGTGTAGATCATGTTTAAGTCTTGTGTGATCTGCTGTTCCATTGGGAATTAGACGGTTGCAACTTACCGCTTCGTGGTCGGCGGCTACGTGCGCAAGTGTGTGGAGTTGCGAATATCTTGCAGGGTTGAGAGCTGTTGCATTGGCGACAGGGACCAATCGAGAGATCTCGTTGCGTCATACAAGTTATCATCCACTTCATCGTCGTGTATCTCCGCTGCCATCACCCGTGATCATCATCACCACCGTTGCTTACTGAGAAGATCGGGCCACCCCTTATCAGCCGCTGTGCGCATCATACCTCCTCTTGGGGTTCCCAACGGACGTGTACATCTACGCGCATCAGCCACCGACCTCGCCCTTCCACCTATTCATTCACAATCTTGGGAAAAACCTAAAGACCCGAGCCTCCATCCACGAAAAGTTCCGTCGCGGCCGCCATCACAGACTCTAGCTCAGGAGGGTTCTGAAGCTCTTCCAGGCACCCTGCCGGAGAGAGAGATCATCACCGGATGCCTCTACATCGCCATGCCATTCAGTGATGCGTGAGTAGTTCATCCCTGGACTATGGGTCCATAGCAGTAGCTAGATGGTTGTTGATACGTCTCAATCGTATCTATAATTTTTGATACTCCATGCTTGTTTTACACCAATTCATATATGTTTTGCTTGCACTTAGTTGCACTTTTACATGATTTACGACACTAACCTATTAACAAGATGCCACAGTGACAGTTCCATGTTTTCTGCTATTTTTGTATTTCAGAAAAGTTGTACATGAAATATTCTCGTAATTGGACGAAACAAAATCCGAAGTCAATATTTTACCAAAACAAAGGCGAAGTCCAGAGGGGGGTCGAAGAGGCGCCACAGGGCGGCCACACCTGCCCTTGGCGCGGCCAGGCCTGGGCGCGCCAAGGGGTGGTGTGGGCCCCCCAGGCACCCCACCGACCTAAATCTTCCGCCTATTTATATATCTTCTTGGAAAAACCCTGGATACCCGATCCTCCATCCATGAAAAGTTCCATCGCCGCCGTCATTGCAGAACCCAGCTCGGGGGCGGGGGGAGGGGTTCTGAAGCTTTTCCCGGCACCCTGCCGGAGGGGAAAATCATCGGCAGAGGCATCTACATCGTCATGCCCGCCTCCGAAGTGATGCATGATTAGTTCATCCCTGGACTATGGGTCCATAGCAGTAGCTAGATGGTTGTCTGCTCCAATTTGTGCTTCATGTTTAGATCTTGGAAGCTGCTCTACATGATCAAGATCATCCTTATGTAATCCTACATGTTGTGTTTGCTAGGATCCGATGAATATTGTATACTATGTTGAGGTCGATTATATATTCATGTCATATGTTATTTGTGATCTTGCATGCTCTCCGTTGCTAGTAGATACTCTGGCCAAGTAGATGCTTGTGACTCCAAGAGGGGGTATTTATGCTCGATAGTAGGTTCATGCCTCTAGTTTTCTGGAAGAGTGACAATAACTTCTAAGATTGTAGATGTGTTGTTGCTACTAGGGAGAAAACAACAATGTTTTATCCGAGGGTAATTCTATTGTTTACTTTACACACATTGCTTAATGCGATAATCTGTTGCTTGCAACTTAATACTGGAAGGGGTTCGGACGATAACCGAAAGGTGGATTATTAGTCATAGACGCAGTTGGATTACGGTCTATGTATTATGTTGTAATGCCCAATCAAATCTCATAGTAATCATCTTGTCATGTATGGTCGATATTCTGTCAATTGCCCAACTGTAATTTGTTTACCCAACATGCTATTTATCTTTATGGAGAGACACCTCTAGTGAACTGTGGACCCCGATCCTTTCCTTTACACTGATAAATTCATCTATTGCAATCCTATTCTGTTTACTTTCCACAAGCTCTGTTCTCTTTAATTAACATCTATTCCACTCATACGTTATTTGTGTTCTTGCAACCCCGTTGAGAAGATACTCTGGCCAAGTAAATGCTTGTGACTCCAAGAGGAAGTATTTATGCTCGATAGTAGGTTCATGCCTCTAGTTTTCTGGAAGAGTGACAATAACTTTTAAGATTGTAGATATGATGTTGCTACTAGGGAGAAAACAATAGTATTTTATCCAAGGGTAATTCTATTGTTTACTTTACACACATTGCTTAATGCGATAATTGCTTGCAACTTAATACTGAAAGGGGTTCAAACGATAATCGGAAGGTGTATTATTAGTCATAGACGCAATTAGATTACTGTATATGTATTATGTTGTAATGCCCAAACGAATCTCATAGTAATCATATTATCATGTATGGTCTTTATTCTATCAACTGCCCAGATGTAATTTCTTCACCCAACATGTTATTTATCTTTATGGAGAGACATCTCTAGTGAACTGTGGATCCCGGTCCTTTTTTTACACTGATAAATTCATCTACTGCAATCCTGTTCTGTTTACTTTCTGCAAGCACTGTTCTTTTTAATTCCACTGCAAACATCTCTTTCCACACGTTCCACACGATACGTTTAATCTTTTCTGTTCAGCAAAACCGATGAGATTGACAACCTCATTGTAAGTTGGGGCAAAGTATTTTGGTTGTGTTGAGTGCAGGTTCCACGTTGTGTTGCTGACGCTGGTAGTGCGTCCTGCCACTAGTCAGCTAGCAACACATTCAGATGTCACGTCTTTTCTCATATGGTCGATTGAACCTTGGTTTCTTACTGAGGGAAACTTGTTGTTGTGCTCATCATACCTTCCTTTTGGGGTTTCCCAACGGTGTGAAATCTACGCTACGTCAAGCACCATCACCGCACATCGCCGGGGTTGCTGTTGGGCCGGCCCACTTACGTTTTCTTTTCTTCTTTTTCTGTTTTTCTCCTTTTCTCCTATTTCTTTTCTTCTATTTTGGCATTTTTTTAATTCAAATTTTAATCAATTTTTTCGAAAACAATAGTGATTTAAAAATATGATATTTCAAAAAATTGAACATTTTTTGAATATGAACATATCTGAATTTTTTTCACATTTTCTATAGTTTGAAAAATTCAATAAAATATTATTTTTTTATATATGCTTATTTTTCAAATATGAATATTTTAAAATTTAAACATTTTTTGAATATGATATTTTTCGAGTTTGAACAATTTTTGAATTTAAACATTTTTCGGATTTAAACAATTTTTAAATTTGAAATTTTTCTAACTTAAAAAAAAGGAAAAATAGAAAAACAAACAAAATGGAATAAAAAAGAAACAGAAAACGAAAGAAAAAGAATAAAAAAGAGAAAAATGGCCTAGGCCCAATACCCGACTAGGATGTGCGGTGCCTTGTACGTGGGTACACCTATTCATTGCTCCTTAGCGAGTGTTTGTAACACGCACGCATATTCTCTTTCTTTTAGGCCAGCCCATTTATTCCTTCCCTCGCTTAGAACAGTTCCAAACTTCTCTATTTTTGTACACCATCCAGGCACTAGCCCACTAGCTGCAGCTTCGCTGCTCTATGCAATAGACCAAAGTTCGAATTCCACGTGGTGCAACATTTTTTATAATTTGAACAAAATCCGAGCCCGAACTAATTTCAAATTTGAAGAAAATTTGAATTTAAACAAATTTTGTTCGCGAAAAAAATTGAATTTGCGAAAATTTGGTTCGTGAGCAAAGGTTGAATTTCATTTTTTTACATGAAGCAAAATTTGAATTTGTAACGATTTTGAAACGTAGATTTTTTTTTTAATTTGAACAAATTTTAAAACTAGGCAAAATTTAAATTTCAGCAAATTTCGAAGTGGAGCAAAATTTAAATTTGAACAAATTATGAAACAAAGCAAAATTTAAATTTGAATAAAATCTGAAACGGAGCAAATTTTTAATTTGAACAAATTTCGAAAAATGCAATAAAATGCCGAAGCAAAGAATAAAGAAACATCCAAAACCAGATAAACCGGGAAGAAATTGTTAGATTATTAGGCTATTTCCGAGTGAGTATAATTACCGAAAGCAACATTACAAAAGCACTAGCACACTTAACCATACATATCAGACTAAGCACATGCATCAGATCTGAACATGAAACAAGTAGCGATTACGATAAGAAGGAAAAGCACGACGTCGCGACCGGGAAGGTCGCACTAGCAACACCACCATGGCCATGTTGATGTCGCCCATGGTGTAGTCGGTTTGTCGAGAAGTAGTTAAGACAAGAAGAAGATGAACAACAACGAGCAGTCGCGCCGAGACGCTCCACAAAAACCTTATCGCCCGCCTCCCAGTGCAGAATCTTAACGGACGAGGTTTCCGGGGCCTGCTCTCTGATGGCGTGTAACTCACACGTTCGTTGGGAACCCCAAGAGGAAGGTATGATGCGCACGAGCAAGTTTTCCCTCGAGAAAGAAACCAAGGTTTAATCGAACCAGTAGGAGCCAAGAAGCACGTTGAAGGTTGATGGTCGCGAAATGTGATGCGGCGCAACACCAGGGATTCTGCGCCAACGTGGAATCTGCACAACAAAACCAAAGTACTTTGCCCCAACGAAACAGTGAGGTTGTCAATCTCACCGGCTTGCTGTAACAAAGGATTAAACGTATCGAGTGGAAGATGTTTGCAAAGAAAATAGTAAAACACAATTGCAGTAAATTGTATGCTATGTAAAGAATAGGACCGGGGTCCACAGTTCACTAGAGGTGTCTCTCCCATAAGATAAAAGCATGTTGGGTGAACAAATTACGTCGGGCAATTGACAAATAGAGAAAGGCATAACAATGCATATACATGATATGATAAATATAGTGAGATTTAATTGGGCATTACGACAAAGTACATAGACCGCCATCCAACTGCATCTATGCCTAAAAAGTCCACCTTCAGGTTATCATCCGAACCCCATTCGGTATTAAGTTGCTAAGCAACAGACAATTGCATTAAGTATGGTGCGTAATGTAATCGACAACTACATCCTTAGACATAGAATCAATGTTTTATCCCTAGTGGAAACAACACATCCACAACCTTAGAACTTTCTGTCACTGTCCCAGATTCAATGGAGGCATGAACCCACTATCGAGCATAAATACTCCCTCTTGGAGTTAAGAGTACAAACTTGGCCAGAGCCTCTACTAATAACGGAGAGCATGCAAGATCATAAACAACACATAAACAATAGATTGATAATCACCATAATCATAGTACTCTCTATCCATTGGATCCCGACAAACACAACATATAGTATTACGATAGATGATCTTGATCATGTTAGGCAGCTCACAAGATCCAACAATGAAGCACAACAAGGAGAAGACGACCATCTAGCTACTGCTATGGACCCATGGTCCAGGGTGAACTACTCACTCATCACTCCGGAGGCGACCATGGCGGTGTAGAGTCCTCCGGGAGATGAATCCCCTCTCCGCCGGAGGCGATCCTGAATCCCCCGAGATGGGATTCGGCGGGCGGCGTCTCTGGAAGGTTTTCCGTATCCTGGCTCTTACTGGGGGTTTCGCGACGGAGACTTTAAGTAGGCGGAAGGTCAACGCGGGGGCCACACGAGGGTCCCAGGGGGTGGTCGGCGCGGCCGGGGCTTGGGCCGCGCCGCCCTATGGTGCCTCGTGGCCCCACTTCGTTATCTCTTCGGTCTTCGGAAGCTTCGTGCAAAAATAGGACCCTGGGCGAAATTTCGTCCAATTCCGAGAATATTTCCTTACTAGGATTTCGAAACCAAACAGCAATGGCTCTTCGGCATCTTGTTAATAGGTTAGTTCCAGAAAATGCATAAATATGACATATAATGTGCATAAAACATGTAGGTATCATCAATAAAGTAGCATGGAACATAAGAAATTATCGATACGTTGGAGACGTATCAGCATCCCCAAGCTTAGTTCTGCTCGTCCCGAGCAGGTAAAACGATAACAAAGATAATTTCTGAAGTGACATGCCATCATAATCTTGATCATACTATTTGTAAACATATGTAATGAATGTAGCGATCAAAACAAAGGTAATGACATGAGTAAACAAGTGAATCATAAAGCAAAGACTTTTCATGAATAGTACTTCAAGACAAGCATCAATAAGTCTTGCATAAGAGTTAACTCATAAAGCAATAAATCAAAGTAAAGGTGTTGAAGCAACACATAGGAAGATTAAGTTTCAGCGGTTGCTTTCAACTTATAACATGTATATCTCATGGATATTGTCAACATAAAGTAGTATAACAAGTGCAATATGCAAGTATGTAGGAATCAATGCACAGTTCACACAAGTGTTTGCTTCTTAAGGTGGAAGGAGATAGGTAAACTAACTCAACAATAAAAGTAAAAGAATGGTCCTTCAAAGAGGAAAGCATCGATTGCTGTATTTGTGCTAGAGCTTTTATTTTGAAAACATGAAACAATTTTGTCAACGGTAGTAATAAAGCATATGAGTTATGTAAATTATATCTTACAAGTTGCAAGCCTCATGCATAGTATACTAATAGTGTCCGCACCTCGTCCTACTTAGCTTGGACTACCGGATCTTCGCATGCCATGTTTCAACCAAGTGTCACAAAGGGGTACCTCCATGCCGCATGTACAAAGGTCTAAGGAGAATGCTCGCATTTTGGATTTCTCGCTTTTGATTATTCTCAACTTAGACATCCATACCGGGACAACATGGACAACAGATAATGGACTCCTCTTAAATGCATAAGCATGTAGCAATGATTATTATTCTCATATGAGATTGAGGATATATGTCCAAACTGAAACTTCCACCATGATTCATGGCTTTAGTTAGCGGCCCAATGTTCTTCTCTAACAATTTTGCATGCTCCAACCACTAAAATGATAGATCCTTCAGACAAGACGGACATGCATAGCAACTCACATGATATTCAACAATAGTTGATGGCGTTCCCCAGAAGCATGGTTATCGCACAACAAGCAACTTAATAAAATATAAAGTGCATAAGTACATATTCAATACTACGATAGTTTTTAAGGCTATTTTGTCCCATGAGCTATATATTGCAAAGGTGAATGATGGAATTTTAAAGGTAGCACTCAAGCAATTTACTTTGGAATGGCGGAGAAATACCATGTAGTAGGTAGGTATGGTGGACACAAATGGCATAGTAGTTGGCTCAAGGATTTTGGATGCATGAGAAGTATTTCCTCTCGATACAAGGTTTAGGCTAGCAAGGTTATTTGAAGCAAACTCAAGGATGAACAAGTGCAGCAAAACTCACATAAAAGAAATATTGTAAACATTATAAGACTCTACACCGTCTTCCTTGTTGTTCAAAACTCAATACTAGATATTATCTAGACCTTAGAGAAACCAAATATGCAAATCAAATTTTAGCAAGCTCTATGTATTTCTTCATTAATGGGTGCAAAGCATATGATGCAAGAGCTTAAACATGAGCACAACAATTGCCAAGTATCACATTATCCAAGACATTTTAGAATTACTACATGTAGCATTTTTCAATTCCAACCATATAACAATTTAACGAAGAAGAAACTTCACCATGAACATTATGAGTAAAGCCTAAGGACACATGTGTCCATATGCAACAGCGGAGCGTGTCTCTCTCCCACAAAGTGAATGCTAGGATCCATTTTATTCAAACAAAAACAAAAACAAAAACAAACCGACGCTCCAAGTAAAGAACACAAGATGTGATTGAATAAAAATATAGTTTCAGGGGAGGAACCTGATGATGTTGTCGATGAAGAAGGGGATGCCTTGGGCATCCCCAAGCTTAAACGCTTGAGTCTTCTTAAAATATGCAGGGGTGAACCACGGGGGCATCCCCAAGCTTAGAGCTTTCACTCCTCTTGATCATAGTATATCATTCTCCTCTCTTGACCCTTGAAAACTTCCTTCACACCAAACTTCAAGCAAACTCATTAGAGGGTTAGTGCACAATTAATAATTCACACATTCAGAGGTGACACAATCATTATTTTCACTTCTGGACATTGCATAATGCTACTGGACATTAGTGGATCAAAGAAATAAATCCAACATAGCAAAAGAGGCAATGCGAAATAAAAGGCAGAATCTGTCAAAAACAGAACAGTCCGTAAAGACGCTGGCACCAGACTTGCTCAAATGGAAAAACTCAAAACTAATGAAAGTTGCGTACATATCTGAGGATCACGCTCGTAAATTGGCAGATTTTTTCGAATTTTCTACAGAAACTGTGCCCAGATTCGTGACAGACAGCAATGCTGTTTCTGCGCAGCGATCCCAAATATAACATCAACTTTGACATAGAAACTTTACTTGGCACAAAAACATGATAAGGAGAGGTTGCTACAGTAGTAAACAACTTCCAAGACTCAACAAAACAAAAAATTGCTGTAGGTAAAAACATGGGTTGTCTCCCATAAGCGCTTTTCTTTAACGCCTTTCAGCTAGGCGCAGAAAGTGCAAATCAAGTAACATCGAGAGTAGAAGCATCAACATCATAACTTGTTCTAATAATAGAATCAAAAGGCAACTTCATTCTCTTTCTAGGGAAGTGTTCCATACCTTTCTTGAGAGGAAATTGATATTTAATATTACCTTCCCTCATATCAATAACAGCACCAACAGTTCGAAGAAAAGGTCTTCCCAACACAATAGGACAAGATGCATTGCATTCGATATCCAAGACAACAAAATCAACGGGGACAAGGTTATTGTTAACCGTAATATGCACATTATCAATCCTCCCCAAAGGTTTCTTTTTAACATTATCGGCAAGATTAACATCCAAATAACAATTCTTCAATGGTGGCAAGTCAAGCATATCATAAATCTTTTTAGGCATAACAGAAATACTTGCACCAAGATCACATAAAGCATTACATTCAAAGTCATTGAATTTCATTTTAATGATGGGCTCCCAACCATCTTCTAACTTTCTAGGAATAGAAGTTTCAAGTTTTAGTTTCTCTTCTCTAGCTTTTATGAGAGCATTTGTAATATGTTTTGTAAAGGCTAAATTTATAGCACTAGCATTAGGACTTTTAGCAAGTTTTTGTAAGAACTTTATAACTTCAGAGATGTGGCAATCATCAAAATCTAAATCATTATGAGCTACAGCAATGGGATCATTGTTCCCAAGGTTGGAAAAAATTTCAGCAGTTTTATCACAAGCAGTTTCAGCAGTTTTAGCAATTTCAGGCAGTTTTGTACGCTTTGCACTAGAAGTAGAAACATTGCCAACACCAATTATTTTACCATTGATAGTAGGAGGTGCAGCAACATGTGGAGAATTAGCATTACTAGTGGTGGTAATAGTCCAAACTTTAGCTACATTATTCTCTTTAGCTAGTTTTTCATTTTCTTCTCTTTCCCACCTAGCACGCAGTTCAGCCATTAATCTTATATTCTCATTAATTCTAACTTGGATGGCATTTGCTGTAGTAGTAATCTTATTATCAATATCATTATTAGGCATAACTTTCAATTTTAAAAGATTTACATCAGAGGCAAGTCTATCAACTCTAGAAGCAATAGTATCAATTTTATCAAGCTTTTCCTCAACAGATTTGTTAAAAGCAGTTTGTGTACTAATAAATTCTTTAAGCATAGCTTCAAGACCAGGGGGTACATTCCTATTATTGTTGTAAGAATTCCCATAAGAATTACCATAACCATTACCATTAGCAGAAGGATATGGCCTATAGTTATTACCAGAGTTGTTCCTATAAGCATTGTTGTTGAAATTATTATTTTTAATGAAATTCACATCAACATTTTCTTCTTGAGCAACCAATGAAGCTAAAGGAACATTATTTGGATCAACATTAGATCTACCATTCACAAGCATAGACATAATCACATCAATCTTATCATTCAAGGAAGAGGTTTCTTCAACAGAATTTACCTTCTTACCTTGTGGAGCTCTTTCCGTGTGCCATTCAGAGTAATTTATCATCATATCATCAAGAAGCTTTGTAGCCGCCCCCAATGTGATGGACATAAAGGTACCTCCAGCAGCTGAATCCAATAAATTCCGCGAAGAAAAATTTAGTCCTGCATAGAAGGTTTGGATGATCATCCAAGTAGTCAGTCCATGGGTTGGGCAATTCTTTACCAAAGTTTTCATTCTCTCCCATGCTTGAGCAACATGTTCAGTATCTAATTGTTTAAAATTCATTATGCTACTTCTCAAAGATATAATTTTAGCGGGAGGATAATATCTACCAATAAAAGCATCCTTGCATTTAGTCCATGAATCAATACTATTCTTAGGCAAAGATAGCAACCAATCTTTAGCTCTTCCTCTTAATGAGAAAGGAAACACTTTCAATTTAATAATATCACCATCTACATCCTTATACTTTTGCATTTCACAAAGTTCAACAAAATTATTGAGATGGGCAGCAGCATCATCAGAACTAACACCAGAAAATTGATCTCTCATAACCAAGTTCAGTAAAGCAGGTTTAATTTCAAAGAATTCTGCTGTAGTAGCAGGTGGAGCAATAGGTGTGCATAGGAAATCATTATTATTTGCATTTGTGAAGTCACACAACTTAGTATTTTCAGGGGTATTCATTTTAGCAACGGTAAATAAAACAAACTAGATAAAGTAAATGCAAGTAACTAATTTTTTGTGTTTTTGATATAGAGAGCAAGACAATAAATAAAGTAAAACTAGCAACTAATTTTTTGTGTTTTGTTTAGGTGCACTACAAGAAAAGTTCTGATAGACAACGTCCCAAAATCGTCAACTAAGGGGCATTTTTCGTCGCCTATGGGCCTAACCGACGATATGGGTTCCGTTGTCGAAACTGCGTCAGGCAAAGTCCAACGACGATTTTTTCGGTCCGTCGCGCTTGGGCGCCCTTCCGCCACGGAAAATCGGACCGTTGCGGAAGTGTTTCCGAGCCCGTTGACTGCGACGTCATGCAAACTGACACGTGGCAGACGCCGTTAACGCGTTAACGGCGTTAACCGGCTGAAAACCCGTGGTAGATGGTAGGCCCACACGAGGCCTGCCACGTCTTAAGCGGGCCGGGCCAGATGACATAGTTTGACCGGTCAACTATATAGCTGGGCTGGTCCATTAGTTACGTGGCCGGGCCTAACCTCAATGTTGATGGTCAAAAGTTAAATGGGGCCCATTTAACATGTGGTCCCCTACAGACAATGGGCGGCCCAAGAAGCAAGTGGGCCGGGCCAAAAACATGGTGGTCCCACTATCCTGTAAAGACGGCCCATTTAGTGTGTGGGGTCCACCATATAGCAAGTGGGCCGGCCCAACAAGCTAGTGGGCGGGCCAAAAACACATGGTGGGTCCCACTATCCTGTTAAGGCGGCCCATTTAGTATGTGGGGTCCACCATATAGCAAGTGGGCGGCCCAACAAGATAGTGGGCCGTGCCAAAACACAGTGGGTCCTGTTAAAGGGCCGGCCCATTTAGTATGTGGGGTCCACCATATAGCAAATGGGCTGGCCCAACAAGCTAGTGGGCGGGCCAAAAACACAGGTGGGTCCCACATTTCAATGGGCCGGCCCATTTTATGTGGGGTCCACCATATAGAAAGTGGGCGGCCCAACAAGATAGTGGCCGGGCCAAAAACACAGGTGGGTCCCACCTTCCTATTAAAGGGCCGGCCCGTTTACCATGTGGGACCACCATATAGCAAGTGGTGGCCCAACAAGATAGTGGGGCGGGCCAAAAGCACAGTGGGTCCCACTTTCTGTTAAAGGCGGCCCAATTGTGGGGTCCACCATATAGCAGGTGGGCGGCCCAACAAGATAGTGGGCGGGCCAAAAACACAGGTGGGTCCCACTTTCCTCTTAAAGGGCCGGCCCATTTAGTATGTGGGGTCCACCACAAAAGCAATTGGGCTGGCCCAACTAAGTAGTGGGAGGGGTCCACCTTAAAGCAAGTGGGCCAGCCCAATTAGAGTGTGGGGTCCACCTTCAATCAAATGGGCTGGCCCAATAAGTAAGTGGGCCAGCCCGTTTAGTTGCTGTTTATATGCCGGCATAATAGGCGCTATAGGAATTTGCGGGCAGGCACATATGTGATTTCGCTTAATTGGGCCGTTTAAGGGATGGGAATTCGTGATTTAGATACTGAGAATATTTACGCAGCATTGATTTCTGTCGGATAGCCTCACTTACCACAAGCACCAAAGAAAAAATGCGCGAAAGAACTATAAAAACTAACTAAATATTACATCAGCTGCAAGGCATTGAAAAAATATTACAGAACCCAGAGAAATTGAATGGTAATTAAACCTAGCAATACAAGAAGCGATCCGGCAATCTTTTAAGTTGTCCATGCAGCACCTATATCTGAAACAAAGACATTACAAGTTAAGACAACAACAATGGAAAGGCAAAGACACTACAATATTGTTTGGCAAAGAATTTGGAACTCATCATTTCGTCGTTATAACAAGATCATTGTAATGCGCACAATAAGCAAACAAAGAGTGCATGCCGCATACCAACAGCCAATATAACAGAGCATGTTAGAATGAAACAGCAGACTTACTACTGTCGAGTCCCATGCAAACCAACATGTTCAGGGAGTACAAAATTGGCATGAACAACATAGTAGCAGGCTATAAATTTTGTAACAACGACTGAGCAAGATGAAGTTATGATGGCTACATCTACAGAGCAGGGAATGTAAACCAAAAATAGAAGTTACGATGGCAAAAGCTAAAGAGGAGGGAATGTGAACCAACATGTGCCAAGTGCAATTACTTCATTTTGGCCGTGAACTAAATAATACTCCTGAACTTATAGTGAAGGGGATGCAAATCAAGATGTTTCGGGATATAAACTTGTAATGAGCAACACATAGAGGATAGTTAATGCTGGAGCTTAGGATGGACCAGATACAGAATATAGTGGGATCACCTGTGAACTTGTATAAGAGGGAATGCAAACCAATATGTTCAGCTTTCCATATGTGAGCGTCATGCCAAGTCAGAGAAACAAGTCAATAATGCAGCTTTTGAAGAACAAGATGGCACGCAAAA
The DNA here is from genome assembly GCA_030979885.1 of Lolium multiflorum. NCBI lineage: Eukaryota > Viridiplantae > Streptophyta > Magnoliopsida > Poales > Poaceae > Lolium > Lolium multiflorum. The sequence continues at coordinate 215,895,510 of CM061753.1, read as the reverse complement.
TTATTATCTAGTAGTATGACAAGTTTATTTGTACTACAGGCTAGATAGCAGAGTGATAGCATGCCAAACTAAGTCCTTACTTTGTTAGCTTACAATGAACTAGATACAAAACAATGGCATCACCTGTAGTACAGGGAATGCAAGCCAACATGTTCATGGAGTAAAAAATTGGCACAAACAACATAGTAGCAGGCCATAATTTTTGTAACAACGACTGAGCAAGATAAAGTTATGATGGCTAGATCTACAGAGCAGGGAATGTAAACCAAATATAGAAGTTACGATGCCAAAAGCTATAGAGCAGGGAATGCGAACCAACATGTGCAATTACTTAAAATTGGCCATGAACTAAATAATAGCAGGATGTTACTATAATACCTATAATTTTTGTAACAACGACTGAGCAAGATAGAAGTTATGATGGCTACATCTACAGAGCAGGGAATGCAAACCAAAATGTTCAATCGCTTAAAGTTAGCAATGAAGTAGAAAATAGCAAGATGTTACGGTCATAGCTAGGAATGAACTAAAAGAGCTTCAGACAAACAAGCATCTGAACCCAGAACATGGCGCTAAAACAAGGGACTTACATTAGGAGAAGCACTCTGTGGGAGTCACAGCAGATCTTCCTGGGGTTGATAGATCCGGTGATGAAGTACGCTACATGTGCTACTTGGGGTTGGAGAGACGGCCATTACACTTCATGGTTACTCATCTCATCTGCAAAAACGTAACGGCGCGTCGTTAGCACAAACAGATTCCCCCAAGATTAAACAAGAACTTGCAGGCAAGCAATAGAAAAGCGACAGTAGAAGAGTTTAGATCATGCACGGCGCCGGTGAAGCAGATCCGGTTCATGCACAGCGGTGTCGGTGAGCAAGATCCGATGCGGTGGACGACGGATCCGGCGAAGCGGCTCCGGTGGGGTGGACGATACCGCAGCTGAAGCGACTGCGGTAGACTGCTGGATGAGTATATGGTTTCGAGGTTCGGCGGGGATGATCCGGTCCGGTTGATGACGGCGTCGATGAAGCGGCTCCGGCAGACAGCCGGATGACGAGGATCGCGAGGCCTCGGGTAGGCCAGGGAAGTCCGGCGGGGATGTTCCGGTGCGGTGGTCGTGGAGGTGGGAGAGAGAGGGACTTGGGAAGTTCCGGTGGGTGGTCTCAGAGGAGAGAGTGAGGGAAATGAATTTTTTTTCGGGGAGTTTCGGAGCTAGGGAGGTGGTGATCGAAAAAAATGACGGGTAGACCCCCCACCAACCGACTTATGCATGGACATTGTTGTCATCTTTACGAGGGTAGAATGGGAAGTTAGAGGCGTGTGAAATATTTGTATTTTTCGAGCGGGAAGTTTTGCCGCTGGAATGAGATTTCGAATTTGGCTATAGTCCAAGTAATACAAAAATATGAGACCGTACTAGTACGGCCAAGTGTCACATCAAGTCATCATCACGTTGAAAATCGGTTACCACGAGCATAATCATGATATATCTTGAAAATCAATTTTGAAAAGCCCTTCTGAAATATTTCGGGATTGGTACTAGGAGATTTTGCAGCTTGACTAAGTAATTTTTTTTCTTCGAAAAGGGGATATGACCCCAGCCTCTGCATCGTGGTGATGCACACGGCTTTTATTAATAATCCAGTCGCAACAAATGTATGTTTTTTTTTTGCAAGGAGCAACAAAAGTATGTTGTACAGATGGTCCAAGTAATATATACTCGTGATTGTAATATAAGGCCAGGGGTAGACCGGAACCATATCCTCTAACGTAGAGATGACAAGTCAGGTAAGCACAGTGCTTAAGTAGTGCAAAACGTAGAAGAAAAATCAGGAAAATGTAACAAATACTGTACGTATTTACTGTAGCAACCACTGTATATTTTTACTGTATAAAAAATCGTATAAATATTTAAAAAAGATAGTCATAATTTTGATTGTTACTAATTATCGTAAATGCATATGGCTTACATATATTATGGAAGTTAATTTAGATCAAATTAGACTTAATCATGTAGATGTGGAGAAGGAAAATTAGAGAGGTGTAGCTTACCCGACTTGTCTATTGCACGTTAGAGGATCTACTTCCGGGGTAGACCATGCTACTTAGACTACTCATAGTGGGAGTAACTAAGGAGTATTAACATAGAGCTGGTTGTGGTAACTAGCTATGTTACCATAACACTTTTCAAGATAGAATGAGTCTACATACTAACTAAAACAATCATGCATGATAGTACTACATCTAAGTTACTATGCATTATGAAGGTAGTAACATAGAGTAGTGTCATATGCATGCGGAAATTCAATTTGGCTCCCGGGTGCATATGCTCCCTCTACCAAAAAATCATATTTTAAAATGTCGAAAAAAATTAGCAAAAAATTTACATGTACATATTCATAATATATGTTCGTTCGTCAAGTTTCACGAAAAACCAATATTTTTTGTGGTCTATGTAAAAAAGAGAAAACTTATCTTGTGAAAAGCATTATTTTTAGTACTGTGTTTTATCTTTTTACACACGTCACACGACAAGTCGCAACTTTTTAAGGGCGTAGCACGAGAAGATGTACATGCGAATTTTTTGTTTCATTTTTTTGAAATTCAAAATATGTGTAAGATGCATTTCAAAATGGAGGGAGCATATGCTCCTATGTTTCAAAACACCAGTCCCGCATGCGCATGACACTACTATACGGTCACATCAAGTCATAATCACAACCAAAATCAGTTCCCATGTACAAATATTTTGGATTTTATTGGCGGGAGATTGTAGCGCTTGACAGATATTTTCAATTTAGCTGGCGCTAAAAAAATACTGTACTAGCAAAATTGGTAGCTTACTGTAGTACTGCCTCCTTTCAGGGATACAAGGACAAGGACCAATCAACTAAAATAATGTATGAAAATGGTCACCAATGGGCCAACTAATAGTTATACTTTTCCCATGCAGCGCAATATAAAAAATACTACAAATCAGATTAAACCTTGATTAAATATTGGTGCATCCAATCCATTCAGTTTTCATTTAATCCACATCACCAAGGAAACAACCACCAGGTACATAACAAGTGCAGATAGAAGCACCAACAAAATAGTTCAGCATCACAAACCCTTTCACACAACCAAGGGACACCTTTGACTGTCAGTGTTCACTGTGGTATTCAGCATCTCCCACACTTTCTCAGGATGTTGCCCAGGTGGGCTTGACTTGCTTCTAATCCTGCAGTTATACGGTGGATGACTACTCTTTGTGCAGCCACTATTGCTCGTTCCTCTTTGAGTAGTTCCTCGAGAACATAAAAAGACAATGACTTGGACCTCAACCTGCGCTTGGGCTTTGACTTGGACTTGGACCTCGACAAATTAGTTGTGAACCCAGCATTACGCAGGAATGTGTTGTTGGCTATACCATGACATTGTAGTACCTTGGAAAATGAATTCAGACATTCTTCCTGGGTTTTTTCTATACCATCTTTCTTTGGTTTTGCCAGCTCCACTTTCATGTCAGACTGAGGAGTTTTCAGTTGTTACACATGTGTAAGAGAAGAGATTATAATGTGAAGACATGTGTATGAACTACCTCTAATAATCCTACAAACTGGCATGGCTGATTACCGCATATACATTTTAGTAAGAGCATGTTACATCATATTGACATGTCTTCTATTGCTAACACGTAATAGCAGGACTATAAAAATATGCATGGATCCATGTGTAGAATTCGTAATGTGCATGATATTGCTGAGAAGTATATAAGTGAATTGTACTAGCCCTTTCCAGCAGTTCAGACATTTGGTTGTGTTGGCTAGTGCATGAAGCTTGACAAATATGACAAGATATTTCTGAATACAATTGAAAACCATAACTGACATTAGTAGAGAATACTTACAATAACACTCTGTGCAAAATGTCCAGTCAAACCATTTCTGCTCGTCTGGCACACCTTGAATTGCTCAAGTAGACTCATCTCTCTGTCTGTACTCTCACAGTATGCTTGCCTTGCCTTCTGATATTTTCGCAAGAGAAAATATAAATTAGTTTCACAACCACGTCACATGCCGACATGCGACAATTGAAAGTTTTCAAAAAAAATATAAATAAAACAGAGACATCAATTTACGATGTATATTGTGCATCTATAAATTCTAAATGATTTACTAATTTAAATATAGTTGTACAGATAACATTCCTTACCATACAGTAGAGGTGTCCAATCAAGCTACGAGATCCTGTACGCTGTTGTAAACGTACATTATTACGAGCACGCATGTTACTTCGAGCGATGAACTACAAATGAAGACTTGTGAGACACATGCTTAAAAAGGAATCAGTAATGTGATCTTGTCTCACTGTCTTCACAGAACATACCAAATTCTTTTGAGCAGACCAATACTCAACAAGATCACACCATTGATCATCAGTCATCTGTAGTATAGGAGAGGTTGTTGGAATATCGCTAGGAGTCCTCCCAGCAAAGTATCTCATCTTTAGCCTATGGCGCTCCTGGCGCAACGCTGAAGAGAATATGCTCCTGATAACAGTGATTACATTCTTCATGTCATCATCAAACTCAAGACATGTCTGTTTACAACAATGGGAACCGTTCATGTGTTAGATAGCTAGCCAACAGAAAGCTAGAGGGAATGTGAACGAGCAACATGGTATTGTTTACGAAAATGACTTACATGTAACATGTGCAGTAAACCTTCAAAATGAGAAGGGGTGTTTACGTGTTGTTTCCATGATGGAAAGATAGGAATTTGAGTCCTGACAAAAACGCCTGTGATCGATGCTATATTAGATGATTCTTGTGGATCCAGTGGCCTTCTGATACCTGCTATAACTGATGTGATGGGAAATCTTGTTCCCATTCGGGCAATCTTATTTTTAAGTGATTTCAAAGTCGTTGGCCCCCTTCGTTTTCTTGGTCGTGGTGGAACTGCAAATTTAAGCATTACATCAAGCTATCAAGGTATTTATGTAACGGAGCATGTAAGGGAACACGTACCTAATTCGGCCCCACCATCATCTTTAAGGAAGAAGTTGTCTCTGGCAGGACTAAATGTCAGCGGGCGATCGTGATTAGTTAGGTGTTGAGAACCTGCTGTTGAAACTGGGTCTGCTGTGAATTGTTCTTGGGTAACTGGATTGGCAACAGGTGGCTGGGGAACATGTGGTTTGGTATTTGCTCCGTCTACAGCTTTTAGACCAACCGATGTGGGGTTAGGTCGAAGCTTTTTATGTTGGTGTTTCGCATTACAATATTTTTTTGCCTGGTCATCATTTTCAACTAGATTAGAGTGACTCTGAGTCTGAGACCTTGTTTTTACTCTGTTCACTGCATTTGTTTGTGATCTGACATGACCAGCTTGAACCCTTTTTATTTTTAGGTGAGCTGTCAGATATTGATCTTCCTGTTGAACTATGTTCTTCACCTTGTTGGTATTTGAAACGTCCTTACGTGAAGTCCCTGATGCCTGCCAGAGATAAACGGTACTTCAATCAACAAAATCATATACATGCTTGATACGATTATGGAACATAAGAACAGCAAGCCAAGACATGATGAAACATATGTTATTATTATGTGTTAACTGAGCAGATGATAATGCTATAACTTGGGCTGGGTTGGACAGATACATCACAGTTATTGAAGATGCAACAATAATGCCAATGAAAAGAGCGAGCAATCACCTTGGGGGGTGGAGTAGGGTGCTTGACAAGGGCATCCTCTTTACTCAGGTCTCCCTCAGACTCTTGTTCAGTAGGATCAAGTTCTGAATAAGAAAATGATTGTTATCGATGGAGACAGGAGAGGTGTTTGATTGTTCACTGGTGATGCCTATATTTTCTCTCCGGCCCTCTTTGTACTCTACTACAGTATCTTTAGCATGCATTAGAAAAAAATGCTAACGAGATTTATCATGGAACTTTGAGTAGAGCAGTAGAAGGGCAAATTAGTAGTAGCAAGTAGATGATAGCTCAAAAAGGAATAAAGCGTAGATCAAAAATAAATGATTTCCCTGTGCATGCCAATTGATGATTACAAGATTTATAAACATGCAGTTTAATAATGTCGACTAATCACTCTGCAGGCTTGACTTCTACTACAGTCATACCAGATAGCACCAAACAGATTGTAGGAAAAGTAAACTTGAAACCCCAGATCGCACGAAACTGATGTTCGGAAATGAAATGCATAACGGAAGCGGCTAAACACCAACCTTCGCATGGGGAGTGGACGGCTTTACGCTTTGGTTTCGCGCGGTGGACCGGTTGGGCGCGGGGTCTACCCATTTCACCGTGCGGTAGACCAGGGAGTCGGGAAGCAGATCCGACGCAGCGGCGGAGGTGGACGGCGTCCCTGAGCAGGATCCGGCGCGGTGGGCGTCGGCTACGGTGGAGCACAAATGGTGCGGTGTGCGCCTTCGTAGGGGAAGCGGCTCCGGCTTGCTTGACAACGTCTTCTCGGACACTACAGCGTCTGGTCAGGAGGCTGTGGTGGCGAGGTGGGACGGTGGTGCACTGCCGTCGTCGGGCGAGATGCTCCGATTCGGTGTGTGACGCGTGAGAGATGTGGGATTCGGCGCCTGTGCCGGTGGTATGTTTTAATGGCTGGGGTGAGATTGGCCTTGGCCAAGAGAAGAACCGCTGGGGACGTTTTTGATGAAAGGATAAGATCGGAAATTCGAACATTTGAAAATTGGAGGCGGCAACCCGAGCTATTTTCGCCGCTGTTTTGGCGCTTCGTTGAAATGGTTTGGTGGATGCGCGAAAAAAAATGGACGCGGTCCGACCCCATCAAGGTCTCATTTGTAAGCATGGGCGGTACGGCAGCCATCCTACCTTGATTTTTAGTGAATATCCATCCATTCATATATATGTGTTTTTTTCTGAACATTTGAGTACTTAAAACGGACTTCATATGACAAAGTTGCGCCTATTTTAGTGAACACTGCGTGGAGCCGATTTCGAAAACAAAACATGGACTAGGTACCAAAAAACATATATAGACTCGTTCTCCGCATTAAAAAGATTGATGTATCATGGATCTTAGTATATGTAAAATAACCTTGAGCTATTCATTATCATACGCGTAGAATTGAAGACTTCAGATATTTCTTTATATTTGAAAGAAACGCCATGTTTCATCCGACAACATTTATCATCTCATTGAGTTGGCGCTGATTTTATATGTGGTGACGAAAACAACTGAGGCTCCTTTGATTTATAGGATTTAGATCCTACGGGAATTATTCTACACTATTGGTTATATTCAAAGGGAACATATCCCATATGAATCTTGTACTACAAATCCTATATGAACAAAACATTAGGTCATCCCTCATGGAAAAATCCCTTTGGTACAATCAAAGAAACTCATATTCCCATAGGATTCAAATAGACAAGATGTACATACGTTTTTCCTATCCTATGACTTAAAGGACTCCTGAAATGGCTCGACAACAAAGATCATAAATTCCGAGTTGTGCATCGAGCAAAAGATATTGAAAAAATTCTTGATCGATCCAATTACAAAATGATTTTCAAAAGAACTAAAGTTTTGCCATTGATCACATAATTGGTATGTATATAGGTTCTACTTATAATAAAATATGTTTTGGTTTATTGGGATTGCGTTAGAATTACATGCATCACAATGTCTCGGGACTATTTCGGTATTTACCTCTTCTTTTAGAGTTCGCCCTATCTAAGATTATTTCCGACATTCGCCAATGTTTGCAAGGAATGGCATGCAGTCGATTCCCACCCTGTTTCAGAAAAAATGAAGAAAAAAAAGTGAACTTGTGGCTATAAAATGATAAGCTTGAATTTTGATATGTTTTTTTTAAAAAAAACTAGCTTCAAAATATGGCCTACCATTTTATATAAAAAACCATGGGTCTTAACGAAAATGCCCAAGGTAAAATGTGCATTAACATTTTGGGGAAAGGTGCAATAAGATTTCATTTTATTGTGGGAAACAAATTGTTGTTGTTTTTTTGCCTTTTCTGAATAGCTAAAAAGGTGTCATCTTTTTTCCATACATTCCATAATGTCATAGAACATAAGCATCCGGTGTCCAGATATAGCAACAATTCAGTATAAGACAATACTAACATAGTTTCCATAAAGTACTGCTAACACATAAGAAAACAAAAGATCTAGATGATGACCCAAGAAACATCCTTGTATATAATAACAATCTATTGACCATATGGCGGCTTTTGCATCACCCTATCAAAATCATCTGCCTTCAAGCACGAGAGCAGAATGTCGACACGTGCTTCAACATGTTCCAAGATCCTCTTGATGATCTCATGGATATCTGCATCAGCCGAATAGGAATCAAAGTTGTCAGCCACTAGCTTCTGATAGAAAGAAACATCAGTGTTGAAGGCGTCGATCTTAGGAGTCCCCACATTTCATTACTTGCAAGACCAAGATGATCAAATTCCCTTTACTTCATAAGAATGTCTGGATCGCTGACACGATCGAAATCTTTGCTAGTACCCTCCTTTGGCCGAATTCAAATTTGCATCAGATCTTGGTGCCCATGCCTTTGGTACATGCGGGTAATTTTTTGCCAATATGTCGTGCATTGCACATAGCGTCCTACTGTACAGGGGTATTTCTACATATCTTCTTCCAAATATAATTTAATTTATTTCGGGTTGGATTCAATTTGTTTCAAAATTGTCTGATATACCATTTGTATTGGTAGGAGATGCAGCTTTGAATTTTAATCATTGTTTCTAGGTGCCACACTTGCAGGGTACAGTCAAAGATTTTATCCAATGTTTCATGTCTTGACAAATCCTTTTCGTAATGGAAGTTGAGACCCCCAGCCTCTGCATCAAAATGATGCACATGGAATTTTTTAGTATGGTATTCAACAAAATATGATAAGATGCAAAAATCAAACCTTGGACAAATATGACACATGCTCACTTGGGTAGAAAGCCAATCAAACTGATACAAATTACATTGCAGAGTCCTTGCATGTTAAACTATATATTGCCAAACACCACATATATTAAGGGATACATATTAATTTCGATACTACTACTTTTACGATAGAAGATTTGTAACTACAAACGTTGTGGGTTGTGGCTGCCCTCCTCAATCTACTCACTTGTCTCATCGGCAACCGTCTCCACCTCTCTACATGCACATATGGGTACAACTTCTTCACACCCGAAGAAGATTACTTGTTTCCTGTCATGCTCCGCCACTTGTAGTAGGTGTGCTCCTTTTTCAGAGATGAATTCTCTTTTAGGATGGAGATGTTCTCCTTTTTCAGAGATGAGTTCTCTTTTAGGATGGAGATGTTCTCCTTCGTTAGAGACCCGTTCTGATTTACCATGGAGAGGTTCTCCTTCGATAGAGATGAGTTCTCCTTTGATAGAGATGAGTGCTCATTCAAGAGTACGGCATACTCATTCCATAGCTTCATAGCACGGTTTACCAGATGTGCGTTCACATCTCGGAGCTTGGACGCATGGTCAATCAACTCGCGCGACTCATCCAGGAGCGACCGCCGGATTACTTGCAGAGACGCTTCATGTTGTCGTCCTTCATTAGATGGTAGATTCACAGAGCGACCCTGTGTGACACATGATATTATACTAATAAAGTGCAAGAGTGTAACTTCAATAGTAAAAATATAGTACTCCGAAAGTTTGCAGGACTTAAACTTCAATACTCATAGTAATATGTACAAGACTAACTTCAATAGTAATTGTAATATGTATAAATTTCAATTGCAATACTGTAGTAATATGAGTACTCCGGAGCTTGGAGTAATAAAGTTTCAAACTAAGAACGAAACATGAACTAATAAAGTTTGCCCTATGCATCAATCGATGGAGAGGCTGGATCTCAAGTTCGAAAGGGGGAAAAAGACTGCAGTGAAGTTTCAAGTTTGCATTGAAGTTCGAAAGTGGTAATGCAGCTAGTATTAGTGCAGTAGAAATCCCTTGTGCCTTGTTTGGTTGACGTGTTTTCACATGGTTCAGTGAGTAATATCTGGGTCTTTCTTAATAAGAACACATTTTATCTGTTTGGCAGAAGAGTATTGGACAGGATCAGAGTCGCGGGGATCCTCAGGAAACACTTCCGCGCACGTCGGGTGGACGTGGAACCGCAACACCTCTATGCTCTCGCGTTTCTGGTCGTTCCGCATACGTGCTCCGATTGCTGCTTCTCCTTCCAGGCATCCACCCCGTTCCAGCATGGATCAGGCTGAGGGATTGATTCCAATGCAAAATTACAAGTCCTGAGGCCTGCTGGCATGGATTACGTGAATAGAAATTGGACGCTTCACTAATAAGGCCCGAGGAACCCCTCAAAAAAAAACTAATAATGCCCCAGGACAGGCTATCTCTCAGGTTGTCCTGATCTGCCGCAAATACTCACGCCAAAACATGGTGAATGAAGTATTTTGCATCAAATCCCCTCCGAATAATACTCAGTAGGGGGCTAACTAGTTTTAAACCAATGATTAAACTACATTAACCACTGACCTCGAAGCTCTCCTCCTTGGAGAGGACCGACTCCCCGGCGACGGCGAGGTTGTCTTGCAGCTGCAGCAGGACTGTCACGTCTGAGCCCACGGAGAGGTCGTTGATCCGCTGCCGCTTGGTGGGCACATCAGACTCAACGGCGAGGCCGCCATGCGCCTGCTGCAGCAGCTGTAGGGGGGCGTGCGAGTTGGCGGCGAGGTCCTGTAGTTGCTGCTGGGGGATTACGACGGTGGGCCGCACACCTAACAGGCCCCCTTGTCCACTCGTGGGATTCATCGCCGGAAGATGGGGGTGCAGGGAGGCGCTAATACAGAGGTTGTGGATGGTACAGCCGCCGACGAGCACTGTACAGGTTGGGGCTATAGGATTTTGAAGATGAATGGGGAGAGGCGGCAGGGGCCTATATAAATCGAGAGGAGTGAGGTAGCGAGAAGTGAAGTGAATGGGGAGAGGCGGCAGGGGCCTATAAATCGAGAGGGCTATAGGTTGGGACATGATTTTTACGCAATATTTAAATTTAGATTTAAGCCGCATGTCACCAGGTGACATGCGAAAGGTGCATGTCACCTGATCTCTATCCGTGAAGGACACAGGTCACTCGCAACACTGTACATGGTGTACTGTAGGGACGCGAAACAGTATTGTTCACTGTTCGTAGTGTTTTTCATTTTTCTGATTTTTTTGAATTTTATGCCCATTTGAATCTTTTGGTCAAATCCTAGGTTTGACAAAGATTTAAACAAGTTTAAAATATATGAAAAGGTAAGCATGGATCCTTCTTAGTCACTCTAAAATGAAGCTTTTGGGATGTTCTTGAAATTTCCATGCTTGACTTCATAAGACAGAGTTTAGGGTTAGGGGTAGATATATACATGATTTGTTTGGTTTGAATATGTCTAGACCTTGTTTATCAACTTTAATTCTTACTATATGACATAAGAAAACTATTTGCTTTGGTTTTTCATTTTTCTGATTTTTTTGAATTTTGATGCCCATTTGAATCTTGTCAAATCCTAGGTTTGACCAAGATAATTTAAACAACTTTAAAACATGGAAATGAAAAGGGAAGCATGTATCCTTCTTAGTCACTCTAAAATGAAGTTTTTGGGAGGTTTTTGAAATTTCCATGTTTGAAACCCAAAACCACTTCTCTTCATGCTTGACTTCATAAGACAGAGTTTAGGGGTTAGGGGGTAGATACATGGTTTGTCTAGTTTGAAACTTTGAATATGTCTAGACCTTGTTTATCAACTTGAATATGCTTACTATATGACATAAGAAGACTATGTACTTTGGTTTTTCATTTTTCTGATTTTTTTAATTTCCTAGGTTTGACCAAGATTTAGACAAGTTTAACACGTGAAAACGAATAAGTAAGCCTGGATCCTTCTTAGTCACTCTAAAATGAAGCCTTTGGGAGGTTCTTGAAATTTCCATGTTTGAAACCCAAAACCACTTCTCTTCATGATTGACTTCATAAGATCGACAGATTAGTTTAGGGTTAGGGGTAGATATATACATGATTTTTCTGGTTTTAATATGTCTAGACCTTGTTTATCAACTTGAATGCTTACTATATGACATAAGAAAACTATTTGCTTTTGTTTTCATTTTTCTGATTTTTTTTGAATTTTGATGCCCATTTGAATCTTGTCAAATCCTAGGTCGTTTGACCAAGATAATTTAAACAAGTTTAAAACATGAATATGAAAAGGGAAGCATGTATACTTCTTAGTCACTCTAAAATGAAGTTTTTGGGAGGTTTTTGAAAATTCCATGTTTGAAACCCAAAACCACTTCTCTTCATGCCTGACTTCATAAGATAGAGTTTAGGGGTCAGGGGGTGTAGATACATTTGGTTTGTCTAGTTTGAATATGTCTAGACCTTGTTTAACAACTTTAATGCTAACTATATGACATAAGAAGACTATGTGCTTTGGTTTTTCATTTTTCTGATTTTTTTGAATATTGTGCCCACCCATTTGTATCTTCATGAAATCCTAGGTTTGACCAAGATAATTTAAACAAGTTTAAAACATGAAAATGAAAAGGGAAGCCTGGATCCTTCTTAGTCACTCTAAAATGAAGCTTTTGGGAGGTTCTTGAAATTTCCATGTTTGAAACCCAAAACCACTTCTCTTCATGATTGACTGAGTTTAATTAGGGTTTTAGGGGTAGATATATACATGATTTTTCTGGTTTTTCATTCTTTTGATTTTTTTCTGAATTTTTAGGGCCATTTGAATCTTGGTCAAATCCTTGGTTTGACCAAGATTTAAACAAGTTTAAAACATGAAAATGAAAAGGGAAGTCTGTATCCTTCTTAGTCACTCTAAAATGAAGCTTTTGGGATGTTCTTGAAATTTCAATGTTTGAAACCCAAAACGACTTCCCTTCATGCTAGACTTCATAAGATCGAAAGGGGGTAGATACACGATTTGTCTGGTTTGGATATATCTAGACCTTGTTTATCAACTTGATTGCTTACGATATGACATAAGAAGACTATGTGATTTGGTTTTCCATTTTTCTGATTTTTTTAATTTTTTGCCCACCCATTTGTATCTTCGTCAAATCCTAGGTTTGACCAAGATAATTAAAACAAGTTTTATAAAACATGAAAATGAAAAGGGAAGCATGTATCCTTCTTAGGCACTCTAAAATGAAGCTTTTGGGAGTTTTTTGAAATTTCCATGTTTGAAACCCAAAACCACATCTGTTCACATGCTTGACTTCATAAGACAGAGTTTAGGGGTTAGGGGTATAGATACATGATTTGTCTGGTTTGAATATGTCTAGACATTGTTTATCAACTTTAATGCTTACTATATGACATAAGAAAAATAATGTCATGTAAATGAGTTAACTTGGATTTCCTACCCTTGAATCCATAGGAAACTTTGTTCTAATGCACTATAATAATCAACCGAGTTTTTACACCAACAGGTCTGTCACTTACGTGTGGTGCCCACGCGTGAGGTCCCACACTTCAGTGAGCACAAGTCACGTGCAATAGGTACGCAAACTCCCACCATCTTCTTTGTCAAGAGAAGACGCATCAGGATGCGTATTGGAAGTCTGTGGGTCCTTCTGGATCCTTCGGTTGTCCCTCTCACAAAAAAAACAAATCTCTCTCATTCTCGGCCTCGCTCGACTCGCTCGCTCGCACCTCCTGCTCACTGACAAACCCTGCACAAAAGTCAACATCATCACCCGAAAAAGGGGAGACACCATAATTCTCTCCCTTCTTCTCTCCTTCCTCCGAGTGATCCCTCTTCCTCCGAGTTTCACTCGACGGGCAAACACACTTGTGCTGCATAGTAATAATAAAAAGGTATAGAAAAATCAACCTACGAATCTATAATTAAATAGGTTAGTAATAATAAAAAGGTAGAAAAATCAACCTACGAATCTATAATTAAATAGGTTAAACTAGGGTTTTGCCCACTACTACAGATCAAGGTTCAAACCTTGTTTATCAACTTGAATATGCTTACTATATGACATAAGAAGACTATGTACTTTGGTTTTCATTTTTCTGATTTTTAAATTTTCTGCGCATTTGAATCTTGGTCAAATCCTAGGTTTGACCAAGATTAGACAAGTTTAACATGTGAAAACGAATAAGTAAGCCTGGATCCTTCTTAGTCACTCTAAAATGAAGCATTTTGGGATGTTCTTGAAATTTCCATGTTTGAAACCCAAAACGACCTCTCTTCATGCTACACTTCATAAGATCGACCGAGTTTAGGGTTAGGGGTAGATACATGATTTGTATGGTTTGAATATGTCCAAACCTTGTTAATTTATCAACTTGAATGCTTACTATATGACATAAGAAGACTATATGCTTTTGTTTTTCATTTTTCTGATTTTTTTTGAATTTTATGCCCATATATTTGAATCTTGGTCAAATCATAGGTTTGACAAAGATTTAAACAAGTTTAAATTGTGAAAATGAAAAGGTAAGCATGGATCCTTATTAGTCACTCTAAATTAAATCTTTTGGGAGGTTCTTGAAATTTCCATGTTTGAAACCCAAAACCACTTCTCTTCATGATTGACTTCATAAGAAAGAGTTTAGGGTTTTAGGGGTAGATATATACATGATTTTTCTGGTTTGAATATGTCTAGACCTGGTTTATCAACTTGAATGCTTACTATACATATGACATATATAAGAATGCTATGTGCTTTGGTTTTTCATTCTCTTTTGATTTTTTTTCTAAATTTTTATGCCCATTTGAATCTTGGTCAAAATCTTTGGTTTGACAAGGATTTAAACAAGTTTAAAACATGAAAATGAAAAAGGGAAGTCTGTATATCCTTCTTTTAGTAACTCTAAAATGGAAGCTTTTGGGATGTTCTTGAAATTTCCATGTTTGAAACCGAAAACGACTTCCCTTCATGCTAGACTTCATAAGATCGACAGGGGGTAGATACATGATTTGTCTGGTTTGGATATATCTAGACCTTGTTTATTATCAACTTGAATGCTTACGATATGACATAAGAAGACAATGTGATTTGGTTTTTCAATTTTCTGATTTTTTTGAATATTGTGCCCACCCATTTGTATCTTCATGAAATCCTAGGTTTTACCAAGATAATTTAAACAAGTTTAAAACATGAAAACGAAAAGGGAAACATGTAACCTTCTCAGTCACTCTAAAATGAAGTTTTTGGGAGGTTTTTGAAATTTCCATGTTTGAAACCCAAAACCACTTCTCTTCATGCTTGACTTCATAAGACAAAGTTTAGGGTTAGGGTATAGATACATGATTTGTATGGTTTGAATATGTCCAAACCTTGTTTATCAACTTGAATATGCTTACTATATGACATAAGAAGACTATGTACTTTGGTTTTTCATTTTTCTGATTTTTTTTAATTTTCTGCACATTTGAATCATATCTTGGTCAAATCCTAGGTTTGACCAAGATTTAGACAAGTTTAACACGTGAAAACGAATAAGTAAGCCTGGATCCTTCTTAGTCACTCTAAAATGAAGCTTTTGGGAGGTTCTTGAAATTTCCATGTTTGAAACCCAAAACCACTTCTCTTCATGATTGACTGAGTTTAATTAGGGTTTTAGGGGTAGATATATACATGATTTTTCTAGTTTGAATATATATGTCTAGACCTTGTTTATCAACTTGAATGCTTACTATACATATGACATATGTAAGAATGCTATGTGCTTTGGTTTTTCATTCTTTTGATTTTTTCTGAATTTTTAGGGCCATTTGAATCTTGGTCAAATCATTGGTTTGACCAAGATTTAAACAAGTTTAAAACATGAAAATGAAAAGGGAAGTCTGTATCCTTCTTAGTCACTCTAAAATGAAGCTTTTGGGATGTTCTTGAAATTTCAATGTTTGAAACCCAAAACGACTTCCCTTCATGCTAGACTTCATAAGATCGAAAGGGGGTAGATACATGATTTGTCTGGTTTGGATATATCTAGACCTTGTTTATCAACTTGATTGCTTACGATATGACATAAGAAGACTATGTGATTTGGTTTTTCATTTTTCTGATTTTTTTGAACATTGTGCCCACCCATTTGTATCTTCATGAAATCCTAGGTTTGACCAAGCTAATTTAAACAAGTTTAAAACATGAAAATGAAAAGGGAAGCATGTAACCTTCTCAGTCACTCTAAAATGAAGTTTTTGGGAGGTTTTTGAAATTTCCATGTTTGAAACCCAAAACCACTTCTCTTCATGCTTGACTTCATAAGACAAAGTTTAGGGTTAGGGGGTATATATAGATACATGATTTGTATGGTTTGAATATGTCCAAACCTTGTTTATCAACTTGAATATGCTTACTATATGACATAAGAAGACTATGTACTTTGGTTTTTCATTTTTCTGATTTTTTTAATTTTCTGCGCATTTGAATCATATCTTGGTCAAATCCTAGGTTTGACCAAGATTTAGACAAGTTTAACACGTGAAAACGAATAAGTAAGCCTGGATCCTTCTTAGTCACTCTAAAATGAAGCTTTTGGGAGGTTCTTGAAATTTCCATGTTTGAAACCCAAAACCACTTCTCTTCATGATTGACTGAGTTTAATTAGGGTTTTAGGGGTAGATATATACATGATTTTTCTGGTTTGAATATATATGTCTAGACCTTGTTTATCAACTTGAATGCTTACTATACATATGACATAAGAATGCTATGTGCTTTGGTTTTTCAT
Source organism: Lolium multiflorum (assembly GCA_030979885.1). Taxonomy (NCBI): domain Eukaryota; kingdom Viridiplantae; phylum Streptophyta; class Magnoliopsida; order Poales; family Poaceae; genus Lolium; species Lolium multiflorum. Next base: position 215,878,770 of record CM061753.1, on the reverse strand, counting down.
TCTTTTGATTTTTTTCTGAATTTTTAGGGCCATTTGAATCTTGGTCAAATCCTTGGTTTGACCAAGATTTAAACAAGTTTAAAACATGAAAATGAAAAGGGAAGTCTGTATCCTTCTTAGTCACTCTAAAATGAAGCTTTTGGGATGTTCTTGAAATTTCAATGTTTGAAACCCAAAACGACTTCCCTTCATGCTAGACTTCATAAGATCGAAAGGGGGTAGATACACGATTTGTCTGGTTTGGATATATCTAGACCTTGTTTATCAACTTGATTGCTTACGATATGACATAAGAAGACTATGTGATTTGGTTTTCCATTTTTCTGATTTTTTTAATTTTTTGCCCACCCATTTGTATCTTCGTCAAATCCTAGGTTTGACCAAGATAATTAAAACAAGTTTTATAAAACATGAAAATGAAAAGGGAAGCATGTATCCTTCTTAGGCACTCTAAAATGAAGCTTTTGGGAGTTTTTTGAAATTTCCATGTTTGAAACCCAAAACCACATCTCTTCACATGCTTGACTTCATAAGACAGAGTTTAGGGGTTAGGGGTATAGATACATGATTTGTCTGGTTTGAATATGTCTAGACATTGTTTATCAACTTTAATGCTTACTATATGACATAAGAAAAATAATGTCATGTAAATGAGTTAACTTGGATTTCCTACCCTTGAATCCATAGGAAACTTTGTTCTAATGCACTATAATAATCAACCGAGTTTTTACACCAACAGGTCTGTCACTTACGTGTGGTGCCCACGCGTGAGGTCCCACACTTCAGTGAGCACAAGTCACGTGCAATAGGTACGCAAACTCCCAGCCATCTTCTTTGTCAAGAGAAGACGCATCAGGATGCGTATTGGAAGTCTGTGGGTCCTTCTGGATCCTTCGGTTGTCCCTCTCACAAAAAAAAACAAATCTCTCTCATTCTCGGCCTCGCTCGACTCGCTCGCTCGCTCGCACCTCCTGCTCACTGACAAACCCTGCACAAAAGTCAACATCATCACCCGAAAAAGGGGAGACACCATAATTCTCTCCCTTCTTCTCTCCTTCCTCCGAGTGATCCCTCTTCCTCCGAGTTTCACTCGACGGGCAAACACACTTGTGCTGCATAGTAATAATAAAAAGGTATAGAAAAATCAACCTACGAATCTATAATTAAATAGGTTAGTAATAATAAAAAGGTAGAAAAATCAACCTACGAATCTATAATTAAATAGGTTAAACTAGGGTTTTGCCCACTACTACAGATCAAGGTTCAAACCTTGTTTATCAACTTGAATATGCTTACTATATGACATAAGAAGACTATGTGATTTGGTTTTTCATTTTTCTTTTTTTATTTTTCTGCCCATTTGAATCTTGGTCAAATCCTAGGTTTGACCAAGATTTAGACAAGTTTAACACGTAAATGAGTTAACTTGGATTTCCTACCCTTGAATCCATAGGAAACTTTGTTCTAATGCACTATAATAATCAACCGAGTTTTTACACCAACAGGTCTGTCACTTACGTGTGGTGCCCACGCGTGAGGTCCCACACTTCAGTGAGCACAAGTCACGTGCAATAGGTACGCAAACTCCCAGCCATTTTCTTTGTCAAGAGAAGACGCATCAGGATGCGTATTGGAAGTCTGTGGGTCCTTCTGGTTCCTTCGGTCGTCCCTCTCACAAAAAAAACAAATCTCTCTCATTCTCGGCCTCGCTCGACTCGCTCGCTCGCTCGCACCTCCTGCTCACTGACAAACCCTGCACAAAAGTCAACATCATCACCCGAAAAAGGGGAGACACCATAATTCTCTCCCTTCTTCTCTCCTTCCGAGTGATCCCTCTTCCTCCGAGTTTCACTCGACGGGCAAACACACTTTTTTAAATTTTCCATTTGAATCTTGGTCAAATCCTAGGTTTGACCAAGATTTAAACAAGTTTAAAACATGAAAATAAAATGGTAAGCATGGATCCTTCTTAGTCTCCCGAAAATGAAGCTTTTTTTTTGAAATTTCCATGTTTGAAACCAAAAACCACTTCTCTTCATGCTTGACTTCATAAGACATAGTTTAGGGTTAGGGGTAGATATATACATGATTTTTCTGGTTTGAATATGTCTAGACCTTGTTTATCAACTTGAATGCTAGCTTACTATATATGACATAAGAATGCTATGTGCTTTGGTTTTTCATTCTTTTGATTTTTTTCTGAATTTTTATGCCCATTTGAATCTTGGTCGAATCCTAGGTTTGACCAAGATTTAAACAAGTTTAAAACATGAAAATGAGAAGGGAAGCATGTATCCTTCTTAGTCACTCTAATTAAAATGAAGATTTTGGGAGGTTTTTGAAATTTCCATGTTTGAAACCAAAAACCACGTCTCTTCATGCTTGACTTCATAAGATATATAGAGTTTAATTAGGGGTTAGGGGTATAGATACATGATTTGTTTGGTTTGAATATGTCTAGACCTTGTTTAACAACTTGAATGCTTACTATATGCCATAAGAAGACTATGTACTTTGGTTTTTAATTTTTTTGATTTTTTAAAATTTTCTGCCAATTTGTATCTTGGTCAAATCCTAGGTTTGACCAAGATTTAAACAAGTTTAAGACGTGAAAATAAAATGGTAAGCATGGATCCTTCTTAGTCTCCCTAAAATGAAGCTTTTGGTTTTTTTTTTAAATTTCCAGGTTTGAAACCCAAAACCACTTCTCTTCATGCTTGACTTCATAAGACAGAGTTTAGGGATAGGGGTAGATATATATATACATGATTTTTCTGGTTTGAATATGTCTAGACCCTGTTTATCAACTTGAATGCTTACTATATGACATAAGAATGCTATGTGCTTTGGTTTTTCATTCTTTTGATTTTTTCTGAATTTTTATGCCCATTTGAATCTTGGTAGAATCCTAGGTTTGACCAAGATTTAAACAAGTTTAAAACATGAAAATGAGAAGGGAAGCCTGTATCCTTCTTTGTCACTCTAATTAAAATGAAGCTTTTGGGTGGTTTTTGAAATTTCCATGTTTGAAACCCAAAACCACATCTCTTCGTGCTTGACTTCATAAGACAGAGTTTAGGGGTTAGGGGGTACATAGATACATGATTTGCATAGTTTGAATATGTCTAGCTAGAGACCTTGTTTCTCAATTTTAATGCTTACTATATGACATAAGAAGACTATGTGCTTTGGTTTTTCATTTTTCTGTTTTATTTTAATTTTATGCCCATTTGAATCTTGGTCAAATCCTAGGTTTGACCAAGATTTAAACAAGTTTAAATTATGAAAATGAAGGTAAGCATGGATCCTTATTAGTCACTCTAACATAAATCTTTTGGGAGGTTCTTGAAATTTCCATGTTTCAAACCCAAAACCACTTCTCTTCATGATTGACTTCATAAGACAGAGTTTAGGGTTTTAGGGGTAGATATATACATGATTTTTCTGGTTTGAATATGTCTAGCCCTTGTTTATCAACTTGAATGCTTACTATACATATGACATAAGAATGCTATGTGCTTTGGTTTTTCATTCTCTTTTGATTTTTTTCTAAATTTTTAGGCCCATTTGAATCTTGGTCAAATCCTTGGTTTGACCAAGATTTAAACAAGTTTAAAACATGAAAATAAAAAAGGAAGTCTGTATCCTTCTTAGTCACTCTAAAATGGAAGCTTTTGGGATGTTCTTGAAATTACCATGTTTGAAACCGAAAACGACTTCCCTTCATGCTAGACTTCATAAGATCGACAGGGGGTAGATACATGATTTGTCTGGTTTGGATATATCTAGACCTTGTTTATCAACTTGAATGCTTACGATATGACATAAGAAGACAATGTGATTTGGTTTTTCATTTTTCTGATTTTTTTGAATATTGTACGTGCCCACCCATTTGTATCTTCATCAAATCCTAGGTTTGACCAGGATTTAAACAAGTTTAAAACATGAAATGAAAAGATAAGCCTGGATCCTTCTTAGTCACTCTAAAATGAAGCTTTTGGGAGGTTCTTGAAATTTCCATGTTTGAAACCCAAAACCACTTCTCTTCATGATTGACTTCATAAGACAGAGTTTAGGGTTTTAGGGGTAGATATATACATGATTTTTCTGGTTTGAATATATATGTCTAGACCTTGTTTATCAACTTGAATGCTTACTATATATATGACATAAGAATGCTATATATGTGCTTTGGTTGTTCATTCTTTTGATTTTTTCTGATTTTTTAGGCCCATTTGAATCTTGGTCAAATCCTAGGTTTGACCATGATTTAAACAAGTTTAAAACATGAAAATGAAAAGGTAAGCATGGATCCTTCTTAGTCACTCTAAAATGAAGCTTTTGGGATGTTCTTGAAATTTCCATGTTTGAAACCCAAAACGACTTCGATCTCTTTATGCTAGATTTCATAAGACTGAGTTTTAGGGGTTAGGGGGTAGATACATGATTTGTCTAGTTTGAATATGTACATAGTACTCCCTCTATAGGAACTTGGAGAAAGCAACTGTTGTGCCACACAATTTTGTTGTTTTCCTATTTTTCTTTCATGAAGCTTTACGATGTGGTTCGTGTGTGGGGATCAAGCTCGTAATCTCGTTTCAATTACACAACCAACTACTCTGCTCATCCTTGCATGTAATTAACCAATATAGGAATTTGATTCCACGGAACTTTTTCAGTACATAAGTCTCCTCCTTAACTCCTCTAGTCTCTACCAAGCCGGCCGCCTCGCTACTTCCCTAGCTTCCTCCCTACAGCACACCTCGCCCCCGTACGCGAGCTAGGTCCAGCCGGAGATGGGGCACAGCCGCCCCCGCTGGAAGAATGCTCAGAGGAAGTCCGGGCAGGAGGACAAGGGTGACGCCATCCCGGATGAACTTCTCGGGCTGGTGTTCCTGCGCCTCACCTCGCCTCTGGATCTCGTCCGCGCCGCGTTCGCCTGCAGGAGCTGGCGCAAGGTCATCGCGGCGGAGGACTTCCGTGTCCTCTCCGCTCGCCACGGCGCGCCATCCTCCATAGTCGCCGGCCACTACCACATCAGCTTCTCCCATTGTCACTATCGGCCGTCTGGCTTGCTGCCCCACTTCGTTCCCTCTTCCTCGTCATGTTGGGCCGGGGTCGCCGCAAATAATCTCGCGCTCGACTTCCTCCCACGGGCGCCAAACGGCGACCTCAGTTTGGAGCTCGCCGACTCTCGGGGCGGCCTCCTACTCCTTGCGGACTTCGACCACACCGAACACGGAAAGCCTTTCGAGCAGCCTTCACGTCTCGTCGTCTGCGATCCCCTGGCAGGTCAGTACGTGACGGTCCCTCCACCCCCTGCTGTTTCGCACACAACATTCGTAAGCTTGTTCCTGGGCGCCGCCCTCCATGGCGAGGACGCTGCGGCGCGCATCAGTCTGTCAAATTACAGGGTGACGTGCCTGATCTATCATGACGGCATCTGCAAGACCTGCGTGTTCTCGCCTGGCCCTGGTGGCCACGCTTGGACCTCCTCCGGCGCCATCGTGCCTCTCCACGCCACGCACACAGGCCGGTCGGATATCCTCTTTGTGGGGTGCAACGCCCGTTTCTTCCAGTGGTACGTGTTCGGTGGGCTCGGAAACTTCATTCTTGCTCTCGACAGAGAATCCGGCGAGCTCTCACGCTTCGAGAGAGCTCGAGACGAGGACTGGCTTCACACCGTGCCGATTGAGATGCTGGGCGGGCCCTCGCGCGTGCTGAATTGGTACGTGCTAGAGCTTCCGTGGCCACCTACCTTCCGAGCTTGCTTATCCTAGGATTCTGGCTTCCTGGGTTGGATTAGTGTCGGCCATGGTGTCGTCGACATGGTCTGGAGGTTGAAGACGAAGGGCATCTCAAGGATTTTGTTGTAATTTCGTTTTTTTTCAGGTGTTTTGTACTATTTGATGTTTCTCTTAATGCCAGAGGGTTTATTTGCACTAGTCATACTTGACATAGCTGTACGTTTTGAAGATTAACTTGTTCATCATGATCCGAACTTCTCATACTCTTAATGCCAGAGGGTTTATTTGCACTAGTCATACTTGACATAACTTCGAACTTGTTTTGAGTAATACGTAGTATGGTATACTAGAATAGGAGGAGTAACACTTTTCGCATTTGGGCCAAATATAAAGTACTACCTCCATTTCAAGGAATAAGGCGCACGCGTACTCCAAGACGTATCTTTTGGTCAGATTACCTTGACCATTGAATTGACAAGACAACACACAGAGCATTGGGGCGTGCTCGATGGTGCTAGCTGCGGCTATACAGACATGTGATAGGCATCGCGGAAGCGTCGCAAATAGAAAACAAATCATATTTTTTGGGGGAGGATGTTTTGGCTCCTGGTTGCGTATGCTCCCTTTAGTTTGAACTGCAACATCTATATATTTTGAAATGTAAAAAAAATCCAAACAAAAAATTAATCTTTTCATCTTCACATGCTAAGAGCGCATAAAGTCTTTCCATAAAAAACTAAATTGTCGTTTGGGCTATGTAAAAAAGATAAAATTTATTGCTAAAAATAAAGCTGTTTACATCAACCACAAAAAATATCGGCTTTTCACGAAACTACACGAACACACATAGATTATCGAGAAGTACATGCGGATTTTTTTGTTAGAATTTTTTGAAAATTAAAAATATGTTTTTTTGGGTCGAGGTAGCATATCCGCCCAATAGCCGAATTAAATTTCCGATTTTTTTGGACTGACAATTTCATCGGGAAGACATGGATGCGCGCAGACGGCGTGCAAGGCAAGGCATCGATTTGACCGGACGTACTTAGGGCAGGTCAGGCTGCCAGCGTACTTATTCCGGGCAGGTGAGGTACTAGAACTCAAAGTCCTCCTCAGCGTCTCTCCTCTCTCTCTGTCTTTATTGAGTGTACTAGCGCGCAGGGACTCAAAGTCAGGGAAATGTTTGAGATGCAAAGTAAGAGAATATTTACCAGTATAATTGGTTGATTAGAAGATTAAGTGGTGAAATCACAACAGATTGGAGCAGTACATGGTGGAAACCGCAAAATATCCTTCCAAATGGTGTTTTTGTGCAACATACGAAGTATGAGGTGGTGGAACTTGAGGCCAGTGACTTTACTTACTCCAAAATGCAACTTTACGTACATGAGCCATCGGATCAAGATCCAACGGACACAGTTGATCCAGAATTTGTAGTCACATTTTAAGTTGCTCGAAAAAAATCGAAAACATTACAGTAAGATATATATCTTTCTTAAGTATTCTGGTAAAGTTTTACTTCATTTGAAAATTGAGTTTAATTTTAAGTTTAAAATTTGGATCAACCATGTGCGTTGGATCTTGATCGAATGACTCACGTACAAGTCGCCAGTGAAGTTACTGGATCTCGTTCCTTGGTGGAATCTGCAATTCCCTCCCCTATATATACTATACAAGTCGAAGACTACGACCCTCTATCCCTATCTCCTTCACATCCTCTAAATTCATATTCCCATTTAGAATCGTTGGGCATGGAGGTTCCCCCTGGTAGCTTTAGAGCTTTTGTCGACGATGCTAATTTGAGAAGACTGCTCACCTACGGTTTGTGCTCTCAATCCGCACAACCTCCATTTTGGCGGGTTAGTACTTTCTTCACTAGGTTCATCAAGATGTATTTTAATTTGGGCTAACAGTCGTGTTAATTTCCTTGTATTAAGCAGTGCTGTTCGTGCAAGAAGGTTGCATGCGACAGCTGCGCTAGGAACCTGCCCGGTGGCGCGTGCCCGGGATGCCAGGGCGTCTTCCAAGGTGAAAGTCCTCCATCTGAAAGCATGTACTTTTCCCGTGAATGTGTTATGGAAAAGAATGTGGTGAGAAGAACGTTCATCTGCGGTTTGTGCTCTCAAATCGCACGACGTCCACTATAACGGGTTAGTACTTTCTTCACTAGGTTCCACCCAACTGTATTTTTCTTTGGGCCAACAGTCATGTAAATTTCCTTGTATTAAGCAGTGCATTCGCATGGGGGAGGGACATCACATTGCATGCGGAAGCTGCTTAAGAAACCTGCCCAGTCTCGTGTGCCCGAACTGCGACGGCATCTACGAAGAGGATGAGGATTTAAGTAGATTTGCCTCCTTGTTTAAGGTGGATTGCAGCAACGATGGTTGCGACATGAGCGGCGACTTGCTCGAATACTTTCAACATGAGGCGACGTGCCCGCATGCGCCAACGAGACGGTAGGTGGTTGATCTTGCCGGTCTCGATGGAGAAGATGATCGCGCTTTGAGGCTAATCTGAGCTCGGTGGAGAAGGACCGGATGGAGTTTCCTTTTCTAGAACTAGAGTTCTTTTTGTACTTTTGGATGTCTTGTCTGTAGTTTCCTTTTACTTGGAGGGTCCTCCTAGCTTGCAGTCTGTAATCCCACCGTCATCATAATATAAAAGCAGTGTCGCGAGGTCCTTCGGGACATTTCTGTGTTCAAAAAATGTATGATTTTAGACATGTCGTCTATTTATGTGTGCGATGTTGTATCATCTATTACCGTGATTAGTTTGAACGTGTCCATGTCCTAGAACAAAACTTCGGCATGATGTACTTGTATGTTTAATTGAATTCGACCAAGTATAATGTGGAACCGATCATTGCGAGCATATGGAGATTGCGAACCGGTAATTGACAGGTGGTACATGCTCTATCTTAATCTTGTTTATCTAATGGTAATTGCGATTTATGCGGTACTGAAATAATTAGTTTTAGTTATAAACAGGGACTCTTCGGACGGGGGCTCCTTTTCAAACAAGACCGGGGAGATTTATGAAGTGCTAGAAGGGAACAAATTACTACATGAGTGTTTTGCGTGAAATGGTTAAAATTTGTAGTGGCAGATTGCCGCCAATGCAATTTTTCATGTGGTTGATATGGTAGGATGGACATTTCAAAATTTCACGAATTATTTCGGTTTGTGACCATATATTAAATTAGTTCTGGGCTCATTTCCATATAATTTGAAATTTCAACGCGAAGTACACGAAGTACAATTAAAAAAGGGGAAACTATATATACGTGATGTGCACTAAATGTGTGGTACCCCCCAAAAAATGACCAAACATATGCGTTGCATCCAAGTACGTAACACCCATATGGCAAACGAAAGCATTGAGTAGTTGTTTGTGATGTAAGTAATCTACATATATATCAAAATACCAAACATGGCACACCAAAATATTTTTTAGAAGAACTTACCAGATTTTGGCACCATGCATGTTGGAGTTTTTTTTTTGACAGAATCCATCTTGGAGTTCGCATGGCTCTCTTCCGAAGTGAGAGGTGAGTTGGTTAATGCTAGAACCATGGCAAACTTCCGAATGTTAGTAATTTATCATGGATTCATCATTTGTGATGAAATACCTAGGAACAATGCCAAACATGACCTACCTATGTTCTTGAGAATATTCCCTTTCACCGATTTTGGCACCATGTGTGTTTTTAAGTACGTTTGCATGCCTTCTTGATTGGTTATTAAAATACCATGTCAAACTGTCGATACATGGAAAATTCCTTTGCTACAATCAAATAAACTTCGGGCTCCTTTTATTCAAAGGAATATGGAGGGCGTAGGAATATGAAAGGTGCATGATTGGAATGTTATGCCAAGTTGAATCCTATAGGAACATGATGTGTCTTTGATTGTGGCAAAGGAACTTTTCCATGAGGTATTAGCTAATGGTTTTTTCCTATAAGATTTGCACTACAAGATTCCTATATGAATAGTTCCTATGAATCAAATGACTTGTATAGGAATTTTTCCCATAAGAACCGAATCCAACATAATTCCTATGACAATCATATGAATCAAAGGAGCACGATTCCCATAGGATTGAAGTAGACATGACATCCCAATTCTATGATTTTCCTTTTCCTATACTTTCCATTTCCTATGAACCAAAGGAGGCCTAACTAGTTGGCCATACTGAAACAATTGCCAAATAAATGCCGTGCATCCTATGGCCCCCGTGAGTTTGACCTAAATTTGAAATCATGGTAAAAGGTGCTTAAAATAGGCAAATAAAAGCATGTAGTCAATTTTTTTTAGGATGTAGTACTACCTAGGGAAAATACCAAACATGCCATAATGCAAACTGTGTTTTAGAGAGTAGCCCTTCAAAAAAGTTGGCATCCACTTGTTGATTTTGCTATCGACATGACAAAATAACTGATCAGATGACCAAGTGGTAAAAATTGCAACAGATTAGACCACCACATGGTGGAAACTGCTAAAAATCATGAAAACTGCGAAGAAAAAGTTAAAGTGGTGGTTTGTGCAGCATATGGAGGATTGAGTAGTACAAGTTGGATGTGCACTACCGTGTGCCCGTGGTAATGTTCGCCTATTATGATGATGGCAAGAAAAAATGATGTTTTCTCTGCTGAAACTGTCCCGAGCTGATTTGACGAGACAAAATACAGCTACACGGCGTGCAAGGGACGGCTATACAGTACATTAGCTTCTTCTCGGGTCACACGCCTGCACCACAGGTGCAGTAAGTGCAGCAGAGACCAGAGAGAGAAGGAACGCCCGTATTATATTTGATTTCAATTCATATTGTTTTTTTCCTTGCCTCTCCGTCTTCTTCACCGCCATCTTCTCGGTGTTTTCAAGAGTGATTATCAAGTGGAGAGACAATTGCATTGGGAAAGTCTCTCCACTTGATAATCTCTGTTGAAAAACTCGCACGTCTTGTGAAATGTGAAGGCTGCACGCGTGGGGAAGGGAGACGCAAACGCCGCACCGCATAGTATACTACCTTTCTCTCCTCAGGCACCCCGGCTGGCCGCCCGCCGCAATAGTTCCTTGCATAGCGCTTGCCGTCTCCTCCAAAAACCCCCAGCGCACTTGCATCCGCCATCCACCTAAATCCACCGCCGAGTACCTTTCTGTCCTCACCACCGCCGCTGCGCCTATTCCCCTGTCCAGCAGACGACTGCGGCGTTGCGTGTGTCGCCGCCGTGTCAGATGGAGGCGGAGCCGCTCAACTCCCGAAGGCGGGTCGAGCCAGATCGGGAAGAGCCTCCGTCGAGCCTCGACCTCATCAGCCGCCTCCCCGACGAGATGCTGCACATCATCATCTCCCTCCTGCCCATGATATCCGCTGTAAGGACAACATTGCTCTCCAAACGGTGGCGCCACCTCTGGCGCTCCGTCCCACTTAACCTCCTCGTCGGCGACAACGACCTCATCAGCCGCCTACCGGACCAGATTCTCCACATCATCATCTCCCACCTGCCCACTGTATCCGCTGTAAGCACAACCTTGGTCTCCAAACGGTGGCGCCACCTCTGGCACTCCGTCCCACTTAACCTCGAGATCGACGACGAACTCGCCAAGCAAAACCACAAACGCATCGCCGCGGTCTCCAGTATCCTCGCCGCTCACCCTGGCCCCGCCAGAAGCGTGTCAATCGACCCCTTCAGAACCACTTGCAAGGTCGACACCACGCTCGACAGCTGGTTCCGGTCCAGCACCCTATCTTGCGTCGAGAACCTCAGATTCGATGCTGGAACTGTGATGCGCTCCTTCCCGCTGTCCGCGTTCCGCTGCGCGCCCACGCTGCGCATTGTCAGCATTTCTACTTGCTATTTGCCCGAGATTCATGCCAACTCCATGCTTCTTTTCCCCCAACTCAAAAGGCTCTTGCTCTATGACGTCTACATCTGTAAGGCGACGAACATCGACCGCCTGTTCACCCGCTGTATTGTGCTCGAGGCACTTCACCTTGAGGGGGTCCACGGGTTCACCCAACTCAACATTCAAATGCCAAATCTTCGTACAATTAGTGTGGCTAGCTATTGGAAACGCAACACCACCGAACTTATTCAGTTAGACACGGTGCAAATTATGGATGCATCTTGCCTCGAGAGATTGGTCATATGCGTTGATGATGTTCCACTACTAATCCAGGTCGCCAACGCACCAAAGTTGATGGTGTTGGGCTTTGCGTCGTACCCTGGCTGCCAACTTGTTATTGGACGCATAAACTATTTGGTAGAACAGCCTTCTTCTTGTTGAATTAACTCACATTTTTGTTATTTTTTTGACATATGTACCATTGTCCTGTAGAGGATGATGCCCATAAGCTTGGAAAATTCTCTGTGCACAGTGAAGAACTTGGTTCTAAAATCTGACGGCCCTCGTCTGGATCAACTACTTGCATTTCTTAGATGCTTTCCCTGCACGGAGAAGCTATATATCCAGGTAAATTCGTTGTTGTTAACTGTTTACCACTATGAGCAAAAACTGTAGAGTTACATGGAGTTAACCTGTTATTACTTATTAGCCTAGATCAGTTGAACAATTGTACTAGAAGAACATCCACAATGGAGTTATATTATGTTGGTTCAAAACTAAACTTCTTGTCATACAATGTGTTGTATCTTGTGCATCTGTGAAGTTTCATATAAACACATGATAATATGTGATCTGTGTAAAAAAGAGAAGACATATGTAAATAGTGTGACTTACTATTTACACATCATTTGTTCTTTTTTTGTGTAGAACACAATGTATGTCCAGACTTTTAGTTTACATTTTTTTTGGAAACTTGGAAGTGTCAAAAGAAAAATGGGGTGCACCCGCAACTAGTTGCGGATTGGAGTTTCCCATGTTGGTAACCTTTCCCCAACTTTACAATGACAATAACAGATGTAAAAAAGTGCATCTATCAAATTGGAACGTGTCAGGGGATTATGTTGTTCCACGGTCCTCAATTAACACATGATTCAACTCACCTGAGATATTCATTAGTTGATAGCTATGAAGTACTTTGTTATTGTACTGACTACTTAATTTGACTTCTTTGCAGTTTTATAGAACCGGCAATAAGGTTCATGTGCTGCATAATGAGCCAGCCTGTCCCATTGAATGCCTTGATCTCCACCTCAAAGAAATTTCGATTTCTGACTACCGAGGAAGGAGAAATGATGTTATTGTCTCCAGGTTCTTTATACAGAACACTAGAATGCTCAAAGTAATGAATTTTGGTGTAAGATATCATCACAAGGAGATCTGGTGGGATACCCAGTTCAAGCAGCTAGACCTGAAGAACACCGCTTATAGAGATGTTGATTTTCAGTTTGGATATTTACCATCCTTAGATAAGTTCAGCTCGGACGGTGTTCTTAGCTGGTTGGTACATGACTTGTCAGTGGCTGATCCCTTTGCTAGAGGGATATATGCAAGAGAAGGGCCAATTTCTGCATAGTGTTAGTTTAACTCCCTATATTTTGTACTGGTCTGAACAATATATTTTATCACTCTGTTAATGTAGTTCAGACTTGATGTTATTCTTGTGAACATGGTCTAATATTCTAATGCTTTCGCGATGTATGTACTACTAGTGATATTTACAGAAGCTAGCAATTGTTTGACAAAATTTACTAAAAAAAGCCTGTAACGCATGTTCACATTCAGTTCGTCAATGCTAGTGTTCACAGAGGAAAGGTTTATTGTTCACAGAGGCTGACATGTGGGGCCCATGAGCCAGCAGAGTCCTCAACGTTTCAAAGGCGGCAGGGAATCAAAAAAAAATGAAGTAGCCACAAATTAGGGTAAAAAATAACTCCAAGAAAGGAAACTTCTTTTGTAAATAGAGGACGACATGCGGGTCCCATTTTGCACGGGATCGAAAGAAAAAAGGCAAGTGACCAAATATCAGGAGCCAAAAATAATCCACGAAAAGAAACTTTTATTGTACATAGAGGATGACATGTGGGTCCCATTTTGCAATAGCGGTCTCATAGTTTCCAGGCGGCACAGGATCAAAAGAAAAAGGAAGTAGCCAGAAATCAGGGTGTCAAAAAATCCATGAAAAGAAAGATTTCAATTGGGCTGCATCTGGACATCTGGGCCTTCGAACTATCGTGCTGGAAGCCTTTTGACTCGTACAATTTAAGCCCACTCCAAAACAGGAAAGTCCTATGCTTGGCAAAAACAAAAAACAAGGAGATTCAACATATAAGTTTGTTTATGTAAAAATAAAGATTTAATTTATCCCTTTGAAATAGCTCAGAGCGAAATACACTGTTTATTGTCTGCAAAATAATCAAGATATCACATGTTTCTTGTACGGGGAGGCTGACATCAGGGACCCATGAGCCAGCAGCGTCGTCAACGTTTTAAAGGCGGCAGGGGATCGAAAGAAAAAATAAACCAAAAATCAGTTGGTAAAAATCCAAGAAAATAAACATTTATCGTTCTAAGAGGATGACATGCGGGACCCTTGAGGCAGCAGCATCCTCAACCTTTGCATAAAGAGGATTTGCAGTACGGGGAGGCTGACATTGGGGACCCATGAGCCAGCAGCGTCGTCAACGTTTTCAAGGCGGCAGGAGATCGAAAGAAAAAATAAGCCAAAAATCAGTTGGTAAACAAAACCAAGAAAAGAAACAATTACCTTTCTGAGGGGATGACATGCGGGACCCATGAGGCAGCAGCATCCTCAACTATTCTAAGGCGGCAGGGGATCAAAAGAAAAAGGAAATAGCCGAAAATCAGAGGGTAAAAAATAAATCCAACAAAGGAAACTTTTAGGATTTGCTAAGAAACAGTCGACTTATTCTTTTTTGGCCATCAGTCGAATTTCTGTCCAACCAATTAGGCATCGCGATTGTGGACTTGCACGTGTTTCTCTGAGCCACTGTGTACCGTACTTAGGGCATGTACAATGGTAGAGAAGGCATGCCTTCCCTTACCCCGCCACATCAGCTAGAGAAGGCATTAGATATAAGTCATACAATGCATTATCTCTTACAGCCATCTCTAGCAATTAATACGAATAATTAAATTTTGGTAGGAAATTTGTTGCTAAGGGAAGACATATGTGATACAACGGAGAAAATAGTCTTCCCTTATTTCCTAAGAGATGATCCCTTAGCTAAGGGAAGACAACCTTCTCTCTCTTCGTTCTCTTTCCTCCATGCCCTTAGCCATCTGCTATAGCTGCACACGTTTGTGTGGGGAGGTTTTGGATGTAAAACGCGTGCATGACTAAGTCAGCGGATAGATATTTACTGAACTTTTTGTGTAAATTTGTATATGACGAATTACAGTCCATTACACTGGTATTTACATGATTTGGAACATGTAAAATTAGGCAAACAAGTCTGTAATTTTACTTTCAAATCATGTAGACGATTTTCTTTCAGTTTCCCCATCTCACAGTTTACAGTCCATTACAACTATGTTTACATAATACAAAACATGTAATTTTCGCCAAACAACGTTTTAAGGTCTTTAAATCATGTATTATGGATTTTTTTTCTGTTTGCAACTTGTTTGTCTGTTGCTAATTATAGGGATTTAGCCCACATACAAGGCTTGGTAAAATTCTTTTTTTATGGGCTTGACTGATTTTTGCCTATGCCATGTGCCGTCTTATAATTTGAAGAAAAACTGACTTACGCTGAATTGAAAATCAGTCAGCTGACAAATAGACATCCCCAACTTTTATTGTTCATAGAGGATGACATGCGGCACCCATGAGCCAGCAGCCTCAACGTTTCAAAGTCGGCATGAGATCGAAAGAAAAAGGCAAGTGACCAAATATCAGGAGCCAAAGATAATCCAAGAAAAGAAACTTTATTGTACATAGAGGATGACATGCGGGTCCCATTTAGCAGCGGTATCAACGTTTGAGGCGGCAGCGATCGAAAGAAAAGGCAAGTGACCAAATATGAGGTGCCAAAAAAATCCAAGAAAAGAAAGTTTTATAGTACATAGAAGATGACATGCGGGTCCCATTTAGCATCAGCGGTATCACCGTTTGAGAAGCGGCAGGGGATCAAAAGAAAAAAAGGAAATAACCAGAAATTAATTAGGGGTCAAAAATAAATCCACCAAAGGAAACTTTTATTGTTCATAGAGGATGACATGTGGGACCGACCTGCCAACAGCGTCCTCATCGTTTCAAAGGGGGCAGGGGATCAAAAGAAAAAGGCAAATATCCAGAAATTAGGGGTAAAAAATAACTCCAAGAAAGGAAACTTTTATTGTTCGTAGAGGATGACATGCGGGACCCATGAGCCAGCAGAATCCTCAACGTTTCAAAGGCGGCAGGTGATCAAAAGAAAAAGGCAAGTGACCAAATATCAGGAGCCAAAAATAATCCAAGATTTATTGTACATAGAGGATGACATGCGGGTCCCATTTTGCAGCAGCGGTCTCAATGTTTCAAATGCGTCTTGAGATCAAAAGAAAAAGAAAGTAGCTAGAAATTAGGGGCTCAAAATAATCCAAGAAAAGAAAGTTGATGGACATAGAGGATGACATGAGGGTCCCATTTAGCAGCAGGTTCCTCAACGTTTCAAACGTGGCATGAGATCGAAAGAAAAAGGCAAGTGACCAAATATCAAGAGCCAAAAATAATCCAAGAAAAGAAACTTGAATGTACATAGAGGATGACATGCGGGTCCCATATAGCAGCAGCTGTATCAACGTTTGAGAGGCGGCAGGCGATCGAAAGAAAAAGGCAAGTGACCAAATATGAGGTGCCAAAAAAATCCAAGAAAAGAAAGTTTTATAGTACATAGTGGATGACATGCGGGTCCCATTTTGTAGCAGCGTCTCAACGCTTCCAAGGCGGCACAGGACCAAAAGAAAAATGAAGTAGCCAGAAATCAGGGGTTGAAAAAATCCAAGAAAAGAAAGATTTCAATTGGGCTGCATCTGGACATCTGGCCTTCGAACTATCTTTCTGGGCCTTTTGACTCGTACAATTTCAGCCCACTCCAAAACAGGAAAGTTCGGATTTTTCTAAAAAAAACAGGAAAGTCCTACTATGCAAAAACAAAAAACAAGGAGATTCAACATATAAGTTTGTTTATGTAAATATAAAGATTTAATTTATCAGTTTGCAATAGCGCAGAGCGAAATACAATGTTTATTGTCTGCAAAATAAGATATCACATGTTTCTTGTACGGGGAGGCTGACATCGGGGACCCATGAGCCACAGCGTCGTCAACGTTTCAAAGGCGGCAGGGGATCGAAAATAAAAAAATCAAAAATAAGTTGGTAAAAAAATCCAAGAAAAGAAAACATTTATCATTCTGAGAGGATGACTGCGGGACCCATGAGGCAGCAGCATCCTCAACGTTTATTGTTAGAGGTGACATGTGGGACCGTGAGCGACAGCGTCGTCAACGTTTTAAAGGCGGGAGATCGAAGAAGAAAAAAAGCCAAAAATCAGTTGGTAAACAAAATCCAAGAAAAGAAACATTAACCTTTTGAGAGGATGACATGCGGGACCCATGAGGCAGCAGCATCCTCAACGATTCCAAGGCGGCAGGGGATCAAAAGAAAAAAAGGAAATAGCCAGAAATTAATTAGGGGTCAAAAATAAATCCACCAAAGGAAACTTTTATTGTTCATAGAGGATGACATATGGGACCGACCTGCCAACAGCGTCCTCATCGTTTCAAAGGGGGCAGGGGATGAAAAGAAAAAGGCAAATAGCCAGAAATTAGGGGTCAAAAATAAATCCAAGAAAGGAAACTTTTATTGGTCGTAGAGGATGACATGCGGGACCCATGAGCCAGCACTCAACGTTTCAAAGGCGGCATGAGATCGAAAGAAAAAGGCAAGTGACAAAATATCAGGAGCCAAAAATAATCCAAGATTTAGTGTACATAGAGGATGTCATGTGGGTCCCATTTTGCAGCAGCGGTCTCAATGTTTGAAATGCGGCTTGAGATCGAAAGAAAAAGAAAGTAGCTAGTAATTAGGGGGTAAAAAAATCCAAGAAAAGAAAGCTGATGGACATAGAGGATGACATGTGGGTCCCATTTTGCAGCAGCGGTCTCAATGTTTGAAATGCGGCTTGAGATCGAAAGAAAAAGAAAGTAGCTAGTAATTAGGGGGTAAAAAAAATCCAAGAAAAGAAAGCTGATGGACATAGAGGATGACATGTGGGTCCCATTTTGCAGCAGCGGTCTCAATGTTTGAAATGCGGCTTGAGATCAAAAGAAAAAGAAAGTACCTAGTAATTAGGGGGTCAAAAAAATCCAAGAAAAGAAAGTTGATGGACATAGAGGATGACATGCGGGTCCCTTGAGCCAGCAGCTTACTCAACGTTTCAAGAGGCGGGGATCAAAAGAAAAAGGCAAGCCAAAAATCAGAGGGTGAAAAAAAATCCAACAAAGGAAAGTTTTATAGCACATAGAGGATGACATGCGGGTCCCATGAGCCAGCAGGTTCCTCAACGTTTCAAACGTGGCATGAGATCGAAAGAAAAAGGCAAGTGACCAAATATCGGAGCCAAAAATAATCCAAGATTTATTGTACATAGAGGATGACATGTGGGTCCCATTTTGCAGCAGCGGTCTCAATGTTTGAAAGCGGCTTGAGATCAAAAGAAAAAGAAAGTACCTAGTAATTAGGGGGTCAAAAAAAATCCAAGAAAAGAAAGTTGATGGACATAGAGGATGACATGCGGGTCCCTTGAGCCAGCAGCTTACTCAACGTTTCAAAGGGGGCAGGGGATCAAAAGAAAAAGGCAAGCCAAAAATCAGAGGGTGAAAAAAATCCAACAAAGGAAAGTTTTATAGCACATAGAGGATGACATGCGGGTCCCATGAGCAGCAGGTTCCTCAACGTTTCAAACGTGGCATGAGATCGAAAGAAAAGGCAAGTGACCAAATATCAGGAGCCAAAAATAATCCAAGATTTATTGTACATAGAGGATGACACGTGGGTCCCATTTTGCAGCAGCGGTCTCAATGTTTGAAATGCGGCTTGAGATCAAAAGAAAAAGAAAGTAGCTAGTAATTAGGGGGTCAAAAAAATCCAAGAAAAGAAAGTTGATGGACATAGAGGATGACATGCGGGTCCCTTGAGCCAGCAGCTTACTCAACGTTTCAAAGGGGGCAGGGGATCAAAAGAAAAAGGCAAGCCAAAAATCAGAGGGTGAAAAAAATCCAACAAAGGAAACTTTTATAGCACATAGAGGATGACATGCGGGTCCCATGAGCCAGCAGGTACCTCCACGTTTCAAACGTGGCATGAGATCGAAAGAAAAAGGCAAGTGACCAAATATGAGGTGCCAAAAAAAACTCCAAGAAAAGAAAGTTGATTGCTCATAGAGGATGACATGCGGGTCCCATTTAGCTACAGCGGTCTCACCGTTTGAGAGGCGGCAGGGGATCGAAAGAAAAAGTCAAGTGACCAAATATGAGGTGCCAAAAATAATCCAAAAAATGAAAGTTTTATAGTACATAGAGGATGACATGCGGGTCCCATTTAGCACAGCGGTATCACCGTTTGAGAGGCGTGAGGGGATCGAAAGAAAAAGTCAAGTTACCAAATATGAGGTGCCAAAAAAATCCAAGAAAAGAAAGTTTTAAGTACATAGTGGATGACATGCGGGTCCCATTTAGCAGCAGCGGTATCAGCATTTGAGAAGCGTGGGATCGAAAGAAAAAGTCAAGTGACCAAATATGAGGTGCCAAAAAAATCCAAGAAAAGAAAGTTTTATAGTACATAGAGGATGACATGCGGTCCCATTTAGCGACGGTATCACATTTGAGAGGCCAGGTGATCGAAAGAAAAAGTCAAGTGACCAAATATGAGGTGCCAAAAAAATCCAAGAAAAGAAAGTTTTATATTACATAGAGGATGACATGCGGGTCCCATTTAGCAGCAGCGGTATCACCGTTTGAGAGGCGAGGTGATCGAAAGAAAAGTCAAGTGACCAAATATGAGGTGCCAAAAAATCCAAGAAAAGAAAGTTTTATAGTACATAGAGGATGACATGCGGGTCCCATTTAGCAGCAGCGGTATCACCGTTTGAGGCGGCAGGGGATCGAAAGAAAAAGGTAAGTGACCAAATATGAGGTGCCAAAATAATTCAAGAAAAGAAAGTTTTATAGTACATAGAGGATGACATGCGGGTCCCAGTTAGCAGCAGCGGTATCACCGTTTGAGAGGCGGCAGGGGATCGAAAGAAAAGGCAAGTGACCAAATTTGAGGTGCCAAAAAAACTCCAAGAAAAGAAAGTTGATTGCACATAGAGGATGACATGCGGGTCCCATTTAGCAGCAGCGGTCTCAACGTTTCCAAGGCGGCAAGGGATCAAAAGAAAAAGGAAGTAGCCAGAAATCAGGGGGTCAAAAAATCCAAGAATAGAAAGAATTTTGGTTCATAGAGGATGACATGCGGGACCCATGATCCTGCATCGTAAACGGCTCGATCGGAGAACGTTGAACGAGATGGCGCGATCTAGAAAAAAACAATGCCAGAGAGGCTGCCATCTGGGCCCTACATCCCTCGGCGGTGCGGATTTGCGTTGACTCGGCCGGCGAACCCGAGATTTCGAGATGCACCACGTCCCGGGCCACCATACGCCACGTTTTGGCCGCTTTCGTCGGGCTAGGTGGCCTCAAAAACGAGAAAAAAAAAGT
The DNA here is from genome assembly GCA_030979885.1 of Lolium multiflorum. Classification (NCBI taxonomy): domain Eukaryota; kingdom Viridiplantae; phylum Streptophyta; class Magnoliopsida; order Poales; family Poaceae; genus Lolium; species Lolium multiflorum. The sequence continues at coordinate 215,858,351 of CM061753.1, read as the reverse complement.
TTTGACATGCACCACGGAGGGACCAAAATCGTCGGCCATGGTACACCAGCAACCACGGCGCGACTTCAACTTCGTCGGCCATGGCAACTTTTCTTGTAGTGGCAGCAAACAAAGTAGTAAATAAAATAAAGCAAGACAAAAACAAAGTAAAGAGATTGAGAAGTGGAGACTCCCCTTGCAGCGTGTCTTGATCTCCCCGGCAACGGCGCGAGAAGACTGCTGGCGTGCAGTTGACGTGGGAGATAGATATTTTTGTGGTGTAACTTTTCTTCAGTTCCCCGGCAATGGCGCCGGAAAAAGAGCTTGATGGCGTGTAACTCACACGTTCGTTGGGAACCCCAAGAGGAAGGTATGATGCGCACGAGCAAGTTTTCCCTCGAGAAAGAAACCAAGGTTTAATCGAACCAGTAGGAGCCAAGAAGCACGTTGAAGGTTGATGGTCGCGAAATGTGATGCGGCGCACCACCCAACGTGGAATCTGCACAACAAAACAAAGTACTTTGCCCCAACGAAGCAGTGAGGTTGTCAATCTCACCGGCTTGCTGTAACAAAGGATTAAACGTATCGAGTGGAAGATGTTTGCAAAGAAAATAGTAAAACACAATTGCAGTAGATTGTATGCTATGTAAAGAATAGGACCGGGGTCCACAGTTCACTAGAGGTGTCTCTCCCATAAGATAAAAGCATGTTGGGTGAACAAATTACAGTCGGGCAATTGACAAATAGAGAAAGGCATAACAATGCATATACATGATATGATAAATATAGTGAGATTTAATTGGGCATTACGACAAAGTACATAGACCGCCATCCAACCGCATCTATGCCTAAAAAGTCCACCTTCAGGTTATCATCCGAACCCCATTAGTATTAAGTTGCTAAGCAACAGACAATTGCATTAAGTATGGTGCGTAATGTAATCAACAACTACATCCTTAGACATAGAATCAATGTTTTATCCCTAGTGGCAACAGCACATCCACAACCTTAGAACTTTCTGTCACTGTCCCAGATTCAATGGAGGCATGAACCCACTATCGAGCATAAATACTCCCTCTTGGAGTTAAGAGTATCAACTTGGCCAGAGCCTCTACTAATAACGAGCATGCAAGATCATAAACAACACATAAACAATAGATTGATAATCACCATAATCATAGTACTCTCTATCCATCGGATCCCGACAAACACAACATATAGTATTACAGATAGATGATCTTGATCATGTTAGGCAGCTCACAAGATCCAACAATGAAGCACAACAAGGAGAAGACGACCATCTAGCTACTGCTATGGACCCATGGTCCGGTGAACTACTCACTCATCACTCCGGAGGCGACCATGGCGGTGTAGAGTCCTCCGGGTGATGAATCCCCTCTCCGGCAGGGTGCCAGAGGCGATCTCCTGAATCCCCCGAGATGGGATTCGCGGCGGCGGCGTCTCTGGAAGGTTTTCGTATCGTGGCTCTCGGTACTGGGGGTTTCGCGACGGAGACTTTAAGTAGGCGGAAGGTCAACGCGGGGGCCACATGAGGGCCCAGGGGGTGGGTCGGCGCGGCCGGGCTTGGGCCGCGCCGCCCCTGGCTGCCTCGTGGCCCCACTTCGTTATCTCTTCGGTCTTCGGAAGCTTCGTGCAAAAATAGTACCCAGGCGAAAGTTTCGTCCAATTCCGAGAATATTTCCTTACTAAGATTTGAAACCAAAACAGAAAACAGCAATCGGCTCTTCGGCATCTTGTTAATAGGTTAGTTCAAGAAAATGCATAAATATGACATATAATGTGCATAAAACATGTAGGTATCATCAATAAAGTAGCATGGAACATAAGAAATTATCGATACGTTGGAGACGTATCACTCTCCCGGACGGCTGTGCACGCAGTCGCCGAGATAGGGAAGACTAGAGAGTAGCACATCGAAAGGAACTTTTTCGTGAGAGTGAGTCTCCAGATCTATTCTGTCTCCTGGTATAGCATGAGAGAAGAGTCGATCGACCGCGTTGCCACGCGTAAGAAGTGTCGTGGTATCGTCACGGCATATGCCATGGGGTGGCTAAAGTCGAGTGGTTCCGGCCTTGGTCCACGGCGGTCTCCGGATGCAGGTATGAGCACGGGCGACACAACAACGTACCGGTTCGGGCCCTCGATGGACACACCTTCTCTGCTCTAGAGATGTATATGATGTGTAAGATAGTACAATGGTGCTCCTTGAGCTGTATCCGGTTGGAGAGAGGGCTCGAGGTAGACGAAGGCCTCTCTCCCAAGCGGTTCTAAGTATGAATGAGTAGTGATCAATCGGTCGTCCCCGCGCGCAGGAGGGTGCTACTGAGGCTTATATAGAGCCTAGAACATTTACATCCCTACAGCCTACGGTGCCGGCTCCGACGGCTCCGGCTTGATCGCGCCTTCCCGAGGCGCCCGGGCCCCCCGGCTGTCACCCACGTCTTGTCCTTCCTGTCGCGGCCGGCAGGGACAGGATGGACCGAACGACGTGTAGTAGGTCGAATCTAGCTTCCGGACATAGCCTGTAGCTGCTAGGTAGCGCCGCCCGCAGAAGCCGGGCCATGATGGCATGTCACGATGCGGATCCCTGTTGCTCTGCAGTGTTCCGGGATCTGCGGGATTGGATGTCCTCGTGGACTTTCGAACCCGGGTGATTGATACGCGTAGATGCACACGTCCGTTGGGAACCCCAAGTGGAAGGTATGATGCGTATAGAAGCAAGTTTCCCTCAGTATGAAACCAAGGTTTAATCGAACCAGTAGGAGCCAAGAAGCACGTTGAAGGTTGATGGTCGCGAAATGTGATGCGGCGCAACACAGGGATTCGGTGCCAACGCGGAACCTGCACAACACAACCCAAGTACTTTGCCCCAACGAAGCAGTGAGGTTGTCAATCTCACCGGCTTGCTGTAACAAAGGATTAAACGTATCGAGTGGAAGATGTTTGCAAAAAAAGTAAACACAATTGCAGTAGATTGTATGCTATGTAAAGAATAGGACCGGGGTCCACAGTTCACTAGAGGTGTCTCTCCCATAAGATAAAAGCATGTTGGGTAAACAAATTACAGTCGGGCAATTGACAAATAGAGAAAGGCATAACAATGCATATACATGATATGATAAATATAGTGAGATTTAATTGGGCATTACGACAAAGTACATAGACCGCCATCCAATGCATCTATGCCTAAAAAGTCCACCTTCGGGTTATCATCCGAACCCCATTCAGTATTAAGTTGCTAAGCAACAGACAATTGCATTAAGTATGGTGCGTAATGTAATCGACAACTACATCCTTAGACATAGAATCAATGTTTTATCCCTAGTGGCAACAGCACATCACAACCTTAGAACCTACTGTCACGATCCCAGGTGTCAATGAAGGCATGAACCCACTATCGAGCATAAATACCCCCTCTTGGAGTTAAGAGCAAAAACTTGGCCAGAGCCTCTACTAATAACGGAGAGCATGCAAGATCATAAACAACACATAAACAATAGATTGATAATCACCATAATCATAGTACTCTCTATCCATCGGATCCCGACAAACACAACATATAGTATTACAGATAGATGATCTTGATCATGTTAGGCAGCTCACAAGATCCAACAATGAAGCACAACAAGGAGAAGACGACCATCTAGCTACTGCTATGGACCCATGGTCCAGGGTGAACTACTCACTCATCACTCCGGAGGCGACCATGGCGGTGTAGAGTCCTCCGGGAGATGAATCCCCTCTCCGGCAGGGTGCCGGAGGCGATCTCCTGAATCCCCGAGATGGGATTCGGCGGCGGCGTCTCTGGAAGGTTTTCGTATCGTGGCTCTCGGATGGGGTTTCGCGACGGAGGCTTTAAGTAGGCGGAAGGTCAACGCGGGGGCCACACGAGGGGCCCGGGGGCAGGCCGGCGCGGCCAGGGCTTGGGCCGCGCCGCCTAGCCCCTGGCTGCCTCGTGGCCCCACTTCGTTATCTCTTCGGTCTTGGAGCTTCGTGCAAAAATAGGACACGGCGAAAGTTCGTCCAATTAGAATATTTCCTTACTAGGATTTTGAAACCAAAAAAAGACAGCAACGGCTCTTCGGCATCTCGTTAATAGGTTAGTTCCAGAAAATGCATAAATATGACATATAATGTGCATAAAACATGTAGGTATCATCAATAAAGTAGCATGGAACATAAGAAATTATCGATACGTTGGAGACGTATCAGCATCCCCAAGCTTAGTGCTCGTCCCGAGCAGGTAAAACGATAACAAAGATAATTTCAAGTGACATAATCTTGATCATACTATTTGTAAACATATGTAATGAATGCAGCGATCAAAACAAAGGTAATGACATGAGTAAACAAGTGAATCATATGACAAAGACTTTTCATGAATAGTACTTCAAGACAAGCATCAATAAGTCTTGCATAAGAGTTAACTCATAAAGCAATAAATCAAAGTAGAGGTGTTGAAGCAACACAAAGGAAGATTAAGTTTCAGCGGTTGCTTTCAACTTATAACATGTATATCTCATGGATATTGTCAACATAAAGTAATATAACAAGTGCAATATGCAAGTATGTAGGAATCAATGCACAGTTCACACAAGTGTTTGCTTCTTAAGGTGGAAGGAGATAGGTAAACTGACTCAACAATAAAAGTAAAAGAAAGGTCCTTCAAAGAGGAAAGCATCGATTGTATTTTTGCTAGAGCTTTTATTTTGAAAACATGAAACAATTTTGTCAACGGTAGTAATAAAGCATATGAGTTATGTAAATTATATCTTACAAGTTGCAAGCCTCATGCATAGTATACTAATAGTGTCCGCACCTCGTCCTACTTAGCTTGGACTACCGGATCTTTGCATGCCATGTTTCAACCAAGTGTCACAAAGGGGTACCTCCATGCCGCCTGTACAAAGGTCTAAGGAGAATGCTCGCATTTTGGATTTCTCGCTTTTGATTATTCTCAACTTAGACATCCATACCGGGACAACATGGACAACAGATAATGGACTCCTCTTAAATGCATAAGCATGTAGCAATGATTATTATTCTCATATGAGATTGAGGATATATGTCCAAAACTGAAACTTCCACCATGATTCATGGCTTTAGTTAGCGGCCCAATGTTCTTCTCTAACAATTTTGCATGCTCCAACCACTAAAATGATAGATCCTTCAGACAAGACGGACATGCATAGCAACTCACATGATATTCAACAATAGTTGATGGCGTTCCCCAGAAGCATGGTTATCGCACAACAAGCAACTTAATAAAAGATAAAGTGCATAAGTACATATTCAATACTACGATAGTTTTTAAGGCTATTTTGTCCCATGAGCTATATATTGCAAAGGTGGATGATGGAATTTTAAAGGTAGCACTCAAGCAATTTACTTTGGAATGGCGGAGAAATACCATGTAGTAGGTAGGTATGGTGGACACAAATGGCATAGTAGTTGGCTCAAGGATTTTGGATGCATGAGAAGTATTCCCTCTCGATACAAGGTTTAGGCTAGCAAGGTTATTTGAAGCAAACTCAAGGATGAACAAGTGCAGCAAAACTCACATAAAAGACATATTGTAAACATTATAAGACTCTACACCGTCTTCCTTGTTGTTCAAAACTCAATACTAGATATTATCTAGACCTTAGAGAGACCAAATATGCAAATCAAATTTTAGCAAGCTCTATGTATTTCTTCATTAATGGGTGTAAAGCATATGATGCAAGAGCTTAAACATGAGCACAACAATTGCAAAGTATCACATTATCCAAGACATTTTAGAATTACTACATGTAGCATTTTCCAATTCCAACCATATAACAATTTAACGAAGGAGAAACTTCGCCATGAACATTATGAGTAAAGCCTAAGGACACATGTGTCCATATGCAACAGCGGAGCGTGTCTCTCTCCCACAAAGTGAATGCTAGGATCCATTTTATTCAAACAAAAACAAAAACAAACCGACGCTCCAAGTAAAGAACACAAGATGTGATTGAATAAAAATATAGTTTCAGGGGAGGAACCTGATGATGTTGTCGATGAAGAAGGGGATGCCTTGGGCATCCCCAAGCTTAGACACTTGAGTCTTCTTAAAATATGCAGGGGTGAACCAGGGCATCCCCAAGCTTAGAGCTTTCACTCCTCTTGATCATAGTATATCATTCTCCTCTCTTGACCCTTGAAAACTTCCTTCACACCAAACTTCAAGCAAACTCATTAGAGGGTTAGTGCACAATTAATAATTCACTCATTCAGAGGTGACACAATCATTATTTTCACTTCTGGACATTGCATAATGCTACTGGACATTAATGGATCAAAGAAATAAATCCAACATAGCAAAAGAGGCAATGCGAAATAAAAGGCAGAATCTGTCAAAAACAGAACAGTCCGTAAAGACGAATTTAAAGCTGGCACCAGACTTGCTCAAATGGAAAAACTCAAAACTAATGAAAGTTGCGTAAATATCTGAGGATCACGCTCGTAAATTGGCAGATTTTTTCGAATTTTCTACAGAAACTGTGCCCAGATTCGTGACAGACAGCAATGCTGTTTCTGCGCAGCGATCCCAAATATAACATCAACTTTGACATAGAAACTTTACTTGGCACAAAAACATGATAAGGAGAGGTTGCTACAGTAGTAAACAACTTCCAAGACTCAACAAAACAAAAAAATTGCTGTAGGTAAAAACATGGGTTGTCTCCCATAAGCGCTTTTCTTTAACGCCTTTCAGCTAGGCGCAGAAAGTGCAAATCAAGTAACATCGAGAGTAGAAGCATCAACATCATAGCTTGTTCTAATAATAGAATCAAAAGGCAACTTCATTCTCTTTCTAGGGAAGTGTTCCATACCTTTCTTGAGAGGAAATTGGTATTTAATATTACCTTCCCTCATATCAATAACAGCACCAACAGTTCGAAGAAAAGGTCTTCCCAACACAATAGGACAAGATGCATTGCATTCGATATCCAAGACAACAAAATCAACGGGGACAAGGTTATTGTTAACCGTAATATGCACATTATCAATCCTCCCCAAAGGTTTCTTTTTAACATTATCGGCAAGATTAACATCCAAATAACAATTCTTCAATGGTGGCAAGTCAAGCATATCATAAATCTTTTTAGGCATAACAGAAATACTTGCACCAAGATCACATAAAGCATTACATTCAAAGTCATTGAATTTCATTTTAATGATGGGCTCCCAACCATCTTCTAACTTTCTAGGAATAGAAGTTTCAAGTTTTAGTTTCTCTTCTCTAGCTTTTATGAGAGCATTTGTAATATGTTTTGTAAAGGCTAAATTTATAGCACTAGCATTAGGACTTTTAGCAAGTTTTTGTAAGAACTTTATAACTTCAGAGATGTGGCAATCATCAAAATCTAAATCATTATGAGCTACAGCAATGGGATCATTGTTCCCAAGGTTGGAAAAAATTTCAGCAGTTTTATCACAAGCAGTTTCAGCAGTTTTAGCAATTTCAGGCAGTTTTGAACGCTTTGCACTAGGAGTAGAAACATTGCCAACACCAATTATTTTACCATTGATAGTAGGAGGTGCAGCAACATGTGAATCATTATCATTACTAATGGTGGTAATAGTCCAAACTTTAGCTACATTATTCTCTTTAGCTAGTTTTTCATTTTCTTCTCTATCCCACCTAGCACGCAGTTCAGCCATTAATCTTATATTCTCATTAATTCTAACTTGGATGGCATTTGCTGTAGTAGTAATCTTATTATCAATATCATTATTAGGCATAACTTTCAATTTTAAAAGATTAACATCGGAGGCAAGTCTATCAACTCTAGAAGCGATAGTATCAATTTTATCAAGCTTTTCCTCAACAGATTTGTTAAAAGCAGTTTGTGTACTAATAAATTCTTTAAGCATGGCTTCAAGACCAGAGGGTACACTCCTATTATTGTTGTAAGAATTCCCATAAGAATTACCATAACCATTACCATTAGCAGAAGGATATGGCCTATAGTTATTACCAGAGTTGTTCCTATAAGCATTGTTGTTGAAATTATTATTTTTAATGAAATTCACATCAACATTTTCTTCTTGAGCAACCAATGAAGCTAAAGGAACATTATTTGGATCAACATTAGATCTACCATTCACAAGCATAGACATAATCACATCAATCTTATCACTCAAGGAAGAGGTTTCTTCAACAGAATTTACCTTCTTACCTTGTGGAGCTCTTTCCGTGTGCCATTCAGAGTAATTTATCATCATATCATCAAGAAGTTTTGTAGCCGCCCCCAATGTGATGGACATAAAGGTACCTCCAGCAGCTGAATCCAATAAATTCCGTGAAGAAAAATTTAGTCCTGCATAGAAGGTTTGGATGATCATCCAAGTAGTCAGTCCATGGGTTGGGCAATTCTTTACCAAAGTTTTCATTCTCTCCCATGCTTGAGCAACATGTTCAGTATCTAATTGTTTAAAATTCATTATGCTACTTCTCAAAGATATAATTTTAGCGGGAGGATAATATCTACCAATAAAAGCATCCTTGCATTTAGTCCATGAATCAATACTATTCTTAGGCAAAGATAGCAACCAATCTTTAGCTCTTCCTCTTAATGAGAAAGGAAACACTTTCAATTTAATAATATCACCATCTACATCTTTATACTTTTGCATTTCACAAAGTTCAACAAAATTATTGAGATGGGCAGCAGCATCATCAGAACTAGCACCAGAAAATTGATCTCTCATGACAAGATTTAATAAAGCAGGTTTAATTTCAAAGAATTCTGCTGTAGTAGCAGGTGGAGCAATAGGTGTGCATAGGAAATCATTATTATTTGCATTTGTGAAGTCACACAACTTAGTATTTTCAGGGGTATTCATTTTAGCAACGCAGTAAATAAAACAAACTAGATAAAGTAAATGCAAGTAACTAATTTTTTTGTGTTTTTGATATAGAGAGCAAGACAATAAATAAAGTAAAGCTAGCAACTAATTTTTTTTGTATTTTGATTTAGTGCAGCAAACAAAGTAGTAAATAAAATAAAGCAAGACAAAAACAAAGTAAAGAGATTGAGAAGTGGAGACTCCCCTTGCAGCGTGTCTTGATCTCCCCGGCAACGGCGCCAGAAATTTAGCTTGATACGCGTAGATGCACACGTCCGTTGGGAACCCCAAGTGGAAGGTATGATGCGTATAGAAGCAAGTTTCCCTCAGTATGAAACCAACGTTTAATCGAACCAGTAGGAGCCAAGAAGCACGTTGAAGGTTGATGGTCGCGAAATGTGATGCGGCGCAACACCAGGGAAGCGCGGAACCTGCACAACACAATCCAAGTACTTTGCCCCAACGAAACAGTGAGGTTGTCAATCTCACCGGCTGTAACAAAGGATTAAACGTATCGAGTGGAAGATGTTTGCAAAGAAAACAGTAAACACAATTGCAGTAGATTGTATGCTATGTAAAGAATAGGACCGGGGTCCACAGTTCACTAGAGGTGTCTCTCCCATAAGATAAAAGCATGTTGGGTAAACAAATTACAGTCGGGCAATTGACAAATAGAGAAAGGCATAACAATGCATATACATGATATGATAAATATAGTGAGATTTAATTGGGCATTACGACAAAGTACATAGACCGCCATCCAACGCATCTATGCCTAAAAAGTCCACCTTCAGGTTATCATCCGAACCCCATTCAGTATTAAGTTGCTAAGCAACAGACAATTGCATTAAGTATGGTGCGTAATGTAATCGACAACTACATCCTTAGACATAGAATCAATGTTTTATCCCTAGTGGCAACAGCACATCACAACCTTAGAACCTTCTGTCACGATCCCAGATTCAATGAAGGCATGAACCCACTATCGAGCATAAATACCCCCTCTTGGAGTTAAGAGCAAAAACTTGGCCAGAGCCTCTACTAATAACGGAGAGCATGCAAGATCATAGACAACACATAAACAATAGATTGATAATCACCATAATCATAGTACTCTCTATCCATCGGATCCCGACAAACACAACATATAGTATTACAGATAGATGATCTTGATCATGTTAGGCAGCTCACAAGATCCAACAATGAAGCACAACAAGGAGAAGACGACCATCTAGCTGCTATGGACCCATGGTCCAGGGGTGAACTACTCACTCATCACTCCGAGAGGCGACCATGGCGGTGTAGAGTCCTCCGGAGATGAATCCCTCTCCCGGCAGGGTCATGGGCGATCTCCAATCCCTGAGATGGGATTCGCGGCGGCGCGTCTCTGGAAGGTTTTCCGTATCGTGGCTCTCGGTACCGGGGTTTCGCGACGGAGGCTTTAAGTAGGCGGAAGGTCAACGCGGGGGCACACGAGGGCCCGGCGGCGCGGGCCGGGGCTTGGGCCGCGCCGCCCTGCCCCTGGCTGCCTCGTGGCCCCACTTCGTTATCTCTTCGGTCTTGGAAGCTTCGTGCAAAAATAGGACCGGCGATTTCGTCCAATTCCGAGAATATTTCCTTACTAGGATTTATGAAACCAAAAACAGCAGAAAACACAACGGCTCTTCGGCATCTTGTTAATAGGTTAGTTCCGGAAAATGCATAAATATGACATATAATGTGCATAAAACATGTAGGTATCATCAATAAAGTAGCATGGAACATAAGAAATTATCGATACGTTGAGACGTATCGGTGATCCACTAGAGCCTTCTCTTGGAAGACGGAGGAAAGATGAACCAAGCCGGATACAACATGTTAAAGCCGTGATACGTCCAATTTGCATCACTATTTTGTATCATAATTTGCTGTTATTCATTGATATATTTCATATTGGGACACAATACTTATGTTATTTCATCTATTTTGCATGTTTCATCATCATTGGAGGATCAAGCACCGGAGCCAGGATTCTGCTGGAAAAAGCACCGTCAGAACGCAATATTTCGGAAGATCAACTGTGGAAGGGAATTTCACGTAAATTCCTATTTTTCCAGATGACGGAGGGAGCCAGAAGGGGAAGAAGAGAGGGGCCACTGTGGGCCCAGACCATAGGGCGGCGCGGCCCATGGCCTGGCCGCGCCACCCTATGCTCTGGGGGCCCCAGCCGCCTTTCGCTCCTTTTATCTCTTCGTCCGAAAACCTAAGCCACAGAGAGGACCTCACGAAGGGTTGAGCCGCCTCTGCGGGGCGGAGAACACCAGAGAGAAAGAGCTCTCCGGCGGGCAGGAATCCGCCGGGGAAATTCCCTCCCGGAGGGGGAAATCGACGCCATCGCCATCGTCATCGAGCGGGACATCATCTCCATCATCATCATCCTCATCTCCACCATCTACACCGCCATCACCACCGCTGCACCTCGTCACCGCTGTAACAATTTGGGTTTGATCTTGATTGTTCGATAGGGGAAACTCTCCCGGTGTTATTCTATGCTTGTTGTAGATGCTATTGAGTGAAACCATTGAACCAAGGTTTATGTTCAGATTGTTATTCATCATCATATCACCTCTGATTGTATTCCATATGATGTCTCGTGAGTAGTTCGTTTAGTTCTTGAGGACATGGGTGAAGTCTAAATGCTAGTAGTGAATTATGGTTGAGTAATATTCAATGTTATGATATTTAAGTTGTGGTGTCATTCTTCTAGTGGTGTCGTGTGAACGTCGACTACACGACACTTCACCATTTATGGGCCTAGGGGAGTGCATCTTGTATTCGGTTGCTAATTGCGGGGTTGCCGGAGTGACAGAAACCTAAACCCCCGTTAGTATATCGATGCAGGAGGGATCGCAGGATCTCAGAGTTTAAGGCTGTGGTTAGATTTATCTTAATTACTTTCTTGTAGTTGCGGATGCTTGCAAGGGGTATAATCACAAGTATGTATTAGTCCTAGGAAGGGCGATGCATTAGCATAGGTTCACCCACACAACACTTATCAAAACAATGAAGATTATTTAGCTACATGAAGCGAAAGCACTAGACTAAAATCCCCGTGTGTCCTCAGGAACGTTTGGTCATTATAAGTAAACAAACCGGCTTGTCCTTGTTAAAAAGGATTGGGCCACTCGTTGCAATTATTTCTCTCGCATTTTATTTACTTGTACTTTATTTATACGCAATATCAAAACCCCTATACTTATGCGTGAGCATTACGGTGAATCCTTCATCAAAGCGCTTGTCACTTTTACGCTCCTCGTTGGGTTCGACACTCTTATTTATCGAAAGTACTACGATACCCCTATACTTGTGGGTCATCAAGACTATTTTACGGCGCCGGGGAGTGAAGCGCTATTGGTAAGTGGAATTGGTAAGGAAAACCTTTACTGTTTGTGCTGATTTTATTTCTGCCTGCTGCTATAAATCATTATGGAGAGATCTTCTCTTCAATTTCTATTTGGGAAATCTACTACTACTGCAACGGTAGTGGATGAAGCGCCAGGTGAGGAAGTAGTACCATATAAAATACCTATGAAAATTATTGAACGTGTTATGGATAACCGCTATGAAGGGGATGGAACTGTCCATCCTGGTGATCATTTACTGTTTTTGCATGAATTATGCGGGTTATTCAAATGTGCAGGTATTTCTATGAATGAAGTTAGGAAGAAACTATTCACTATATCGCTGTCTGGTAAAGCGGCGCACTGGTATAAATTGCTGAAGAATGGTGATTCAATTGATTGGGAGGACATTGTGCCTTTATTTTATTCCAAATTTTATCCTCCAAGTGAAATTCACAAAGATCGGAACCGCATATATAATTTCTGGCCTCATGATGGAGAGAGTATTGCCCAAGCTTGGGGGAGATTGAAGTCTTTAATGCTCAAATGCCCCATTCATGAGCTTCCTGGTAATGTTATTATTGATAATTTCTATGCAAGACTTTCTTTTCAAGACAAGACCTTGTTGGATACTTCTTGTTCTGGATCATTTACACGCAAGAATGAAGAGTTTAAAAGGGACCTTCTTGATCGGATCCAAGAAAATACTGAAGGATGGGAGAACGACAAAGATAGAGAATCGGGTATAATTTATGATTATAAATGCATTGAAGCTTTTATGGATACTGATAAATTTCGTAATATGAGTGCTACATATGGTCTTGATTCCCAAGTTGTTGCAAATCTTTATAAAGCTTTTGCCTCTCATTATGAATTGCCTAAGAAGAATTTTGATAAGTATCATGAACCGTATAAAGATAAAGTTGATTCATCTGTAAACAAATGTGTAGTGGTTGAAACTGTTGATAATGTTATTCCTGAAGCTTATATTGAAAAAACTCCTTTCCCTGCTAAAATGAAGGAGTACTCTGTCATATCTAGTGCGGTTAATAAAAGTGAAAAGAAACCTAAAGAACCTGAAGAACAAATTAAAATTGAACCTGCTGTTGCAATAGTTAAAGATCTTGTGACTGAAAATGTGGAGGATGGTCATATTATTTTCTGTGAAGATGCTTCTAATATTGTTTCACATCCTAATAAATCCAAACAAGTTAGTGTTCCTATGCTATCTGTTAGAATTGGTGATCATTGCTATTATGGTTTATGTGATATTGGTGCAAGTGTTAGTGCTATTCCTTATGAGCTTTACACGGAGATTATGCACGAAATTGGTTCTTGTGAACTTGAAGATATTGATGTGGTTATTCATTTGGCTAATAGAGAAACTATTTCTCCAATTGGTATTGTTCGAGATGTGGAAGTTCTATGTGGTAAGATTAAATATCCTGCTGACTTTTTGGTACTTGGTTCTGCTGCTAGTGATCATTGTCCTATCATTTTTGGTAGACCTTTTCTAAATACTTGTGGAGCTATTATAGATTGTAAGAAAGAGAAAATTTTGACTAGATTTGCTGGTGAACCTTATGAATTTAACTTTTCTAAATTTACCAAAACTCCTTATAAAATTGACTTGCCTAGTAATGATTTTAAAATGGAGCAGTGTGCATCTATTGTTCTTGTTCCTAATAATCCTTTGCAGCAACATTTGGAGAATAGTGAAAGTGAAGCTTTTAGGAAAGAAAGAGATGAGCTTGAGGAAATTTTTCTTCGCCAACCTATTCTCAAGCATGATTTACCGGTGGAAGATTTGGGTACAACACCACCAAAGGAAGATCCTGTTTTTGATTTAAAGCCTTTACCTGATAATCTTAAATATGCTCATATTGATGATAAGAAAATATATCCTGTTATTATTAGTTCTAAGCTTTCAGAGATTGAGGAAGAAAGGTTATTGGAAATATTGAAGAAACACCGAGGAGCTATTGGCTATACTCTTGATGATTTGAAAGGGATTTCTCCTTCTATTTGCCAACATGCTATTAATATGGAAGAAGATGCAAAGCCTGTTGTTGAACATCAACGTCGTCTAATTCCGAAGATGAAAGAGGTGGTAAGGAACGAGGTATTAAAACTCCTTGAAGCTGGTATTATATATCCTATTGCTGATAGTAGATGGGTTAGTCCTGTGCATTGTGTTCCTAAGAAAGGAGGAATGACTGTTGTGCCTAATGATAATGATGAGCTTATTCCTCAAAGAATAGTTGTAGGTTATAGAATGTGCATTGATTTTCGAAAAGTTAATAAAGTTACTAAGAAAGATCATTACCCTTTACCCTTTATTGATCAAATGCTAGAAAGGTTATCTAAAAATACTCATTTTTGCTTTCTTGATGGTTATTCTGGGTTTTCACAAATTGCTGTTAAAGCTAAAGATCAAGAGAAAACCACGTTTACTTGTCCTTATGGAACTTATGCTTATAGGCGTATGCCTTTTGGTTTATGTAATGCTCCTGCTACTTTTCAAAGATGCATGTCTGCTATTTTTCATGGTTTTTGTGAAAGTATTGTAGAGGTATTCATGGATGATTTTTCTGTCTATGGGAATTCTTTTGATAATTGCTTGCGAAACCTCGATAAAGTTTTGCAGAGATGTGAAGAAACTAACCTTGTTCTTAATTGGGAGAAATGCCACTTTATGGTTAATGAAGGAATTGTATTGGGACATAAAATTTCCGAGAGAGGTATTGAAGTTGATAGAGCTAAAGTTGAAGCAATTGAGAAGATGCCCTATCCGAGGGATGTTAAAGGTATTCGTAGTGTTCTTGGTCATGTTGGGTTTTATAGGAGATTTATTAAAGATTTCTCTAAAATTTCAAAGCCTCTTACTAATCTTCTTCAAAAAGATGTACCTTTTGTTTTTGATGATGATTGTAAGGAAGCTTTTGAAACTCTAAAGAAAGCCTTAACAACTGCTCCTGTAGTTGAACCTCCTGATTGGAATTTGCCTTTTGAAATTATGTGTGATGCTAGTGATTTTGCTGTAGGCGCTGTTCTTGGACAGCGGGTAGATAAAAAATTAAATGTTATTCATTATGCTAGTAAGACTCTTGATGCTGCTCAAAGAAATTATGCTACAACTGAAAAGGAATTGTTAGCTGTAGTCTTTGCTTGTGACAAGTTTAGACCTTATATTGTTGATTCGAAGGTTACAATTCATACTGATCATGCTGCAATTAGATACCTTATGACAAAGAAAGATGCTAAGCCAAGGCTTATTAGATGGGTACTTCTGTTGCAAGAATTTGATTTACATATTATAGATAGGAAAGGCGCTGATAATCCTGTTGCTGATAATTTGTCTAGATTGGAAAATATTGCTTATGATCCTGTTCCTGTTAATGATAGTTTTCCAAATGAACAATTGGCTGTAATAAAGGTGAGCTCGCGAGAGAGCCCTTGGTATGCTGATTATGCTAACTTTATTGTTTCGAAGTATTTGCCTCCAACCTTTTCAGCTCAGCAAAGGAGGAAATTCTTTTATGACTTGAGGCATTATTTTTGGGATGACCCACACTTATATAAAGAAGGAGTAGATGGTATTATGCGAAGATGTGTTCCTGAATATGAACAACAGGAGATATTGAATAAATGTCATGGAAGTGTTTATGGAGGACATCACGCTGGAGATAGAACCGCGCAAAAGGTTCTACAATCAGGTTTTTATTGGCCAACACTCTTCAAAGATGCAAGGAAATTTATTCTATCTTGTGATGAATGTCAAAGAGTTGGTAATATCTCTAGACGCAATGAAATGCCTATGAATTATACTCTTGTTATTGAACCATTCGATTGTTGGGGATTCGACTTCATGGGTCCTTTCCCTTCTTCAGACGGTAACACTCATATACTTGTCGCTGTTGATTATGTTACTAAATGGGTAGAAGCTATACCTACAAAAAGTGCTGATGGTGAGACCTCTATAAAAATGCTTGTAGATGTTATATTTCCTAGATTTGGAGTACCTAGATATATTATGACTGATGGAGGTTCTCATTTTATTCATGGAGGTTTTAGAAAAACTCTTGCTAAGTATGGTATTAATCATAGAATTGCTTCAGCTTATCACCCTCAAACTAGTGGTCAAGTAGAATTATCAAATAGAGAGATTAAAGCTATCTTAGGTAAGACTGTTAATAAATCTAGGAAGAATTGGGCTAGCAAATTGAAAGAAGCACTATGGGCTTATAGAACTGCTTATAAAAATCCTATGGGAATGTCACCTTATAAAATGGTTTATGGAAAAGCTTGTCATTTACCTTTAGAACTAGAGCACAAAGCTTATTGGGCTGTTAGAGAACTAAATAAAGATCCTAAACTAGCTGGTAATAAGAGGTTGTTGCAATTAAGTTCTCTAGATGAATGGAGAAGTGAAGCTTATGAAAATGCTAAACTCTTTAAAGAAAAAGTTAAGAAGTGGCATGATAGAAGGATCATTAAAAGAGAATTTAATGTTGGAGATCAAGTTCTATTATATCGGTCTCGTCTCAGATTCTTTGCAGGGAAATTACTCTCAAAGTGGGAAGGACCATATGTTGTTGAGGAGGTGTATCGTTCAGGAGCAATTAAAATTAGCTCTCTCCAAGGCAATGCCACACAAGTGGTGAATGGACAAAGACTCAAGCATTATATCTCGGGTGATTCTTATAATGTTGATGTTGATATTATTCAAGTGGAAACACCGGAGGCTTTCATCAAAGGACAAATTGACAGTCCGCCAGAACTCGACTTTGAATAGGTAACAGTACAGGTAATAAAAAGTCCGCGTTTACCTTTCCGAACATTATTTCTGCTGTTTTTGGAAAATATGAAAAATTACGGAATCGAAACGGAGTGGAAAAGACGCGCGGCGTCACCATAGGCCGGCGCGGGCCCCACCCTGGCCGCGCCGACCTATGGTGACAGCCCCTCGGCGTCCCGTTTCCACTCGTTTTCGGCCTGGAACCTTCCTTTTGTCGTAAAAATATTTGCTATATAATCCCCCGGACCCCTGGAGGTCCGTATATCGTTTTCTCGTCGTGTTTTGTTTCGAGCTGTTTTCTGCCAGATTTGTTTTGATCTAGAAGCACCATGGTCTCCAACAACAAGGACAAGGAACCTTTGAAGGAAAATATTCAAGACCCGGAGCTGAAGAAAGAAGATGCAAGAGAGGATGAGGAAGAAGTGGAGGAAGCTCCGCAGGAACACCAACAAGCCACCGTCGCAAGTATTGGCGTGATATCAAATCCATCCAACATCAAGAGGAGTGCACGAATCGCTACCGGAGGAGCGGTTCCACGTCATTACTTGGCTCCAAGGACATCTTCTCCGAGCAATTACAACCCTTACCGCAATCTAATCTACGATCGTCAAACTGAAAGGACCCCCAAGGTAGTGTTGCCAAGTAATTGGGATATAAATCGTTCTGACAATGCAGGAGAGATGAAATCTGAAGCTGAAGGATGGGGAAACAATTCTAAGAGTTGGGATTCACCACCGGACATGATTATGAGCCGCGTTGAGCACAACTCGGAGATGATTCGCAACCTCACCTATGAGATTGAAGGTTTACAGGAGCTTGTCAGGAAGCTTGTCGAGAAGAATCCATCACCATCATCACCGAAGGAGTAATTCATCATCGGTATTGGCATCCCCTTGGTTTGTTCCAAGCTTGGGGGAGTGCCGCGGTATCACATCATCATTACCTTTATCTTTTACTATCAAGTAGTGTCATATCATGAGTAGGGAAGTTATCATATGGAATAGTATGCAATGTGGAAGTATCTCTCTTAGTTGGTTATCTATGTATCCGTTGGTGTGAGTTATCGTTATGGAATATTAATGAGAAGTCTTATCATTTACTTTTTGCACACCTTATTTTAGTTTGCAATCTCCATTATATGATTACTCTTGACATAAGTATTGATATCACTTTGGGAGCATTAAGTAAATCTATTTGGTTTTGGCAAACTTAGCATTGGTCAATAGCAACAACATCTTGATGTTTAAATAGAAGAGAGAAATACACTTAGATATATTACTCTATTATCTCTATGCTTAGTATTCTAAAGTTAAAATTGCTTGTGCTTATGAGAAAGATGCATGATTGTTTCTATCATATGTATATTTGTTTGTTTCCCTCAACCTTTATGCTTGCTATCAAACCTTGCTAGCCAAAGACCTGTATCGAGAGGAGATGCTTCTCATACATCCATAACCTTAGACCAAACCTATGCCATTTGTGTCCACCATACCTACCTACTACATGGTATTTTCTGCCATTCCAAGTAAATACTTCATGTGCTACCTTTAAATTATTCAAATTACTACTCCTTATTTGTGTCAATGTTCTATAGCTCATGAGGAAGTATGTGGTGTTTTATCTTTCAATCTTGTTGGGCGGACTTTCACCAATGGACTAGCGGCACATCCGCTTATCCAATAATTTTGCAAAAGAGCTGGCAACGGGGTTCCAGCCCCAATTAATAACTTTCATTAATAATTCTCTTCACATGTTTTGCCCGATTTATCAGTAAGCAACTTAATTTTTCAATAGACACTCCTCCATGGTATGTGAATGTTGGAAGGCACCCAGGATTCGGTTAGCCATGGATTGAGAAAGCCAAGGTTGGGGGAGTGTCATCCTTAATAAAACTAAAATACATGTGTAAACAAAAGAAGGGGGATGATCTACCTTGCTGGTAGAGATACCGTCCCTCATGGGAGCCGCTCTTTGAAGGTTCGTTTGGCAAGGGGTTAGAGTGCCCGCTACCATTCGTTGACAACAACAAACACCTCTCAAAATCTTACTTTTATGCTCTTTATATGATTTCAAAACTTGAAAAGCTCTAGCACATGATTTAATCCCTGCTTCCCTCTGCGAAGGGCCATCTTTTACTTTTATGTTGAGTCATTAAACCTATTTCTCTCTATCTCAAGCAAGCAATTGAGTTGTTGTAGCCAATCATTTATGATTCAGTTGATCATGTCTTTTATACTTTCTTGTTTAGTACCAAATGAATATGACTTTGAAGTTATCAATGATTATGAGGAGATTGTTATGCTTAAATATGAAGGCTCAGCTATAAATTCTAATATGAAAGCTTTGCTTAGAAGTACAATCCGTTAGTAGTTCTCTGACCAAGAACAAAGTTTGCCATCACCAACTATGATTTCTTATGCACCTTTACTTGTGATTTCTCTTTACCTATTTCAAGATGAGTTATATGAGGAAGTTGTTTACTAGAATGTCTTGTGTGAATGAATATGATGCTTCTTGTCCGTATTTTATTTATCGACTCTTCACTCCATAAACATGTGGTCTTGTTTATCGAGCTCAGTTTCGCTTGGGGACAAGCGAGGTCTAAGCTTGGGGGAGTGATACGTCCAATTTGCATCACTATTTTGTATCATAATTTGCTGTTATTCATTGATATATTTCACATTGGGACACAATACTTATGTTATTTCATCTATTTTGCATGTTTCATCATCATTGGAGGATCAAGCACCGGAGCCAGGATTCTGCTGGAAAAAGCACCGTCAGAACGCAATATTTCGGAAGATCAAGCTGTGGAAGGATTTCACGTAAATTCCTATTTTTCCAGATGACGGAGGGAGCAGAAGGGAAGAGAGAGGAGCCACTTGGGCCCCAGACCATAGGGCGGCGGCGGCCCATGGCCTCCGCGCCACCCTATGCTCCAGGAACCCCATTCTCGCCTCTTTTCTTCGCGTACTCCCTTCGTCACGAAACCTAAGCCACAGAGAGGACCTCACGAAGGTTACAGCCGCCCTGCGGGGCGGAGAACACCGAGAGAAAAGAGCTCTCCGGCGGGAATCGCCGGGGAAATTCCCTCCCGGAGGGGGAAATCAACGCCATCGCCATCGTCATCGAGCGGGACATCATCTCCATCATCATCATCCTCATCTCCACCATCTACACCGCCATCACCACCGCTGCACCTCGTCACCGCTGTAACAATTTGGGTTTGATCTTGATTGTTTGATAGGGGAAACTCTCCCGGTGTTATTCTATACTTGTTGTAGATGCTATTGAGTGAAACCATTGAACCAAGGTTTATGTTCAGATTGTTATTCATCATCATATCACCTCTGATTGTATTCCATATGATGTCTCGTGAGTAGTTCGTTTAGTTCTTGAGGACATGGGTGAAGTCTAAATGCTAGTAGTGAATTATGGTTGAGTAATATTCAATGTTATGATATTTAAGTTGTGGTGTCATTCTTCTAGTGGTGTCGTGTGAACGTCGACTACACGACACTTCACCATTTATGGGCCTAGGGGAGTGCATCTTGTATTCGGTTGCTAATTGCGGGGTTGCCGGAGTGTGAGAAACCTAAACCCCCGTTAGTATATCGATGCGGGAGGGATCGCAGGATCTCAGAGTTTAAAGTTGTGGTTAGATTTATCTTAATTACTTTCTTGTAGTTGCGGATGCTTGCAAGGGGTATAATCACAAGTATGTATTAGTCCTAGGAAGGGCGATGCATTAGCATAGGGTCACCCACACAACACTTATCAAAACAATGAAGATTATTTAGCTACATGAAGCGAAAGCACTAGACTAAAATCCCCGTGTCCTCGGGAACGTTTGGTCATTATAAGTAAACAAACCGGCTTGTCCTTTGTGCTAAAAGGATTGGGCCACTCGCTGCAATTATTTCTCTCGCATTTTATTTACTTGTACTTTATTTATCTGCTATATCAAAACCCCCGAATACTTTGCCTGTGAGCATTTAGTGAATCCTTCATCGGCTGCTTGTCAACACCTTCTTCTCCTTGTTGGGTTCGACACTCTTATTTATCGTACTACGATACACCCCTATACTTGTGGGTCATCAGGCCAGACCATGGCTAAACTAGACAGTTCGATCGACCCCGAGGCGATCACCGCTCCTCAAACGGACTTTACCGTGACCAGTGCCGAGCCAACTATTTCAATCTTTTGCCATGGTCTTGAAGAAGCCAAGGACACGTGGCGAGCATGCACACCATGGTCAACACGTGCACCCAGTTGGTGCACCAAGAAAAAAATTAGGCTTCCTATAAGGTGTCTCGAACTCGAACTCGAGTCACGAAATGCGACAAGGTGAGGCGAGCGCGGAGGAGGAGGAGTGCGAGTGGGCTCCTTCTCTTCTCACTCACTTGGAAGGACTAGAAGAGCATCCCTTATATACCACTCCAACTCCTTCCCAACTAGCAATGTGGGACTAAACTTTATACTCGAGGCTGTCCTCAAGATGCCAACGTGATAGGCTTTGATATTTCACAGTGTAGGCTACATGGGCTACCTTACTGGGCTGCATCCCATTTACATCAGTAAACCCGATAAAGCATAGCAATGAAAAAGAAAAAAAACACTAATGGGCCATGGCCAAAATGCATGACATCATGTGCGGAGCGAATTAACACGCTTTCTTGGGCGATGAATGAGTTTTGCCTAAATCGCTGATCCCTATTCGCCCAATGCGGGAGGCGGTCGCTCCCGCTCAAGGGACGGACGGTGTTACCGTTGGCGCCTAGAATTATGGTTTTCCTTTTGTTTTGTCTGGAGTTTTCCGGTTTTTGATGGGTTTTTCATGGTTTGCATTGGTTTGCGTTTCGAATTTTGTTCAGATTTGTTTTTATGACTTAAAATGTTTATATTATAAATATGTTTAAATTTAAAATTTGTTCAATTTTGAAATTTGTTCAATAAGAATTTTGTTTATATTATATGAATTTTAAAATTTAAAATTATTCAAATCTAAAATTTGATCAAGAATTGAAATTACGCTAAATTTACAAAAATGTTGATTTTAAAAAATGTTCAATTTGAAAAATTTTAAAATGATCGGTTTTGAAAATGTTCACTTTGAAATTTGTTCAATTCTAAAATATTCTATTCTAAAACTGTTCACTTTAAAAAAACAGAATTTTCAAAATATTCTTATTTTCAGAAAACAGTCAGATCTAGAAATTTGTCTGAACAAAAAAACAGAAAATATAAAAACGACAACAACACGAAAAAAAGAAGACCATACCTTTTTTGTTGGGCCACGCTTGAGCAGCCCACAGTGGCCGCTTCAGGCAGAACGGTGGTTCACTCCCAGCAAAGCAGGAGATAGGAGCTCCTGGTACGCACCGACCTCGTCGGTGGCTCACCAACCTGTCACGGTTGCTGTTCTCACACATCATCCTAAAATGGCCCGAAGCAAAAACGACACGCTGATCTGCACAGATTCAGCGGCGTGCGCCGAAGGCCCAGTGCCACGGCCGATCAATCGTCGACGGTGTGCCGTGCCTCGTGTTTCCTGTCTCTCTCCTCTCGCCGCCTGCCAGACCAGTCCAGGCGCAGGCTCCTGCGACTGCCCCGCCTGTACCGCGCCGCGCCGATTGAATCTCCCCATCCGCCGATCGAGCCTCACCGCGGCGATGGCCGGCAAGGCCAGGCGACGAGCAGGTAACGTCGATGCGGAGACGTCTCCTCTTCTGGCGCGGACGACGACGGCGGATCAACGCCCTCGGAGCTCGGCGTCCTCTGTCGTCCCTCGGCGGAACCTGCCGGGCGGCTCGCGACATCGCGCGGGAGAGCTCACCGCGCCGCCGACTTCCCAGCCTCGACTCGCCGCCATCGCAGGCCGCTGAGCCGCCGCTCGCGGCGCTGCGTCTCGACAAGGACACTCAGGCTGTCTCCGTCTTGAACTGCCGCATCTACCTCATCGGCGAAACCAGGCCTGCAGTCGGTGGATCCAGCGAGTCAAGGTCAGCTGCCGACAGCACCATCGCTGAGCGACCGTCCATGGATCATCACCAATCAGTTCTGCCATGACGGATCATTGTTTCTACAGTGCCGAACGTTGTTGTTTATGGCTCTTTTTAGGATTGTGGTTGTATTTCATTATCATCATCAGTTTGCCCTTTATCTGAAGTTGGACAACATAATAACACCACTCTAAACGCTAGTGTGCATTTGATACTAGGTTGATATTAATTAATGGTGATACTTGGATTATGGATCCATATTAGTGGTATGCAATACTTGTAATTTCGTTTCCTTTCTATTGATCAAATTGCTTTGCTTAATCAAATGGTTCTTTTATAATGTTATTTTATGACCATTCATACTCACTTGTTATTTCTGAATCGTAAGTGTTGTGTCAATAATTGTATGTTATTAGTAAATAAAATATAAATCGTTTGGTCTATGTTTCAATTTTTAGTTCAGATATATAGTTTATCGTGATTATGAACTATCACTGACATTTGGTTTTTGAAAGCACAGGGATTATTACTATATTCAAAATACCAATCTGATTCATATAATTTGTTGGTGGCGGCGTATTTTAATTATCCTACTATGTCTTTGTTAAAATGTATCAATGTATGGTTATTAACCTGGTGCTTTTAGGTAGAACAAATTGATGATCTGCGTTCATTCACCTAAGCATTGATTTTTTATTTCACATTGTTTGCTTGGATGTTGAGTTGTTCTTATAAGCATATTATCCATTTGTTGTTTGCTGAAGCAAGTGTAATTATTGATTCAATGGTGGGTGATGATATCTTGGTTTATCGTTTTGTAAGATATTAAGATTACTTGGTTTTACTCTATTCAGTGACTTGTGATGGTAAGGTTGTAGATTTGCAATTGAAATTCAGATACATTTAGAGCTATGATTTAGTAATATCTGCAAAAAAACATTGAATTCCGTCCTGGCATTTCGGTTACATGTATTACACTAACCAACAACATAAATTTGTTCTTTCACTGGAACATTTTCTTTTTCTGCAATTTGGAGGAATAATAAGCCTAGTGGATTGATAGTGATTAGTGAGTAATCATATGGTGACAATATCAATAGGATGTGCTGTTTTAGTAACTTCAAATATTTCTTCGCTGCATACTCATATCAGAAGCCTTTGATAGTAAGAAATATGGTGTGATTATGGATCTGTCCGATGGTACTGCAATGCTAAAGAAGTTTGGACCCTGTTTACTTTCTATGATGGATTGCTTGCTTAATCAGAAATGATTCTTATGATGATACATGCACCTTGATTCACTGAAATGTCGATATTGTTTCTACAGTTGGCGGTGTATCAGCTTGTTGCATCAATAAATTTCGCATTACTTAGTAAATAAATGGCTGTAATCGATTGGATCCTATTCTGATGCTAATTCTAGATAACTGGAATTTTGTCATGGAGCTGCAGAACTTATCATTATTTTGTTGGTTTTGGCTTGGGGATTATTCCTGTTTCAGTCGATCGAATTCATGTTATTTGGCAGTCATGTTTTAGTTTTGTCGTCCCTCACTATGTGTTTGTTAAAATGTACCAATGTGTAAAACTATTAACTAGTGCTCTGCAGAACATTGAAATCAATCAGTTAGTCTCGGTCAATTCACCCACAATATTATGATTTTGTTCTAGTTTTGCCGGATCATTGATTGTTCATACTTTTGCTGCCACTCATATCAGAAGCCTTTGATAGTAGAAATATAGTGTAAACCGATTAGTTCAATAAATATCATATTAGAAAGTGATAATCCTGTCTTGGTTTATCCATTTATTTATGGGGCCATTAAGATGCCTGACCTTTTTACCTTGAGAAAAGGATCATTCCTGTTTCCATTTATTGATTCATGTAATTCGGCTGCTTACAGTCATGTTTTAATTTTGTCGTCCCTCACTATGTGTTTGTTAAAATGTACCAATGTGTAAATCTATTAACTAGTGCTCTGCAGCAATCAGTCAGTCTACAGGATAATTCACTAATGTTATGATTTTGTTCTAGTTTTGCCGGATCATTGATTGTTCATACTTTGCTGCACTCATATCAGAAGCCTTTGATAGTAAGAAATATAGTGTAAACCCGATTTGTTCAATAAATATCATGGCCAGAAAGTGAGTAATCTGTCTTGGTTTATCCATTTGTTTATGGGCCATTAAGATGCCTGATTTTAATCTAATTAACAGTCACTAGTGATGGTAATGTTGTAGATTTACAGTGAAATTCGAACATATTAGAGCTATGATTTAGTAATATCTGTAAAAAGCATTGAATTCAGTCCAGGTAATGTTCAGCTTACATGTATTACACCCATAACTAACATAAATTTGCTCTTTCAACTTTGGAACATTTTCTCCGCAAGTTGGCGGAATAATGAGCAGGTCGTTGATAATGTGAAGTAATCGGATAGTGACAATATCTATAGGATGTGCTGTTTTAGTAACTAATATTTCCTTTCTTAGACTGCCTATAAGAATGCAATCTGCTTGGATCCACCGTTTGTTCATATTCCTTATTTTCCACTTAAAATTCTTGGATTCCTTATTTCCTTTCTTAGCCTTATGTTCGCGGTGCCACGACGTCACTGTCATATGCCGGAACTGTCTAAATTTCCTGTTGCATACAGATATTTATTCCCAGTATGTTTATATGTTATCTTTAGAGCTTCTGCATCTTGCATCAACATATGCCATGACCAGTGAACTATACAGTAGATTTTGATCAACATTGCCATGACCAGTAAACCTACATGCTGTTCTTCGGCCTATAACTTTCTGCTGTTAGTTCATAGATAGGAAGCCTCTACTAGCAATATGTTATATTAAGATGTCTTAAGATTGAGAAACTTTCTCACGAATTCATACATTTCCATGTTTTTGCTGACAATGGAATTCATTATCAGTTGAGTTCCCCTATGCTCAGGTAAGTTGGAAGAGAAGCAAAACTACTGTTCATTATCAGTTGGGTTCCCCTATGCATCAGTAACTTGTGGTATTTTGTATTGTGATATCTTGTGTGTTCTTGTAGTCCTGCTAAATCATTTTGCTCTTCACATCTAAGCTGCCTGTTCGCTTGCTTGTTTTTGAGCCTCTGATTTGTTTGGGAGATAGACGGCTTGCACTTTGGTTACTCAGGATTCAGTAAATGTTTTGCATAACTTTTTTGTGTGTGTGTGTGGCTCTTTTAGATTTGTTTGGTTATCGATTTATTTTTGAGATGTCTCATTTGTGTGTTTTTGGAATTTGTGTTTGATCATTTTCTGCTGTAGTATGAAGTACTCCTCAGCTCCACAATATCAGATAAGATGTTATTATAACACTTATAAGTGTATTTAGTTATTAGTAACATCTTGTATTATGGGACGGAGGATATCTCAACCACCTATCATCTGCACTGTGTGCATGTTGCTTTGGTCTATATTTTATCAAATTTCTCTGCTTATAACTTCTGGGGATGACCAGAAAGAATTCTCTTCTGAACCACAATGAGTATGAGTTGATCTTGCATGTGCTCTCACCAGAAACCTTGGAATTGGGTTTCCTGGAGCACCAGCTGCGTAGTCTGAACTTGGATGCTGTGCCATTTTTATTGCCCCTTGGTGTTATTTTCTTTTGGGTGTACACTGAAGGGTGACAGCGGAGCTGGATGTCGTATTCTTCGAATCTTCAGAGCGTCTGGGTAAAATGCTTAACCCTGCAACGCCTTCTATTTTAAAACGGCTATGCCATTTAAAAGACTGATCAGCCATTTTTTCTACAATTCACACATATACCTGCAGATCAGTGTTTTCTGGTTTGCGACTTACATTTTGGATGAAAGGCTGCCAAAGGCTGCCAGGAAACGGGCAGCGCTCAGACGCTAGTGGAATTCCCGAACGAGATGTTCTTCTATATTTTCCATATACTCTATATCCTATTAGCCCGCGTTCGGTTAGACCCCAACGGCATGGGTTGACAGGGAAAGGCAGGAATACAGTTCGAGTACCTGTCAACACCTCCTGATCCACGTTAATACCCTTCAAACCGAACGGGCCCTTAAGATGATTCAAACCCAGTGGGACTCGGGACTGAGGAAAGAAAAAACAGAAGTCAGCATTTCAACCTGTCACGCCTTGTAGACAGAGAGCCTTGGGCCCTACAGGGAGTATAGTGGAATAAAAGTGGCGCTGAAGGGTGTGTGTATTAAGTTAACTTGTGGGTCAGGTGGAGCAGCCCGAGGCGTGTGTGGCGTGGAGTCTTTGTGCGGTTATAAGCAGCGTGTGCGTGAGGAGAAAGTCAAGTTTAAAGAAATAGATGAACAAAACGAATTCCTCTCCTCTCTATGCTTTGCCTTATCTGTTGACTCTTTCTTCCTTTGCAAGTTCATCTCTTGTCAATGAATCCCTATCAGCAATCATACGGTAGTGGGATATTACACTTGGTATCGAGATTTGGGGACGAATTCCTGGAGGCGCGGTATCGTGGTTAAATTTCACTCTCCATATTTGGGTTTTTCGTAATTCCGGGGTCGGGTTGGGGTTGAGTTCTTCGATTTCTATGCGGAGGCTGATCGCGCTAAATCCTCGCCTCGGTAGGCCCGATCAGTGGATCCTGCAGCCCCGTCCAAGGCGTCGGCCTTGGACCCGCGCGGACCATCGCCGCGATGGGGAAAAGCGGAACGAGACAGCCGCCACGCTCAAGCAGCTCCAAGCAAGCCTCGATGCAGCTCGCCATAGCGTGGTGGGAGGGGTCGACTGCGCGACGACCGGCCGGCGCGCGCGGCTGGACCTCCGAGGCCACGGCGATGGGGACAGCACCGTCAGCACGAGACACGCGAAGATTACGCGTTGATGGTTCGCACGAAGATCCCGGATCCAGATCCCCGGTGATCCGGGGCTCCGGAGTTGAGGAAGAGGAGCCGGAGCACTGCGAGATCGACCCCGTGGGTCACGGCAGAACAACGCACAATTATGTGCCATGGCTCGGGGAACACGCCGGGCGCGACAACAAGTGCGGCGGGGCGGGACCAAGCGGTAGCGGTGGTGGCGGGGCTGGCGTGGGCGGCGGAAGCCAGCCTTGACTCGACCACGGAAGTTGTTTTCCTCGAGGGTGGTGGAGCGGCGGAAGAGGTGGCAGGCGGCGGGAGAACAAACACGCCGGAGCCGGGAACAAGGCGGACGCTCACATGCCCAGATGTCATTCCCTCGTTTCTCGTGAGCATCCCCGGGTATGGCGTGATCGATGTCTCGACTATTTTGATGTTTAATATTACTCCATCCTTGTGGTATACTGCTTAGCCTCACTGGACCTTAGCATAACAATCGAGCTGCGATCTTACAACAAGGCACTGTCCAGAGGCTGGCCGCCGAGTTCATCACCGCAGTGGAAAGTGAATTTGGGCGATTGACCAAAAAAAGAAAATCCATGAAATCGCTCTGCCGTTAGGGCAAAGCGAAGCGATGCGAGGCATACATAGTGGGTTCCGATCCTTGATATGCCAGTGCGATGTTCAATCCTAACTATGATGAGCGGTTTTTCTTGTCGCAGTTCATCAAAGGGCCTCAAACCGGATATACGGTACGGTGGAGTGGGTTCACGAAACACTTGAAGCGAGCTTTTCTCGTCGCTCGAGTTGACGGAAGGTACAAGATGATACACGTACCAGGAGGCACCGGAACCCTGCAGCCGCCCGGAACAAGCTGTGAGAAGATGTCCCTAAACCGGCTATGAAATTTGCTACGGGTGGTGTGGAAAGACAGGCGGCTCGGGGAGTCTGGGAAGCTCCACAATCGGTGCTATCGATGTGGTGGGCAGGTACAGCTTCCCGGCTCACAAATGTGGCCAAAAACCATTGCTGCTCTTAATGCAATTGAAGCTCCGAGTGGAAGAAAGAGTGTCCTATTCTCCTATGGAGAAGAAGTACTCAACTTATTGGAGGCTGAGGATGTGGCTATTCTTGAACAATTGAGTTTGTCTTTGCATGCTATGGCGGGTTAAGAAGGAAATTTTGAAACTCTCAGACTCGGGGCATTGGTGGGTGACCGAGCCTTGATTATTCTTGTCGACTACAGTAACGACGGTTCATTCTTACATTCTCGATTCTTTGGACGAAATTGTGTTGCAAGGCGGTAGATGCACCCAAGGCAAAGTAAAAGTGGCCAATGGGGAATACATATACTCAACTCAGATTGTCCCTGAGTTTGCCAGGTAGTCACATGGAGCATCGTTGTAACTCTAATGCGGGTGCTAGATTTGGGGGACATCTGATGCAATCCTAGGAATGGATTGGCTCAAGCAGCTTTTAGCCCAATGAACAGTTAGGAACAAGGAAGACACTCTCATTAGATCATCAAGGCAAGAACAAGTGGTCTGCGTGGATTGCAATCTACCTCGGTAACCGTCCGCAGAGTACCAGTAGACAGTAGCCAAGTGGGTTAAAGGCCCACGACATCTGGGCTATGGCGAGTGGTGCATGCGGAGGTTGACCCCACGGAGATCTGCTTGCGCTCTGTGAGCACCGGAAATCACAGCTGACATTGCAAGAGTTAACTCTTGTCTTTCTGGGAGCAAACAACCTTACCACCTCACTGTCGCGAATATGACCACGCAATTGCTCTCAAGCCTTTGAGACAGCTCTTTCAATTCAGGCCATACCGATATTCTCAGGCTCACAAGGGATGGAAATCGAAAAACAAGTTTCGGCAATGTTGGCGACGGGGATAATTGTACCAAGCATGTATCGTTGCTTTGTGCTCGTATTGAAAAAGGGCCCGGGACATGGCGATTTTGCGTGGACTACAATTTGAATGAGCTCACGGTTAAAAATGTGTTTCCCATGCGGTAATTGATGAGTTGCTTAGCGGGTGAAATGTGCAATCTTTTTCAAGTTAGATCTGTAGAAGCGGGATACCACGATTCGAATGCTTCTGGCCCGATGAGGCCAAAACGCGTTCAAAACTCATTTGGGCCATTACCAATTGAGTGATGCCTTTTGAGTACGTACAGCGCACCAGCCACTTTCAATGTGTCATGAACGGTGTCTTTGACCGTGTTTGCGTGATTTGTTGTCTTTATGGACGACATTTTGGTGTGCGACAAAACAATGGAAGACCACGTGGAACATCTCGGGGAAGTGCGGCACTACTTCAAGAGCGGCTTGTTTGTGAAAGCTAGCAAATGTTAGTTCGTGTTCCACTCTGGAGTATTTGGGCCATATCATCTCGGCCACGAGGGTGTGGCTACTGATCCAAACAAGACCCGGGCAATGAAAGATTGGCCTCAGCACGACAAACGTGACGAGTTGAGGGTTCTTGGGATTAACGGGCTACTACCGCAAGTTGTCTTAACTACGGAATTATCGCCGGAGCCTCTCACCAACTTATTGGCGCTGAGAGTTCATACGGGATGCCATTGCGAGAGAGCGGCTGCGGCTCTCAAGGAGGCAATGATGACAACACTGTGCTCCAATTGCCGAGATTTCTCAAAAACCTTTGTGGTGGAAAGCAGAGATGCTTGCGGCAGGATCGAGCGCGGTTTTGATGCAAGATGGCCACCCTCCCCCCAAGGCGTTCCTTAGCAAACCCTTGAGCAAGCTCCATCTCTGACTCTCAATATATAAGAAAGAATTGTGCACTCCTCATGGCGAGTTGGCAGATTGGCGCTCTTATTTACTGACGAGAGCAATTCATTATCAAGACGGACCATCAAACAGCTTCTTGGAGGACCAAAACCTTCGTCTCCTTTTAAAACAAGCGATAGCCGGACTCATGGGACTTCAATTTCGTATACGGTACAGAAAGGCGAGAGAACCATACGGCCAGACTCCTCGGTGGAGTCACTTGCCTAGCTCTCAAAAGGCTGTTCGGAGGTCCAACCTTTGGATTCGGGAGGTCATCAACACCTATACAGCCAGGCTCAAAGCCTTTAAAACAAAGCATAACTGCTCTAGCGGTACTCAGCCCGGACCATTGGGTTTGAATTGGCACAAGGAGTTATCAAAGTACTGTGGCCGCATACGGGTGGGTGCTAATTGCGGCACTCCAAGCAGAAGCTGATCACGACGATGCATTCTAGTGCGTGGCGGTCACTCGGGTACCCAAGCCACCTATCGAGAGGATAAAGGAGGCTGCGTGGGAAAGGGTAAGAAAGCGACGGTGGCTGAATTTGTGAGACGGTGCGGTGTGTGCCAACATGCAAAAACACACAACAACACATCTCGGGGCTTGCTCCAACCTCCTCACATGCCGGACGGAGCTTGGCGAGATATCACAATGGATTTCATCGAAGGCTTGCCAATGTACGCGGACAATGTTATCTTTGGTCGTCGTCAGCGGGTTCACAAAGTGGCCCATTTCCTACAGCTGAAACACCCATACACAACACCAAAGTGGCTCGGTGTTTGTGGATGGCATTGTGAAGTTACATGGCATGCCCAGGTCAATCACATCGATAGAGACACCATTTCTGACAATTTTTGGAAGCGGTGTTCCGAGTCCACAGAACGAAATTGAACTACACAACGGCATACCATCCACGCAAACGGATGGGCGAGTGAAAGGGTGAACCGGTGTCTAGAAATGTTCTTGCGTTGCATGGTACAAGAAAGACCCAAAACGATGGAGAAGATGGGCCCTTTTTGGGGTTCGTACAATATATAAAGTGCGCTCCATTCCATTGTTCCCCGATTCAAGGCCTTGTCGGACATGAGCCCAATCTTGGTGCAATGCTGACTGGATTAAAGCTCTCCATCCTACGATTGAGGAGTAATCATGGAAAGGCACAGCAGGTAGAATCTACGAAGGAAACATTTGTACGCAGCGCGGTACGGATGAAAACGTTCGGCGAACGGGAATCGCACGGAGAGAAGCGGTTCCAAGTCGGAGACAATGTGCGCTAAAAGCGCAACCTTATGCTCAAGCTACGGTTATCAACGGAACCATTTCCAAAGCTGGCCTACAAATACTTTGGTCCATATAAGATCTTTGGACAAGGTTGGGCCAAGTTTCATATGCTTTGGGCTCCCCGAAGGCACCAAGGTACACAATGTCTTTCATGTGCTCCCAGGATAAGGAATTTCGCCGGATTACACCTGTAATAGGGAGTTACCCAAGCTACCTGTTGGACTCCTTTGACACAACTCAGGAGAAGATCCTCGATCGCGTGGTAAGAAAGGGTAATGCGGCTACGCACAGAGTGTTGATCAAATGGAAACATTTACCGGAGGACACAACAACTTGGGAGGATTGAAACACTTTGACACGTTTTCTGATGTACTTACTTGGGGACAAGCAAGTTCTCCACGAGAGACACATCACGCCTTGAAACCAGAGCGGCGCCACGGGAGTATAGTGGAATAAGGTGGCGCGAGAAGGTGTGTGTGTTAAGTTAACTTGTGGGTCAGTGGGCCAGCCGGGGAGCGTGTGTGGCGTGGGTCTTTGTGCGGTTATAAGCGAGCGTGCGTGAGGAGAAAGTCAAGTTTGAAGAAATAGATGAACAAACGAATTCCTCTCCTCTCTATGCTTTGCCTTATACGTGACTCTTTCTTCCTTTGCAAGTTCATCTCGCATAAGTAGATCCCTATACAACCAATCATACGGTAGTAGGATATTACATATGTTTAGATATATAATCTCCCCATCTCTGGAAGTCAAAAAGAACGTTTGCATTTCTAAAGCTGCTGCCAGACCAGCGAACTGAAGCCAGCGTCACCAGTGATCACCACATCGAGGCTGTACGGGTCCACGCGACTCATAGATTTTCTTGGCAGCTACCAGCAGGTTGCCGTGTCTCCATGACTGAAGTGCCCAAACTCCGGCACGAACGTTCGCTCAACCGTGTGACAATACCATAGTTTCGGGTACATCCGCTCACTGTCTGGTTGAATGACCACCTGACCTTTTTACCTCTTTGGCTCTTTGTACACGAGAACTATCATAACTATTCCTACTAGCATGTTTACTCTTCGGAAATCATTTTCAAAGCCTACGTCCAATAGACCATGACATACCATTGCAAACGTGCAGACGAAAATTTAGAAATTTTACACAACAAAAAAACCCCTCCGTTTTGACGAAAAAACCTCTGTTTTAATAAGGCAAGGAGAAGAAAAAACAGTTAGAGGGCCGAAAACCATTCTCCTCCTGTACATGGATGTACGGCCGGCCAAAATGATCCAGCCCTAGCGTCCACCCCAGCTCTGCAGCTCATTATAAATTACCACCCCAAACCTAAGCCGCCCGCCCCAATCCCGCCGCCGCCCAGCGACTCCTCTCGCTGTTCGCGCCGCCGCTGCAGCACGAGCAGCCACCGCCACCGTCGCCGTCGCCGGAGCAAAACACACCGCCGTCAGCCATGGGGCGCATGCATAGCCGCAGGTAACGCCTCTCCCTCCGCATCCCGTACTTGTATTGCTTTGCTTCCATGGTTCATCTGGTCTGATGATGGCTGCTCCCGTGACTGTGTGGCGCAGGAAGGTATCTCGTCGTCGGCGCTGCCGTACAAGAGGACCGCCCCGATCCTGAGTCAAGACTCCCCGTCGCCGAGGTAAGAGATACCACGCCCCTCTCACTCGATTCGCCATCCGATTTGGCCCATCTCATTCGATGTGAGCGGGTTCTGATGCGTCTGGTCCGTGTGCGATTGATGAGTTGATCATCAAGGCTGCGAAGAAGGGCAGAAGCCTCGCAGATCGGCGTGCTGCTCCGTGACCAGCACGGCATCCCCCTCGTCAAGAGCGTCACCGGGAGCAAGATTCTCCGCATCCTCAAGGCCCATGGTCAGATCCATTCCTTGTCAGACTAAACTGCATTGTTCTCGAGTTTTTCTGTGCTCGGACAAGTGCATTGACATGCGAGGATTTTGTGGTGGTGTGTGGGTCTGGCCCCTGACATCCCAGAGACCTCTACTTCCTGATCAAGAAGGCTGTGGCCATTAGGAAGCATCTTGAGGAGGAACAGGAAGGACAAGGACTCTAAATTCGGGCTCATTCTTGTTGAGAGACAGGATCATATACCCGCTACTACAAGCGCACCAAGAAGCTCCACCCACCTGGAAGTAATCAGAGTCACCTGGGCCATATCTTAGTTAAAGCATACTGATATGCATCATCAAAACCAGTTAGCTTTTAAATGCTTTATTTGAGGTTGCATGCCTAATTTATGTATGTTGCTTGAATAACTACGTGGGAATTTGTTGTGGTGAAATTATTCTTATCATGTTATCCATTTAAGCTAACATGGCTTGTTTAAGCGTGCCGTGTGATGCTTATTGGATGTTAGTTTGAGTTATATATGCTTCTCTGTATGTTTTCATATTCTTTGAACACGTATAAGTTTTTGCACCTCCTCACAGATGTAGCATCCCATTAGTTTTTGCGCCTCCATTAGTGGCGCCTCCAGTAGTGCATATAGCAGTTGATTCTATCAAAAATGAGTTCTGCTTGACTGAAACAAGATGTGTGCACTCTTATTGGGAATTATCTTCAGTAATATGGAGTTTACAATAGTGTAACTTTTGTTTTGCACTTACTGCTAAATTTCATTTATGTCTCTCTGTTGTCAAAATTGCATGATATCCTGATTATTTCCTTAAACCTTAAGATCTCTAAGCTGGATGGTTTACACATACATTTGATTGATCCTTGTGTTCTCATTCTCGAACTTATTGCACTAGTTGATGTTTTACCCATAGCATCCTCCAGTTGAATTTTATCTATTTGGATTGGTTAATTCTTCTGTTGTGCTTGTATTTGCTCAATAGCTTTGTATTCTGTACTGCATGTTTGGTTTCCAGTTATTAATAAGGTATATTCTAACAATTTGTCTTGCTTATCACGGTGAATCTACCACAGCCAGCACTCTGGTGGCCTAGAAACTCTTCATCTGGTGTGCTCTTACCTGCTGCAGGACTGGTCTTGTTCTAGATATCATCAATTTTATGTAATGCTTTTGAGGTTTGGAGTGGGTTAGATGTGGACAAGAGACCAATTTTTCTATGTTTACTCAGGAGAATCATATGAACCATTTTTGGTTTCTCAGTTCTGTCTGTTATATTTGTGGCCATCCATTTCATCAGCTCCACTTATCTGTCTTTATATTTGCGTTGTGCGTTGAGCTAGTGTGTTAGTAACTGTCAACTGCAGGTTCTACTGATTATCCTTATGACGTACGGTATAGACATTTTTCAAACGAAAAAATTGCGTAGCTTTCTTGGTTGCCTGAATGACTGAGCTCTCCGTAGTACGTTTTCTTTGTTACTGAATGACAGGCTCTCTGCGGGCTTCAACAGAAGTGAATTTGGATGTTGTGCTCTTCGTGTGATGTTCGACGCTGAAACATTATGTTACTGTTTTGATCCAACTATATTTTACCAAGACCAATCGGAGCTCGTGCCGACCAAGATAAAATTGGCACTCCTATGCAAATGTACATCGTAAGAAAACTGCTCGTCAGGCCACCAACAGTCACTTTGTTTATCTGCTAAAATTTGGCCGATTGACAGTGACTCAGGCCCAAACTTTGCTGCCAGCAGCTTCCATACATGAAGGTGCGGACCGGTGTCTTGCCCTCTCCATCCCGGAGATGACGTTGCGGATGCCATTGAGGGGACAGCGAGTCCGTTGACGAGGTCAAAGATGAGACGAAACGACCTTGAGCGTGCAGTCGCCATAGCGGCCCGCAGCTGGCGTCGTCGGCGGAGGCGACAGCACCGTTGGGGAGATCCGGGCGGCTCGGTGGGCCGGTAGAAGACGTGCGCGCGACATCATCGGCGGAGGCCTTCGCCGAACGGCGGCGATGCCTGGTAACAGTCCGCCGCAAGCGCAGGAGCTCCTCCTGCCTCGAAGCTATGGAATTCACCACTGATGGCGTCTTAGTTTCAGAGGATAAATTTAGGAGTAGTTTGAAATCTTTCGCTCAGGTAAAGCAAAAAGCCTTAAGCGACTTGTCAAAATTCAAATGTATCTATATAATAAAACGATATGCAGATAAATAAATTTATTGAAACGTGTGGTCAGAGATAGTACTATTTCTGGTGGCGAAGGTGAGGACAAATGTGATGATGTAGATAAATCATCTGCTGGAAGGAGCACTTTCAGAGAGATGATGCATTTCCATCATCTAAGTTTCGAAAACAAAAAGTATGTATCAGAAAATGAGCAAGAAAAAGACGATGTATTTTACATATATGATGTAAGTACACATGATCTGCTGCTGAAGATACTCTTAGGCACAGCGAGATTAGGAGCAGAAGTCGTTTTGATGTTGGCACCGTATGTTTGAGATTATCGGCTTGACATTGCGGTGATGGCGTGCCTCGTTGGCTCATTGCTGTCGGGTGTCGAGCGCTCAAGATGTTGCGACTCAAA
The DNA here is from genome assembly GCA_030979885.1 of Lolium multiflorum. Taxonomy (NCBI): domain Eukaryota; kingdom Viridiplantae; phylum Streptophyta; class Magnoliopsida; order Poales; family Poaceae; genus Lolium; species Lolium multiflorum. The sequence continues at coordinate 215,821,921 of CM061753.1, read as the reverse complement.
GGCTTGGTAAAGGCTGGCAACACTCTTGTTAAACACATATGTGACATGGTGTCTATGACTAAAATTATACAATGTTTATTTAGGAGCTACACTACTGTGCTTTTCCCGTAATTTAATTTAATTTCAGATACAGGTGAAGAACTCTCGTCGAAACGTGAATTCAGACAATTCAATTCAGATAGCAAGAAGTTCATCACTGACGAATGCGAACCAAAAGTAACGAAAGACCCGTATCCTGTGCATACATGTGCAACATCAGAAAGCAGAATTCTGTATCAAATATGAACTATCAGGGCAGGCACCTGCCGGAATTAGCGGCACAAAGCGTGCAAGCACTGAAGCCTTGGCAACACATGGCGGTAGGAGATGTTTGAGAGGCGCGGCATGGCCGGCAGGAACCTCGAGACGAGCTGCTCCCGAGCCATCTTTAAAGCCGCCGACGGCTGCAGCGGTTATACTGGCACTCTCCGCCGGGCGGGCGGCGAGATACGCGCGCAGCTCGGCGTCGTAGTGGAGCCCCCGCGCTCAGGGCGATGGCGCAGGCGCCGCCGGGTGGCGCAGCTGCGAATGCGGCAGCACGAGGTTGAACGGCAGAGCAGGATCGAGAAGTGGAACGCGTGCACGAACCCGCCGGCCGCGGCCACCATGACCGGGACGGCAGGCTGCTCCTGTCATCGACGTCGACGATCTCCGTTGCTTGCTCCAACCTATCCACTGCCTCTTCCATGGCGACCTTGAGGTGCCGCTGCGCGAAGTCCGTTACGACTTACGCGTCGACGACTGGCGCCGGACTGGTTTGATAACGCAATTAAACTAGTAGGAACCTTGCTTGGAGGCAGGCATCCATGGCGTGGACGGATTAGTCGTATTCGAGCGACTATGACGATCGAGGATGTTTATAATAACCAAAGCTTCCTCATCATGCTGCCGCTTTGTCGTAGTCTGGATTAATCAGTAGCCGGCGATGACGCAAGCCAGGTGTCACTCGGACATTGTCGCTGCTTGAAGGACGTTTGTGTACGCAGTAGATGTAATTGTGAGAAAGTTCTGCGTGTCAAATACGGATGACTCATCCATCTCGATATTTCCTTCGTGATACCGGCCGGTGGCCCGTCCGCATGCCTCCGTTCCGAAATGTCGGCCGTGTCTCCGAAGCGGCCTGGCCGATCGGATTTATCGGTTGAAGGGCGTGTTTTAAACATTGTCGATGTTTGGGGGGATGTGGAAGTCTTGGTAGCGTCACTCTGATACCGCTCAATTTTTAAAGCACTATCATTCTTTAATAGATGAGAAAACTTTGTGCAATTGTATTGCTGTACTAATATTTAAAGTGGTGCAACATAAATAAATTACATGTAAAAACTTGAAAAACAAAAACAAATTACATATAATTTTTTTAAACTACTTCTTCTTTGATGGCCCTGCCTCGTCGTCCCTCACGGTGGCGCTTCTGCTGTCTCTTTGAAAGGCGGTGTCGATCGATGCGTCGGAGGGAACTTGTGTCTGCTCATCATCGACGATGCTCGCCGTGGCTCCCGCGCCTTGGCGCCCGCTTTCGCCTCCGTCTCCGCCTTCGCCCGACCACCGTAAGGTGTCAGCTCAGGACATTGTCGCTGCTAGAGGACGTTTGTGTACGCAGATGTAATTGGCGAGAAAGTTCATGTGTCAAATGAGATGACTCATCCATCTCGATATTTCCTTCACGTGATACCGGCCGGTGGCCGTCCGCATGCCTCCGTTCCGAAATGTCAGCCGTGTCTCCGAAGCGGCCCACAAGCCGCCGGATCGGTCGGGGCGACGCGTTTCCTCGTTGCCGCAAGCAGTGGGATGCTTGCCTTCAAATACCTCTAACGACGCTCAAAATTTTAAAGCACTATATTTTTATTTTACGTATAAGAAAACTTTGTACGGAGTACTAATATTACAAGGTACTAATATTTAAAGTGGTGCAACATAAATAAATTACATGTAAAAACTGCCAAAAAACAAAAACAAATTACATATACTTTTTAAACTACTTCTTCTTTGATGGCCCCGCCTCGTCGTCCTCACGGTGGCGCTTCCTGCTCGTCACCTCTTTCGAAGAAAAAGCGGTGTCGTATCGATGCGTCGAGGAACTTCAGGTCCTCTCATCATCGACGATGCCGCCGGCCGCTGTTTCGCTCGCTTTCTCCGTCTCCGCCTTCGCCAAAGCCACCGCCGTCGCTCCTCAGCCTCTTCCTCCTCCGCCTCCTCCACGTGCCTCCTCCCATTCCTCCTGTCCGGGCCGACGGCGGGGAATCGCCGTCACGCTAGGCGTCGCAACTGCTCTGCTCAATGGCGCCATCCCGAGGCTTACCCGCTCGTCGGTGTCTCGATGGAAGTTGAGAATGCTTCATCGTTAGAGGTTTGGATGAATGGCAAACATAGAGATCCGAAAGCGCCATTTAGGGCCCTATTAAGGGCGGATGAATGACGCGTTGCATGTCGAAGATAGCGGCGGCTGTTCTTCCACAAAGCCTGCTACCATTCGCGGTGTTCGCGCGTCGATCGACACGGTTGCTGGACTGCGACGGTTCCCCTTCCCGACAACCGCACCATCGCTACATAGGCGGCGAGCAGCGCTCCTCGAGCCGGGGACGCAGCACGGGGTCTGCCGCCTCCTTGCCTCTCATTATTTGTGTCCGGCGTGTCCCTGAGCGTCCTCTGTAGCGGGACGGGGCTCTAAGCGCCTGACACCATATTGGGCCACGCTAGACAAAAAGGGCCTGGGGCGCACGTGTGTAAAGGGAAATCCATTTGTCCCAAGGCGCCCCAAATCCCTTTGGGAAACGCGATTGAAGATGCTCTAAGTCTTTTGAAGTACTCCTGTAAGGGTATTTTACCCTTATCCATTATTTTGGTAACAATGACACCGTAGCTAGAGTATTTAGGACTAATACATACCTACAAGATTATTGTCGCATTAATCTAATGTGCATAATGGTGTATCATTGGAACAAGAAGGGCGGCGGAGACCCCCACTTTGAAGAAAACAAAGGAAGTTCAAAGCCGGCGTACGCCTCAAGCAAGACGGTGCCACTCCGCTGGTCCGCGTACATGCCCGACACCGGTGCACACCGAGCTGATTCTGGGAGCCAGCACCCCTTCGCCTCGATGTCAGCGGCCCGAAAGAGCTACTGCCCGGCGTCAGCCCACAAGTATACTGCCCCAAGCACTGCACCACACCAAAGATATACCTATTCCTACACCGATGACTACCGAAGCAGATATACCGTAAGCCCGAAGGTCGCCCTCGCACTGGTCGGCGCTAGGCTAGGCGACCGGGGCTGTCGGTCCTGGCCGTGGAACTGATGCAGACCGGCCAGCCTGGCAAGGTGGCTCGCACACCGGCCTCTTCAACGAAATGATGAGATGGACAAGTTGTCAACGGTTTGCAACGGTCGGATTTCAATCGGACTCTAAATGGCTCTTCTTCCTACCTTAGAACAGTTAGTCACTACACTACAAACCGTTTCTGAGCTTTCTCTCATACTCCATTGATAGAAACACCAAAAGCCTCAAATCTCCTCCTCCTCCACCCAAACTCGAATCCTCCGGGGAAAAGATAGAGGAGGTCTTGATCTATAGTTCCACCAAGCCAAATCATGTTCCCCCTGTATTCATCAAGATACATGCTCTCTAGGGTTTCAACCCTAGGCGGGCAAAGCTGTCCAAGCATCCGGGCTATGGATTTGCTCCTGACAAGATTGTGAAGGTTTGGAGGCTACCTCAAAGTCTACCACAAGTGAGAGAGCTATTCCTTCGTGGGATAGGCTCCGGAGAAGGTGAGCCTTCGTGGCGTTGGGGAATCCTTCGTGGGACCCCCACCTCTCCAAACGTGACGTACCTTCTTGCAAAGGAAGGGAACACGGGAATAAACCTTCGTCTCCGCGTGCTATCGGTTATCTCTAACCGAACTCCTTACTTGTGATATAACTGCCTGTGAGAGCCTTCGTGCTCGAGTTACTTGTATCCTCATATAGGTTGTCTCACCTAGTTTGCATTAGGCTCACCTTTATATTCCGCAAAGCCTAATATTGCAAAGAAAGAATTAAAATCTGTAGAAACCTATTCACCCCCCTCTAGGTTTACCATCTCTGAACTTTCAATTGGTATCAGAGCCTGGACTCTTTTTAAGGGCTTCACAGCCTTAAGAGTGAGATGGATAAAATATTCTAGGGTCCTGGATGAAGATTTTAACTTTTCTCGTTAAGGAGATGAAATCCATATTCTTAGCATATGAGGCCGAAAAAGAAAAGGAGAATGAAGTCCAAAGCCAAATGGCACAAATGAGTGCCATGCTTAAAAACTGACTAGTGGGACTTAGTGGTCTTCGCCCTCCTGGGAACTTTCCTATGAAGTCAATCATGACTATCCCAAAAACACTTCACCCATGCCTCATATAAACCATAGTGGGAATGTTCCCCATTTTGATGGAACTCACTTTTCCTTTTGGAAATCTTCTATGGAGTCTCATATTCGCAGCTGTGCAGTGTGGAGTTATGGGAGATCATTGTTCATGGATACCGGGAGCCACAAGATCCCATTCGGTTGACCTCCACCGAGTTCTACAACCGTCAACTCAATGCCTCCGCACGTGACAAGATTAGAAGTGGCATCAACCGCAAGCTCCTTGATCAAGTCAATGACATTGACTCCGCTAAAGAGTTGTGGGATCGGATCGTAGTACTCCAAGAGGGAACCGATTTGATCCAATCATCTCTCTATGAGACTGCAAAGCACAAGAAGCTCACCGGTTCATGATTCGAGAAGGAGAATCCGTGGCCGATGCCTATGCAAGGCTTGGTGCTCTTAGAGTAAGGGTCAAGGGACTTGGAGTTGAGAAGTACAATGACGGCTTCGAGATGAATGAAGCATTCATAAAGTCCAAGGTCATTGCTATGATTGCCGTCAAACAAGAAGACACCAACCTTGCACTCAACTTACAAATCATGACCAAGAGTGCCGATCTCAACTCCGATGATCTTGTCTCCTATGTGGCTGCCAATGAAAACATGGCCAAAGCCGGAAAGAGGCTCAAGGCAATGAACCGTGTTGATGAAGCCTCACACAACCATGAAGCGTCACACAACCTTGCTCTCAAGGCTAGAGCTGACCATGGAGGAGAAGAAGAATATGAAATTGAAGAAGATGAGGAGATGACTTCAACTAGTGACATCGCCACTGATTTTGCCTTCTTTGCCAAGAAGTACAAGGGAAAAAGTTCCCAATGCTCCTCAATGACAAGAAGAAGAAGAGAACTTGCTACAACTGTGATGAAGATAGCCACTTTGCAAATGAGTGCCCTTATGAGAAAAGGGTAGACAAGCCAAAGTTTGTCAAAGGGGTCAAGCCAAGATTGAAGCCAAACCCAATCAACGATCGATACAAGAAGAACAAGGGAAGAGCCTTTGTTGGGGATGAGGTTCATCAAGGAAGAGGAGAAGATGAGGGAAGGAGGCCGGAGTGGCTGGTTTGGCTTTCTCCAAACCCGGGTCACTCTTCACATATGACTACTCCAAGGATTACTCCACGGAGAATGATGTTGGTTCTTCCTTCATGGCAAGAACAACTCATGATGATGACTCCGATGACATTTCTCCCCTCTACGATCGTCGACTCTTGTCTAATGGCAAGGGAAGCAAAGGTAATGGAATCCCCACCTTCTTTATCTAGCATTCTTGATGATGAAAATGATAATCAAGATGAAGTTGCTATGCTTAAGGAACATTTTAAAGTTAGATGCTCTTGTCAAGTTTGATTTCTTGATGGACTCCCTCAAAGAAAAGGACGAGTCCATTGAGGAATTAGAATATCATTTGAATGATAAGGAACGGAGATTCAATCTCCTAAGACAAGAGCTAAAAACCGAAAGGTGCATATCTCAAGGCCTTAAGCAACAAATTGAAACTTTTGAACTAGATAAAGTTAAGGACCTTGAAACTATTGAAAGGGCTCAATTATTGGCCCAAGAGCTCGATGCTTCAAAGAAGGAGCTTGAAGTTGCTCATGCTTCTCTCACTAGGGATCTTGACCACCTTGAAAAAGCTAACAAGCTTGTTAAGGATGAGCTCAAGAAACTTGGAGAGAACCATGACCTACTCCAAGAAACCTACAAGAAGGCTCTTGGATCATTGAATGATCCCATTGCTAAAATGTTGCTAGTTCCTCTACTTCATTTACTAGTGAGCATGCTAAACTTGTTGAGGAACATGTTCGTTTACAAGAGGAATCTATATGTTGAGACCAATGCATATCTTGAATCTTTGGTAACCAAATATGGTCTCAACTATTATCCTAATGACTCGGCTTGTGAACAAGCAACTATTCTTGAGGAAAATGCTAGGTTGACAAAGGAACTAGCCAAGTTCACCACCGCCAAGAATAAGATGGGATTGGATGACCTCTTGAGTAAGCAAAGGTCAAACAATCAAAAGTTTGGACTTGGGTATGTTCCCAAACCTTACAAGAAGAAGAACTACAAGAAGGAGAAGCCCGCTCAGGAGAAGAACAAGAAGGTCACTAGTAATGGCAAAGCCTCAAAGGGCAAAGCCACTAGTGGTGACCGCACGGGACCTAACAATCACTATGCTTTATTCGTTGATTATTATGGTGATGTTTATGCTGAATATGTTGGACCTCGTAATGGCTATGCTTATAGAGGGTACTCAATTTGGGTACCAAAAGATCTTGTTGCCATTACAAAGGAACCCATTAATCGATGGGTTCCTAAAACCTCTACTTGATTTTGTAGGGGTATTCCTCCGGTGGTCCAAAATGGGTGTTTGATAGTGGATGCACCAATCATATGACCGGAGGAAGAGGTGTGCTTGACCAACAAGAAGTCAAGCATCACCTTTGGTGACAACTCAAAGGGAAAGGTACTTGGGTATGGCAAGGTGGCAATCTCTAAGGACTTGTGCCTTGAGACGGTCATGCTTGTTGAATCCCTTGGCTATAATTTGCTTTCTATATATCACCTTGCGGATGCCGGCTATAATTCATATTTTACTAATTATTGTGTGAAAGTCTTTAGGAGTGATAATCTCAAATTGGTCCTTGTTGGATATGTGGAGAACAACCTTTACGTGGTTGACCTCTCGAAAGAGAGCCCCTCTCCCCCCACATGTCTAATGGCCAAACATGACGAAGAATGGCTGTGGCATCGCCGCCTTGGTCATGTCAATATGAGAAATCTTAAACAATTCCTAAAGGGTGAGCACATTGTTGGACTAACCGGCATTTCCTTTGAGAAAGATCGTGTGTGCAGTGCATGTGTAGCTGGAAAACAACTCAAGAAGAGACATCCTATCAAGAGCATCGTCACCACTTCTAGGCCTTTGGAGCTCCTTCATTTGGATCTCTTTAGGCCATCACATTATGATACTCTCGGTGGAAGCAAGTATGGACTAGTCATTGTTGATGATTACTCAAGATACTCTTGGTTCTTCCTTTCAACAACACCATTTTGTTGAGGGGTATATGGAGCTGAAAACTCATGCTTGATGCCCTCATCATCAACAAACTCTTGCATAGTGTAGTTCTTGAACTCGGTGCCATTGTCGGTCCTAATTGCCTTGATCTCGGATTCATATACCCTCAACAAAATGGTGTTGTTGAAAGGAAGAACCGGACTATTATTGAGATGGCAAGAACCATGTTGAGTGAATTCAACTCACCCCATAACTTTTGGGGAGAAGCCATCTCTACAGCTGTCCACTACTCCAACCGGCTCTTCCTCCGCCCCCTCCACAACAAAACTCCATATGAGCTTCTCACAGGTAACAAGCCTAATGTCATGTACATTCGTGTCTTTGGATGCAAATGTCTTGTTAAGAACAATAAAGGGAAGCTCGGTAAATTTGAAACTAGAACTATAGAGGGTACATTTGTTGGATATGCGGAGAACTCTCACGCCTATAGATACTACAACAAGTCCACTGGGGCTATTGAAGTATCTTGTGACGTGGTGTTCTTGGAGGATAATGGCTCCCAAGTGGAGCAAGTTGTTCCATGTGCTGCAGGTGATGATGATCCTTCTAATGCCATCAAGCTTATGGGCATTGGACACATCCGGCCCACGGAAGTTCATATTGATGATCAAGATGATGGAATAGAAGTATCAAGCTCACCTCAAGTTGAGCCTAGCTCAACTCAAGTTGAACCATCAAGTGCAACCCAAGATGCATCCTCCACTCAAGATGAGCCACATCCCGAAGAACAAGAAGAAAGCCCTCAACCCACTGAGCAAGACCATGATGATGATCAAGAAACATCTTCAACTCATGTTCAAGCTCAAGTTGTCCCTCATGATCAAGTACTAGCAAGAGATGAATTTATTGATCATGAAGGAACCATTCGGAAGATCAAGGCGGCTACAAGGGCAAGTGACATGAAAGTGGATCAAGTCCTTGGTAGCATCTCAAGAGGAGTGGTAACTCGTAGACACCATGCATTACTTATCACTTATTGTCAACACCATGGATGCGTGTCAAGTTTTCCCTCAGAAAGAAACCAAGGTTTAATCGAACCAGGAGGAGCCAAGAAGCACGTTGAAGGTTGATGGTCGCGAAATGTGATGCGGCGCAACAACAGGGAGCCAACGTGGAACCTGCACAACACAACCCAAGTACTTTGTCCCAACGAAACAGTGAGGTTGTCAATCTCACCGGCTTGCAGTAACAAAGGATTAAACGTATCGAGTGGAAGATGTTTGCAAAGAAAACAAAAAACAAGTAGATTGTATGCTATGTAAAGAATAGGACCGGGTCCACAGTTCACTAGAGGTGTCTCTCCCATAAGATAAAAATTACAGTCGGGCAATTGACAAATAGAGAAAGGCATAACAATGCATATACATGATATGGTAAATATAGTGAGATTTAATTGGGCATTACGACAAAGAACATAGACCGCCATCCAACTGCATCTATGCCTAAAAAGTCCACCTTCAGGTTATCGTCCTAACCCTCCAGTATTAAGTTGCAAAGCAACAGCAATTGCATTAAGTATGGTGCGTAATGTAATCAACAACTACATCCTTAGACATAGCATCAATGTTTTATCCCTAGTGGCACCAGGCACATCCACAACCTTAGAACTTTCTGTCACTGTCCCAGATTCAATGGAGGCATGAACCCACTATCGAGCATAAATACTCCCTCTTGGAGTTAAGAGCAAAAACTTGGCCAGAGCCTCTACTAATAACGGAGAGCATGCAAGATCATAAACAACACATGAACAATAGATTGATAATCACCATAATCATAGTACTCTCTATCCATCGATCCCGACAAACACAACATATAGAATTACATATAGATGATCTTGATCATGTTAGGCAGCTCACAAGATCCAACAATGAAGCACAACAAGGAGAAGACGACCATCTAGCTACCGCTATGGACCCATGGTGGACTACTCACTCATCACTCCTGAGGCGACCATGGCGGTGTAGAGTCCTCCAGGGAGATGAACTCTCCTGGCAGGTGCCGGAGGCGATCTCCTGAATCCCGAGATGGGATTCGCGGCGGCGGCGTCTCCGTAAGGTTTTCCGATCGTGGCTCTCCAGACGGGGGTTTCATGACTAAGCTTTAAGTAGGCTGAGGGTCAACGCGAGGGCCACACGAGGGCCCAGGGATAGGTCGGGCGCCGTGGCCTGGGCCGCGCTGCCACCCCCCGGCCACCTCGTGGCCCCACTTCGTAGGTCTTCGGTCTCTCGAAGCTTCGCAAAAATAGGACCCTGGGCGAAAGTTTCGCCCAATTCCGAGAATATTTCTTTACTAGGATTTCTGAAACCAAAAACAAGAAAACAAGAATCGGCTCTTCGGCATCTTGTTAATAGGTTAGTTCCAAAATGCATAAATATGACATATAATGTGCATAAAACATGTAGGTATTATCAATAAAGTAGCATGGAACATAAGAAATTATCGATACGTTGGAGACGTATATATAGTTCTGCTCGTCCCGAGCAGGTAAAACGATAACAAAGATAATTTCTGAAGTGACATGCCATCATAATCTTGATCATACTATTTGTAAACATATGTAATGAATGCAGCGATCAAAGCAAAGGTAATGACATGAGTAAACAAGTGAATCATAAAGCAAAGACTTTTCATGAATAGTACTTCAAGACAAGCATCAATAAGTCTTGCATAAGAGTTAACTCATAAAGCAATAAATCAAGTAAAGGGTTGAAGCAACACATAGGAAGATTAAGTTTCAGCGGCTGTTTCAACTTGTAACATGTATATCTCATGGATATTGTCAACATAAAGTAATATAACAAGTGCAATATGCAAGTATATAGGAATCAATGCACAGTTCACACAAGTGCTTCTTAGGTGGAAGGAGATAGGTAAACCGACTCAACAATAAAAGTAAAAGAATGGTCCTTCAATGAGGAAAGCATCGATTGTTGTATTTGTGCTAGAGCTTTTATTTTAAAAACATGAAACAATTTTGTCAACGGTAGTAATAAAGCATATGAGTTATGAAAATTATATTTACAAGTTGCAAGCCTCATGCATAGTATACTAATAGTGCCCGCACCTCGTCCTACTTAACTTGGACTACCGGATCTTCGCATGCCATGTTTCAACCAAGTGTCACAAAGGGGTACCTCCATGCCGCCCGTACAAAGGTCTAAGGAGAATGCTCGGATTTTCGCTTTGATTATTCTCAACTTAGACATCCATACCGGACAACATGGACAGATAATGGACTCCTCTTAAATGCATAAGCATGTAGCAAAGTTATTATTCTCATATGAGATTGAGGATATATGTCCAAAATTGAAACTTCAACCATGATTCATGGCTTTAGTTAGCGGTCCAATGTTCTTCTCTAACAATTTTGCATGCTCCAACCACTAAAATGATAGACCTTCAGACAAGACGGACATGCATAGCAACTCACATGATATTCAACAATAGTTGATGGCGTTCCCCAGAAGCATGGTTATCGCACAACAAGCAACTTAATAAAATATAAAGTGCATAAGTACATATTCAATACTACGATAGTTTTTAAGGCTATTTTGTCCCATGAGCTATATATTGCATAGGTGGATGATGGAATTTTAAAGGTAGCACTCAAGCAATTTACTTTGGAATGGCGAGAAATACCATGTAGTAGGTAGGTATGGTGGACACAAATGGCATAGTAGTTGGCTCAAGGATTTTGGATGCATGAGAAGTATTCCCTCTCGATACAAGGTTTAGGCTAGCAAGGTTATTTGAAGCAAACTCAAGGATGAACAAGTGCAGCAAAACTCACATAAAAGACATATTGTAAACATTATAAGACTCTACACTGTCTTCCTTGTTGTTCAAAACTCAATACTAGATATTATCTAGACCTTAGAGAAACCAAATATGCAAATCAAATTTTAGCAAGCTCTATGTATTTCTTCATTAATGGGTGCAAAGCATATGATGCAAGAGCTTAAACATGAGCACAACAATTACCAAGTATCACATTATCCAAGACATTTTAGAATTACTACATGTAGCATTTTCCAATTCCAACCATATAACAATTTAACGAAGAAGAAACTTCGCCTTGAACATTATGAGTAAAGCCTAAGGACACATGTGTCCATATGCAACAGCGAAGCGTGTCTCTCTCCCACAAAGTGAATGCTAGGATCCATCTTATTCAAACAAAAACAAAAACGAAAACAAACGACGCTCCAAGCAAAGAACACAAGATGTGATTGAATAAAAATATAGTTTCAGGGGAGGAACCTGATGATGTTGTCGATGAAGAAGGGGATGCCTTGGGCATCCCCAAGCTTAGACGCTTGAGTCTTCTTAAAATATGCAGGGGTGAACCACGGGGCATCCCCAAGCTTAGAGCTTTCACTCCTCTTGATCATAGTATATCATTCTCCTCTCTTGACCCTTGAAAACTTCCTTCACACCAAACTTCAAGCAAACTCATTAGAGGGTTAGTGCATCATTAATAATTCACACATTCAGAGGTGACACAATCATTATTTTCACTTCTGGACATTGCATAATGCTACTGGACATTAATGGATCAAAGAAATAAATCCAAAATAGCAAAAGAGGCAATGCGAAATAAAGGCAGAATCTGTCAAAACAGAACAGTCCGTAAAGACGAATTTATAAATGGCACCAGACTTGCTCAAATGGAAAAACTCAAAACTAATGAAAGTTGCGTACATATCTGAGGATCACGCTCGTAAATTGGCAGATTTTTTCGAATTTTCTACAGGGAATTGTGCCCAGATTCGTGACAGACAGCAATGCTGTTTCTGCGCAGCGATCCCAAATATAACATCAACTTTGACATAGAAACTTTACTTGGCACAAAAACATGATAAGGAGAGGTTGCTACAGTAGTAAACAACTTCCAAGACTCAACAAAACAAAAAATTGCTGTAGGTAAAAACATGGGTTGTCTCCCATAAGCGCTTTAACGCCTTTCAGCTAGGCGCAGAAAGTGCAAATCAAGTAACATCGAGAGAAGAAGCATCAACATCATAGCTTGTTCTAATAATAGAATCAAAAGGCAACTTCATTCTCTTTCTAGGGAAGTGTTCCATACCTTTCTTGAGAGGAAATTGATATTTAATATTACCTTCCCTCATATCAATAACAACACCAATGGTTCGAAGAAAAGGTCTTCCCAACACAATAGGACAAGATGCATTGCATTCGATATCCAAAACAACAAAATCAACGGGGACAAGGTTATTGTTAACCGTAATGTGCACATTATCAATCCTCCCCAAAGGTTTCTTTTTAACATTATCGGCAAGATTAACATCCAAATAACAATTTTTCAATGGTGGCAAGTCAAGCATATCATAAATCTTTTTAGGCATAACAGAAATACTTGCACCAAGATCACATAAGGCATTACATTCAAAGTCATTGAATTTCATTTTAATGATGGGCTCCCAACCATCCTCTAACTTTCTAGGAATAGAAGTTTCAAGTTTTAGTTTCTCTTCTAGCTTTTATGAGAGCATTTGTAATATGTTTTGTAAAGGCTAAATTTATAGCACTAGCATTAGGACTTTTAGCAAGTTTTTGTAAGAACTTTATAACTTCAGAGATGTGGCAATCATCAAAATCTAAATCATTATGAGCTACAGCAATGGGATTATCATCCCCAAGGTTGGAAAAAATTTCAGCAGTTTTATCACAAGCAGTTTCAGCAGTTTTAGCAATTTCAGGCAGTTTTGTTCGCTTTGCACTAGAGTAGAAACATTGCCAACACCAATTATATTACCATTGATAGTAGGAGGTGCAGCAACATGTGAAGAATTAGCATTACTAGTGGTGGTAATAGTCCAAACTTTAGCTACATTATTCTTTTTAGCTAGTTTTTCATTTTCTTCTCTATCCCACCTAGCACGCAGCTCAGCCATTAATCTTATATTCTCATTAATTCTAACTTGGATGGCATTTGCTGTAGTAGTAATCTTATTATCAATATCATTATTAGGCATAACTTTCAACTTTAAAAGATTAACATCGGAGGCAAGTCTATCAACTCTAGAGGCAATAGTATCAATTTTATCAAGCTTTTCCTCAACAGATTTGTTAAAAGCAGTTTGTGTACTAATAAATTCTTTAAGCATGGCTTCAAGACCAGAGGGTACATTCCTATTATTATTGTAAGAATTCCCATAAGAATTACCATAACCATTACCATTAGCAGAAGGATATGGCCTATAGTTATTACCAGAGTTGTTCCTATAAGCATTGTTGTTGAAATTATTATTTTTAATGAAATTCACATCAACATTTTCTTCTTGAGCAACCAATGAAGCTAAAGGAACATTATTTGGATCTACATTAGATCTACCATTCACAAGCATAGACATAATCACATCAATCTTATCACTCAAGGAAGAGGTTTCTTCAACAGAATTTACCTTCTTACCTTGTGGAGCTCTTTCCGTGTGCCATTCAGAGTAATTTATCATCATATCATCAAGAAGTTTTGTAGCCGCCCCCAATGTGATGGACATAAAGGTACCTCCAGAAGCTGAATCCAATAAATTCCGCGAAGAAAAATTTAGTCCTGCATAGAAGGTTTGGATGATCATCCAAGTAGTCAGTCCATGGGTTGGGCAATTCTTTACCAAAGTTTTCATTCTCTCCCAAGCTTGAGCAACATGTTCAGTATCTAATTGTTTAAAATTCATTATGCTACTTCTCAAAGATATAATTTTAGCGGGAGGATAATATCTACCAATAAAAGCATCCTTGCATTTAGTCCATGAATCAATACTATTCTTAGGCAAAGATAGCAACCAATCTTTAGCTCTTCCTCTTAATGAGAAAGGAAACACTTTCAATTTAATAATATCACCATCTACATCTTTATACTTTTGCATTTCACAAAGTTCAACAAAATTATTGAGATGGGCAGCAGCATCATCAGAACTAGCACCAGAAAATTGATCTCTCATGACAAGATTTAGTAAAGCAGGTTTAATTTCAAAGAATTCTGCTGTAGTAGCAGGTGGAGCAATAGGTGTGCATAGGAAATCATTATTATTTGCATTTGTGAAGTCACACAACTTAGTATTTTCATGGTTGGCCATTTTAGCAACAGTAAATAAAACAAACTAGATAAAGTAAATGCAAGTAACTAATTTTTTTGTGTTTTCGATATAGAGAGCAAGATAGTAAATAAAGTAAAACTAGCAACTAATTTTTGTGTGTTTTGTTTAGGTGCAGAAACAAAGTAGTAAATAAAATAAAGCAAGACAAAAACAAAGTAAAGAGATTGAGAAGTGGAGACTCCCCTTGCAGCGTGTCTTGATCTCCCCGGCAACGGCGCCAGAAAATTATGCTTGATGGCGTGTAACTCACACGTTCGTTGGGAACCCCAAGAGGAAGGTATGATGCGCACGTAGCAAGTTTTCCTCAGAAAGAAACCAAGGTTTAATCGAACCAGTAGGAGCCAAGAAGCACGTTGAAGGTTGATGGTCGCGAAATGTGATGCGGCGCAACACCAGGGATTCCGGCGCCAACTAGGAACCTGCACAACACACCAGTACTTTGTCCCAACGAAACAATGAGGTTGTCAATCTCACCGCTTGCTGTAACAAAGGATTAAACGTATCGAGGGAAGATGTTTGCAAAGAAAACAGTAAAACAAGTAGATTGTATGCTATGTAAAGAATAGGACCGGGGTCCACAGTTCACTAGAGGTGTCTCTCCCATAAGATAAAAGCATGTTGGGTGAACAAATTACAGTCGGGCAATTGACAAATAGAGAAAGGCATAACAATGCATATACATGATATGGTAAATATAGTGAGATTTAATTGGGCATTACGACAAAGAACATAGACCGCCATCCAACCTGCATCTATGCCTAAAAAGTCCACCTTCAGGTTATCGTCCGAACCCCCTCCAGTATTAAGTTGCAAAGCAACAGACAATTGCATTAAGTATGGTGCGTAATGTAATCAACAACTACATCCTTAGACATAGCATCAATGTTTTATCCCTAGTGGCAACAGCACATCCACAACCTTAGAACTTTCTGTCACTGTCCCAGATTCAATGGAGGCATGAACCCACTATCGAGCATAAATACTCCCTCTTGGAGTTAAGAGCAAAACTTGGCCTCTACTAGTAACGAGAGCATGCAAGATCATAAACAACACATGAACAATAGATTGATAATCACCATAATCATAGTACTCTCTATCCATCGGATCCCGACAAACACAACATATAGAATTACATATAGATGATCTTGATCATGTTAGGCAGCTCACAAGATCCAACAATGAAGCACAACAAGGAGAAGACGACCATCTAGCTACTGCTATGGACCCATGGTCCAGGTGTGAATACTCACTCATCACTCCGGAGGCGACCATGGCGGTGTAGAGTCCTCCGGGAGATGAATCCTCTCCGGCAGTGCGGAGGCGATCTCCTGTAATCCCCGAGATGGGACGCGGCGGCGGCGTCTCGTAAGGTTTTCCGTATCGTGGCTCTCAGACCGGGGGTCTGCGACGGAAGCTTTGTAGGCGAGGGTCAACGCGAGGGGCCACACGAGGGGCCCAGGATAGGTCGGCGCGGCCAGGCCCGGGCCGCGCCGCCACCCCCTGGCCACCTCGTGGCCCCACTTCGTTAGGTTCGGTCTTCTGGAAGCTTCGTGCAAAATAGGACCCTGGGCGAAAGTTTCGTCCAATTCCGAGAATATTTTTACTAGGATTTCTGAAACCAAAAACAGCAGAAAACAGGAACCGCTCTTCTCGGCATCTTGTTAATAGGTTAGTTCCAAAATGCATAAATATGACATATAATGTGCATAAAACATGTAGGTATTATCAATAAAGTAGCATGGAACATAAGAAATTATCGATACGTTGGAGACGTATCAACACCATGCATTACTTATCACTTATTGTCAACCACTATTCAAAAACTAGGCCGATTCAACGATTACTAGGCCGATTAATCGCTACTAGGGGCTTGACCGTGTCGATTACCATTAATCTCTTGTGTTAATCCTTTAGCCCGATTAATCAGTCCGAAAGTCCGATTACTAGGTATTTTCCCGATTAACTACCACAATTGGTCAAAAAAGTTACAATATTTTCAATGCATATCGCTAATACAGGCGCTACCCCTCCCCAATAAAGTAGATTTTGCGAAGCTCCCGCTTGATTGCAGCCTCCAGTAGCTTCATTTCCACTGTTGCCAAATAGTTTCTTGCCCTCCCAGACCAGTTACTCATAGTTTCCCAGACCTCAGATACAGGAGCTCGATCACCATGAGGAGCTCGTCTAGGAACTGGAGGACGCCTTCAATAGGTTAGGTGGTTGAGGTGTAAGAGGGGTCGTACCCTAGGTAGGTGGTGGGAGAATATAAACTTCAGAGGTGAGAGGAGAAGAAGTGGAAGGAAGGAACGCGGCTTCGGCTAGTGGATCCTGATTCGCTCCTGACCTTAAAGATTAGGTCATGGAGGAGAAGCGTACAAGTTTTTCTAGGATTTTAGGCTTTAGAGAAGTAGGGAGAGACATATAGAGGCTCATATACTATTATTTTTCTTATATAAATTGTTTTAAGTGCTAATTTGTGTAGGTTGCACCGATTAATAGTCGACCGATTAAATCAGTTAATCGTCTGAATTCCGATTAATCGCTACTCCCAAGCCGGCCGAGCAGACCATGCATTACTTATCACTTATTGTCAACATCATGCTTTTGTGTCTAGTTTTGAGCCACTCAAGGTACATGAAGCCTTGGTTGATCCGGATTGGGTAATTGCCATGCAAGAAGAATTGGAATGTTTCACCCGCAATGAAGTATGGTCTCTAGTTGAGAGACCCAAAGATCATCACATCAATGTCATTGGGACCAAATGGGTGTTCAAGAACAAGCAAGATGAGAATGGCATTGTCATTAGAAATAAAGCAAGGTTAGTGGCGTAAGGGTTTGCCCAAATAGAAGGTATGGATTATGAGGACACCTTTTCGCCGGTTCCCGTCTTGAAGCTATTCGTATTTTGCTTGCATTTGCATCTTTCCACAATTTCAAACTATATCAAATGGATGTGAAAAGTGCATTTTTGAATGGTCCCCTAAAAGAAACCGCATATGTGGCTCAACCCCCGGGTTTCGAAGACCCATGCCGACCCAACCATGTGTATTTACTCCATAAGGCACTCTACGGTCTCAAGCAAGCTCCACGTGCTTGGTGTGAGTACCTTAGGGATTTCTTACTCAAGGATGGGTTTAGCATGGGTACGGTCGGTTCCACCCTTTTCGCCAAACGGGTTAAAGGGGGTGGCCTATTTCTATGTCAAATATATGTTGATGATATTATATTTGGTGGAACTAACCCTAATCATAACAAAGCTTTTGAGCTATTGATGATTAGGAGATTTGAGATGCCCATGATGGGGGAGTTGAAGTTCTTCTTAGGCTTCCAAGTGAGGCAACTTGCAAAAGGCACATTCATCTCTCAAGAAAAATATGTGAGGGACATGCTCAAGAAGTTTGACATGACCAATGCAAGCCCAATGAAGACACCTATGCCCATAAAGGGGCAGCTTGGCTCATGTGATGGTGAGAAGGATGTGGACATAAAGGTATACCGCTCCATGATAGGATCCTTGCTCTACCTTTGTGCCTCTAGGCCGGATATCATGCTAAGTGTAGGGATGTGTGCTCGTTTTCAATCTGCTCCTAAGGAGAGCCATTTGATGGCGGTCAAACGGATTCTAAGATACCTTGTTCTCACTCCTACTCTCGGGCTATGGTATCCAAAGGGGTCAACCTTTGAACTCATTGGCTATTCGGATTCCGATTGGGCCGGTGATAAGGTTGACCGGAAGTCTACCTCCGGGGCTTGCCAATTTATTGGCCGGTCATTGGTGAGTTGGTCATCCAAGAAACAAAACTCCACCGCCCTATCCACCGCCGAAGCCGAATACATATCCGCGGCATCTTGTTGCACTCAGTTGTTATGGATGAAGCAAACCTTGAAAGACTATGGTGTGTCTCTTGGTACGGTGCCTCTTCTATGTGACAATGAAAGTGCAATAAAGATCGCCAATAACCCAGTTCAACATTGCCGCACAAAACACATTGACATTCGCCATCACTTCCTACGTGATCATGTTGCCAATGGGGACATTGATCTCACTCATGTGGGAACAACGTACCAATTGGCGGATATTTTCACTAAGCCTTTGGATGAAGCCCGGTTTGTAAACTTGAGAGGAGAACTTGGTATTCTTGATCCTAACAACTTAGATTGAACAACTTCTTGCACTATATTCTTGCATTTATCTTGCTATCTAGCTTAGAGGCACAACACATATGGGGATAGTCATCTTACCATGTCTTGGTATGATGCATACCTATGTGTGCAACATAAATAGACCCAATGTCATTATATGGACCCAAGCATGTCTCTTCGAGGTCTCATGACATTTGCGCTTTAACATAGGGGGAGTAATCCCCCGCCCCTCATTTAGTCTCAATTGCAACTTGATTTGACTACTACAAGGCTAAATGATCTTATTGGTAAAACAATTCTAAAATGATTTATGATTCTTGATATATTTCGAATCATGCCCATTGTTGCTATTTACATCTTGTTTGGATTTCACTCCAATGGGTATGCCTAGAGAACTTTGTGTTTCCTACCCCATGTCTATGCTCATCTCATCATCATCTATCTATCTATATGTACATGTCATCATTTAAATCTACACAAATAATTTCCACTATTCAAAAACTAGGCCGATTTAACGATTACTAGGCCGATTAATCGCTACTAGGGGCTTGACCGTGTCGATTACCATTAATCTCTTGTGTTAATCCTTTAGCCCGATTAATCAGTCCGAAAGTCCGATTACTAGGTATTTTCCTGATTAACTACCACAATTGGTCAAAAAAGTTACAATATTTTCAATGCATATCGCTAATACAGGCGCTACCCCTCCCCAATAAAGTAGATTTTGCGAAGCTCCCGCTTGATTGCAGCCTCCAGTAGCTTCATTTCCACTGTTGCCAAATAGTTTCTTGCCCTCCCAGACCAGTTACTCATAGTTTCCCAGACCTCAGATACAGGAGCTCGATCACCATGAGGAGCTCGTCCAGGAACTGGAGGACGCCTTCAATAGGTTAGGTGGTTGAGGTGTAAGAGGGGTCGTACCCTAGGTAGGTGGTGGGAGAATATAAACTTCAGAGGTGAGAGGAGAAGAAGTGGAAGGAAGGAACGCGGCTTCGGCTAGTGGATCCTGATTCGCTCCTGACCTTAAAGATTAGGTCATGGAGGAGAAGCGTACAAGTTTTTCTAGGATTTTAGGCTTTAGAGAAGTAGGGAGAGACATATAGAGGCTCATATACTATTATTTTTCTTATATAAATTGTTTTAAGTGCTAATTTGTGTAGGTTGCACCGATTAATAGTCGACCGATTAAATCATTAATCGTCTGAATTCCGATTAATCGCTACTCCTAAACCGGCCGAGCAGTTAACGATTACCGATTTCCTTAACATTGATAATTTCCATAAAGAGAAAGGCAAACAGGGTTAAAGCTCAGTGGCAGTCGGCTCCGGGTGCGCCTTGTCAGGGCTTGGCCCGTGCCATTTCCGGGCCGGCCGCTTCACACCGGTTGACGGCCGGTTAAATGGGACTTGGGGTTACCCCTTGGGTCTTCTTCCTCATTCCCCCTCTCAGCCACGACCACCATTGGCGGCCCTTCCTCTTCCACCACTCCCTAGGGCATTCCCACCACCAAACTCTCCCCCAACCACTCCACCATAGATCAGGTCCCTTGGAAGATCTTCACCAAGGGATTTGGTCCCGCTCAAGCATTTGGAGTTCTTGGGATTTGGCCCTCAAGCCTCTCCCTTGAAGTTCTTCTTGCTCCATTGGACAAGAGCAATGTCTTCGGTACTTCCTCCTCACCTTCCTATGTCTTGAATCCCTTCATACATTGCACATTTGTTGAGGGATTTAAGAATCTAGGGTTAGGGTTTGGTATAGTACCTCATGCCATTGGAATGCCATACACCTCAATTCATGAGATTCAATCTATACTGCTATAATATGTGTACAAGTACCGAGTTTTGCATGAATTTGTGACAAAATCCGAGATACTTAGTTATCATCATCAACCGGCCTACGGCCCGGTACGCCGGCCAAACACCGGGTCGGTTCACAGTAACCCAGACCGACCAGACGGGCTGGTCCGCTTCACGCCTTTGGTCCGTCAACCTGCCAGATTTTTGTGCAATCTTGTCAAAACACTTGTATATATGTTATGTCCTTGGCCTTTTTATTCCCGATGACATGGACACTTATCCCACCGTTGTTCCCCTCTATTTTCTCATTCACATGTGGCTCTAGTGATGACAATGGTTTGTCAAGAGGGCAAGAATGAGAGGCCACCGGGTGCCATATAAGCACCGTGTACACCAGAGCAGCTCAGAGCAGTGGTCCGGGCAGTTCAGCTAGAGGTAGGAAAAAGACCACAAGGAGGAAGAGGAAGGATAAAGATAAGCACCACTTGATGAACTTGTGGAGAAGACACCAAATTTCAATATTGGCACAATACATATTTCCGGGTGGAGAAGACTTAGGATGAGAATATTCGGTTCGAGGAACAACCTACATGAAAGACAGTGAACTGACCGAGACTCAGGATGCCATTTGGGATGAATTCTACAACTCGTGCAACCCTCATGAAGAATGGAATCATTGTAATGCCCAAGGCCATCAACAAGGAAGAGCTCACCATGTTTGAGCCACCAAGTACCGCTTTGTGGTTGACACTTTAAGATGGGTCTTCGAATCTAGTATGCTTGAAGCCTACTCAATTCAAAAGTCTTGGGGAGTATTGGCCTATTCTTCTTTGTCAATTCCATTGCATGCCTTCTTTCATGATGACCCACTCGTACTATGACTTTGATGATCGGAAGGAGAAATATTCTTGCAACTACCTTGACTTTTGTGAGGCAATGGGTTTTGTAGTAATGTGCTTCGTGGGTTTAAGATCCATAGTCAGAACAATTCACTCATGGTAACATTGCTTTCTCTACTCCCGGAGCCTACACATGATCCTCCACTCATCTCTGGGATGTACTATTCTTACCAAGTGCTTGCCAAGATATTCGGTGAGAGTCTAGTCATGAACTGAGACTCAAGTGACTGTCGTTCCTTCCATCTCAACCTCATGTACTATTGCCATCCTGAAAATGTGAAGACAATTGATGGCTGTGACTACCTCTACAATGAGATGAAACGCTCTGTTCGTAACAAGATGACTCCAAACTTTGCTTAGTATGTTCAGCAGCTCATCAATACTGTTGTGCCATCTCCTTACAGTAAGAAGGATGAGGTAGTAAAGATGGATCCCTTCAAGATTCCTCAGCAAGGGAACAAACTTGATATACCTAAGATGATGCCTTCCGAGCAAAGGACTGATGTCTACTCACGCTTCTTTTCCTGTAGACAGTGTTGGGCCTCCAAGAGCAGAGGTTTGTAGAACAGCAACAAGTTTTCCAAGTGGATCACCCAAGGTTTATCGAACTCAGGAAGGAAGAGGTCAAGATATCCCTCTCAAGCAACCATGATCACGACACAAGAAGTCTCTTGTGTCCCCAACACACCAAATACACTTGTCAAATGTATAGGTGCACTAGTTCGGCGAAGAGATAGTAAAACACAAGTGGTATAGATGGTGGTAATGTTGCAGTAAAACAGTAAACAAGCGGCGCCAGAAAATAGCTTGCTGGCGTGGAAAGCAATTCTTTGTGATGGAAACAAGGCCTAGGGATCATACTTTCACTAGTGGACACTCTCAACATTGATCACATAATAAATAAGTTCTCTTTCCTTTGTGCTACATATACTCTTGTTAGATGATGAACACCACTAATTGTGTAGGATTACACGAACCCTCAATGCCGGAGTTAACAAGCTCCACAATATTCGATATTCATGTTTAAGTAACCTTAGAGTATAATAGATCTTTGCAAAATAGACCAAGTACTAACATAGCATGCACACTGTCACCATCACACTAGAAGGAGGCATAAATCACATCAATACTATCATAGCGATAATCAACTCCATAACCTACAAGAGATTATGATCATAATCTACGACAAGAACTACACGATGCACACACTGTCACCATTACACCATGCAGGAGGAATAGACTACTTTAATAACATCACATGAGTAGCACATAGATAAATAGTGATACAAAACACATTGCAATCATAAAGGGATATAAATAAGCACTTCACTATGCCATTCATAACAGTGAATAAATATTCTGTGAAATATAGCCTAAGAGACCCACACGGTGCACACACTGTCACCTTTACACACGTGGGACAAGGAGTCTCCGGAGATCACATAAGTAAAACCCACTTGACTAGCATAATGACATCTAGATTACAAGCATCATCATATGAATCTCAATCATGTAAGGCAGCTCATGAGATTATTGTATTGAAGCACACAGGAGAGAGATGAACCACATAGCTACCGGTACAGCCCCGAGCCTCGATGGAGAACTACTCCCTCCTCATGGGAGCAGCACGTGATGAAGATGGCGGTGGTGTCGATGGAGGAGCCTTCCGGGGCACTTCCCCGTCCCGGCGGCGTGCCGGAACGAGACTCCTGCCCCAGATCTTGGCTCTGCGATGGCGGCGGCTGGAACTTTTCTCGTTCTGTGCTTATTCGTATCGGGGTTTTAGGTTAGGGACCTTATAGGCGAAAGGGCAAGGTCGAGGGGTCTGGGGCCACCGACACTAGGGCGGCGCGCCCTCCCGTCGCGCCGCGACCATGTGGCCCCCTGTGGCCCCTTCCGACGGTTCTGCACCTGAAGCTCCGGGGATTCTAAGATTCGGTGTTGATTTCGCCCGATTCCGAGAATATTTCCTTACTAGGATTTCAACCAAAACAGCAGAAAACAGAACCGGCACTTGGCATCTCGTCAATAGGTTAGTTCGGGACGCATAAATATGACATAAAGTATGCATAAAACATGTAGATATAATAAATAAAGTAGCATGGAACATAAGAAATTATAGATACGTTGGAGACGTCAGCATCCCCAAGCTTAGTTCCTACTCGTCCTCGAGTAGGTAAACGATAACAATGATAATTTCTTTGACATGCCATCATAACCTTGATCATACTATTGTAAGCATATGTAATGAATGCAGCGATCAAAAACAATGGTAATGACATGAGTAAACAAATGAATCATAAAGCAAAGACTTTTCATGAATAGTACTTTCAAGACAAGCATCAATAAGTCTTGCATAAGAGTTAACTCATAAAGCAATAATTCAAAGTAGAGGTATTGAAACAACACAAAGGAAGATTAAGTTTCAGCGGTTGCTTTCAACTTATAACATGTATATCTCATGGATGAGAGTGGATTTGGTGACCGCGTGTATACGTGAGCACGCATCCATTACCGTTGGATTTGCTTTAAGATGCTGGCCTCACAAACAAAGCCAAACGGCGTGAAACCTCCTCACAAACGGGTAGCTGCCGTGTCCGGTGTCTCAATCCGTCGCCGGAGAGGCGTGCTGAGAAGTCCGTCGCGTGCACTCGCGCGCAGCGTCGCATATGTACGGCAACAACGTAAGCGCTAACTGCTAACAATAGAATCTCCCGCTGGTACCACATACAAACCAACTCCGGCTAGCTAGGTGTTCTTCATAGTAAAAAAATAAAGGTTTCTTCAGTCATCGAGGATATAGCTTCATAATAATCTTATTAGTTGATGATTTACCACGATCTACCGTCTTCGCTCTGACCGTATATTATCCCCGCTCCGCTTGATTCCTTGATACAAGTAGCTCATCTATCCATGATTCCTTAATTAGCAGAAGATAATCACTAGACGAATTGCTATGCGGAGTACATATTATGGTGTACACGTACGTGCGAAAGATAATCGCTAGACGAACCGAATTTACTTTGAAGAAGCTTCATAGCTAGTTAGCGCTGAGCCCGTGACCGTGATGTCGAACCTGTGGTCATCGGTCGCCCTCTTCCTCGGAGTTGAACTCGACGATCTCCGACAGGTCATCAGCGGCCGAGCCACCGCCGTCCAGCCACCCGTTGGTGGTGGTGGCCAGCCGCAGGTGCTCGAACGAAGCGGCCACGGCCACCGCCACGGCGCCTCCGGGATCCTCCGCCCGCGGCGCCAGCGAGTTTGGCGCACGGGGCCCTTCCGGGACCGCTGGCTCCATGTGGAACACGCTCTCTCGCCGCTGTTGCCCCAACCTCCACCTCACTCGGCGCCGCGGCCGTGGAGTGGAGGCGGGTACCGCCCGTCCGTGGCGGGTGGAGGCGGCGGGAAGGAAGTTGTAGCAGCCGGCGGCGGAGGTTTGGCAACGCGCGCTCGTCGGGAGCGTCACCTGGTGAGGCATGCCGGGCAGCCGGCTGGTCTCTTGTCCCTGGGACATCGAAGAATAGTGCCCAACAGCCCCAAATCCGCCATTGGGGCTACCGACCAAGGGTGAGGAGGCCGGATTGGTGAGCTGCGCAGACGACAAGACGCGCTGGAATCACTTGCCAGGGTCACCACACAACAACGGATTCATCGCGCCAGCGGATCAAGCTTGGCGCCATGGCGCTCCACGCTGACACCATGAGGATGGGCTCGAACGCTGGGCCGCAGTCTCCCTGAAGTGAGGCAGCGCGGTAGATGAACCCCATGAGCTGGACACGGGACGCTGTGAGAGCGGCGCCGGCACTTCTCGATGCAAGATCCATCGGGGTGCCGGGAGACCGGATCCGGCCGCTCCTTGCCCGTCGTCTAGTAGTAAACTGAAGAACAACGAGTTTGTTCTCCGGTCTCGAAATCGCCGATGTGAGCCAACCAAGAAAACACGAAGTCTAGCAAGATGAAGACAACGAAATCAGCTATACGGAACAAATCCACACAAGTTTCGCTTCTTTGACACAATCAGCTGAGCACGACATGCCTACGCATTTGCCTGCGGCTGCATGAGATTTCCCCGCCGGGATTTCTTCACGCTCTCTAGAATCGAAAAACAAAGAAGAGGCAAAGCTAATCAAAGAACCGTGTCCCGGTATCATTGCTCCGCGTGCGCCGGCCCATCGCCTCGGCTCGTGAATTGATGGACTGATATCTTCACATAAAGAGGTGAACAAGCGCCTCCAGCCGCCGGGCTCAAGCCCACGCCAAGAGAGGGGCGGGAACACCCACCCCAAGAAGGTGGTGCGGATGGCCAGACACGCGGCCATGGCCGGTCTGGTGGACGAGAAAAGGAAACGAGAAAAGGGGATGAGAAGGGAGATACTTTATACTTTATTTAGGACCACACGACTCGTTCCCACCTCACCATCAACAAAACCGTATCATTGGCGTATCGTTAGACACGTGTTGAGAAAGACCACGTGTCACGTATACACCCGTCACCTGGCTTCTTTTGTCTCATGGATATTGTCAATGTAAAGTAAGTGCAATATGTAAGTATGTAGGAATCAATGCACAGCTCACACAAGTGTTTGCTTCTTAAGGTGGAGAGAGATAGGTAAACTGACTCAACAATAAAAGTAAAAGAAAGGTCCTTCAAAGAGAAAAGCATGCTATATTTGTGCTAGAGCTTTTATTTTGAAAACATAAAACAATTTTGTCAACGGTAGTAATAAAGCATATGAGTTATGTTATATCTTACAAGTTGCAAGCCTCATGCATAGTATACTAATAGTGCCCGCACCTTGTCCTAATTAGCTTGGACTACCGGATCATCGCAATACACATGTTTTAACCAAGTGTCACAAAGGGTACCTCCATGCCGCCCGTACAAAGGTCTAAGGAGAAAGCTCGCATTTTGGATTTCTCGCTGATTATTCTCAACTTAGACATCCATACCGGGACAACATGGACAACAGATAATGGACTCCTCTTTAATGCATAAGCATGTGGCAACAATTAGTGTTCTCATATGAGATTGAGGATATATGTCGAAACTGAAACTTCCACCATGATTCATGGCTTTAGTTAGCGGCCCAATGTTCTTCTCTAACAATATGCATGCTCTAACCATTAAGGTGGTAGATCTCTCTTACTTCAGACAAGACGGACATGCATAGCAACTCACATGATATTCAACAAAGAGTTGATGGCGTCCCTAGATGGTTATCGCACAACAAGCAACTTAATAAGAGATAAAGTGCATAAGTACATATTCAATACCACAATAGTTTTTAAGGCTATTTTGTCCCATGAGCTATATATTGCAAGGCGAATGATGGAAATTTAAAGGTAGCACTCAAGCAATTTACTTTGGAATGGCGAAGAAATACCATGTAGTAGGTATGGTGGACACAAATGGCATAGTGGTTGGCTCAAGGATTTTAGATGCATGAGAAGTATTCCCTCTCGATACAAGGTTTAGGCTAGCAAGGTTATTTGAAGCAAACTCAAGGATGAACCGATGCAGCAAAACTCACATAAAAGACATATTGTAAACATTATAAGACTCTACACCGTCTTCCTTGTTGTTCAAAACTCAATACTAGAAATTATCTAGACCTTAGAGAGACCAAATATGCAAACCAAATTTTAGCAAGCTCTATGTATTTCTTCATTAATGGGTGCAAAGTATATGATGCAAGAGAACATGAGCACAACAATTGCCAAGTATCACATTATCCAAGACATTTTACCAATTACTACATGTAGCATTTTCCGTTTCCAACCATATAACAATTAACGAAGCGTTTCAACCTTCGCCATGAACATTAAAAGCTAAGAACACATGTGTTCATATGAACCAGCGGAGCGTGTCTCTCTCCCACACAAGGATGAACTTATTCAAACAAAACAAAAATAAAAACAAACAGACGCTCCAAGTAAAATACATAAGATGTGACGGAATAAAATATAGTTTCACTAGAAGTGACCTGATAATGTTGTCGATGAAGAAGGGATGCCTTGGGCATCCCCAAGCTTAGATGCTTGAGTCTTCTTAAAATATGCAGGGATGAACCACCGGGGCATCCCCAAGCTTAGACCTTTCACTCTTCTTGATCATAGTATATCATCCTCTTCTCTTGACCCTTGAAAACTTCCTTCACACAAACTTCAAGCAAACTCATGAGAGGGTTAGTGCTTAACCACAAATTCATATATTCAGAGGTGACACAATCATTCTTAACACTTCTGGACATTGCACAAAGCTTCTGAAAGTTAATGGAACAAAGAAACTCATTCAACATAGCAAAAGCGGCAATGCGAAATAAAAGACAGAATCTGTCAAAAACAGAACAGTCCGTAAAGATGCATCTGGACTGGGCACTTAACTTGCTCAAATGGAAAAACTCAAAACTAATGAAAGTTGCGTACATATCTGAGGATCACGCTCGTAATTTTGCAGATTTTTAGAATTTTTTACAGAGATGCATAGAATTCGTACTGCACAATGCTGTTTCTGTAGCGATCCCAAATATAACATCAACTTTAACATAGAAACTTTACTTGGCACAAAAACATGATAAGGAGAGGTTGCTACAGTAGTAACAACTTCCAAGACACAAATACAAAATAAAAGTACTGTAGCAAAATAAACACATGGGTTATCTCCCAAGAAGTTCTTTCTTTATAGCCATTAAGATGGGCTCAGCAGTTTTAATGATGCTCTCATGAAAATAGACAATGAAGCAAAAGAGAACATCAAGAAGCAATTTCAAAACACATTTAAGCCTAACATGCTTCCTATGAAAAGGAATCTTGTAAATAAACAAGTTCATGAGGAGCAAAGTAACAAGCATAGGAAGATAGAACAAGTGTAGCTTCAAAAATTTCAGCACATAGAGAGGCATTTTAGTAACATGAAAATTTCTACAACCATATTTTCCCTCTCATAATAACTTTCAGTAGCATCATGAGCAAACTCAACAATATAACTATCACATAAAGCATTCTTATCATGAGTCTCATGCATAAAATTATTACTACTCCCAACATAAGCATAATCAGTTTTATTAGTTGTAGTGGGAGCAAATTCAACAAGGTAACTATCATTATTATTCTCATCAAGTGTAGGAGGCATAGTATAATCATAATAAAATTTACTCTCCATAGTAGGCGGTACCAAAAGACCACTATCATTATAATCATCATAAATGGGAGGCATATCATAATCAACATAAACTTTCTCCTCAATACCCGGAGGGCTAAAGAGATCATTTTCATCAAAACCGACCTCCCCAAGCTTAGAATTTTCCATAGCATTAGCAACAATGGTGTTCAAAGCATTCATATTAATAACATTCCCATTAGCATGCATATAAATTTCCATGGTTTTTTTAATTTCTCTTCAAACACATCATGTCCTAATTCAAGATAAAGTTCATAAAGATCTCTCATATTTTTGTTGTTTTCCATTATGCCTAACTAGTGTAAACAAGAAACAAAAAGATGCAATTGCAGGATCTAAAGGAAATAGCTTCGAGTACTTACAACGGCGAAAATAACTTAGTAGCCGAGATCCGAGTGTGAGTACCTTTTACCTTTTCCTCCCCGGCAACGGCGCTAGAAAATAGCTTGATGTCTACTCACGCTTCTTTCCCTAGACAAGGTTGGGCCTCCAAGAGCAGGTTTGTAGAACGAAGCAAGTTTTCCCTTAAGTGGATCACCCAAGGTTTATCGAACTCAGGAGGAAGAGGTCAAAGATATCCCTCTCAAGCAACCCTGCAATCACGATACAAGAAGTCTCTTGTGTCCCCAACACACCAAATACACTTGTCAAATGTATAGGTGCACTAGTTCGGCGAAGAGATAGTAAAACACAGGTGGTATAGATGGTGGTAATATTGCAAAGTAAAGATGCAGTAAAACAGTAAACAAGCGGCGCCAGAAAATAGCTTGGGCGTGGAAAGCAATTCTTTGTGATGGAAACAAGGCCTAGGGATCATACTTTCACTAGTGGACACTCTCAACATTGATCACATAATAAATAAGTTCTCTTTCCTTTGTGCTACATATACTCTTGTTTGATAATGAACACCACTAATTGTGTAGGATTACACGAACCCTCAATGCCGGAGTTAACAAGCTCCACAACATTCGATATTCATGTTTAAGTAACCTTAGAGTATAATAGATCTTTGCAAAATAGACCAAGTACTAACATAGCATGCACACTGTCACCATCACACTACGAAGGAGGCATAAATCACATCAATACTATCATAGCGATAATCAACTCCATAACCTACAAGAGATTATGATCATAATCTACGACAAGAACTACACGATGCACACACTGTCACCATTACACCATGCAGGAGGAATAGACTACTTTAATAACATCACATGAGTAGCACATAGATAAATAGTGATACAAACACATTGCAATCATAAAGGGATATAAATAAGCACTTCACTATGCCATTCATAACAGTGAATAAGTATTCTGTGAAATATAGCCTAAGAGACCCACACGGTGCACACACTGTCACCTTTACACACGTGGGACAAGGAGTCTCCGGAGATCACATAAGTAAAACCCACTTGACTAGCATAATGACATCTAGATTACAAGCATCATCATATGAATCTCAATCATGTAAGGCAGCTCATGAGATTATTGTATTGAAGTACATAGGAGAGACATGAACCACATAGCTACCTACACATCCCCGAGCCTCGATGGAGAACTACTCCTCCTCATGGGAGCAGCAGGCGATGAAGATGGCGGTGGTGTCGATGGAGGAGCCTTACTTCCTCGTCCCGGCGGCGTGCCGGAACAGAGACTCCGTCCCCGCATCTTGGTCGCGATGGCGGCGGCTCGGAACTTTTCTCGTACCGTGGCTTATCCGATCGGGGTTTTAGGTCGGGACCTTATATAGGCGAAAGGGCAAGGTCGGGTCCGGGGACCACCGGACACTAGCGGCGCATCCCTCTCTGGGCCGCGCCACCACCATGTGTGGCCCCCTGTGGCCCCCTCTGACGGTTCTTGGGTTCTGAAGCTCCGGGGATTCTAAGATCTTCGGTGTTGATTTCATTCGATTCCAGAATATTTCCTTACTAGGATTTCTGAAACAAAACAGCAGAAACAGGAACCGGCACTTCGGCATCTCGTCAATAGGTTAGTTCCGGAAAACGCATAAATATGACATAAAGTATGCATAAAACATGTAGATATCATCAATAAAGTAGCATGGAAGATAAGAAATTATAGATACGTTGGAGACGTATCAAGGACCAAGGAAACATGACCATGCTAGCTCCAGCTACTCTAGGCGCCCACAGCATGGTGTCTCACGGTTCTTCTCTAGCCTATGGCAGATGTGCAAGAACACCAATGATGTTGCACATCAAAGTCTTTCTTTGAACCAAGAGACAAGGAGGCGCCAAAATGAGTTCATGGCTACTAGGAATGCACCTGTTCCCCCTCCTGGTCCTGAGTTGGAGCCTGTCCATGCACCCTGGGAGATGCCTCCCATTGATGATAACATGTTCCAAAACTTTGATCCTTCCTTGGACTTTGGTGCTCCTCCTCCTAGGCCTGCGCTGCACCTCATGCTGCTGATGATCCTGAAGAGGATGAAGGTGATGAGGATGAGAATGATGAAATGAGTCTACATCTCAGCATTTTCTGTTCCGATGCCAAAGGGGGAGAAGAGAGTAGAGTCTAGAATTACGGGGTTCTTTGTTGTCACAAGCCATGGGAGTTGCTTTATTTGGCT
Source organism: Lolium multiflorum (assembly GCA_030979885.1). Classification (NCBI taxonomy): domain Eukaryota; kingdom Viridiplantae; phylum Streptophyta; class Magnoliopsida; order Poales; family Poaceae; genus Lolium; species Lolium multiflorum. The sequence continues at coordinate 215,790,675 of CM061753.1, read as the reverse complement.
TCTTATATGGCTTGTGCTATTTGCTTTGATTTCTCAAGAACCATTTGCTACTTCGAATAATTATGTATGGACGACTATTATGTATGCTTAATCTCTATGTTAGGATGATTATGCTTTATGCTTATATATCTTGATATACTTGTCCATACCATGCTTGTTTCCTAAAGATATTGGGGGAGCTTCTCATATTCTACAAATGGTGCACTTTGCATTCAAACGCAAATTCTCCAAGTGCATACATTATGGGGGAACTATCTTAATATCTTATATGGAATCAAGGTTTAAGCTTATCATAATATCTATATGTGACTCTAGCTCGGTTTGTCATCGTATACCAAAAAGGGGGAGATTGTAAGGGTATTTTACCCTTATCCATTATTTTGGTAACAATGACACCGTGCTAGAGTATTTGGACTAATACATGTCTGCAAGATTATTCCCAGGTATTAGCCAAAGAGGTATAAAGGTGTATCAATCAGGGAAGAAGAGGTCAAAGATATCCCTCTCAAGCAACCCCGCAATCACGATACAAGAAGTCTCTTGTGTCCCCAACACACCTAGTACACTTGTCGATGTATGGGTGCACCAGTTCCGGAGAGATAGTGAAATACAAGTAATATGGATGTATATGAGTGGTAATAGCAATCTGAATAAAATATGGCAGCGAGTAAACATGCAGTAGAACAAGTAAGTGGTGTTTGCAGTATTGGAAACAAGGCCTAGGGATCATACTTTCACTAGTGGACACTCTCAACATTGATCGCATAATAAATAATAACTTCTTCTCATTTGTGCTACATACACTCTTTTGTTGGATGACAAACACCATTCGTTGTGTAGGGCTACAAGAGCTCCCTCAAGCCGGAGTTAACAAGCGCCACAACATTCGGCATTCATATTTAAGTAACCTTAGAGCATAATAGATCTTTGCAAAATAGACCGAGTACTAACATAGCATACACTGTCACCATTACACTATGAAAGGGGGAATAGATCACATCAATACTATCATAGCGATAATCAACTCCATAACCTACAAGAGATTATGATCATAATCTACGACAAGAACCACACGATGCACACACTGTCACCATTACACCATGCAGGAGGAATAGACTACTTTAATAACATCACATGAGTAGCACATAGACTAGTAGCGATACAAAGCTCATATGAATCTCAATCATGTAAAGCCTCATGAGATCATTGTATTGAAGTACATAGGAGAGATTAACCACATAGCTACCGGTACAGCCCTTAGCCTCGGGGGAGAACTACTCCCTCCTCATCATGGGAGCAGCAGCGTTGATGAAGATGGCGGTGGTGTCGATGGAGAAGCCTTCCGGGGCACTTCCCCGTCCCGGCGGCGTGCCGGAACAGAGACCCTCGTCCCCGGATCTGGTCGCGACGGCGGCTGGAAGTTTTCGCGTGTGTGGCTTTCCGTATCGAGGTTTTAGGTCGGGCTTCTTATAGGCGAGAGGCGGAGTCGGCAGGGCTACGGGGCCCACACACTAGGCCGCGCCCCCCCTCGGCCGCGCCGCCTTGTTGTGTGGGGCCCCCGTGGCTCCCCTCTGGTTCCTCTCGGTGTTCTCGAAGCTTTGTGGAATTCTAAGATGATGGCGTTGATTTCGTCCAATTCCGAGAATATTTCCTTACTAGGATTTCTGAAACCAAAAACAGCAGACAGAACTGGCACTTCGGCATCTCGTCAATAGGTTAGTTCCGGAAAATGCATCAAAACGATATAAAGTGTGAACAAAACATGTAGGTATTGTCATAAAACAAGCATGGAACATCAGAATTATAGATACGTTGAGACGTATCAGCATCCTTCTTAGTTCACTGCCTCAGTAGGTAAACGATAACAAGAATAATTTCTGAAGTGACATGCTACCATCATAATCTTGATCAATATTATTGTAAAGCATATGACATGAATGGAGTGATTCAAAGCAATGATCTATAGTTTGACAAATAGATGACATATAGCAAAACTTTTCATGAATAGTACTTTCAAGACAAGCATCAAAAGTCTTGCATAAGAGTTAACTCATAAGCAATAAATTCAAAGTAAAGGCATCAAAACACAAAGGAAGATATAAGTTTTCAGCTTGCTTTCAACTTTCAACATGCATATCTCATGGATAATTGTCAACACAGAGTAATATGATGAATGCAAATAAGCAAGTATGTAAGAATCAATGCACAGTTGACACAAGTGTTTGCTTCTAAGATGGAAGGAAGTGGGTAAACTAACTCAACATAAAGTAAAAGATAGGCCCTTCGCACAGGGAAGCATGGATTAAATCATGTGCTAGAGCTTTTCAAGTTTTAAAATCATATAGAGAGCATACAAGTAAAATTTTGAGAGGTGTTTGTTGTTGTCAACGAATGGTAGCGGGTACTCTAACTACCTTATCAACCAGACTTTCAAGAGCGGCTCCCATGAAGGACGTTATCTCTACCAGCAAGGTAGATCATCCCTCTTCTCTTTTGTTTACACATGTACTTTAGTTTTATTTATTAGATGACACTCCTCCCAACCTTTGCTTACACAAGCCATGGCTAACCGAATCCTCGGGTGCCTTCCAACATTCACATACCATGGAGGAGTGTCTATTTGCAAATTTAAGTTGCTTACTGATAGATCAAAGCAAAACATGTGAAGAGAATTATTAATGCAAGTTAATTAATTGGGGCTGGGAACCCCATTGCCAGCTCTTTTGCAAAATTATTGGATAAGCGGATGAAGCCACTAGTCCATTGGTGAAAGTTGCCCAACAAGATTGAAAGATAAACTCCACATACTTCCTCATGAGCTATAAAACATTGACACAAATAAGAGGTAATAACTTTTGAATTGTTTAAAGGTAGCACATGAAGTATTTACTTGGAATGGCAGGAAATACCACATAGTAGGTAGATATGGTGGACACAAATGGCATGGGTTTTGGCTCAAGGTGTTTGGATGCACGAGAAGCATTTCCTCTCAGTACAAGGCTTAGGCTAGCAAGGTTGTTTGAAGCAAACACAAGTATGAACCGTACAAAAAACTTACATAAGAACATATTGCAAGCATTATAAGACTCTACACTGTCTTCCTTGTTGCTCAAACACTTTACCAGAAAATATCTAGACCTTAGAGAGACCAATCATGCAAACCAAATTTCAACAAGCTCTACAGTAGTTCTCCACTACTAGATTTAAACTACATGATGCAAGAGCTTAAACATGATTTATGAGAGCTCAAAACAATTGCCAAGTATCAAATTATTCAAGACCATATGAAGCATTTTCTGATTCCAACCAAATAGCAACAAGTGAAGCGATCAACTTTCGCCCTTGAACATTAAAAGCATAAACAAAGAACACTAGTGTTCATATGAAAAAGCGGAGCGTGTCTCTCTCCCACACAAGGATGAACTTATTCAGAGAATGAAAATAACAAAACGAAAATAAAAGACAGACGCTCCAAGTAAAGTACATAAGATGTGACGGAATAAAAATATAGTTTCACTAGAAGTGACATGATAAGTTGTCGATGAAGAAGGGGATGCCTTGGGCATCCCCAAGCTTAGATGCTTGAGTCTTCTTAAAATATGCAGGGATGAACCACGGAGCATCCCCAAGCTTAGACCTTTCACTCTTCTTGATCATAGTATATCATCCTCTTCTATTGACCCATCAAAACTTCCTCCACACCAAACTTCAAGCAAACTCATTAGAGGGTTAGTGTATAATAAAAATTCACATGTTCAGAGGTGACACAATCATTCTTAACACTTCTGGACATTGCACAAAGCTTCTGAAAGTTAATGGAACAAAGAAACTCATTCAACATAGCAAAAGCGGCAATGCGAAATAAAAGGCAGAATCTGTCAAAAACAGAACAGTCCGTAAAGATGAATCTGGCAGAGGCACTTAACTTGCTCAAATGGAAAAACTCAAAACTAATGAAAGTTGCGTACATATCTGAGGATCACACACGTAAATTTGCAGATTTTTCTGAGTTACCTACAGAGAGCTCTGCGCGAATTCGTGACAGACAACAAATCTGTTTCTGCGTAGTAATCCAAATCTAGTATCAACCTTACCATAGAGACTTTACTTGGCACAAAAACATGATAAGGAGAGGTTGCTACAGTAGTAAACAACTTCCAAGACTCAACAAAACAGTAGCAAAATAAACACATGGGTTATCTCCCAAGAAGTTCTTTCTTTATAGCCATTAAGATGGGCTCAGTAATTTTAATGATGCTCGCAAGAAATAAGAGTTGAAGCAAAGAGAGCATCAAAAAGCAAGTATGAAACAAATTTAAGCCTAACCCACTTCCTATGAAAAGGAATCTTGTACACAAATAAATTTATGAAGAACAAAGTGGCAAGCATAGAAAAGCAACACAAGCGCAATTTCAAGATTCTCAACATAAAGAGGGGAAACTTAATATTATTAAGATGCATATAACCATGTTTCTCTCATAATAACTTTCAGTAGCATCATGAACAAACTCAACAATATAACTATCACATAAAACATTCTTGTCATGAGCCATACGCATAAACGTATCGACTCTCTTATGTTCCATGCTTTATTGATGATACCTACATGTTTTATGCACATTATATGTCGTATTTACGTTTTGGAACTAACCTATTAACGAGATGCCGAAGAGCCGCTGTTTTCTGTTGTTTTTGTCAGAAATCCTAGTAAGGAAATATTCTCGGAATTGGACGAAATCAACGCCCGGTTCCTATTTTGTCCCGAAGCATCCAGAACACCCGAGAGCCGTCAGAGAGGGGCCACGTGGGGCCCACACATGGTGGCGGCGCGGCCAGGGCCGCGCCGCCCTAGTGTCTGGCCCCACCAGACCCCTTCCGAGGCTGCCCTTTCGCCTACTTAAAGCCTTCGTCGCGAAACCCCCGTACCGAGAGCCAGATACGGAAACCTTCCGAGACGCGCGCGCGTAATCCCATCGGGGATCGGGAGACGCCTCGCACCCTGCCGGAGAGGGGATTCATCTCCCGGAGGACTCTTCATCGCCATGATCGCCTCCGGAGTGATGAGTGAGTAGTTCACCCCTGGACTATGGGTCCATAGCAGTAGCTAGATGGTCGTCTTCTCCTAATTGTGCTTCATTGTTGGATCTTGTGAGCTGCCTAACATGATCAAGATCATCTATCTGTAATCCTATATGTTGTGTTTGTCGGGATCCGATGGATAGAGAAGACTATGTTATGGTGATTATCAATCTATTACTTATGTGTTGTTTATGATCTTGCATGCTCTCCGTTATTAGTAGAGGCTGACCAAGTTTTTGCTCTTAACTCCAAGAGGGAGTATTTATGCTCGATAGTGGGTTCATGCCTTCATTGACACCTGGGACAGTGACAGAAAGTTCTAAGGTTGTGATGTGCTGTTGCCACTAGGGATAAAACATTGATTCTATGTCTAAGGATGTAGTTGTCGATTACATTACGCACCATACTTAATGCAATTGTCTGTTGCTTTGCAACTTAATACTGAAAGGGTTCGGATGATAACCTAAAGGTGGACTTTTAGGCATAGATGCAGTTGGATGGCGGTCTATGTACTTTGTCGTAATGCCCAATTAAATCTCACTATATTTATCATATCATGTATATGCATTGTTATGCCCTTCTCTATTTTGTCAATTGCCCGACTGTAATTTGTTCACCCAACATGCTTTTATCTTATGGGAGAGACACCTCTAGTGAACTGTGGACCCCGGTCCTATTCTTTACATCGCATACAATCTACTGCAATACTTGTTTTACTGTTTTCTTGCAAACAATCATCTTCCACAATACGGTTAATCCTTTGTTACAGCAAGCCGGTGAGATTGACAACCTCACTGTTTCGTTGGGGCAAAGTACTTTGGTTGTGTTGTGCAGGTTCCACGTTGGCGCCCGAATCCCTGGTGTTGCGCCGCATCACATTTCGCCACCATCAACCTTCAACGTGCTTCTTGGCTCCTCCCCGGTTCGATAAACCTTGGTTTCTTTCGAGGGAAAACTTGCTGCCGTGCGCATCATACCTTCCTCTTGGGGTTCCCAACGAACGTGTGAGTTACACGCCATCAAGCTCTTTCTGGCGCCGTTGCCGGGGAGATCAAGACACGCTGCAAGGGGAGTCTCCACTTCTCAATCTCTTTACTTTGTTTTTGTCTTGCTTTATTTTATTTACTACTTTGTTTGCTGCACCTAAACAAAACACAAAAAAATTAGTTGCTAGTTTTATTTTATTTACTGTCTTGCTCTCTATATCAAAAACACAAAAAAATTAGTTACTTGCATTTAGTTTACTTTTGTTATCATGTCTAGTTCTGTACTTGTTACTTCTTCACCTAAGGAATTAGTTTTTACTTTTAAACAAGGGGATGAGGAAAGTTTTAAAGATGCTTGGTCCAGGATTTTTACTTCTTATCGTAAAACTGAACCTCAAATGACTCTAAGTTTGCTCCTTAGTAATTTTTATTTTGGTCTTATGATTCGCTATAGATATGCCTTGGATGCTCTAGTGGGAGGAGATTTCCTTCATTGTAATGGGGATCAAGCTTTTAATGCCATAAAGAAGTTGGTTGCATCACATGATTCAGCTAATAACTTTGATTCAGCCCTTATTAGCATTTATAATAGATTAAACACTCTTGAAACAAGTGCATCTCGCCTAAATGAAAATTATGGATATATTCGTAACCGTCTTGATCAAGTTTTAGTGAACTCTGAACCTTCATTGTGGAATCCTACTATTAAAATTGTCATAGGTAATCAAACTCTTCATGCTAATTGTGATATTATGACTGAATTTTGCCTAATGCCTAAGAGTATTCATAAATCATTGAAACTTTGGGAATTCTCTGAAGGGGGAGAAGGAATAACTCTTATTGATAACTCTGTTATAATTCCTAAAGGGATAGCTGCGGGTGTGCATACAACCATTCTTGGGAGAACAATATCCATTGATTACCTTGTCATTGAATGCGCAGGAACAGGACAAATCACACTCGGAAGATCCCTGCTGAAACTATTGGGAGCAGTCATAGACGTGAGAGAAGGCACCTTAAAATTCACCTCTACACCCGGGGGTAGCCATATATTCCCTAAGCCAAAGATTAAGAAAGAGGACAAGAAAGGTAAGGGTAAAGCCCAAGGTAATGTTGATGTTTCATCTCTTGATAATACTTGATTTGCACTTTCTGCGCCTAGCTGAAAGGCGTTAAAGAAAAGCGCTTATGGGAGACAACCCATGTTTTTACTACAGTACTTTGTTTTATATTTGAGTCTTGGAAGTTGTTTACTACTGTAGCAACCTCTCCTTATCATGTTTTGGTGCCAAGTAAAGTTTCTATGTTAAAGTTGATGTTATATTTGGGATCGCTGCGCAGAAACAGCATTGCTGTCTGTCACGAATCTGGGCCTAAGTCTCTGTAGAAAATTCGAAAAATCTGCCAATTTACGATCGTGATCCTCAGATATGTACGCAACTTTAATTAGTTTTGAGTTTTTCCATTTGAGCAAGTCTGGTGCCATTTTAAAATTCGTCTTTACGAACTGTTCTGTTTTTGACAGATTCTGCCTTTTATTTCGCATTGCCTTTTTTGCTATGTTGGATGAATTTATTTGATCCAATGTCCAGTAGCTTTGTGCAATGTCCAGAAGTGTAAAGAATGTTTGTGTCACCTCTGAATATGTGAATTATTAATTGTGCACTAACCCTCTAATGAGTTTGCTTGAAGTTTGGTGTGAAGGAAGTTTTCAAGGGTCAAGAGAGGAGTATGATATACTATGATCAAGAGGAGTGAAAGCTCTAAGCTTGGGGATGCCCCGTGGTTCACCCCTGCATATTTTAAGAAGACTCAAGCGTCTAAGCTTGGGGATGCCCAAGGCATCCTTCTTCATCGACAACATCATCAGGTTCCTCCCCGAAACTATATTTTTATTCAGTCACATCTTGTGTTCTTTGCTTGGAGCGTCGGTTTGTTTTTGTTTTTGTTTTTGTTTGAATAAAATGGATCCTAGCATTCACTTTGTGGGAGAGAGACACGCTCCGCTGTTGCATATGGACAAATATGTCCTTAGGCTTTACTCATAATGTTCATGGCGAAGTTTCTTCTTCGTTAAATTGTTATATGGTTGGAATTGGAAAATGCTACATGTAGTAATTCTAAAATGTCTTGGATAATGTGATACTTGGCAATTGTTGTGCTCATGTTTAAGCTCTTGCATCATATACTTTGCACCCATTAATGAAGAAATACATAGAGCTTGCTAAAATCTGATTTGCATATTTGGTCTCTCTAAGGTCTAGATAATTCTAGTATTGAGTTTTGAACAACAAGGAAGACGGTGTAGAGTCTTATAATGTTTACAATATGTCTTTTATGTGAGTTTTGCTGCACCGGTTCATCCTTGAGTTTGCTTCAAATAACCTTGCTAGCCTAAACCTTGTATCGAGAGGGAATACTTCTCATGCATCCAAAATCCTTGAGCCAACCACTATGCCATTTGTGTCCACCATACCTACCTACTACATGGTATTTCTCCGCCATTCCAAAGTAAATTGCTTGAGTGCTACCTTTAAAATTCCATCATTCACCTTTGCAATATATAGCTCATGGGACAAAATAGCCTTAAAAACTATTGTAGTATTGAATATGTACTTATGCACTTTATCTTTTATTAAGTTGCTTGTTGTGCGATAACCATGCCTCTGGGACGCCATCAACTACTCTTTGTTGAATATCATGTGAGTTGCTATGCATGTCCGTCTTGTCTGAAGTAAGAGAGATCTACCACCTTAATGGTTGGAGCATGCATATTATTAGAGAAGAACATTGGGCCGCTAACTAAAGCCATGAATCATGGTGGAAGTTTCAGTTTGGACATATATCCTCAATCTCATATGAGAATAATAATTGTTGCTACATGCTTATGCATTAAAGAGGAGTCCATTATCTGTTGTCCATGTTGTCCCGGTATGGATGTCTAAGTTGAGAATAATCAAAAGCGAGAAATCCAAATGCGAGCTTTCTCCTTAGACCTTTGTACAGGCGGCATGGAGGTACCCCTTTGTGACACTTGGTTGAAACATGTGCATTGCGAAGATCCGGTAGTCCAAGCTAAGTAGGACAAGTTGCGGGCACTATTAGTATACTATGCATGAGGCTTGCAACTTGTAAGATATAATTTACATAACTCATATGCTTTATTACTACCGTTGACAAAATTGTTTCATGTTTTCAAAATAAAAGCTCTAGCACAAATACAGCAATCGATGCTTTCCTCTTTGAAGGACCTTTCTTTTACTTTTATTGTTGAGTCAGGTTTACCTATCTCTCCACCTCAAGAAGCAAACACTTGTGTGAACTGTGCATTGATTCCTACATACTTACATATTGCACTTGTTATATTACTTTATATTGACACTATCCATGAGATATACATGTTATAAGTTGAAAGCAACCGCTGAAACTTAATCTTCCTTTGTGTTGCTTCAATACCTTTACTTTGATTTATTGCTTTATGAGTTAACTCTTATGCAAGACTTATTGATGCTTGTCTTGAAGTACTATTCATGAAAAGTCTTTGCTTTATGATTCAGTTGTTTACTCATGTCATTACCATTGTTTTGATCGCTGCATTCATTACATATGTTTACAAATAGTATGATCAAGATTTTGATGGCATGTCACTTCAGAAATTATCTTTGTTATCGTTTTACCTGCTCGGGACGAGCAGAACTAAGCTTGGGGATGCTGATACGTCTCCAACGTATCGATAATTTCTTATGTTCCATGCTACTTTATTGATGATACCTACATGTTTTATACACATTATATGTCGTATTCGCATTTTTCTGGAACTAACCTATTAACGAGATGCCGAAGAGCCATTGTTTTCAGCTGTTTTTGGTTTCGTAAATCCTAGTAAGGAAATATTCTCGGAATTGACCGAAATCAACGCCCAGTTCCTATTTTCCGAAGCATCCAGAACACCCCAGAGTCCGCGAGAGGGGCCACGCCCACACATGGTGGCGGCGCGCCTGGGCCGGCCGCGCGCCCTAGTGTCGGCCCCACCAGACCACTTCCGAGGCTGCCCTTCGCCTACTTAAAGCCTCCGTCGCGAAACCCCGTACCGAGAGCCACGATACGGAAAACCTTCCGAGAGACGCGCCACCGCGAATCCCATCTCGGGGATTCAGAGATCGCCCCGGCACCGCGCCGGAGAGGGATTCATCTCCTGAGGACTCTTCATCGCCATGATCGCCTCCGGAGTGATGAGTGAGTAGTTCACCCTGGACTATGGGTCCACAGTAGCTAGATGGTCGTCTTCTCCTAATTTTGCTTCATTGTTGGATCTTGTGAGCTGCCTAACATGATCAAGATCATCTATCTCAATTCTATATGTTGTGTTTGTCGGGATCCGATGGATAGAGAATACTATGTTATGGTGATTATCAATCTATTACTTATGTGTTGTTTATGATCTTGCATGCTCCGTTATTAGTAGAGGCTCTGGCCAAGTTTTTGCTCTTAACTCAAAAGGGAGTATTTATGCTTGATAGTGGGTTCATGCCTTCACTTGTCTCAGTGACAGAAAGTTCTAAGGTTGTGATGTGCTGTTGTCACAGGGATAAAACATTGATTCTATGTCTAAGGATGTAGTTGTCGATTACATTATGCACCATACTTAATGTGCTCATCTGTTTTTAATACCGAAAGGGGTTCGGATGATAACCTGAAGGTGGACTTTTAGGCATAGATGCAGTTGGATGGCGGTCTATGTACTTTGTCGTAATTCCCAATTAAATCTCACTATATTTATCATATCATGTATATATGCATGCCCTTCTCTATTTTGTCAATTGCCCGACTGTAATTTGTTCACCCAACATGCTTTTATCTTATGGGAGAGACACCTCCTGTGGACCCCGGCCCTATTCTTTACATCGCATACAATCTACCGCAATACTTGTTTTACTGTTTTCTTGCAAACAATCATCTTCCACACAATACGGTTAATCCTTTGTTACAGCAAGCCGGTGAGATTGACAACCTCACTGTTTCGTTGCAAGTACTTTGGTTGTGTTGTGCAGGTTCCACGTTGGCGCCGGAATCCCTGGTGTTGCGCCGCACTATATTTCGCCACCATCAACCTTCAACGTGCTTCTTGGCTCCTCCCGGTTCGATAAACCTTGGTTTCTTTCGAGGAAAACTTGCTGTGCGCATCATACCTTCCTCTTGGGGTTCCAACGAACGTGTGAGTTACACGCCATCAGGCCACATGCATAAAATTATTACTCTCCACATAAGCATAATCAATTTTATTAGTTGTAGTGGGAGCAAATTCAACAAAGTAGCTATCATTATCATTCTCATCAAGTGTAGGAGGCATAGTATAATCATAATAAAATTTACTCTCCATAGTAGGCGGCACCAAAAGACCACTATCATTATAATCATCATAAATAGGAGGCAAAGTATCATCAAAGAAAATTTTCTCCTCAATGCTTGGGGGACTAAAAATGTCATGCTCATCAAAACCAGCTTCCCCAAGCTTAGAATTTTCCATATCATTAGCAACAATGGTGTTCAAAGCGTTCATACTAATATCATTGCTACTAGCATGCAAATAAGATTCCATAGGTTTTTTAATTTTCGCAGCAAACAATCCATGTCTTAACTCAGGAAATAGAATAAGAAGCTCATTGTTGCTTTCCATTATGCCTAACTAGGAAACAAGAAACCAAAAGATGCAATTGCAGGATCTAAAGGAAATAGCTTCGAGCACTTACAACGGCAACAGAAAATAACTTAGTTACATGGGACCGGAGTATGAGTGCCTTACCTTCCCGCAACGGCGCCAAAAATAGCTTGTGTCCACAACTGGCGCGTGGTTGACGTGGGAGGTTTGATGGCGGTTGACGGGCTTGATGGAGTGTCTTGATTCGTCCCCGCAACGGCGCCGAAAATAGCTTGATGTCTACTCACGCTTCTTTCCTCAGACAGTGTTGGGCCTCCAAGAGCGAGGTTTGTAGAACAGCAGCAAGTTTTTCCTTAAGTGGATCACCCAAGGTTTATCGAACTCGGGGAGGAAGAGGTCAAAGATATCCTCTCAAGCAACCTGCAATCACTATACAAGAAGTCTCTTGTGTCCCCAACACACCTAATACACTTGTTAGATGTATAGGTGCACTAGTTCAGCGAAGAGATAGTGAAATACAAGTAATATGGATGTATATGAGTGGTAATAGCAATCTGAATAAAATATGGCAGCGAGTAAACATGCAGTAGAACAGTAAGTAAGCGGTGTTTGTGTTGGAAACAAGGCCTAGGGATCATACTTTCACTAGTGGACACTCTCAACATTGATCGCATAATAAATAATAACTTCTTCTCATTTGTGCTACATACACTCTTTTGTTGGATGACAAACACCATTCATTGTGTAGGGCTACAAGAGCTCCCTCAAGCCGGAGTTAACAAGCGCCACAACATTCGGCATTCATATTTAAGTAACCTTAGAGCATAATAGATCTTTGCAAAATAGACCGAGTACTAACATAGCATACACATTGTCACCATTACACTATGAAAGGGGAATAGATCACATCAATACTATCATAGCGATAATCAACTCCATAACCTACAAGAGATTATGATCATAATCTACGACAAGAACCACACGATGCACACACTGTCACCATTACACCATGCAGGAGGAATAGACTACTTTAATAACATCACATGAGTAGCACATAGACTAGTAGCGATACAAAGCTCATATGAATCTCAATCATGTAAAGCAGCTCATGAGATCATTGTATTGAAGTACATAGGAGAGAGATTAACCACATAGCTACCTGCACAACCCTTAGCCTCGAGGAGAACTACTCCCTCCTCATCATGGGAGCAGAGCGTTGATGGAGATGGCGGTGGTGTCGATGGAGAAGCCTTCCGGCATCCCCGTCCCGGCGGCGTGCGGAACAGAGACTCCGTCCCCGGATCTTGGCTTCGCGATGGCGGCGGCTCGAAGGTTTCTCGATCGTGGCTTTTCCGTATCGAGGTTTTAGGTCGGGCTTTATAGGCGAAGAGGCGGAGTCGGAAATACGGGGGGCCCACACCAGCCGGCGCCCCCTCCGTCGCGCCGCCTTGTTGTGTGGGGCCCCTGTGGCCCCCCTCTGGTTCCTCTCGGGTGTTCTGGAAGCTTTGTGGAATTCTAAGATGATGGGCGTTGATTTCGTCCAATTCCGAGAATATTTCCTTACTAGGATTTCTGAAACCAAAAACAGCAGAAAACAGGAACTGGCACTTCGGCATCTCGTCAATAGGTTAGTTCCGGAAAATGCATCAAAACGATATAAAGTGTGAACAAAACATGTAGGTATTGTCATAAAACAAGCATGGAACATCAGAAATTATAGATACGTTGAAGACGTATCACATACCTACAAGATTGGTCAGGTATTAGTCTAACAGGCATAATGGTGTATCATTGGAACAAGAAGGTGAAGGGAGACCCCCACTTTGAAGAAAACAAAGGAAGTTCAGCCAGCGCAGCTCGGCGGCACCGTGCCACACCGTCGGTCATGCGCAGAGCCACAGCACCGGTGCACACCGAGCTGATTCGGTGCGCATCCTTTGCTCAGTCGGCGTCCGGCTGTCGGCTGGACGCCCACCCCGGCACCGGCAACACTGGACCACCCGCATATACCGACTCCTACAGCGATGACTACCGAAGGATATATGCGTAAGCCTGGAAGGTCGTTCGACAACGGCCGGCGCCAAAGCCAGCGGTTGCCGCTGGTCCGCTGTGATCGCGGCACCGCGGTGCACGGCCAACCCGGTGGCAGGGCCGCACACCACCTCTTCGACGAAATGCTGAGATGGACAAGTTGTCAACGGTTTGCAAGCTGGTTCAAGTGGACCTATAAATATCCCTTTCCTACCTTAGAACAGTTAGACACTACACTACAAACTGTTCTTGAGCCCTAGGTGGGAAAAAGCGTCCGGAAGCATCCGGGCTGTGGATTTGCTCCTGACAAGATTATGAAGGTTTGGAGGCTGCCTCAAAGTCTACCACAAGTGAAAGAGCTATTCCTTCGTGGGATAGGCTCAGGAGAAGAAGGTGAGCCTTCGTGGCGTTGGGGAATCCTTCGTGGGACCTCCACCTCTCCAAACGTGACGTACCTTCTTGCAAAGGAAGGGAACACGGGAATAAACCCTCGTCTCCGCGTGCTATCGGTTATCTCTAACCGAACTCTTTACTTGTGATATATCTGCCTGTGAGAGCCTTCGTGCTCGAGTTACTTGTATCATCATATAGGGTGCCTCACCTAGTTTGCATTAGGCTCACCTTTATATTCCGCAAAGCCTAAGTTGCAAAAAAAAAAAACTTGTAGAAACCTATTCACCCCCTCTAGGTTTACCTTCTCTAAACTTTCAACTCCTTAGTCCTTCCGGACTTTTAAATTTACTCTAATTTAATATAACTTTTTTACTAAAAGTTAGAGTTAGTTAAAAGGGATCGAAGGGAGTGCTATGCACCTTGTAAACCCCAAAATTCGTAGTGATTTTAAAAATTGAAGAAAGTCTCAATCCTCGTGGGTGATCAAGTATTTTATTTGTGTAAAAATTTGTGGGGTCAAAATAATTTCCATGGTATAAAGCGTGAATACTACAAAGACATGGGGGATTTTCGTTTTTGTCTTTTTACCAGTATACAATAAAAATAATTTTCTCCCAAAATATTTATTATATAATTATAATACTTGGTCATCTTTGTTTTCCAAAAGAATTCGATTTTTTTAAATACGTTTTGAATTACTATTTTTTCTTAGATGTACCGGGTGCTTGTAACCCATGAGCGTGTATGTATTTTCCATCGAAGGGAATGCTAATGAAGAGAAACAGCCCTATACGGGTGGTGCATATAATTCTGGTCGGATTGATTTTCTCCTTTTTGTTACCTTGAGTTGAGCATCTGGCTAGAGGTTCAATTCTAGTTAAGTTCCTGATAGCCTCACACCCCCGCGCCCCAAATGCGCCGGCGTTTTTCCGAGTCCAATAGAAGCGTCGCCTATGACGGCCACTTGGCCAAGGGCGCGAATCGGGCGCGCCGGTGACTCGCGAGGCGGAAAATTTTGGGCGTGGGAGCCGCATGTCAGCTACACATCCCAAAAGTCGACGCCAGCGGGGAGTGGCGCCGATGCGTCAACGGCACATTCAATTTTAACATATCCGTCGCCTACCTCGTGATGGAAGTTATTGACGCGCAGCGGCGGTGCATTTTCCACAGATGCACAGTGAACCGTCCCGTCACGCCTAGCTCTCCGTGCCGGCGTTAATGAGCGCCACCGCTCCCCCGCCTCCCACACAAACCCTAGCGCCTCTCTCCCCAACCCTAGCCGCCACCATCTGAATAGACGATGCCATGTCTGGTCGAGGCCGAGGTCGCGGCCGTGGTCGTGGCCGCGGCAGAGCTGCACGCTCGCCGTCGCCTGTGACGCCGTCGTCTTCATCGTCGGACCTGCAGGAGGAGGATTGGCTATGTTGTTGAATTACATCATAGTCCTCAATGGCTGCAGGCCCTGTTTCAGAATTAAACATCACACTTGTTCCAATCCGGGGCGTTGGCGAAGTTTGGGATGAACCAAAGCGGTGTCTTTACCAGGTACCTATCTTTTTTTGTTTTGCATGTTTTCTCCAAGGCGTTGGTTTGGAAACCAACGGCGCAATCTTCACGATTCAGACTGAATCGGCATATTTCAGGCAGCTGCGAATTGCGAAGCCATGCTTCATTCGGCAAGGTGTACACACAATTTCTTCTCGTCAGACATCCTGGGACAACATCTGCACCGCCTAATGGCAGCATAATCGGATAGTTCACTCCAAGGAAAAGAGAATATTCTCCAAGGTCATCAATCTTTTCCCATGGAATACCTTCATTTAACTTACTAGTGTCCTTCGTGAACACCAGGCAACCAAACCCAGAAGCATAGTTGCCAACAGTGCGACCATGATGAACACGACGATCAGAAGCAGTATGGCAAACTTTACAGGAATATTCCCTTTCATCAGCAATGCCCAGTGTATGGATCAGAAGAAGTCTAGAACCATCTATAGATCTTGCTAACCACCACATGCCATAATCGACCTCGTGATCATGGCCAAGAGCATCATCAAGTGCACACCGCCATTCAAACACAATGGGCGGTGGCTCTACGATCAGCGGAGGACCTGCTTGAAAACGAAATTACTGTTAAGAAGGGTATGTTTGGTTTGCACAAATCTGAAAACGTAAGAATTGGGAAAACGCATTAGGATTCAGATGGGATGATATAATGGCATTTCCATTCAATAATACAACATATTGGTGTATTTGAGTACATCACATGGGAAACCAAAGGATTCATTTCAAGAAGTTCAAGTAGAGGTCAAAATCCAACATAATTCAATCTGAGAATAAAACTCCTAATTATACAATCCTCAAATTTTTCTATGGTAATCATCTCGAATAAAAAGTCTAAATACCAATGAAATTTCATCCGAAGCAAATATGCCCCAAGCCTCCAAGTCAGATCAGTCAGGTTCGAAAATTAATAAGTTTGTGCATTAAAATTATCTTTACAGCCATGAATAATGAAGCTCATCATACACTACTTACGTCCGGAGGAAAATTACCAGCTTGCTGAGGATTCCATGCGTGAACAGTGCCAGTATGAGTTGTGGCAAACACAAGCCCATTGTGGAGAATTGCATCGCTGTAATTGTAAAAGATGTGGGACTTGGGCTCTGTAAGAACTGTCCATCCAGAATCTTCGCCGCAAAGGAGGGCAACTCTGATGTCAAAAACAGCAACAAGAGAGAAATTTTTGTACCCCCCAGCAGCTGTGGGAACTTGGCAAATATATATCTTGTGAAATATAATAGCACGAAGGTTGTGGTGGTATATATTTGGAATGTGGGTGGTTTCAAACGGCACAGGGAGAGGAATTTCACGGCGAGTGTAGACGTTGACAAGTTTCCATTTGCAAGCAGGAAAGCCAGTGTCAACCATGGCAACCCAATCTCCATTGGCACCTACCCACTGCTTACCCGTACCGTCTGGCATCACAGCGTCGGAGGAGAACCTGTCCAGCGGCGTCAGCTTGCAATCCCGTGCTACCTTCGTCGGGTGAGAATGAAGAACACATGGGAGGCCAAACGGGAGAGAAAAAGATAGAGTTGCACTATCATTTGCAGAGTCGAAAAATAGTTTGGACGAACCGACGAGGCTCGCGGCGGTGATGACGTCGCATCTTGTTACGAGTTCTTCAAGGGGACCTTCGGAAAAGACCTTCTGAAACAGTTCAGAGTCATCATTTTCCTTGTTCGATGCCGCCATCGCAGGGCAGGGGGTGGGTCTATGAGGTTTGGGTTCAACTGATTGGAGTTTAATTTGGGTTCGATGGCGGCAGGTGGCGGGGAAGATGAAGAACGGAGGCTCTCAAACTGGGCGGTGGAATTGATTCTAAAGCTGCATGGCGGCGGCACTGGCGCGTGCTATGGAAGGTGGTCGATTGGTGCGGGCGGGGGCGGAGGTAGACGATGGAGGTGAACCGAAATAGGGCAGGTGGGGGCGGGGCGCTTGACTTCGCTCCTCTACACTCTACAGCATCTCCTCCTGTTTCTTGGAAAGTGTATAGACCCATAATAAAAAGTCACTGTTCCCTCTGAAAAGGTGAAGAACAAGTCACTGGTCTAACGTGCAAATTTGGACATCCCAAGCTATGTGTTGTCATGTCAATTCAATGTCCATGGCAGTATTTTGAATTTTGCGTGACCAAAAGAAGTACGCCTTGGCCTTTCACAATCGGGGTTTCTTTAGAGCAAGAACAATAGAAGAGCCAACAGCTGGCAAAAGTACCACGTAGGCGGGCTATAAGCGCCCACTATTGTCCTACTTCCTCTTGGCGTGATACTCCCTCCGTCCACAAATAAGTGGACGTGCGGGATTTTCAAGGTAAATTAGTAAAAGGAAAGAAAAAATGCATTGGAGCACTCGTATCTTAAGAAACACATGTACTCAACCACGGTTGTAGATTTTCTCGGCGCAAGACTTTTCCCCAGCAGTTGTGGCTTTCAGTTATTCGTGGGTGTGGGGAGGAGCTCCGCCGCATCGGTAGAAAGCAAAGAGGGACGGCGGCTCTCGATCGTGCGGTGTACTCGTAAATCACGTGCGACCCATGCCCTAATAATTCACAATGCATTGATGAGGGCTATCACTTCATCATCCAATAAAATGTACTTAGTAACTATGGTAATAATATTGTCTTCTCGCAAAAAAAATGGTAAAAATATTGTCTCTTAAGCCATGTACTAGTACAGTGCAAGATGCTTTAGAGAAATAAACCTATATTTTATTGCTACTCCGTAATACACATGGTTATTTATTCTAGGCAAATGCCTACCGAAAGATGTAGGAATAGGGAAATGTAGGATTGCAATGTCATGTCCACTCCAATCCTATAGGAATTCATAGAATCCAAACTTTGTTTGATTCCACCATAGGAAAAGTAAAGCATTCTTAAAAAGAGGCATGAGTAGATGTTTAATTTTCTATGGAATCTGTGCAAAGAAATCCTTAGGAAAAATTCCTATCGGAAACAATCCTACAAATCAAACAGCCAAGGATTCAATTGTACCAATTCCCTATGCAAATCCTTGGTGTTCACCCAATCCTCTCGAATACTCATCCAAAAAATGCACTAATACTTTGATGGGGAGTTTTTGTATTCTAGGCAAGAATAGAGGGTTTGCGGGGATCACTTGAGAAGTGTATTAACCAAAGAAGGCATAAGTAATACACCAACACACACTAACATGCCCTTAATGGATGTATCTCCATAAACTCCCTCTGTTCTTTATTACTACTACTAGTTTATGTACTTCTTAACTAATATGGGATAATCATGAAATATATTTTCTAACATTCAGCCAAAATATAGTGTTTCGACTTTTTAAAATACTGAAAAACTAGTAATTAAAAATATTTGAGCTATCAAATCTAGGAAGTTTGAAAATATTTTGTATTCCGTCTGAAAGTTGTGTTACTTGGTGTAAGATTCACACAAAAATGATGAAAATATCAAACCTTCAAAAAAATTGTAGTAATTCAAACGTTATGTGCGTTTCATAATTTTGCAAAATCTATTCTATTTGCAATTAAAACTATAGTAGTTGGTGGTCCCCGATCATCTGATTTGCTCTTAAACAGCTCAATCCTAAATTTGAAATTCCCTGCAACAGAACACGATAGTTGGTGGTTTGTGCGGAAAAAAATTACAGTTTTAAAAAGTGTTTTACGCAACGAAGGCAGCAATAAGCGGTAGTTTGTGCAATTTCCTCGTGTAAACAACATGTAGCGTCGAAGTAATAGTACTAGCAGTACAGAAATCTTGTGTAATTTCTAGTTCTACATATTACTAGTGTCCACTGTTTGAGAGTTGATGGTGAATGGGTCTAATTTTCAATCGAATGAGAATTAGCAAATTGATTTTTATGACAAAAGCATACAAAGGGAGTAAAACAACATACCCGCATTCGCCGCTGCTACCAGCATGCGATGCCTCCACGAGTGCATTGACGGCTGCTGCAAATCCTCGGAAGGCATCTAGGTTTTGCAGATCGTCGATTGCCGCTGTCCGGCTAAGCTTAACCAGCATAGCTGCCGCCAAGATATCTCGGATTTGGACCACAGGCAGAAGCTGATTGGGGTCGAAGGATTGCCTGATTCGGAATTTGAAGTACCAAGCCCTCGGCTCCGATGATGGAAGTTTGGAACTCGGCCCGGCCAGAACCTCCCAAATCTGTGTGTGGCAGTGGATGCCCATCGGCATCCCCAATGCTGCCGACGCCGTGATGTGGTCGGTCGCACTTTGGTCCCCACTAAAGGCTGGGGCTGCAGCACGTCGCCGCCGCCCCCGACGTCCCCACGACGGCAACGCCATGGACCGAGGCGCTGAGTTTGTTGGCGAACCCGAAGCCCTGGATGGCAAGTGCTTCTTCACAATGGAAGCATCCTCACCCGGCGAGGTTCGCCCCCGGCGCATGCCTATGCTCCGACCAGCCCACTTTGCCGCTGCTGCCTGGGCTGCCGCCGATACCTGGGCCACCGCCGCTTCATGGGACCCCCCTCCCTCCTCTCCCTCTCCTAGATCAAAGGGCGCCAGGAGTCTAGCCACAGCAAGACACAGAGCCGCCTGCTTCATCGCACACCAATGGCACACAGACATTTGCGAGCTTTTAGCGCACACCCCTCCGAGGCTGAGTCGTGGAGCCTGGGTGCACGGGGCTATGGCTGGAGGAGTCGCCATGGGACGAGGGGTGTCGAGTGCTCGGGCAAATACGGGAAAGGCGAAGTTTTGGATAACCTTATATGATCACATCAATGCTTCTCAAGGAGCCAAATACTGTATGAGAAACCGGAAAAGTTTGAACGTTTGAAAACTTTGCCGGCATAATGCATCCTTCCAATGCACGCCTACTAAGGTAGAAAGCCAACTCAATTGCTACTTTGTTGGCAAAATGTACCATGGCTCAATCTTGGGTCACACACATCTATCAATTGGTATATTTTGGTCATATTCAAAATTTTACTTGAAACTTGTTGGTCATGCCATTCTACTACTCGCCTAACACTTTTTCTACGCGGGAAGGAGGGGGGTATGATGCTACCCTGAATTTTTATGCCCATTTGTATCTTGGTCAAATCCTAGGTTTGACCAAAATTTAAAACATGAAGATGAAAAATTAAGCCTGGATCCACTACAAGAAAAGTTGCCAAACTTTTCTTGTAGTGATCCTTCTTAATTAGTAACTTCAAAATGAAGCTTTTGGAAGGTTTTTGAAATTTCCATGTCTGAAACCCAAAACACCTCTTCATGATTGACTTCATAAGACAAATCGAGTTTAGGGTTAGGGGTAGATACATGATTTTTCTAGTTTGAATATGTCTAGACCTGGCTTATCAACTTGAATGCTTAGTATATGACATAAGAAGATGTACTATGTGCATTGGTTTTTTATTTATTTGATTTGTTTTGAATTTTCATGCCGAATCAAATTTTGGTCAAATCATAGGTTTAACCAAGATTTAAACAAGTTTAAAACATTAAAATGAAAAATTAAGCATGGATCCTTCTCAGTCACTCCAAAATGAAGCTTTTGGGAGGCTTTTGAAATGTCTATGTTTGAAACCCAAAACCACTTCTCTTCATGCTTGACTTCATAAGACAGATGAGTTTAGGGTTAGGGGTAGATACATGATTTTTCTGGTTTGAATAGGTCTAGACCTTGTTATCAAGTTGAATGGCTTACTATGTGACATAAGAAGACTATGTGCTTTGGTTTTTCATTTTTGATTTTTTCGATTGTTTTTATGCCCATTTGAATCTTGGTCAAATCCTAGGTTTGAACAAGAATTTAAACAAGTTTAAAACATGAAAATGAAAAGGTAAGCATGGATCCTTCTTAGTCAGTCCGAAATGAAGCTTTTGGGCGGTTTTCGAAATTTCCATGTTTGAAAACCCAAACCACTTCTCTTCATGCTTGACTTCATAAGACAAATTTAGGGTTAGGGGTATAGATACATGATTTTTCTTGTTTGATATGTCTAGATATTGTTTATCAACACTTGAATGCTTACAATATATGTGACGCAAGAAGACTATGTGTTATGGTTTTTCATTTTTGGGGGTTTTTTCGAATTTTTTATGCGCACTTGAATCTTGGTCAAATCCTAGCTAGCTAGGTTTGACCAAGCTTTAAACAAGTTTAAAACATGAAAATGAAAAAGTAAGCATGTATCCTTCTTAGTCACTCCAAAATTAAGCTTTTCGGAGGTTTTTGAAATTTCCATTTTGTAAACCCAAAACCACGTATCTTCATGTTTGACTTCAAAAGACAGAGTTTAGGGTTAGGGGGTAGATACATGATTCTTCTTTTAATATGTTTAGATCTTGTTTTATCAACTTGAATGTTGACTGTATGACATAAGAAGACTATGTTTTTGAATTTTTTATGAATCTTGGTCAAATCCAAGGGTTGACCAAGATTTAAACAAGTTTAAAACATGAAAATGAAAACGTTTCAAGTTCACCTTTGGTTCGATCTTTCAGTAACCAGGCGCATATATATATGGATGCAAATTGAGATAATTAATTCGTGAAACATTGGAAATGTCCATCGTGTGTCATGTTTCCCCCTCACATGAAAATTGGATTGGTGGCAGACAAGTAAAAGCACATTTATGTGCGACAACCCAAAATGCACATATTTTGCTGAGTTTTCATGCATGCATTAAAAGTTGTGAATATATACATAAAATGCATGTGGGTCATGATTGAAAAGTTTGACATGTATATGGTTCTTGTGTAGTAGTACTATAGTAGGTACGCAAACTCCCATCCATCTTCTTTGTCAAGAGAAGACGCGCACCAGGATGCGTAGTGGAAGTCGTCTCTGGATCCTTCTGTTGTCCCTCTCACGGAAAAGAAAAAGAAAAAAACATCTCTCTCATTCTCGGCCTCGCTCGACTCGCTCGCTCGCAGCCTCGCACCTCCTGCGCACTGACAAACGCTGCACAACAGTCAACATCACCAGAAAAAAGATATACACCATAAATAATAAGAGGGGCCCCGTGACTGCTATCCCTTCTTCTCCTTCCGTGTGATCCCTCTTCCTCCGAGTTTCACTGGACGGGCAAACACACATGTGCTGCATAGTAAAAATAAAAAAGTAAAAAATCGACCTATGAATCTATGATTAAATAGGTAAAATCCTGGGTTTTATCAAGGTTTAAACAAGTTTAAAACATGAAAATGAATAGGTAAGCATGGATCCTTCTTAGTCACTCTAAAATGAAGCTTTGGGAGGTTTTGAAATTTCCATGTTTGAAACCCAAAACCACTTCTCTTCATGCTTGACTTCATAAGACAGAGTTTAGGGAGTTGGTTTGAATATGTCTAGACCTTGTTTATCAACTTGAATGCTTACTATACGACATAAGAAGGCTATGTTATTTGGTTTTTCATTTTTTCTGTTTTTTTCTGATTTTTTATGCCCATTTAAATCTTGGTCAAATCCTAGGTTTGACCAAGATTTAAACAAGTTTAAAACATGAAAATGAAAAGGTAATTGGATCCTTCTTAGTCACTGTAAAATGAAGCTTTTGGGAGGTTTGTGAAATTTCCATGTTTGAAACCCAAAAGCACTTCTCTTCATGCTTGACTTCATAAGACAGAGTTTAGGGTTAGGGGGTGTAGATACATGATTTGTCTGGTTTGAATATGTCCAAATCTTATTTATCAACTTTTGAATGCATGCTACTCTCTCAAAGAAAACCTTTTGAATGCTTACTATATGACATAAGAAGACTATATGCTTTTAAAATTCAAACATATGGTAAGCATTCTTATGTCATATAGTAAGCATTCAAGTTGATAAACAAGCAAGGTTTGGACATATTCAAACCAGACAAATCATGTATCTACCCCCTAACCCCTAATTAAATTGTCTTATGAAGTCTAGCATGAAGAGAAGTGGTTTTGGGTTTCAAACATGGAAATTTCAAAAACCTCCCAAAAACTTCATTTTAGAGTGACTAAGAAGGATACAAGCTTCCCTTTTCATTTTCATGTTTTAAACTTGTTTAAATCTTGGTCAAACCTCTAGGATTTGACCAAAAGATTCAAATGGGCATGGAAATTCATAAAAAATCAAAAGAATGAAAAACCAAAGGACATAACATTATTATGTCATATATATATAGTAAGCATTCAAGTTGATAAACAAGGTCTAGACATATTCAAACCAGAAAATCATGTATATATCTACCCCTAACCCTAAACTCTGTCTTATGAAGTCAAGCATGCATGAAGAGAAGTGGTTTTGGTTTCAAACATGGAAATTTCGAAAAACCCTCCCAAGAGCTACATTTTGGAGTGAGTAAGAAGGATATATAGATGCTTAATTTTTCATATTCTTGATTTAAACTTGTTTAAACCATGTTCAAACCTAGGATTTGACCAAGATTCAAATGGGCATAAAATTTTAAAAAAAAAAAATAAAAAACAAGTCACATAGTATTCTTATGTCATATAGTAAGCATTCAATTAAGTTGATAAACAAGGTCTAGACATATTCAAACCAGGAAAATCATGCATCTATCCCCTAACCCTAGCTAAACTCTGTCTTATGAAGTCAAGCATGCATGAAGAGAAGTTCAAACGTTTAAGCCAAAAGCCCCTTTTCAAATATTTCAAACTTATTCAAATTTGGTTCAAATATGAAAGACATACAAGTTATAGCACACATAGTGCATACATTTTCACACATACTGCACTAGATGCTAACCCTATAGTTTGAGGCCATTTGGGTGACCTAGGTCGAAAAAATTCTTGGATTAGAATCGTGTTGTTCGAACCCCGTAGTTGGATTTTTTTGAACCCTTGATCTGTAGAACTGGGCAAAACCCTAGTTTAACCTATTTAATTATAGATTCGTATATCGATTTTTCTACGAGTACTACCTTTTTATTATTACTATGCAGCACATGGGTGTTTGCCCGTCGAGTGAAACTCGGAGGAAGAGGGATCACTCGGAAGGAGAGAAGAAGGGAGAGAATTATGGTGTCTCCCTTTTTCGGGTGATGATGTTGACTTTTGTGCAGGGTTTGTCAGTGAGCAGGAGGTGCGAGCGAGCGAGTCGAGCGAGGCCGAGAATGAGAGAGATTTTTTTGTGAGAGGGACAACGGAAGGATCCAGAAGGACCCACAGACTTCCAATACGCATCCTGATGCGTCTTCTCTTGACAAAGAAGATGGCTGGGAGTTTGTGTACCTATTGCACGTGACTTGTGCTCACTGAAGTGTGGGACCAAGCGTGGGCACCACACGTAAGTGACAGACC
The DNA here is from genome assembly GCA_030979885.1 of Lolium multiflorum. Classification (NCBI taxonomy): domain Eukaryota; kingdom Viridiplantae; phylum Streptophyta; class Magnoliopsida; order Poales; family Poaceae; genus Lolium; species Lolium multiflorum. The sequence goes on along the minus strand of CM061753.1, from coordinate 215,765,705 downwards.
TGTTGGTGTAAAAACTCGGTTGATTATAATAGAGCATTAGAACAAAGTTTCCTATGGATTCAAGGGTAGGAAATCCAAGTTAACTCATTTACATGACATTATTTTTTCCATGAAGCAAAGTTAACACATCTATCAATTGGTACATTTTGGAGTGACTAAGAAGGATCCAAGCTTACTTATTCGTTTTCACGTGTTAAACTTGTCTAAATCTTGGTCAAACCTAGGATTTGACCAAGATTCAAATGGGCAGAAAAATAAAAAAACAGAAAAATGAAAAACCAAATCACATAGTTTTCTTATGTCATATAGTAAGCATTAAAGTTGATAAACAAGGTGTAGACATATTCAAACCAGACAAATCATGTAGCTATACCCCCTAACCCCTAAACTCTGTCTTATGAAGTCATGTGAAGAGAAGTGGTTTTGGGTTTCAAACATGGAAATTTCAAAAACCTCCCAAAAGCTTCATTTTAGAGTGACTAAGAAGGATCCATGCTTCCCTTTTCATTTTCATGTTTTAAACTTGTTTAAATTATCTTGGTCAAACCTAGGATTTGACAAGATTCAAATGGGCATCAAAATTGAAAAAAAAATTGAAAAAGAAAAACCAAAGCAAATAGTTTTCTTATGTCATATAGTAAGCATTAAAGTTGTTGATAAATAAGGTCCATACATATTCAAACCACACAAATCATGTATCTATACCCCCTAATTAACCCCTAAATTAATTAACTCTGTCTTATGAAGTCAAGCATGTGAAGAGAAGTGGTTTTGGGTTTCAAACATTGAAATTTTAAAAACCTCCCAAAAGCTTCATTTTAGAGTGACTAAGAAGGATACAGACTTCCCTTTTCATTTTTATGTTTTAAACTTGTTTAAATCTTGGTCAAACCAAGGATTTGACCAAGATTCAAATGGCCCTAAAAATTCAGAAAAAAATCAAAAGAATGAAAAACCAAAGCACATAGCATTCTTATGTCATATGTATAGTAAGCATTCAAGTTGATAAACAAAGGTCTAGAGACATATATATTCAAACCAGAAAAATCATGTATATATCTACCCCTAAAACTCTAATTAAACTATGTTTTATGAAGTAAATCATGAAGAGAAGTGGTTTTGGGTTTCAAACATGGAAATTTCAAGAACCTCCCAAAAGCTTCATTTTAGAGTGACTAAGAAGGATCCAGGACCCACCTTCCAATACGCATCTGATGCGTCTTCTCTTGACAAAGAAGATGGTGGGAGTTTGCGTACCTATTGCACGTGACTTGTGCTCACTGAAGTGTGGGACCTCACGCGTGGGCACCACACGTAAGTGACAGACCTGTTGGTGTAAAAACTCGATTGATTATTATAGTGCATTAGAACAAAGTTTCCTATGGATTCAAGGGTAGGAAATCCAAGTTAACTCATTTACATGACATTATTATTTCCATGAAGCAAAGTTAACACATCTATCGATTGGTACATTTTTGAGTGACTAAGAAGGATCCATGCTTACTTATTCGTTTTCACGTGTTAAACTTGTCTAAATCTTGGTCAAACCTAGGATTTGACCAAGATTCAAATGGGCAGAAAAATAAAATAAAAAACAGAAAAATGAAAAACCAAATCACATAGTCATCTTATGTCATATAGTAAGCATTAAAGTTGATAAACAAGGTCTAGAAATATCAAACCATACAAATCATGTATCTACCCCCTAACCCCTAAACTATGTCTTATAAATTAAGTCAAGCATGAAGAGATGTGGTTTTGGGTTTCAAACATGGAAATTTCAAAAACCTCCCAAAAACTTCATTTTAGTGTGACTAAGAAGGATACACGCTTCCCTTTTCATATTCATGTTCTAAGCTTGTTTAAATTATCTTGGTCAAACCTAGGATTTGACAAGATTCAAATGGGCATCAATATTGAAAAAAATCAAAAAAAAGAAAAACCAAAGGAAATAGTTTTCTTATGTCTTATAGTAAGCATTAAAGTTGATAAACAAGGTCTAGACATATTCAAACTAGACAAATCATGTATCTATACCCCTAACCCCTAAACTCTGTCTTATGAAGTCAAGCATGTGAAGAGGAAGTGGTTTTGGGTTGCAAACATGGAAATTTCAAAAACCTCCGAAAAACTTCATTTTAGAGTTTCTAAGAAGGATCCATGCTTAACTTTGCATTTTCATATTTTAAACTTGTTTAAATCATTATCAAGCCTAGCATTTGACCAATATACAAATGGGTGGGCACAAAATTCAAAAAAATCAGAAAAATGAAAACAAATTAAAGCACATAGTCTTCATATGTCATATCGTATGAATTCAAGTTGATAAACGAGGTCTAGGTATATCCAAACCAGACAAATCATGTATCTATACCCCCGTCGATCTTATGAAGTCTAGCATGAAGAGAGAAGTCGTTTTTGGTTTCAAAAATGGAAATTTCAAGAACATCCCAAAAGCTTCATTTTAGAGTGACTAAGAAGGATACATGCTTCCCTTTTCATTTTTATGTTTAAACTTGTTTAAATCTTGGTCAAACCTAGGATTTGACCAAGATTCAAATATATGGGCATAAAATTCAAAAAAAACAGAAAAATTTAAAACCAAGGCACATAGTCTTCTTATGTCATATAGTAAACAATCAATTAATTAAGTTGATAAACCAGTTCTAGACATATTCAAACCAGGAAAATCATGTATCTACCCCCTAACGCCCTAGCTAAACTCTGTCTTATGAAGTCAAGCATGCATGAAGAGAAGTGGTTTTTGGTTTCAAACGTTTAAGCCAAAAGGTAAGCATGGATCCTCTTAATTAGTCACTCTAAAATGAAGTTTTGAGGTTTTGAAATTTCCATGTTTGAAACCCAAAAGCACTTCTCTTCATGCTTGACTTCATAAGACAGAGTTTAGGGTTGGGTGTAGATACATGATTTGTCTGGTTTGAATATGTCCAAATCTTATTTATCAACTTTTGAATGCATGCTACTCTCTCAAAGAAAAACTTTTGAATGCTTACTATATATATGACATAAGAAGACTATATGCTTTTAAAATTCAAACATATGGTAAGCATTCTTATGTCATATAGTAAGCATTCAAGTTGATACACAAGCAAGGTTTGGACATATTCAAACCAGACAAATCATGTATCTACCCCTAACCCCTAATTAAATTGTCTTATGAAGTCTAGCATGAAGAGAAGTGGTTTTGGGTTTCAAACATGGAAATTTCAAAAACCTCCCAAAAACTTCATTTTAGAGTGACTAAGAAGGATATACAAGCTTCCCTTTTCATTTTCATGTTTTAAACTTGTTTAAATCTTGGTCAAACCTCTAGGATTTGACCAAAAGATTCAAATGGGCATAGAAATTCATAAAAAATCAAAAGAATGAAAAACCAAAGGACATAACATTCTTATGTCATATATATATAGTAATTAAGCATTCAAGTTGATAAACAAGGTCTAGACATATTCAAACCAGAAAATAATGTATATATCTACCCCTAACCCTAAACTCTGTCTTATGAAGTCAAGCATGCATGAAGAGAAGTGGTTTTTGGTTTCAAACATGGAAATTTCGAAAACCCTCCCAAGACCGAGCTACATTTTGGAGTGACTAAGAAGGATATATAGATGCTTAATTTTTCATATTCATGATTTAAACTTGTTTAAACCATGTTCAAACCTAGGATTTGACCAAGATTCAAATGGGCATAAAATTTTAAAAAAATAAAAAAATAAAAAAACAAGGCACATAGTATTCTTATGTCATATAGTAAGCATTCAATTAAGTTGATAAACAAGGTCTAGACATAATCAAACCAGGAAAATCATGCATCTACCCCCTAACCCTAGCTAAACTCTGTCTTATGAAGTCAAGCATGCATGAAGAGAAGTGGTTTTTGGTTTCAAACGTTTAAGCCAAAAGCCCATTTTCAAATATTTCAAACTTATTCAAATTTGGTTCAAATTTGAAAGACATACAAGTTATAGCACACATAGTGCATACATTTTCACACATACTGCACTAGATGCTAACCCTATAGTTTGAGGCCATTTGGGTGACCTAGGTCGAAAAAATTCTTGGATTAGAATCGTGTTGTTCGAACCCCGTAGTTGGATTTTTTTGAACCCTTGATCTGTAGAACTGGGCAAAACCCTAGTTTAACCTATTTAATTACAGATTCGTATATCGATTTTTCTACGAGTACTACCTTTTTATTATTACTATGCAGCACATGGGTGTTTGCCCGTCGAGTGAAACTCGGAGGAAGAGGGATCACTCGGAAGGAGAGAAGAAGGGAGAGAATTATGGTGTCTCCCCTTTTTCGGGTGATGATGTTGACTTTTGTGCAGGGTTTGTCAGTGAGCAGGAGCGTGCGAGCGAGCGAGCGAGCGAGTCGAGCGAGGCCGAGAATGAGAGAGATTTGTTTTTTTTGTGAGAGGGACAACCGAAGGATCCAGAAGGACCCACAGACTTCCAAAACGCATCCCGATGCGTCTTCTCTTGACAAAGAAGATGGCTGGGAGTTTGCGTACCTATTGCACGTGACTTGTGCTCACTGAAGTGTGGGACCTCAAGCGTGGGCACCACACGTAAGTGACGGACCTGTTGGTGTAAAAACTCGGTTGATTATAATAGTGCATTAGAACAAAGTTTCCTATGGATTCAAGGGTAGGAAATCCAAGTTAACTCATTTACATGACATTATTATTTCCATGAAGCAAAGTTAACACATCTATCGATTGGTACATTTTTGAGTGACTAAGAAGGATCCAGGCTTACTTATTCGTTTTCACGTGTTAAACTTGTCTAAATCTTGGTCAAACCTAGGATTTGACCAAGATTCAAATGGGCAGAAAAATAAAATAAAAAACAGAAAAATGAAAAACCAAATCACATAGTCATCTTATGTCATATAGTAAGCATTAAAGTTGATAAACAAGGACTAGAAATATCAAACCATACAAATCATGTATCTACCCCTAACCCCTAAACTATGTCTTATAAATTAAGTCAAGCATGAAGAGATGTGGTTTTGGGTTTCAAACATGGAAATTTCAAAAACCTCACAAAAACTACATTTTAGAGTGACTAAGAAGGATGCATGCTTCCCTTTTCATATTCATGTTTTAAGCTTGTTTAAATTATCTCGGTCAAACCTAGGATTTGACAAAGATTCAAATGGGCATCGAAAAAAATCAGGAAAAAGAAAAACCAAAGCAAATAGTTTTCTTATGTCATATAGTAAGCCAATTAAGTTGATAAACAACTAGACATATTCATAGTATCTATACCCCCTAACCCCTGAACTCTGTCTTATGAAGTCAAGCATATGAAGAGAAGTGGTTTTGGGTTTCAAACATGGAAATTTGAAAAACCTCCCAAAAACTTCATTTTAGAGTGACAAAGAAGGATACATGCTTCCCTTTTCATATTCATGTTTTAAACTTGTTTAAATTATCTTGGTAAAACCTAGGATTTGACAAGATTCAAATGGGCATCAAAATTGAAAAAAATCAGGAAAAAGAAAAACCAAAGCAAATAGTTTTCTTATGTCATATAGTAAGCCAATTAAGTTGATAAACAAGGTCTAGACATATTCAAACTAGACAAATCATGTATCTATACCCCCTAACCCCTAAACTCCGTCTTATGAAGTCAAGCATATGAAGAGAAGTGGTTTTGCTCCCAAAAGCTTCATTTTAGAGTGACTAAGAAGGATCCATGCTTACCTTTGCATTTTCATATTTTAATCTTGTTAAATCATTATCAAGCCTAGGATTTGACCAAGATACAAATGGGTGGGCACAAAATTCAAAAAAATCAGAATAATGAAAAACAAAAGCATGTAGTCTTCTTATGTCATATCGTATGCATTCAAGTTAAACGAGGTCTAGGTATATCCAAACCAGACAAATCATGTATCTACCCCATGTTGATCTTATGAAGTCTAGCATGAAGAGAAGTCGTTTTGGGTTTCAAACATGGAAATTTCAAGAACATCCCAAAAGATTCATTTTAGAGTGACTAAGAAGGATACATGCTTCCCTTTTCATTTTCATGTTTTAAACTTGTTTAAATCTTGGTCAAACCTAGGATTTGACCAAGATTCAAATATATGAGCATAAAATTCAAAAAAAAAAAAAAATGAAAACCAAGGCACGTAGTCGTCTTATGTCATATAGTAAGCAATCAATTAAGTTGATAAACAAGGTCTAGACATATTCAAACCAGGAAATCATGTATCTACACCCCTAACGTACCCTAGCTAAACTCTGTCTTATGAAGTCAAGCATGCATGAAGAGAAGTGGTTTTTGGTTTCAAACGTTTAAGCCAAAAGGTAAGCATGGATCCTCCTTATAGTCACTGTAAAATGAAGCTTTTGGGAGGTTTGTGAAATTTCCATGTTTGAAACCCAAAACCACTTAAGACAGAGTTTATGGTTAGGTGTGTAGATACATGATTTTTCTTGTTTGAATATGTCTAGACCTTGTTTATCAACTTGAATTTTTTACTATATGATATAAGAAGGCTATATATATGTGCTTTGGTTTTTCATTTTTTGATTTCTTTCGATTTTTTATGCCTATTTAAATCTTGGTCAAATCCTAGGTTTAAACAAGTTTAAAACATGAAAATGAAACGGTAAGCATGAATCCTTCCTTACTCACTCTAAAATGAAGGTACTTGAAAATTTTATGTTTGAAACCCAAAACCCCAGTTCTCTTCATATGTTTGACTTCATAAGACAGAGTTTAGGGTTAGGGGTAGATATGATACATGATATTTCTGCTTTGAATATGTCTAGACCTTGTTTATCAACTTGAATGCTTACTATATGACATAAGAAGGCTATATATATATATGTGCTTTGGTTTTTCATTTTTTTTGAATTTTTCTGAATTTTTACTCCCATTTGAATCTTGGTCAAATCCTAGGTTTGACCAAGGTTAAAACAAGTTTAAAACATGGCAATGAAAAGGTAAGCATATGGATCATTCTTAGTCTCTCTAAAATGAAGCTTTTGGGAGGTTTTTGAAGTTTCCATGTTTGAAACCCAAAATCACTTCTCTTCATATGCTTGGCTTCATAAGACAAAGATTAGGGTTTAGGGGTAGATATATACATGTTTTGGGAGGTTTTTGAAATTTCCATGTTTGAAACCCAAATCCACTTCTCTTCATCCTTGACGTCTTCATAAGACAAAAGTATAGGGTTATATATATATGCATGGGTAGATACATGCTTTTTTCTGGTTTGAATATGTATAGACCTTGTTTAAAATTATCAACTTAATTGAATGCTTACTATATATATGACATAAGAAGGCTATATATGTGTTTTGTTTTTTCATTTTTCATTTTTTCCTGATTTTTTATGCCCATTTGAATCTTGGTCAAATCCTAGGTTTGATCAAGATTTAAACAAGCAGTTTAAAAATGAAAATGAAAAGGTAAGCCTGGATCCTTCTTAGGGCTCCTTTGATTTAAAGGATAGGAAAAGTATAGGAATAGGAAAGGCATAGGATTGGAATGACACATGTCTACTTGAATCCTATAGAAAGATGAAGTGTGTTTGATTGTAGCAAAGGAATTTTTTCATGAGGTATGAGCCAATGTTTTTTCCTATAGGAATTACGCTACAAGATTCCTATAGGAATTTTTCCTATAGGATATGTTTCTATGAATCAAACAACATGTATAGGAAATTTTCCCATAGGAACCAAATCCTACACAATTCCTATGCAAATCCTATGAATCAAAGGAGCCCTTAGTCACTGTAAAATGAAGCTTTTGGGAGGTTTGTGAAATTTCCATGTTTGAAACCCAAAAGCACTTCTCTTCATGCTTGACTTCATAAGACAGAGTTTAGGGTTAGGGGGTGTAGATACATGATTTGTCTGGTTTGAATATGTACAAATCTTATTTATCAACTTTTGAATGCATGCTACTCTCTCAAAGAAAAACTTTTGAATGCTTACTATATGACATAAGAAGACTATATGCTTTTAAAATTCAAACATATGGTAAGCATTCTTATGTCATATCGTAAGCATTCAAGTTGATAAACAAGCAAGGTTTGGACATATTCAAACCAGACAAATCATGTATCTACCCCTAACCCCTAATTAAATTGTCTTATGAAGTCTAGCATGAAGAGAAGTGGTTTTGGGTTTCAGACATGGAAATTTCAAAAACCTCCAAAAAACTTCATTTTAGAGTGACTAATTAAGAAGGATATACAAGCTTCCCTTTTCATTTTCATGTTTTAAACTTGTTTCAATCTTGGTCAAACCTCTAGGATTTGACCAAAAGATTCAAATGGGCATGGAAATTCATAAAAAAACAAAAGAATGAAAAAACAAAGGACATAACATTCTTATGTCATATATATAGTAAGCATTCAAGTTGATAAACAAGGCCTAGACATATTCAACCCAGAAAATCATGTATATATCTACCCCTAACCCTAAACTCTGTCTTATGAAGTCAAGCATGCATGAAGAGAAGTGGTTTTGGTTTCAAACATGGAAATTTCGAAAAAACCTCCCAAGAGCTACATTTTGGAGTGACGAAGAAGGATATATAGATGCTTAATTTTTCATATTCATGATTTAAACTTGTTTAAACCATGTTCAAACCTAGGATTTGACCAAGATTCAAATGGGCATAAAATTTTAAAAAAATCAAAAAAAAAAACAAGGCACATAGTATTCTTAACCTAAGGTCGCAACATTTGCTCTGATACCAGCTGCGGTGACCCAGCATACCACTGCATGTTGTAGTATACAAGTCGTTGATATGATCTTTGTGAAGGGGCTTCCTCACAAATTGCCATATCCCTCAGAGTGGTACAACAGAAACATTGCAGGTCATAACACTCCATACTTTATTACAAACATTGTCTTACAAGTTGGTATTCTCACAGGTCCTATGAGAACACCCTAAGATACTACTAAAGTACAATTACAACTCATACTAAAGATGAAAGAGCTCAACAACTTATTTAGGTAAGTTCTACGTTGCTCGGCTCTATGATACTAGGGTATGTCACTACTCCTCCACCTCCGTGTCATCTGGTCCGTAGACTATCCCATAGTCTACGCCTTCCACTCCGCCGGTAAGATCAGGTTCTTCGTAGACCAGCTCGTAGCTTCCTTCTGGTGCTCCATCGTTGATAGCCTCCACTTCCGGATCACAGTCTAGCAAGGGTGTCGAAAGAAAGTGAGTACAGAGGTACTCAGCAAGTTCTAAAAGAGTAAAAAGGTGTTTGATGCACTAGCTACGACCATTGATCAGGAAATCGCAGGTCAATGCATGTTTTGAAATCATTTCTTCAAAAGGTTGCTTTTATTATGAAAACTATGCCCGTCAGTCTTCACAGGTTGACTAGAACTTCACGGAGTTCCTTTCCTGCCGCGTTCGCAGTTCCCTTCCCGGAACAAGGAGTGACAGCCACAATTTGATACACTCTGCAGAGGTGCGTTACTTTTCCCATAAGAGATCTCATCCTTTTTGCCAACCGCAGGGACTTGCCCCCGTTCACACTTCCTTGGTGTGAGGCCAGGTATAAAGATCCAAGCCCACACCACCTTCTCCGCGACCTCGCAGACCCACCCTTTTGTAAGTCTGTCCTCTCCTATATCTATGGGTAGACCGACACAGGCACTTGTTCTCACCTATACCAATAAGGTAGACCGTTCCGAACAATTATGTGCCCTGTCCTATACACCATAGATAGACCGATCCGGACAACCCTTACAATCCTTCATAGACCAATAATAAGTCTACCCTCTCCTGTATCTAATGGTAGACCGTGCAGGACCACATGTCCCCACCTTTACCAAAGATAGACCGATACGGGCAACCCCTATTACCAGTCCGTTGGCATGCGAGAGGGAAAAGATATAGCTGGCTTCCCCAGAGCCATTATAGATCTTATGGTCAACGCGATATGTACGGCGCTAGAATCACTGGACGGCATTGGTACTTAGTCCTAGATGAATAGTACCCTTGCAATGGAACCTCCACCAATCAACACATACCATGGTTCCATTGCCAGCCACATAGTCATATTCATAATTTGGAAAAGTAACATTTCATTTTTAATGCAGGAATGATAAGTATATAGCTTTGCATTAAAGTAGTAGAAAATAATCAAGATGACATGAGCAAGGGTGAACTTGCCTGTGGACTGCGAGATAGTGCAGTTCAATGCAGTTGATGGAACCTGGACCTCGGGTTCTGTAAGAAGCATCATTGTCCGGTAAGGACAATGTTATAAAAATCCAAATAATGCAATCATGGATGTATTATTTTATGTTGAATCCCTTTACCCCATTGAGTTATTACAATTTAGGGTTGTATTTAAGATTTATGTCTTTGACGGTAATTTACAATTGATTTAAAAGTATTAATCATTGTAATTCACACAAAGTACAATAATTCAAAGTAAAATGATTTTACTTGATAATTACCTTAGTCATTCCAAAATAATTTGAAATTATAGAGTTACCTCTATAGTTTTTGGAATAAAAAGAAATATAGTAGTTTTCTGGGAAAAATTCCCTTGTTCAAATGAAATGACTTGGAATAATAGAATTTTATTTTGAAATGTTTGAAAATAAGTATTTAAACTTATTTGAGATTTTTCCTTGAATTTTAAATACAAGGAAATAATAATTTAAAATTCCAAGTTATTATTTAAATTCTTAAAATTCATAATTTTGAATTTGTTTCATAAATTCCATTTCATATTTTATTCTTGTTAAGATTTATTTTTCATTCATAAATCCAATTTTTATTGGATTTTTAGAGTTGTTTATGATTTATTAAAATTTGGTAAAGTTTTGGTCTTTTATTAAATGTAAAAAGACCAAAATACCCCCCTGGACCCAGCCCAAATAACTTAACCCAGGGACGGCCCAATAAGGCTGGCCCCCTTTTGGGTTCGGTGGCGCCGAAGCGGCCCACCTCACTCACTCTCACTCGGCCCTCTCCTCACTCGACCTAACCCTAGCCTCTGGCGATCCCGTGGCGATGGCGTCGCCGCCATGGCCGCCGCCCTGCTCCGGCCATCGCCGGCCTCCTCCGCCGTAGCCACTTACCGCTCCTGAACCGCCGCGAGCAGATCTATCGATCTGTCCGCGCCGTTTTTCCCTTCTCGTCCTCTCCTGGCGAATCGCCTCGATCTGGATCCACTGGAGAATCGCCTCGACGAACTCCGGCGAGATCTCGTCCTTGCCGACGACGTGTGCGCCTCCGAGACCGACCTGGCGCGGGTGCTGCTCGCAGCGCCTGTGCCGTCGTCTCCATGCTGTGCTGCTGTGGTGGTGTTCGTCGGCGTAACGCCGGCGACTTCCCTGGCTTTGCAGCTGCTATGGCCGCGCGGGCACTGCCTCGCCATGCCATAGCTTCTGCCTCCAGGCGCGGGTAAGGTCCTATGCTCCTCCTCCTTCTCTTCTGTGCGCCTCCCCTTGTTACTGTGCTTCTTCCTCCTCATGCTATGTCACTCTCTGGTGATCTTGTGATCATCTAGAGTCATGCTACTGCTGCGCAATCTTACTGTGCTTCGGTTTACTGCAAGCTCATGGTCAGATTACCAGTTACTGGTACTGGCACATGTCGATTTGCTTGCTGTTCATGCTATGCTTGCTTCTCTTCTACTCCTAGCTTGCTCTACACTTGCCATGCTATACTGTGCTTGTTTATGGCTTGATATACCCTGCTGTTCTTGCTTATGGCTTGCTTATGCTTACTGGTCTATCATGCTTGCTTGTCTAGGTGTACTTGTGATGCATCTGTGACACTTGTGTGTGTGCCAGTGGTGCCTGTGATATGATTCAGTACTAATTCTGCAAGCCAATGATCCTTTGGATCATTTCTTGCTTGTTGGCTAACCTCTCTGTGTAACTTGGCTTGCTAGGATTGATCAACTTGATCAATTGATGGTCAGTGATGGCTTACTGGCTAATACTGTGGTTAAATGATTCACTTATCTGGTGATGCTGATGCTCAAGCATCCCTGTGCTGTTGCTTACTTGTACTGTTGCTTATTTCTAGCTATCTAGACTTGCTCTAGTGGCTATGAATTAAGTTGTATTGCTTAACAGTATGCTGTTGTCATGCTTAGCATGGATCTGTGATAAATTCATGCTTAGATTACTTAATTATGATGAACTGCTTATGCAGTGATGATTTAAATGTCTTGCTTGTATATGAGTTTGCTGTTCATGATTCTTTTACAAGCAATTAAACTCTGAATCCATTTCTGGATAGTGATGTGATCTATTTGGCTTGCTCTTATTTGGTGCTAAGTGTGATGTGACCTCAGTAGCCTTGCTACTGACTGGTTGCTCACCTAGTTGGTTGGATCTTGTTGGCTACTCAACTTTGCTTGCATATTAGGGGATCATAGTAAGTATGAATGCCAATATGCTTGCCTGTGAAGAAATCTAGGGTTTCTGATGGTTGCTTGCTTAGGATCTTCTGTGTAGTCTTAGCTGCTAATCTATGCTATCTACTGGTGCTATCTGTGCATGTGATCTTGCTAGTGTGCATCTGTGCATGCTTTCTAGCTTCTGTGCACATGATTTGTATCTGGATGGTTTCTGTCTTAGTAGCTTTTGACTGGCAGTAATCCTTGGTAAAAACCAAGTGATGATCTACCCATATGAGCATCTGCTCATCCCATGCTTATGCATATGATGGATTAGATCCATTGGATCTCTTCCAGGAACTAGGTATACCTTGTTCCAGCTCCTAGAAAGAAATGTTTTGTTGATGCAGACTTGGGTTTGTTCACAGCCCTTCACCTCCAGAGCTTGGATGATCTTCTAGGTCACCATGATCTCTGGTGGCTTGAGGAGTTGTGTGTGTTGGTTATGTTCTTGCTCAAGAACAGGATGAACTGAGCTTGTTCTAGTGTCACCCTTACCTGGTGATCTTATCTGGTCGACTGGTTGTGATTTCTAGGGTTTGTACTCCTTTTATATGATCCCTGCTTCTCTCCCTGCATTGACACACAAGCCTGGCATGCTTGGTGACTATGCTTTTGCATGGCCTTGCTGTTGCTGCCCAGCACACTTGAGCTGTGTGCTCTCATATGCTGAAACTTGAGCCCTGGTGTGTGCTCAGGTTTGGTCTGCTGCTGCCCTTATCTTGTGCTGTCCCTGGTTTTGGACAAGCACAAGTGTGCTGTGACTTGGTTCTGTCCAAACTGAATATTGTGTTAACACTTGTATTCTGGCTAGTGTTGGTGTTTTACTATTGCAGGTTTGTGAAGATGGACATGGCCAGAAGATATACTTCAAGTCATATAGTCTAGATTTTAGTTTAGGAACTATATTGTAATCTTCATTTTTATTTCTGTTTATTATTCATCAATTCTTGTATCAAGAATTTTGTAAAGACAATGTAATTTGTGTTGTGATATCAATAAAGCCCAAGGTTTTTGTTTATGAGCTTTTGATTTATGTAATATTTATATTCTGGAATAATCATTGTATTTGTGATTCACTTTGAAATTCAAAGTGATTTGAATTAATAAGTTGTTTGAATTATGAATTCCATTTATATTGTTCAATGTTTATTGTTAAATGTAATGACACTTGTCAAATGAAATCAACTCCCAAATCAACAAGATACAAAAGAGATCATGTCGAAATTTCCCTAACTCATATTGCCTAACCCTAAGTGCAAAATGAGAGAGAACCTCGATCCCTCTTAGGTTTAGTTGCAATAAGGCGCGAAAATTTCCCCCGTTTTGCGATGAAATGCACATCCCATTTCTAAATCTACCCTTCGTTGTTCCTATGTTCTGGGTTATTACAGCCTCTCCCCCTTAACAGAAACTTCGTCCCGAAGTTAAGATTGGTACCTGAACATCTCGGGGTAAGACTTCCTGAGTTCTTCTTCCGTCTCCCAAGTTGCTTCTCGCTCAGGATGATGTTGCCATTGCACTTTACAGTATTTGATTGCCCTGTTTCTTAACTTCTTCCATTGTACTTCTAAGATCCTTTCAGGCCTTTCCACATAAGTTAGGTCAGATTGCAATTCTATTTCTTCATATGTGATAGGATCATCCGGTGCCTTCAAACACTTTCTGAGTTGGGATACATGAAATACATTATGAACTTGACTTAGTTGTGCCGGTAACTCCAACTCAAAAGCTGTTCCTCGATTCTGACTGAGTATCTTAAATGGTCCTATATATCGAGGACTTAACTTTCCTTTCACTCCGAACCTCTTAAGTCCTTTCATTGGGCTAACCTTCAGATAAACCATGTCTCCCACTTTCGGTTCCCAATCTCTTCTCTTTAAGTCGGCGTAACTCTTCTGACGACTCTGAGCTATTTTGAGTCTATCCCGGATCACCTCGATGACGTCTTGTCTCTCCTTGATGTAGTCCGGTGTAAACTCCTTGTTTTCTCCGGTTTCAAACCAACAAATTGGTGATCTACACTTTCTTCCGTACAATGCTTCGTACGGTGCCATCTGAATGCTACTCTGATAACTATTGTTATATGAGAACTCTCCGCTAAAGGTAAATGGTCCTCCCATGAGCCTCCAAAGTTCAGAGCACAAGCTCTAAGCATGTCCTCAAGTATCTGATTGGTTCTTTCGGTTTGTCCTCCGGTTTGTGGATGATATGCTGTACTGAAATCCAACTTGGATCCCAAAGATTCTTGTAGTTGTTTCCAGAATGCTGATGTGAAAATCGAACCTCTATCTGAGACTATCTTCTTTGGTACTCCATGTTTACTCACAATTTCCTTCACATAAATATCCACAAGCTTTTCTGCAGTATCTTTTGTGTTTACGGCTATGAAATGAGCACTCTTGGTAAGTCTGTCCACTATTACCCATATCATATCCTTCCTCTTACTAGTCATTGGTAAACCAGTAACAAAATCCATTCCTATTTCATCCCATTTCCATTCCGGTATCTCTAGTGGTTTGAGTAATCCCGCAGGACTCTGATGCTCTGCTTTCACTCGTTGACATGTATGACATTCCGAGACATATTGTGCTATTTCTCTTTTCATGTTGTTCCACCAGAACATCTCCTTCAAATCCATATACATCTTAGTACTTCCCGGATGTATGGAATAAGGGGTTTCATGTGCTTCCTTTAATATGATTGACTTCACTTCTGGATCATCTGGTACACAGATCCTTTTCTGGAAATATAATGAATCAAAATCCCCTAGATGGAATTCCGATGGTCTTCCTTCACCAATCCTCTTGATTTCCTCTTGGATGAACAAATCATCCGCTTGCTTTCGGATAATCTCATATTTCAAGTCTGAGTACATCTCATCCATAATCCTCATGGTTGCTATACTTCCTTTGACATCACCTTGAATAAACAAAATCTGAGCATCTTCTAACTCTTTCCGAAGTTCCTTTGGAATCTCCCATTCCGTAGGTTGATTCTCCGTACTCTTCCTACTTAGGGCATCTGCTACTACATTAGCCTTGCCTGGTGTATAGTTGATCTTAAGGTCGTAATCCTTAATCAACTCCAACCATCTCTTCTGTCTCATGTTTAATTCTTTCTGGGTGAAGAAATATTTCAAACTTTTGTGATCGGTGTATAACTCACACTTGGATCCATATAGAAATTGTCTCCAACTCTTCAAAGCATACACAACTGCCGCTAACTCGAGATCATGTACTGGGTAGTTGTGTTCATGTGGTTTTAATTGTCTTGATCCGTAAGCTATCACCTTACGATCTTGCATTAGAACACATCCAAGTCCATTCTTGGAAGCATCACAATACACCGTGTAATCCTTTCCAGGTTCAGGAACTGCTAACACCGGTGCTGTGGTTAACTTATCCTTGAGTGTTTGGAAGCTGGCTTCACACTCATCAGTCCACACAAATGGAGTATTTTTCTTGAGTAACTTGGTCATTGGTCCGGCAATCTTCAAAAATCCTTCAATGAACCTCCGATAATAGCCTGCCATACCAAGGAATCCTCGTATCTCCTTAGCATTTTTAGGTGATTTCCATTCCAATACGGACTGAACCTTGCTTGGATTCACCGCTATGCCTTCTTTGGTTATGACATGTCCAAGAAATTCAACACTATCTAACCAAAATTTGCACTTGCTGAACTTTGCATATAGCTGATGTTCTCTCAAAATCTGCAGAACTATCTTCAAATGCTTGGCATGTTCTTCTTTATCTTTGGAATAGATTAGAATATCATCTATGAACACTATCACAAACTTGTCCAAGTACTTCATGAATATCTTGTTCATCAAATTCATGAAAATAGCTGGTGCATTTGTTAGTCCAAATGGTACAACCAAGTATTCATGGTGTCCATACCTTGATACAAACGCTGTTTTTGGTACATCTTCCTTCTTGATCTTGATTTGATGATATCCTGACCTTAAATCTATCTTCGAGAAGACTCCTGCTCCTTGAACTTGATCAAAAAGGTCTTGGATTCTAGGTAAAGGATACTTGTTCTTGATAGTTACATTGTTCAAATTTCTGTAATCTCCACACATTCTCCTTCCTCCATCTCTTTTATCCACAAAAATAACTGGTGTACCCCATGGTGACACACTTTCTTGGATAAATCCCTTCTGTTCCAGTTCATCTATCTGAGCTTTCAGTTCCACTAACTCCTTTGGCCCCATCTTATATGGTGGTTGTGCTATTGGTGCTGTGCCTGGAATCAGATCGATTGTGAATTCTATCTCTCTATCGGGTGGCATTCCCGGTAGTTCCTTGGGAAATACATCTTGAAATTCATTCACTACAGGAATATCTTCAATCTTCACCTCCTTCAGACTATTCAGCTCCAATCCTATCTCCAACTGAGTGTACTTGTCTCCTTGAAACACTATCTGACCTCCTATGGAGTTTCGGAGTGATACTGTCTTGTCTCCACAGTTGATTACTGCGCCATTCTCCGTTAACCAGTCCATTCCTAGGATGACTGATATGTCCTTCATGGGTATGATGAATAGGTCCGCGAAATACACACAGTCACATATGGTTAGGACCTGTGCTTCTTTCACGTGGGTTACTAAGATCGTTCCCCCCGCAGATAAGACAGTTATAGGTGTTTCTAACTTAGAACATCTAAGCCCGAATTGTTCCACAAATTCCCGTGCAAGAAATGATGTAGTTGCTCCAGTATCAAATAATACTTTGCCAGGATGAGTAAGAATGCTGAGCGTACCTAAGACTGCTTGATCCGACTCTCCCGCTTGCTCCAAAGTTGTGCAATTCAGCTTTCCATATGGCTTGCCCCTCTTGTTGTTGTTGTTGTTGTTGTAGTTGCGGTTGTTGTTGTTATCTTTGCCACCTCCTCGTCCTTCGGAGTTTTGTCCACTCCATGAAGCCTTGTTTGGACAATCAGGCTTCATGTGTCCATCCTGTCCACAACCATAACAGATGATTCTGGGTTTCTGACAATCCTTCTGGAAATGTCCTCTCTGCCCACAATTGTTGCAGATGATCTGATTCCTTGGGTTCTGATTCTGACCTCCCCGGTTATACTGATTACCAGTAGGTCGGAATCGGGGTTTGAAACTCCGATCTGGAGTCGGTTTACTGACTGGGTACTTCCTTGGCTCGATACGAGCCCTCTTCCTCCTATCCTCTGGACCTGCCTGTAGTCATCCTCGAAAGTGATTGCCGAATCAATCAGTTCCTGGAATTCTGCAGTCCGTGCCAACCTCAGTTGCATCTTCATGTATGGATTCATGCCTTTCATGAATCGCTTCTTTCTTTTCTCCTCAGTGTCCACTTCCTCAGGTGCATATCTTGACAGTCTATTAAAATCTCGGACATACTGCATGATAGGTGCAGTATTCTGATGCAGCTCGTCAAACTCTCTCTTCTTCAGCTCCACCACGCTCTCCGGAACATGGGCATCCCGGAACTTCTTCTTGAATTCCTCCCAGGTGAACACCTTTTCTGGAGGGTGTACTGCCACAAGATTCTCCCACCATGATGCTGCTGGACCTGACAACAGATAAGTGGCATACCGAATCTTTTCTTCATCATTGCATCCAACGGTCCTCAACTTTCTTTCAGTGTCCATGAGCCAGTCTTCTGCATCCATTGGTTCTGGGGCTGATGCAAAAGGTAGTGGTCTTGCATTCTGGAAGTCTGATAAGGTTACTCCCTTGCCTTCATTACCCCTATCATTGATGACGTGGGTAAAGAAATCTTGCATGTTCTTGTTTTGACTCTCCTGGTACCTCCTCCTATCTTCTTCCATTGCCCTCATGTACTGTTGGAAATCTGGATGCATCATTGGGTGTGGTGGTGGTGGTGCATCCTCTGCTCTAGCTGCGGCATCCGCTTCTTCCTTTTCTTTCGCCTCCCGCTCTCTCCGAGCATCTTCGGTTTCAACTAACGCCATTTCCCCCTAGTCCTGTAACAAAGAGCGATTACTCATAATTACACCATGCGAATGTTTTCTGAGCTCAACTCATTGCCCAGAACTAGTCACACAATGAAATCAAGAAGCAAATCCAAAACAAACATTTATTATGTATATACACCGTATAATACATAACACACTCACAAACTTATATTACATGTGGTATATATAAACCACTTATTTGGCTCAAAGCCCAAGCCAACGGGAATTTAAAATACGTTCTATTACAATACCACCTAGATTACTTTATTCTTCCTTGGAGCTCTACTCCTCATCGTCTTCATTCGCCTCCGCGTACATCCCTGGGGTCCATCCAGTACAGCGACTAGTCTTCCGAACACCGTCCGGAACAAAAGTCCTTCCAGTAGGTATGTAATCTGAATCGGACGAAGTGCCGAGACAGAGATCAGTCATGCCTAAGTAGCTAGACAATGACTCGTACATATCCCCAGTAGGATACTACCTCTTCTCCAGTCATCCATGGAGGATTCCTATTCACTTGACCCCTCATCTTCTTCTTCTTCTTTTTCTTTGTTCCAGAACTCTCACCTACTTCGTACTGTGATGGTTTAGATAATCCCATCTCCAAATCTAAAGAAATGGAATCAGTACCTTTCTCTTCCTGCCCGTAGTGTTGGTTAACATTTGGGTTAACCGCATCACTCTCATCTCCTGTATCACATGGAATTGGCTCCTCCTCATCACCGAAAGGTTCCCCGAAACGCCAACCCGTCGAGTTTTCAATCGGTGACTCCGAGCAATTTATGTTCCATGAGTGGTCTCCCCCATATCCAGTATCATATGATGCTGACACGTGTGGATAGTGCGGAACAAAGTTAGGTGTAAGTGGATCTCTTGTAGGTAGATTTCTCTTGAACCACTGGTCACTCAAATCTACATCACTGTCTGGGTTAAAGAAGGGTGTAGTATGTTGTGGTTGTGCCCTCAAATCACGCATCCGAGTTTGGACTTTATCAGGGTCCGTGAACTCAGCTAGCATGTGGTCAATCTCACCTCTCATCTTCATGTGTAAAAGGTACATCGTGGTCAATAAAGACTTACAGCTATCCATGTGCTGTGCTGCAGCTTCAGGACTTCTGTGGGCTAACACCAAATGATTAAGAGTGGGATCCTCATCTTCCTCGGCATGAGGTATATGAGAAAACTCTGAACATAGGAGTTCTACTGACTTGTGCTGCCTTATCTCAAGGATTGCCTTGAATAGGCCCATATGGTAGGCTGTGGTGATAGTTTTGGCTTCTCCGTATGGCATTATACGACTCATCAGCAGTTTTTCCGGTAGTTGGACCGATACTCTGCACTTGGCTAGGATTTCCCCATCATAGTAAGTATACTTGATAACAGGTATCCGTGGATCGCAATGAAGTTCCTTCAGCATCCCACACAGGAGAGCTGTTATTGGTCCATCATAATCACCGAGCCAACCCTCAACTTTCCTCAAAGTCCTCTTGGGAAAAGTGTTCGCCATTATGGCTGTATACAAAAGCAGAATATTAGTAGTGATAATGCATCATAATAGCTATAATAAAGAATTATCGCACTAAAATATATGGTTTTGCTATTCTCAAGTGAATAATCACCATATTTCTAGAGAATCCTTTACTATTTCTACTAGACTCCTACAGGTTTCTTCCCTATACTAGGTCTTTCCAACCTAAGGTCGCAACATTTGCTCTGATACCAGCTGCGGTGACCCAGCATACCACTGCATGTTGTAGTATACAAGTCGTTGATATGATCTTTGTGAAGGGGCTTCCTCACAAATTGCCATATCCCTCAGAGTGGTACAACAGAAACATTGCAGGTCATAACACTCCATACTTTATTACAAACATTGTCTTACAAGTTGGTATTCTCACAGGTCCTATGAGAACACCCTAAGATACTACTAAAGTACAATTACAACTCATACTAAAGATGAAAGAGCTCAACAACTTATTTAGGTAAGTTCTACGTTGCTCGGCTCTATGATACTAGGGTATGTCACTACTCCTCCACCTCCGTGTCATCTGGTCCGTAGACTATCCCATAGTCTACGCCTTCCACTCCGCCGGTAAGATCAGGTTCTTCGTAGACCAGCTCGTAGCTTCCTTCTGGTGCTCCATCGTTGATAGCCTCCACTTCCGGATCACAGTCTAGCAAGGGTGTCGAAAGAAAGTGAGTACAGAGGTACTCAGCAAGTTCTAAAAGAGTAAAAAGGTGTTTGATGCACTAGCTACGACCATTGATCAGGAAATCGCAGGTCAATGCATGTTTTTGAAATCATTTCTTCAAAAGGTTGCTTTTATTATGAAAACTATGCCCGTCAGTCTTCACAGGTTGACTAGAACTTCACGGAGTTCCTTTCCTGCCGCGTTCGCAGTTCCCTTCCCGGAACAAGGAGTGACAGCCACAATTTGATACACTCTGCAGAGGTGCGTTACTTTTCCCATAAGAGATCTCATCCTTTTTGCCAACCGCAGGGACTTGCCCCCGTTCACACTTCCTTGGTGTGAGGCCAGGTATAAAGATCCAAGCCCACACCACCTTCTCCGCGACCTCGCAGACCCACCCTTTTGTAAGTCTGTCCTCTCCTATATCTATGGGTAGACCGACCCAGCCTCTTGTTCTCACCTTTACCAATAAGGTAGACCGTTCCGAACAATTTTGATGCCCTGTCCTATACACCATAGATAGACCGATACGGACAACCCTTACAATCCTTCATAGACCAATAATAAGTCTACCCTCTCCTGTATCTAATGGTAGACTGTGCAGGACCACACGTCCCCACCTGTACCAAAGATAGACCGATACGGGCAACCCCTATTACCAGTCCGTTGGCATGCGAGAGGGAAAAGATATAGCTGGCTTCCCCAGAGCCATTATAGATCTTATGGTCAACGCGTATGTACGGCGCTAGAATCACTGGACGGCATTGGTACTTAGTCCTAGATGAATAGTACCCTTGCAATGGAACCTCCACCAATCAACACATACCATGGTTCCATTGCCAGCCACATAGTCATATTCATAATTTGGAAAAGTAACATTTCATTTTTAATGCAGGAATGATAAGTATATAGCTTTGCATTAAAGTAGTAGAAAATAATCAAGATGACATGAGCAAGGGTGAACTTGCCTGTGGACTGCGAGATAGTGCAGTTCAATGCGTTGATGGAACCTGGACCTCGGGTTCTGTAAGAAGCATCATTGTCCGGTAAGGACAATGTTATAAAAATCCAAATAATGCAATCATGGATGTATTATTTTATGTTGAATCCCTTTACCCCATTGAGTTATTACAATTTAGGGTTGTATTTAAGATTTATGTCTTTGACGGTAATTTACAATTGATTTAAAAGTATTAATCATTGTAATTCACACAAAGTACAATAATTCAAAGTAAAATGATTTTACTTGATAATTACCTTAGTCATTCCAAAATAATTTGAAATTATAGAGTTACCTCTATAGTTTTTGGAATAAAAAGAAATATAGTAGTTTTCTGGGAAAAATTCCCTTGTTCAAAAGAAATGACTTGGAATAATAGAATTTTATTTTGAAATGTTTGAAAATAAGTATTTAAACTTATTTGAGATTTTTCCTTGAATTTTAAATACAAGGAAATAATAATTTAAAATTCCAAGTTATTATTTAAATTCTTAAAATTCATAATTTTGAATTTGTTTCATAAATTCCATTTCATATTTTATTCTTGTTAAGATTTATTTTTCATTCATAAATCCAATTTTTATTGGATTTTTAGAGTTGTTTATGATTTATTAAAATTTGGTAAAGTTTTGGTCTTTTATTAAATGTAAAAAGACCAAAATACCCCCTGGACCCCTATTGGGCCCAGCCCAATTAAACTAACCCAGGGACGGCCCAAATAGGCTGGCCCCCTTTTGGGTTCGGTGGCGCCGAAGCGGCCCACCTCACTCACTCTCACTCGGCCCTCTCCTCACTCGACCTAACCCTAGCCTCTGGCGATCCCGTGGCGATGGCGTCGCCGCCATGGCCGCCGCCCTGCTCCGGCCATCGCCGGCCTCCTCCGCCGTAGCCACCTACCGCTCCTGAACCGCCGCGAGCAGATCTATCGATCTGTCCGCGTGGTTTTCCCCTCTCTCTCTCTGGCGAATCGCCTCGATCTGGATCCACTGGAGAATCGCCTCGACGAACTCCGGCGAGATCTCGTCCTCGCCGACGACGTGCGCGCCTCCGAGACCGACCTGGCGCGGGTGCTGCTCGCAGCGCCTGTGCCGTCGTCTCCATGCTGTGCTGCTGTGGTGGTGTTCGTCGGCGTAACGCCGGCGACTTCCCTGGCTTTGCAGCTGCTATGGCCGCGCGGGCACTGCCTCGCCATGCCATAGCTTCTGCTTCCAGGCGCGGGTAAGGTCCTATGCTCCTCCTCCTTCTCTTCTGTGCGCCTCCCCTTGTTACTGTGCTTCTTCCTCCTCATGCTATGTCACTCTCTGGTGATCTTGTGATCATCTAGAGTCATGCTACTGCTGCGCAATCTTACTGTGCTTCGGTTTACTGCAAGCTCATGGTCAGATTACCAGTTCTGGTACTGGCACATGTCGATTTGCTTGCTGTTCATGCTATGCTTGCTTCTCTGCTACTTCTAGCTTGCTCTACACTTGCCCTGCTCTTGCTTGCTTTGGCTTGATATACCCTGCTGTTCATGCTTATGGGCTTGCTATGCTTACTGGTTTATCATACTTGCTTGTCTAGGTGTACTTGTGTTGCATCTGTGACACTTGTGTGTGTGCCAGAGGTGCCTGTGATATGATTCAGTACTAATTCTGCAAGCCAATGATCCTTTGGATCATTTCTTGCTTGTTGGCTAACTCTGTGTAGCTTGGTTTGCAGGATTGATCAACTTGATCAATTGATGGTCATGATGGCTTATCGCACATCAGGTTAAATGATTCACTTATCTGGTGATGCTGATGCTCAAGCATCCCTGTGCTGTTGCTTACTTGTACTGTTGCTTATTTCTAGCTATCTAGACTTGCTCTAGTGGCTATGAATTAAGTTGTATTGCTTAACAGTATGCTGTTGTCATGCTTAGCATGGATCTGTGATAAATTCATGCTTAGATTACTTAATTATGATGAACTGCTTATGCAGTGATGATTTAAATGTCTTGCTTGTATATGAGTTTGCTGTTCATGATTCTTTTACAAGCAATTAAACTCTGAATCCATTTCTGGATAGTGATGTGATCTATTTGGCTTGCTCTTATTTGGTGCTAAGTGTGATGTGACCTCAGTAGCCTTGCTACTGACTGGTTGCTCACCTAGTTGGTTGGATCTTGTTGGCTACTCAACTTTGCTTGCATATTAGGGGATCATAGTAAGTATGAATGCCAATATGCTTGCCTGTGAAGAAATCTAGGGTTTCTGATGGTTGCTTGCTTAGGATCTTCTGTGTAGTCTTAGCTGCTAATCTATGCTATCTACTGGTGCTATCTGTGCATGTGATCTTGCTAGTGTGCATCTGTGCATGCTTTCTAGCTTCTGTGCACATGATTTGTATCTGGATGGTTTCTGTCTTAGTAGCTTTTGACTGGCAGTAATCCTTGGTGAAAACCAAGTGATGATCTACCCATATGAGCATCTGCTCATCCCATGCTTATGCATATGATGGATTAGATCCATTGGATCTCTTCCAGGAACTAGGTATACCTTGTTCCAGCTCCTAGAAAGATATGTTTTGTTGATGCAGACTTGGGTTTGTTCACAGCCCTTCACCTCCAGAGCTTGGATGATCTTCTAGGTCACCATGATCTCTGGTGGCTTGAGGAGTTGTGTGTGTTGGTTCTGTTCTGCTCAAGAACAGGATGAACTGAGCAGCTCTTGCTTCACTCTTACCTGATGATCTTATCTGGTCGACTGGTCACTGGTTTTAGGGTTTGTGCTCCTTTTATATGATCCCTACTTCTCTCCCTGCATTGACACACAAGCCTGGCATGCTTGGTGACTATGCTTTTGCATGGCCTTGCTGTTGCTGCCCAGCACACTTGAGCTGTGTGCTCTCATATGCTGAAACTTGAGCCCTGGTGTGTGCTCAGGTTTGGTCTGCTGCTGCCCTTATCTTGTGCTGTCCCTGGTTTTGGACAAGCACAAGTGTGCTGTGACTTGGTTCTGTCCAAACTGAATATTGTGTTAACACTTGTATTCTGGCTAGTGTTGGTGTTTTACTATTGCAGGTTTGTGAAGATGGACATGGCCAGAAGATATACTTCAAGTCATTTAGTCTAGATTTTAGTTTAGGAACTATATTGTAATCTTCATTTTTATTTCTGTTTATTATTCATCAATTCTTGTATCAAGAATTTTGTAAAGACAATGTAATTTGTGTTGTGATATCAATAAAGCCCAAGGTTTTTGTTTATGAGCTTTTGATTTATGTAATATTTATATTCTGGAATAATCATTGTATTTGTGATTCACTTTGAAATTCAAAGTGATTTGAATTACTAAGTTGTTTTTAAATTATGAATTCATTTTTATATTGCTCAATGTTTATTGTTAAATGTAATGACACTTGTCAAATGAAATCAACTCCCCAAATCAACAAGATACAAAAGAGATCATGTCGAAATTTCCCTAACTCATATTGCCTAACCCTAAGTGCAAAATGAGAGAGAACCTCGATCCCTCTTAGGTTTAGTTGCAATAAGGCGCGAAAATTTCCCCCGTTTTGCGATGAAATGCACATCCCATTTCTAAATCTACCCTTCGTTGTTCCTATGTTCTGGGTTATTACAACATATTCAAACCAGGAAAATCATGCATCTACCCCTAACCCTAGCTAAACTCTGTCTTATGAAGTCAAGCATGCATGAAGAGAAGTGGTTTTTGGTTTCAAACATTTAAGCCAAAAGCCCCTTTTCAAATATTTCAAACTTATTCAAATTTGGTTCAAATATGAAAGACATACAAGTTATAGCACACATAGTGCATACATTTTCACACATACTGCACTAGATGCTAACCCTATAGTTTGAGGCCATTTGGGTGACCTAGGTCGAAAAAATTCTTGGATTAGAATCGTGTTGTTCGAACCCCGTAGTTGGATTTTTTTGAACCCTTGATCTGTAGAACTGGGCAAAACCCTAGTTTAACCTATTTAATTACAGATTCGTATATCGATTTTTCTACGAGTACTACCTTTTTATTATTACTATGCAGCACATGGGTGTTTGCCGTCGAGTGAAACTCGGAGGAAGAGGGATCACTCGGAAGGAGAGAAGAAGGGAGAGAATTATGGTGTCTCCCCTTTTTCGGGTGATGATGTTGACTTTTGTGTGTGGTTTGTCGTGAGCAGGAGGTGCAGCGAGCGAGCGCGAGCGAGGCCGAGAATGAGAGAGATTTGTTTTTTTTTGTGAGAGGGACAACGGAAGGATCCGGAAGGACCCACAGACTTCCAATACGCATCCTGATGCGTCTTCTCTTGACAAAGAAGATGGCTGGGAGTTTGCGTACCTAGCGTGACTGTGCTCACTGAAGTGTGGGACCTCAGCGTGGGCACCACACGTAAGTGACAGACCTGTTGGTGTAAAATTATAATAGTGCATTAGAACAAAGTTTCCTATGGATTCAAGGGTAGGAAATCCAAGTTAACTCATTTACGTGTTAAACTTGTCTAAATCTTGGTCAAACCTAGGATTTGACCAAGATTCAAATGGGCAGAAAAATAAAAACAGAAAAATGAAAAACCAAATCACATAGTCTTCTTATGTCATATAGTAAGCATTAAAGTTGATAAACAAGGTCTAGACATATTAAACCAGACAAATCATGTATCTATACCCCTAACCCCTAAACTCGTCTTATGAAGTCAAGCATGTGAAGAGAAGTGGTTTTGGGTTTCAAACATGGAAATTTCAAAAACCTCCCAAAAACTACATTTTAGAGTGACTAAGAAGGATACATGCTCCCCTTTTCATATTCATGTTTTAAGCTTGTTTAAATTATCTTGGTCAAACCTAGGATTTGACAAGATTCAAATGGGCATCAAAATTGAAAAAATCAAAAAGAAAACCAAAGCAAATAGTTTTCTTATGTCATATAGTAAGCATTAAAGTTGATAAACAAGGTCTAGACATATTCAAACTAGAAAAATCATGTATCTATACCCCTAACCCTGAACTCTGTCTTATGAAGTCAAGCATATGAAGAGAAGTGGTTTTGGGTTTCAAACATGGAAATTTGAAAAACCTCCCAAAAACTTCATTTTAGAGTGACAAAGAAGGATACATGCTTCCCTTTTCATATTCATGTTTTAAGCTTGTTTAAATTATCTCGGTCAAACCTAGGATTTGACAAGATTCAAATGGGCATCAAAATTGAAAAAAATCAGGAAAAAGAAAAACCAAAGCAAATAGTTTTCTTATGTCATATAGTAAGCCAATTAAGTTGATAAACAAGGTCTAGACACATTCAAACTAGACAAATCATGCATCTATACCCCCTAACCCCTAAACTCGTCTTATGAAGTCAAGCATATGAAGAGAAGTGGTTTTGCTCCCAAAAGCTTCATTTTAGAGTGACTAAGAAGGATCCATGCTTACCTTTGCATTTCATATTTTAATCTTGTTTAAATCATTATCAAGCCTAGGATTTGACCAAGATACAAATGGGTGGGCACAAAATTCAAAAAACAGAATAATGAAAAACAAAAGCACGTAGTCTTCTTATGTCATATCGTATGCATCTGTTAAACGAGGTCTAGGTATATCCAAACCTGACAAATCATGTATCTACCCTCTGATCTTATGAAGTCTAGCATGAAGAGAAGTCGTTTGGGTTTCAAACATGGAAATTTCAAGAACATCCCAAAAGCTTCATTTTAGAGTGACTAAGAAGGATACATGCTTCCTTTTCATTTTCATGTTTTAAACTTGTTTAAATCTTGGTCAAACCTAAGATTTGACCAAGATTCAAATATATGAGCATAAAATTCAAAAACAAAAAAATGAAAACCAAGGCACGTAGTCTTCTTATGTCATATAGTAAGCAATCAATTAAGTTGATAAACAAGGTCTAGACATATTCAAACCAGAAAATCATGTATCTACCCCTAACCCTAAACTCTGTCTTATGAAGTCAAGCATGCATGAAGAGAAGTGGTTTTTGGTTTCAAACGTTAAGCCAAAAGGTAAGCATGGATCCTCCTTAGTCACTGTAAAATGAAGCTTTTGGGAGGTTTGTGAAATTTCCATGTTTGAAACCCAAAACCACTTAAGACAGAGTTTATGGTTAGGTGTAGATACATGATTTTTCTTGTTTGAATATGTCTAGACCTTGTTTATCAACTTGAATTTTTTACTATATGATATAAGAAGGCTATATATGTGCTTTGGTTTTTCATTTTTTGATTTCTTTCGAATTTTTTATGCCTATTTAAATCTTGGTCAAATCCTAGGTTTAAACAAGTTTAAAACATGAAAATGAAACGGTAAGCATGAATCCTTCCTTACTCACTCTAAAATGAAGGTACTTGAAAATTTTATGTTTGAAACCCAAAACCCCAGTTCTCTTCATATGTTTGACTTCATAAGACAGAGTTTAGGGTTAGGGGTAGATATGATACATGATATTTCTGCTTTGAATATGTCTAGACCTTGTTTATCAACTTGAATGCTTACTATATGACATAAGAAGGCTATATATGTGCTTTGGTTTTTCATTTTTTTTGAATTTTTCTGAATTTTTACTCCCATTTGAATCTTGGTCAAATCCTAGGTTTGACCAAGGTTAAAACAAGTTTAAAACATGGCAATGAAAAGGTAAGCATGGATCCTTCTTAGTCACTCTAAAATGAAGCTTTTGGGAGGTTTTTGAAATTTCCATGTTTGAAACCCAAAATCACTTCTCTTCATGCTTGACTTCATAAGGCAGAGTTTAGGGTTAGGGGGTAGATACATGATTTGTTTGGTTTGAATATGTCTAGACCTTGTTTATCAACTTGAATGCTTACTATATGACATCAGAAGACTATGTTCTTTGGTTTTTTTCCGTTTTTTTTGAATTGTTATACCCATTTGAATCTTGGTCAAATCCTAGGTTTGACCAAGATTTAAACAAGTTAAGAAATTGAAAATGAAAAAGGTAAGCCTGGATCCTTCTTAGTCACTGTAGAATGAAGCTTTTGGGAGGTTTGTGAAATTTCCATGTTTGAAACCCAAAACCAGTTCTCTTCAATGAGTGAGTGCTTACTATATGACATAAGAAGGCTATATATGTGCTTTGGTTTTTCATTTTTTGATTTTTTCTGAATTTTTATGCCCATTTAAATCTTGGTCAAATCCTAGGTTTGACCAAGGTTTAAACAAGTTTAAAACATGAAAAGAAAAGGTAAGAATGGATCCTTCTTAGTCATTCTAAAATGAATGAAGCTTTTGGGATGTTCTCACAAATCGATCTAGTCTACATGACTTTGATAAATTTTAATTAAGAAGCAGCAACTTAACAATAATTACCCAAAATCTAACAGCTGGTTCGACAACAACCTGGACGTTACGCTAAAATGAACTGCGAAAACAACGAACAGCACTTTTGTAGTACTGTACTCGGTACTCCGTACTTGCTCCAGATAATCCCCATTGCTTCACTACTACAGTAGTACTACCCTGGCTCGCATTCATTGTTTCCCCTGACTATTCAGAGCTTTGGACGTCCATCAGAGTTGTAGTCAGTAGTACAGTACTGCTAGCTCGATTAATGGCGTGCTATAAAATTCTATACTAGCCGACAGATGTCCATTCCTCGGGTTGCGCGCCAGAGCCTTCGAAGAGAAGGTAGCCGCTCTGTCCCGTTGATTTACGGTGGACGGACAGGATACTCCGGACCGCTCTCGATTCATTTGCTTCTGCTCCCGCGTCCTGACCCTTCGCGGACTGAGATCCAGTGACTTCACTAAGAGAAGTCACCATGCGACTTTACACACGTGAGCCATTCGATCAAGATCCAACGCTCGCGGTTGATCCAAATTTCGAACTTAAACTAAACTAATATTTTAAATGGACTGGAACTTTCCGAGAATACGTCTTAATGTAAAGTTTTTCTGTTTTTTCTGAGCTACATAAATTTTAATTTCAAATTTTAGATCGACCATGTTCGTTGGATCTTAACCTGATGGCTCGTATAGGTAAAGTTCATGGTAACTTCTGTTGGGTAAAGTCACTGGATCTCAGTTCGCAAGGGAGCCCCCTCTCGGCCGTTGATTTAGGATGGGCGGACCAGGTTGCTCGAAGCGAGGGCAGGAGACGGTTGTCTGGTTTTAATAGGGGGAGTACTTCTTCCATCCCCTTCTTGCTTCACTTCCAGTCTCCTTCCACTTCCAGCGATGCCTCCGAAGTCAAGGCCACCATCTCGCTTGAAGAAGCACCATCTAGTGTTGACCAAGGACGCGGAGAGTTCCCGCCGGCGGT
This sequence comes from Lolium multiflorum, assembly GCA_030979885.1. Classification (NCBI taxonomy): domain Eukaryota; kingdom Viridiplantae; phylum Streptophyta; class Magnoliopsida; order Poales; family Poaceae; genus Lolium; species Lolium multiflorum. Next base: position 215,735,838 of record CM061753.1, on the reverse strand, counting down.
CTATCCAGATGCTGGCCGCGAGAAAGGGCCCGCCAGAAAACGAAGGCCCTGCTTCGCGCTCGTCTCGGAACGGCGTCAGTCGTGCGGTCGAAGATTCCTGGTTGGTTTCCATCGCCATGTTTCTTGATTCTTCCTGGCCCGGAGGTCCCAACTCTTTATTCCGTATTAATCCTTTTTATACATATCTCAGTGCCCCACGACGCACCCTGACATCTTCTCATGACGACTTCAACCCCTGTCTCCTGCGCTTAGAGGTTACCACTGATTGGACATTTTCGTCTTCCTCTCGTCACTTTGTTTCGGTACTGATGATATTGCCATGCAGGAAGCATCGGCGTGTTTCAGAGATGAGCTTAAAACTCTCGTGGAACTCGCCTCCAACTTTCGCGATGATGTCGATACTTTGAAGGACGAGGTCACCGGCCGGGGCAAGCTGCATGATGTGAGCGTTCCATCAAGTGAGGAAACGAACTCTGTCATCAAGAAGCTCAAGGGCGAGAATTTGATGCTTAAGATCGAGTGCGGCTTTCTTCGCGAAGAAAACGTCGAGCTATCAAACAGGTGCGTTCAAGCTCTCAACGGGAGCCTCAACACCCAACATGATGCGGTGAAGAAGATGATGGATGACAGCATCTTGAAGAAAAACAATATGGTGGAGGACACGCGCGGGATGGTCGATCCAATCCAGGCACCGCAGAAGGAAGTCGATGCGCTCCGAGTCCAGCCACCTTTGCGTAGGTCGCCGAGGCGCCCTCGCGCAGGTCACTGAGGAGCGCACGTCGCCGAGTAGGCTGGGGGATAAGGAATTCCAACGAGAGAAGCGGAATCACCACCTGTCCTGATGGAGGGCCACTCCGCCAAGTAGGCTGGGGGAGAGAAACACTGCCTCTCATTGTTCTTTAGCTAGTCCTCCGATCCATATTACTTGATGTTAAAATGGATGTATCTACAACTGAAATATGTCTAGATACATATATTTTAGTATCACAAAGTAAGTATCAACGTTTATATTGCCCAAGTCTTATTATCCATCCCTAAGGTGGGTCGCTTTTGTAACTACTGATTGCAGATTCGACTCTTCTGCAGACCGAAAGATTTTTAGAGTGACTAAGAATGATTCATGCTTAGCTTTCCATTTTCATGTTTTAAACTTGTTTAAATCTTGCTCAAACCTAGGATTTGACCAAGATTCAAATGGGTTTAACAATTAAAAATCAGAAAAATGAAAAACCAAAGCACATAGTATTCTTATGTCATATAGTAAGCATTCAAGTTGATAAACAAGGTCTAGACATATTAACCACACAAAACATGTATCTACCCCTAACTCCTAAACTCGTCTTATGAAGTTAGTATGAGGAGAAGTGATTTTGGGTTTAAACATGGAAATTTCACAAACCTCCCAAAGCTTCATTTTAGTGACTAAGAAGGATCCATGCTTACCTTTTCATTGCCATTTTTTAAACTTTAAACCTAGGATTTGACCAAGATTCAAACGTAAAAATTCAAAAAATAAAAAATGAAAACCAAAGCACATATATAGCCTTCTTATGTCATATAGTAAGCATTCAAGTTGATAAACAAGGTCTAGACATATTCAAACCAGAATATCATAATATATCCCCTAACCTAAACTCTGTCTTATGAAGTCAAACATATGAAGAGAATGGGGTTTTGTGTTTCAAACATAAAAATTTCAAGTACCTTCATTTTAGAGTGACTAAGAAAGGATTCATGCTTACCTTTTCATTGTCATGTTTTAAACTTGATTAAACCTTGGTCAAACCTAGGATTTGACCAATATTTAAATGGGCATAAAAAATTCAAAAAATGAAAAATGGAAAACCAAAGCACATATATAGCCTTCTTATGTCATAAGCATTCAAGTTGATAAACAAGGTCTAGACATATTCAAACAAGAAAAATCATGTATCTACACCTAACCAAAAACTCTGTCTTAAGTGGTTTTGGGTTTCAAACATGGAAATTTCAAGAACATCACAAAAGCTTCATTTTAGACTGACTAAGAAGGATACACACTTCCCATTTCATTTTCATGTTTTAAACTTGTTTAAATCTTGGTCAAACCTAGGATTTGACCAAGATTCAAATAAGTAAAAAACATGAAAATGAAAAGGTAAGCATCGATCCTTATTAGTCGCTCTAAAATGAAGCTTTTGGAGGTTTTTGAAATTTTCATGTTTGAAACCCAAAACCACTTCTCTTCATGCATGCTTGACTTCATAAGACATAGTTTAGGGTTAGGGGTAGATACATGATTTTTCTGGTTTGAACATGTCTAGACCTTGTTTATCAATTTGAATGCTTACTATATGACATAAGAAGGCTATGTGCTTTGGTTTTTCATTCTTACGATTTTTTTCTTAATTTTTATGCCCATTCGAATCTTGGTCAAATCCAGGTTTGACCAAGATTTAAACAAGTTTAAAACATGACAATGAAAAGGTAATCAATCCTGGATCCTTCATAATTAATAAGTTAGTCTAATTAAAATGAAGCTTTTGGGAGGTTTTTGAAATTTTTGTGTTTGAAACCAAAAACCACTTCTCTTCATGCTTGACTTCATAAGATAGAGTTTAGGGTTAGGGGTAGATACATGATTTGTATTATTTGAATTGTCTTGACCTTATTTATCATCTTTTAAATGCTTACTATATATATGACATAAGAAGACTATGTGCTTTAGTTTTTCAATTTTCTGATTTTTTTAATTTTATGCCCATTTGAATCTTGGTCAAATCCTAGGTTTGACAATGATTTAAACAAGTTTAAAATATGAAAATGAAAAGATAAGCATGGATCCTTCTTAGTCACTCTAAAATAAAGCTTTTGGGTGGTTTTTGAAATTTCCATGTTTGAAACCCAAAAGCACTTCTCTTCATGCTTGACTACATAAGACAGAGTTTAGGGTTAGGGGTAGACACATGATTTTTCTTGTTTGAATATGTCTAGACCTTGTTTATCAACTTTAATGCTTACTATATGACATAAGAAAACTATGTGCTTTGTTTTTTCATTTTTTTGATTTTTTTGGAATTTTGATGCACATTTGAATCTTGGTAAAATCCTAGGTTTGACCAAGATTTAAACAAGTATATAACATGAAAATGAAAAGGAAGCATGTATCCTTCTTAGTCACTCTAAATGAATTTTTGGGAGTTTTTTGAAATTTCCATGTTTGAAACCCAAAACCATGCACTTCTCTTCATGCTTGACTTCATAAGATAGAGTTTAGGGGTTTGCGGATAGATACATGATTTGTCTAGTTTGAATAAGTCTAGACCTTGTTTATCAACTTTAATGCTTACTATATGACATAAGAAGACTATGTGCTTTGGTTTTTCATTTTTCTATTTTTTTATTTTATGCCCATTTGAATCTTGGTCAAATCCTAGATTTAACCAGGATTTAAACAAGTTTAAAACATGAAAATGAAAAGGTAAGCCTTGATCCTTCTTAGTCACACTAAAATGAAGCTTTTGGGATGTTCTTGAAATTTCCATGTTTGAACCCAAAACGACTTCTCTTCATGCTAGACTTCATAAGACAGAGTTTAGGGGTTAGCGGGTAGATACATGACTTGTCTAGTTTGAATAAGACTAGACCTTGTTTATCAACTTTAATGCTTACTATATGACATAAGAAGACTATGTGCTTTGGTTTTTCATTTTTCTATATTTTTATTTTATGCCCATTTGAATCTTGGTCAAACCTATATTTGACCAGGATTTAAACAAGTTTAAAACATGAAAATGAAAAGGTAAGCCTTGATCCTTCTTAGTCACACTAAAATGAAGCTTTTGGGATGTTCTTGAAATTTCCATGTTTGAAACCCAAAACGACTTCTCTTCATGCTAGACTTCATAAGACAGAGTTTAAGGTTTAGGGGTATAGATACATGATTTGTCTGGTTTAAATATGTATAGACCTTGTTTATCAACTTGAATGCTTACTATATGGCATAAGAAAACTATGTGCTTTGGTTTTTCATTTTTCTGATTTTTTTAAATTTTGATGCCCATCGAATCTTGGTCAAATCCTAGGTTTGACCAAGATTGAAACAAGTTTAAAACATGAAAATGAAAAGGGAAGCATGTATCCTTCTTAGTCACTCTAAAATGAAGTTTTTGGGAGGTTTTTGAAATTTCCATGTTTGAAACCCAAAACCAGTTCTCTTCATGCTTGACTTCATAAGACAGTTTAGGGGTTAGGGGTAGATACATGATTTGTATGGTTTGAATATGTCTAGACCTTGTTTATCAACTTTAATGCTTACTATATGACATAAGAACACTATGTGCTTTGGTTTTTCATTTTTCTGATTTTTAAATTTTAATGCCCATTTGAATCTTGGTCAAATCCTAGGTTTGACCAAGATTTAAACAAGTTTAAAACATGAAAATGAAAAGGGAAGCATGTATCCTTCTTAGTCACTCTAAAATGAAGTTTTTGGGAGGTTTTTGAAATTTCCATGTTTGAAACCCAAAACCACTTCTATTCATGCTTGACTTCATAAGACAGAGTTTAGGGTTAGGGGGATACATGATTTGTATGGTTTGAATATGTCTAGACCTTGTTTATCACCTTTAATGCTTACTATATGACATAAGAAGACTATGTGCTTTGGTTTTTCATTTTTCTGTTTTTTTATTTTCTGCCCATTTGAATCTTGGTCAAATCCTTGGTTTGACCAATATTTAGACAAGTTTAACACGTGAAAACGAACTGATAATCCCATTTGTTGACTCATTTAACTAGTTAATCCCATTTGTTGACTCTCTGTTGACCAGGCACTTGAGGTAAAACTGAGTATATTGCACTAGCCAGTATTAGTACTCAAGGGGAAAACCGAGCACACAAAAAATGCTACAGTATAAGACTCGAGAGTATATCTAAATTTCCAGGGTTAGACTCGAGTACGCGTGTTGCGGTGCAGAAGTGGAAGACGTGCAATTGTTGACGGGTACTGACGCGAGTCGCGGTGCAGAAGTCGAAGACGTGCAATCGTGGACGCGTGTCGCGTTGCAGAAGCCCAAGACGTGCAGACGTTAAATGGTGGACGCGTAGGACGCGGGTCGCATTAACCACCCCTCGCCTTTATAGACGCCTCCTCGCACTATCTCTGTCACTCTCACTCGCTCATGCAACGCCGCCTCTCACGTCCCATCATCTTCTCCAAAGCAAAAACCCTCTCCCTCTCTGCAGGCGAGATGGACATGGAGAATGCGAATCCCATCGTCCATGACGCCGTCGGCTCCAAGCGCGACGCCTCCCTCTTCGACGTCGTCCCCTCAAAGGCCGTCGCCGCCGCCGGTGGCGGTCGTATCCCGCCGGGATGGGACCCCTATGAGCCGGTGCCGTACATCTCGCCTCCGAACCCCTACGACACCTTCATGGACGACCCATGGAACGAGGTAACTATGGTTTGCTCCCTTTTTTGTTCCCCCATTCCTTTTTGAACCCTATTTTTGCTGGTTCCCTAGTAACTATTAGTGCCGATCTGTAGATGGTTGAGTATTGGGTTAATATTTGCGCCGATTTTATTCCATTTTGCTTTGATCCCTTCTTGATTTCGTTTAAGATTTGGAGTTCGGCCGTTCGGTTAATTTATGCAAGTAATAATGGGATCTCAATCAGTTAATTTATGGGATCTCAGTCAGTTATTTTATGCAGGAATCAAAAGATATCAACCGTTTAATTTTGCAAATATTCTGGAATCTGTTCAAAATCAGATCTGGAATCTGTTTCTTTGCCTATGATGAATCGTTGGGCACAAATTTTTACAGAGTGGGTTCAGCGAACCATTGCTGTGTACAAATCTGTTGTGCATGAGCTATGGTTCGCTAACACCATCCCTGTAGACATATAATCGTGTCCACTCTAACTGAGGCTGGCTCTGTTTTTCCTTACTTTGTTATCATGCACGTTAGTCATCGTTGCATCTCATTCACTAATAGTTCCCGTTTGATATGGATCAGCTGTCTGGCAGCGACGTCGGCAGCGACGACGAGCACCATGACGTCAAGACTCGCCAGGTGCTGCGGAGGCTGCAGGTCGGCCAGTACGTCTCCTACTTCGCCAAGGGTGTCTACAGGTGCCCCTTCTGCACTAGGAGGCTCGGCCGCACTGACTTCAACTGCCTCCTCACGCATGCCGAGAACATCGGCAACACCAACCCCAAGGTCGGCGCGTCGGTGAACCCCCACTCCTTCCGCGCCAAGCACATGGCGCTCGGCATGCACCTCCGCAGCATCCAGCGGGTGGAGATCTCCGCCGGGCGCATGCCTCCGCTCAAGCCCAAGGCTCCCAAGGGGAGCAACAAGTGGAGGCAGATGGGGTAGGCGGAGTCCTGGACGTGTGCTGCTGCTGCTGCAAAGCAGCTTCTATTTTGTTGTTAGCTAGGGATCCCTTGTTGTTATGTTGTTAGTATGATGGTGTTGTGAAGAACCTCGAACCTGTTGGCTGCTGTGTATGCAGCTTATTATCTAGGGAGGGATCCCTATTATCTATCCCTATTCTACTGGAGTATATTTTGTTGGCCCTACTTTGTTTTCTCGATTTACTATTACTGTGAATTTGTCGTACGGAGTACATTACCCTGGAGATTTGCTTCTAGATTTAACTACATACATATGGACCAGAGGGAGTACTAGATTTGCTGCCATATTGGGCAAACAACGAGGGCCAAAAGGCACAAATAATTGAAGAAAGACAGAAATGCAAGCTTCTCTAGATTTGATACTAATTTGGTTAATAAAGACAAAGAGACAGAGGGGGAAAAGGTGCTCTTAAAAATGCCAATTCGCGCCGAGAGAGACAGAACCCAGCTCCTGCTCACGTACAACCAAACGCGGTCTCGTCCTGTCCCACGCGGTCCCTTTCTACTAGCCCCACACGTCAGCACGGAACGGTCAACTAAACTGGAATCCTCCCGTCTGAGCTCCTTCTGCGGGTTACAAATAAGGGCTTGGCGAAAACTGAGGAAAAACATAAGGCAATCTTATTGACTAATATAGCTGTTTAATTAATAAAAGGATTAGCTACAACGTGCTCAGTTTGCCCATTTATTAAGGTATAAGACTGGCAGGAGAGAAAGTAATCGCTAGTTTCCTCATTTTGCCCCTGCATGCTCGCACGATTAAAGCTCCTTCCGCACGCGCTGGACTCCTCGTTTCCTTAAACCTCCTCGTTTCTCGGGATAGACCAACAGTTTTTCAGGATCTTGGGGTTTTTTTTTGACAATCAATACCACATATATTCATAGCAAAAATAGTACATGGTAGAGGGCTACATGACGACTAGCAATGGTTAAGCAACACGAAGAGCCGGGAGGCTCCCAAGGCCGCTTAGTGGACCCTGGCACCTCGCGTCGTCCCGCAAGTCTTCCAGCCACGTCCTGGCGGTTGCTAGGGCGTGCCACCTGACCTAGACCCGATCAGGAAGGTGTTAGAGTGCTTCGATTGTTCCTGCATGGTAGACACGTAAACATTAAATACGAGCCCTATCGGCTCTCAGGTTGCCCTGGATCGGCTCAAAGAGCCGATCGCCCCATGGTTCACGTTGGATTTGCAATGACATGGGGATCCTGCTTGGTCAAAACAAAGCTAAAGCGATCTACGACAGTTTAGGGTTTTCACCGCATAACCGGAACGTCCTACGTGTGATCGGGCCTAGCAGATACGAAAGATGATGCAAACTACCCCTACGAGAGGCCTAAAAACCAACATAACGTTGATTCCCGGAACATCCCTTGTAGGGACGGTAAACAACACCTAACGCGCTACCGGATCGTCCGACCCCAGCATAAGGCCTAACTATGCAGATATTAAACTAATCCCTGCGGAGCAAGGAGCAACTATAACAGATCGGATCTACTAAGTAACGAACAAGCAAGATGCTGCCCTTACACCCATATAGGTGTAAGGGCAGCTAGGTGTCGAGGGACGGCATTGCCACGCATGTATGCACGAGAAAGCACCAATGCAAGCCCCTAAACACCTAAGGATAAATAGTGCTGCTCGCCATCAACAACGCTTCAGCACGAGCAGCACAAGGTAGACGATAAGTATCTGCCTAGATCGCGAGATGCGATCTAGGCAGCATGATGCTTACCCGAAGAGAACCCTCGAAGGAAGGGGTGGCGATGCGCCTGATTTGTGTTTGTTGTGAACGTGATTGTCCTCCTTTTCCGATAACCCTAGATACATATTTATAGTCCAAGGGACTTTCTAATTGAGGCGTGCACCTAACCGTGCACGGGCCAGACTCTATCTGTTAATTCTAAACACGATACGATCTACTATATTACAGATACACGGGCAACTTAGCCCAAACTCTTAGCGCAAGGCCGCTTCGAAGATGCTCCACGTGTAATCTTCAAAGCCCATCTTCACTTACGGCCCATCTCCTGATTTGGCCAAAATCGGGTGATAACACATGCCCCCCTGGTTTTGATAATGATAATTGCAAAACCATCTGTCTTCTTCGAAGGGTCATGTCGTAGAGGAACCGTCGCAGTATTTTCTCATCATGACGACTTGCCTTCCCACCTTCTCTGCACGATTTGACAGTTTTGGCACCATGTCCTCGGAAACTGCTTAAGCATTAAAACGCTATATCCCCTTTTATTTAGCCACTTCTTGCAGTTCCCTTCTTCATCCTCCTCGCACTAGCACTTCCAAAAGCCCTCCTCCGCCGCCATGTCTTCCTCTTCTTCCTCCTCCACTTCATCGGGTCTTTCCTACGTGTCTTCTCCCATCCGGGAATCAACACCAGAGTGGGGTACGCAGGCGGCGTACGATATCCTTGCCCCAACAGCGTGGGACAAGGAGGACCACGACTTCTCCGTCTGGTCTGAGGATCCTGACCGACGGGGAGAGCGACCTCCGCTTCCTCGCCAATGAGGAAGCGGTGGAGGAAAGCGACGACGACCGCCTTTCCTGGGACGGGGTCACCTCCTCCGAGGAGGTGAAGGAGGAGGAGGAGGACGACGCCTCCTCCGACGAGCCGCCGGCCAAACGCCATTGCCCCTGGCCCGGGAACCTCGCGACGACAGCGAAGACGACGATGCTGACGAGGAGGATGAGGACAACGAGGGTCCTGCCGGCGGCCGCTACAGCAGCGATGACGAGCCGGCCGAGCAGCGCCGACGACGGCGACGATGACGACGACGATGATGAGGGCAGCAATGGCCCCTAGATAGGATCTTAGCCTAGGGCCAGCAGTAGTAGATAGGGCAATGTACCCCTAATTCTTCCTTTTGAGAGCAATCAGCTCTTTATGTAAGAAATCTCGTTTATCAATGAAGAAATTTCCCCAATTTGACTCTGCCGATTCCTTGCAAATTGATTTAGCCGATTCTCCCTTGTATTGATTTTGCCGATTGTTAGCCTGATCAACGCTCGATGAACCGATGGCAACGCATCGGTCTCTTATGATAAATTTCGAGGTAGATCAGTTCAGACCCTCAAATTTCAGTCGAACAGGACCAAATCGTAATCGCGCAAACCTCAAATCTTGGAAATCCAAGCCCCTGAGCTTAATATTAGCTTTAATCGGCAAGACTCCAGAATTGATGCCTTCAGGAGGACTCTAGGACCATTGCTGAAAATCTTGATCGCCTACAACTTTCCCGCGATGCTTTGTCTCTTTGTATCAACAAACTGGCCCAAGGCCTATCAATTATGATGGCTCCCTCTTCAAATTGGTGGCTCTAGCTCCTCAGAACAAAGAACCTTGAGGGCGAGCTGCCCCCCGAGCCTCAGTCAAGGCGAGGATAAAAGTGTACCAACCGAATGGGCCATCATCGGCTTCCCAACTGTAGTGCAGCGTCAGCCGATTCTGACCAAATCGGCTTTCAATAGCAGAGAACCTTCAAGGTGAGCTGCCCCCCGAGCCACTCCAGCTCTTCATCAAAACAGGGCAGGAAAGCTTACGCCCAAGGAGACAATGCACTAGGACGGCTCTGGAAGGACCAGCAGCTCTCTTGAACTAAGAAGCCTCAAACGTAGTGGCCCTTGAACTCTTCCTAGCTCCATTCTTGCGTCTTGCTGCTCAGATCACCTCGGGCAGACTGATGCAGCTTCTGGTGAAGATATTTGATGAAGTTGTCACCTTGGTCAAGCCCCAGGAGGAAACGTCACAGCCAATTGGATGGTCATCGGCTGTTCTCATGATCCTAACCTGATCTGCATGCTTACGCAGGCGCTGCTGATCTTGAAGATTTGCTAACGGAGCCACCAACCATTCCACTGAGGGGCTCCTTCAGTAGAGCCTCGCTACGTAACTTGATGACTGCTCCATTAGGCTTCTGCTTGCAACAGTCGTATCCCTTGAGTCGATGGCCGTGCATCGGCTTTGAATTCTTAAGTCGATGTCTACGCATCGGCTGTGCCCAAAAATTTCTGTATTTTCGTTTTTTTTATTGGCCGATTGCATCGGCCCCCCATACTTGAGCTGTTCTGCTGGGCATTTGACATCCACTCCAAGCTTTGTATCCTCGTGTTCTGTCCATCTATGTGCCCCCCGAGCCGATTCTGTCAAGTACTTGATGGTATCGGCTCTTCAGGCATCTGTCGGATCAATGCTGAACATAGACAAAACGTGTGTCGAGGATAATTTTGGCCGATTGCGGGAATCGGCCTCCCTTTTCATTGCAATGCTTGACGATGGTTTGCAACTTCTCGGATTTCCACTGTAGCTACGTGGCATGCTGGAGATAAGATCCTTTGCTTTTCATTTTTTTTGAGGGCCGATCTCAGGGATCGGCCTTGCCACGTACGTCCAATGTCTTGGACCTGCTACTCCGTCCGGATCACGGATACCATGTTTGTATCAGCCGATGCCTCTGCATCGGCATCAGCCGATGCCTGTGCATCGGCTTTCGTCTGTTTAGGGCGCCATACTTTCTTTGGCGGGCGCGCCTTTGTCTCCATTGTTTGCTGAATTTTCGCGGCCAGATCGGGCCGTGCTCGCAACGTGTACAGGTACTGTGCCTCGGCTTCTTCCAAGTTTCGCAGCCGCTGCACCCTACGCTTCTGAGAATGGCTGAGTCCATCAGGGCACCACCTTGGTCGGTGATACCTATCTTCTTCTCCATCTGACTCCTCAAAGTCTTCTTCTTGAGATGACTCAGCTTGTTTATTATGAGGTGGGAGAGGCCCTAGACGCTCGAACACTGAGACTTCATTTGTCCTCCTCCTTTGTTGCTTGCATTCTGGGCAGTTCTCGATCGTTGGCAATCGGCTCATTCCTGAGTCCCAGCAATGTTTGAAGAAAGGACAGTCAGTGCTTGTCCACGTCATCTTGCTCCCTTGACCTCCCTCTAGCGTGACGCTCGTACCCGTCGTTGTTTCTATCATGCTGACGATACCTCCTGTCCGCTGCATCTGACCGACGATATCTTTCGTCGTCTTCGTCGTGGCGTCGACGTCGGTCGTACTGCGGCTCATATTTGTTGAGGAGATGCACGGATAGTGGGCGTTGATACCGTATGCTCCTCACCTCCTATCGTCTGTCATCATCCTGGGGCCGGTCGCGTGGAACGGCCTCCTCTTTATCTTTGCCACGAGAGTGGCTGCTTCTGATTTATCACGGGAGTGGCTGCTCTCTGGTTTATCTTTGCCACGGGAGTGGCTGCTCTCTGCTTTATCTTTGCCATGGCGGCCCACAAGCCCAGCCACATTGACATCGAAAGAGAACCCTGGCTCCCTTATGGAGTGGCTTAGATCCACCATGTTGACGTCCGGAAACGGACGCATGTCTACCTTCATGGCAAACTGTCCGAAAGTTAATCGGCCTGATTCTATCGCCATCTGAATTTGTGCGCGCAATACTTTGCAGTCGTTGGTGGCGTGCGTGAACGTATGATGCCATTTGCAGTATGGCCTTTTGTTCATCTCTTGTGCCGTGGGGATCTTGTGGCCTTCAGGTAGCTTCAACTGTTTCTCTTTCAGTAGCAGATCGAAGATCTGTTCAGCTTTGCTCACGTCGAAGCCAAACCCTCTTGGAGGCCCTGGTGGGTTCACCCATTTGCAGGACACAGGTACTGCCGTCCGAGTCCATTCGGCTATCGCGACTTCCCTTCTGCAGAATCTTCATCCTCATCAGCATTGACCAGGCTTATCGCGCGCTTGAACTTGTCTTGGTACAGTTCTAGATGGCGCTGTTCATATAAGGTCGGCCTGGACCATGTGCGCCAATGAGTTGTACTCTACTTGGAATGTCGGATCCTTGAACGATGCTGCAAGGCCTGCCACGGCGCTTCGATCGCTTCTTTCTCGCTTAAGTGAACCGAATAACATCGGTTCTTGACAGTTCTGAAACGCTGAACGTATTCAGACACTGTCTCTCCTCGCCTTTGCCGAACCTGTGCTAGTTCGGCAATGCCAGCTTCAGTAGCTTCTGAATGATATTGCGTGTGAAACTGTTCCTCTAGCTGCTTCCATGATCGCACTGAATTTGGCTGCAACGAGGTGTACCATCCAAAAGCTGGACCGGTGAGGGATTGCGAAAAGAACCTCACCCACAGCTGATCCGATGCCGAAACCATGCCCAGCTGGGCCAAATATCGGCTCACGTGCTCGATTGAGCTAGACCCTTCTGACCCACTGAACTTGGTGAAGTCCGGGAGCCGGTACTTAGGTGGTAGTGGGATCAGGTCAAACTCATTGGGGTACGGCTTGGAATAGCCGATTATCTTCTTCTTCGGCAGGATGCCGAACTGATCTCTCAGGACTGCACTGATCTGATCCGCGGTGGAGGACGTAGCAACTGAGCTGTCATGAATGGTGGTGGCACTTGGTTAGCCATGCCTGTTTCTCAGCGTCTGCACCCAAACTCCCCATTGCTGCAGCCGTTCCTCCTGCCGGAACAATTGCTCCTGCTCCGGCAATCCCTCCTGTCGGAGCCTGGATCGCCTGCGTCCAGTTGTTGCAGTCCGGCACAAACGTGCACACGTATCCGTGCGGGATCTCCTTGGGCGGCTCCCATAAGAACTGATAGTCGCCCGGATCACCTCCAACCTTGTAGACAACGTATGCGGTGAACCTTGTTGCTGTGGAGCTGCCATCGCGTACGGCAATGGTGGCCTGGTGTGGAGTTGCACCTCTCCCTGGTGAGTCCCTAGAGCAGGTCCTGAAGGGGAGTACTGGTGCCTCATGATCTCTTGCACCACCTGGAGCGCAACGCGCTCCGCGTATGTACCAGGCTTGGGAACCCCGATGCAGGAATGGGCCACCACGTAGTTGATCTCCTGTCGCAGGGCCTGGTACGTTCGTCTGAAGGGAGCGATGTGATGCGGCGCCAACGGGATTCCGGCGCCAACGTGGAATCTGCACAACAAACAAAGTACTTTGCCCCAACGAAACAATGAGGTTGTCAATCTCACCGCTTGCTGTAACAAAGGATTAAACGTATCGAGTGGAAGATGTTTGCAAAGAAAACAGTAAAACACAATTGCAGGTAGATTGTATGCTATGTAAAGAATAGGACCGGGGTCCACAGTTCACTAGAGGTGTCTCTCCCATAAGATAAAAGCATGTTGGGTGAACAAATTACGGTCGGGCAATTGACAAATAGAGAAGGGCATAACAATGCATATACATGATATGATAAATATAGTGAGATTTAATCCGGCATTACGACAAAGTACATAGACCGCCATCCAACTGCATCTATGCCTAAAAGTCCACCTTCAGGTTATCATCCGAACCCCATTCAGTATTAAGTTGCAACAGACAATTGCATTAAGTATGGTGCGTAATGTAATCGACAACTACATCCTTAGACATAGCATCAATGTTTTATCCTAGTGGCAACAGCACATCACAACCTTAGAACCTACTGTCACGATCCCAGGTGTCAATGAAGGCACGAACCCACTATCGAGCATAAATACTCCCTCTTGGAGTTAAGAGCAAAAACTTGCCTCTACTAATAACGGAGAGCATGCAAGATCATAAACAACACATAAACAATAGATTGATAATCACCATAACATGGTATTCTCTATCCATCGGATCCCACAAACACAACATATAGTATTACAGATAGATGATCTTGATCATGTTAGGCAGCTCACAAGATCCAACAATGAAGCACAACAAGGAGAAGACGACCATCTAGCTACTGCTATGGACCCATGGTCCAGGGGTGAACTACTCACTCATCACTCCGGAGGCGATCATGGCGATGAAGAGTCCTCCGGGAGATGAATCCCCCTCCGGCAGGGTGCCGGAGGCGATCTCCGAATCCCTCGAGATGGGATTCGGCGCGGCGTCTCTGGAAGGTTTTCCGTATCGTGGCTCTCGGTGCGGGGTTTCGCGACGGAGGCTTTAAGTAGGCGGAAGGGTAGGTCGGGGGCTCACGAGGGGCCCAGATGAGGGGTGGCGCGGCTGGGGCCGGCCGCGCCGCCCCGTGGTCCGCCGCCAGGCCCCACCGTTATCTCTTCGGTCTTCTAGAAGCTCGTGCAAAAATAGGACCCTGGGCGAAGATTTCGTCCATTCCGAGAATATTTCCTTACTAGGATTTCTGAAACCAAAAACAGAAAACAAACTGGCTCTTCGGCATCTTGTTAATAGGTTAGTTCCAAAATGCGTAAATATGACATATAATGTGCATAAAACATGTAGGTATCATCAATAAAGTAGCATGGAACATAAGAAATTATCGATACGTTGGAGACGTATCAGCATCCCCAAGCTTAGTTCTGCTCGTCCCGAGCAGGTAAAATGATAACAAAGATAATTTCTGAAGTGACATGCCATCATAATCTTGATCATACTATTTGTAAACATATGTAATGAATGCAGCGATCAAAACAAAGGTAATGACATGAGTAAACAAGTGAATCATATAGCAAAGACTTTTCATGAATAGTACTTCAAGACAAGCATCAATAAGTCTTGCATAAGAGTTAACTCATAAAGCAATAAATCAAAGTAAAGGTATTGAAGCAACACAAAGGAAGATTAAGTTTCAGCGGTTGCTTTCAACTTATAACATGTATATCTCATGGATATTGTCAACATAAAGTAATATAACAAGTGCAATATGCAAGTATGTAGGAATCAATGCACAGTTCACACAAGTGTTTGCTTCTTAAGGTGGAGGGAGATAGGTAAACTGACTCAACAATAAAAATAAAAGAAAGGTCCTTCAAAGAGGAAAGCATCGATTGCTGTATTTGTGCTAGAGCTTTTATTTTGAAAACATGAAACAATTTTGTCAACGGTAGTAATAAAGCATATGAGTTATGTAAATTATATCTTACAAGTTGCAAGCCTCATGCATAGTATACTAATAGTGCCCGCACCTCGTCCTACTTAGCTTGGACTACTGGATCTTTGCATGCCATGTTTCAACCAAGTGTCACAAAGGGGTACCTCCATGCCGCCTGTACAAAGGTCTAAGGAGAATGCTCGCATTTTGGATTTCTCGCTTTTGATTATTCTCAACTTAGACATCCATACCGGGACAACATGGACAACAGATAATGGACTCCTCTTAAATGCATAAGCATGTAGCAATTATTATTATTCTCATATGAGATTGAGGATATATGTCCAAAACTGAAACTTCAACCATGATTCATGGCTTTAGTTAGCGGCCCAATGTTCTTCTCTAACAATTTTGCATGCTCCAACCACTAGAATGATAGATCCTTCAGACAAGACGGACATGCATAGCAACTCACATGATATTCAACAATAGTTGATGGCGTTCCCCAGAAGCATGGTTATCGCACAACAAGCAACTTAATAAGAGATAAAGTGCATAAGTACATATTCAATACTACGATAGTTTTTAAGGCTATTTTGTCCCATGAGCTATATATTGCAAAGGTGAATGATGGAATTTTAAAGGTAGCACTCAAGCAATTTACTTTGGAATGGCGGAGAAATACCATGTAGTAGGTAGGTATGGTGGACACAAATGGCATAGTAGTTGGCTCAAGGATTTTGGATGCATGAGAAGTATTCCCTCTCGATACAAGGTTTAGGCTAGCAAGGTTATTTGAAGAAAACTCAAGGATGAACCGGTGCAGCAAAACTCACATAAAAGACATATTGTAAACATTATAAGACTCTACACCGTCTTCCTTGTTGTTCAAAACTCAATACTAGATATTATCTAGACCTTAGAGAGACCAAATATGCAAATCAAATTTTAGCAAGCTCTATGTATTTCTTCATTAATGGGTGCAAAGCATATGATGCAAGAGCTTAAACATGAGCACGACAATTGCCAAGTATCACATTATCCAAGACATTTTAGAATTACTACATGTAGCATTTTCCAATTCCAACCATATAACAATTTACGAAGAAGAACTTCGCCTTGAACATTATGAGTAAAGCCTAAGGACATATTTGTCCATATGCAACAGCGGAGCGTGTCTCTCTCCCACAAAGTGAATGCTAGGATCCATTTTATTCAAACAAAAACAAAAACAAAAACAAACCGACGCTCCAAGCAAAGAACACAAGATGTGACGAATAAAAATATAGTTTCAGGGGAGGAAACCTGATGATGTTGTCGATGAAGAAGGGGATGCTTGGGCATCCCCAAGCTTAGACGCTTGAGTCTTCTTAGAATATGCAGGGGTGAACCACGGAGGCATCCCCAAGCTTAGAGCTTTCACTCCTCTTGATCATAGTATATCATACTCCTCTTGACCCTTGAAAACTTCCTTCACACCAAACTTCAAGCAAACTCATTAGAGGGTTAGTGCACAATTAATAATTCACATGTTCAGAGGTGGCACAATCATTCTTTACACTTCTGGACATTGCATAAAGCCACTGGACATTAATGGATCAAAGAAATGAATCCAACATAGCAAAAGAGGCAATGCGAAATAAAAGGCAGAATCTGTCAAAAACAGAACAGTCCGTAAAGACGAATTTAAAGCTGGCACCAGACTTGCTCAAATGAAAAAACTCAAAACTAATGTTACGTACATATCGAGGATCACGCTCGTAAACTGGCAGATTTTTTCGAATTTTCTACAGAGAACCGTGCCCAGATTCGTGACCGACAGCAATGCTGTTTCTGCGCAGCGATCCCAAATATAGCATCAACTTTGACATAGAAACTTTTACTTGGCACAAAAACATGATAAGGAGAGGTTGCTACAGTAGTAAACAACTTCCTAAGACTCAACAAAACAAAAAATTGCTGTAGTAAAAACATGGGTTGTCTCCCATAAGCGCTTTTCTTTAACGCCTTTTAGGCGAGAAAGTGCAAATCAAGTATTATCAAGAGATGAAGCATCAACATTCTTACCAGAGGCTTTGAGCCTACTCTTCTTACTTTTTGGTTTAGGGAATACATGACCGCATCCTGGTGTAGAGGTAAAATTTAGAGTGCCCTTCCCCATATCTATGATTGCTCCCATGAGTTTCAACAGGGATCTTCCAAGCGTAATTTGTCCTGTCCCTACACATTCAATGACAAGATAATCAGTGGATACCGTTCTTCCAAGAAAGGTTGTGAAAACACCTTCAGCTATTCCCTTAGGAATTATAACAGAATTATCAGTAAGAGTTATTCCTTCTCCTCCTTCAGTAAGTTCCCAAAGTGGCAAAGATTCATAAATGCTTTTAGGCATAAGGCAGAATTCAGACATAATATCACAGCGGGCATAAAAAATTTCATCACAAATGGTAACTTTTATAGTAGGCACCCACATTGAAGGTTCAAAGCTTAATGGAACATAATCATAAAATTCGCGAATATGGTTGTACCCTTCTTTTAAACAAGATATATTTGTTTCGAGAGTGTTCAATCTATTAAGAATGCTAGCAAGGGATAAATCAAAGTTACTAGCAGAGCTAGATGATGTGACTAATTTTTTTATGGCATTAAAAGCTTGATCTCCATCACAATGGAGGAAATCTCCTCCTACTACAGCATCTAAGGCGTATCTATAACGAAGAGTAAGACCAAAATAAAAGTTACTAAGAAGCAAACTTAGAGGCATTTTAGGCAGTTCTACTATAAGAATCAAAAATTCTAGACCAAGCTTTCTCAAAACTCTCCTCACCCCCTTGTTTAAAGGTAAAGATCGATTCCTCAGGTGATCGACGCAGGACTAGGATGATATAAATAAAAGTAACTAATTAATAATTTTTTTGATATGAGATGAGAGAGCAAGACAATAAAATAAAAGCAAAGCATGTGTTTGTTTGTGTTTCAAAGTAGTAAATAAAATAAAGCAAGACAAAAACAAAGTAAAAGAGATTGAAGAAGTGCAACTTGAAGAGCAACGGCGCCAGAAAACAGGCTGTGCTAAATGCGTGTCCTTGGGAACCCCCCGGGAAGGTATGATAGCAAAGGGCAAGTTTTCCTCAGAAAGAAACCAAGGTTGAATCGAATCAGGAGAGCCAAGAAGGACAGCGTTGGAAGTTGTGTAAAGAAAAGCTAAGTGTTGATGCGCAAACAGGAGCCAAGGCGTTGTGGGATTCCTGCGCAAAACAAACAAGTGCTTTGCGCAACACCAGTTGTCCTCACCGCTCCCAAGGTGGAGGAGTGCACGTTAATAAAAATCAAAGCTTGCCCCAACAAAACAATGCAACTGAGGTTGTCAATCTCACCGTTTGCTGCAAAGGATAAACGTAAAGAAGATGTTTGCAAAGAAATCTAGACAATTGCAGAGATCAAGCTATGTAAAGAATAGGACCGGGTCCACACCACTAGACTCTCCCATAAGATAAAAGCATGTTGGGTGAACAAATTCACGGCAATTGACAAATAGAGAAGGGCATAACAATGCATATACATGATATGATAAATATAGTGAGATTTAATCCGGCATTACGACAAAGTACATAGACCGCCATCCAACCGCATCTATGCCTAAAAAGTCCACCTTCAAGTTATCATCCTAACCCCATTCGGTATTGTTGCTAAGCAACAGCATAACGCATTAAGTAGGTGCGTAATGTAATCGATAACTACATCCTTAGACATAGCATAAATGTTTTATCCCTAGTGGCAAAGCACATCACAACCTTAGAACCTACTGTCACGGTCCCATGTGTCAATGAAGGCATGAACCCACTATCGAGCATAAATACTCCTCTTGGAGTTAAGAGCAAAACTTGGCGAGCCTCTACTAATAACGGAGAGCATGCAAGATCATAAACAATACATAAACAATAGATTGATAATCACCATAACATAGTATTCTCTATCCATCGGATCCCGACAAACACAACATATAGTATTACGTATAGATGATCTTGATCATGTTAGGCAGCTCACAAGATCCAACAATGAAGCACAACAAGGAGAAGACGACCATCTAGCTACCGCTATGGACCCATGGTCCAGGTGAACTACTCACTCATCACTCCGGAGGCGATCATGGCGATGAAGAGTCCTCCTGATGATCCCCCTCCCGCAGGGTGCCGGAGGCGATCTCCGAATCCCCGAGATGGGATTCGCGGCGCGGCCTCCGGAAGGTTTTCCGCGTATCGTGCTCCTGACCGGGGTTTTCGCGACGAGGCTTTAAGAGGCGGAAGGGTAGGTCGTGGGGCTCACGAGGGCCCAGGATGACAGGTGGCGGCCAGGGCCGGCCGCGCCGCTCTGTGGTCTGGCCGCCTCGTGGCCCCACTTCGTTATCTCTTCGGTCTTCTGAAGCCTCGTTCAAAATTAGGACCCCGGGCGAAGATTTCGTCCAATTCCAGAATATTTCCTTACTAGGATTTCTGAAACCAAAAACAGCAGTAAAACAGCAACTGGCTCTTCGGCATCTTGTTAATAGGTTAGTTCCAGAAAATGCGTAAATATGACATATAATGTGCATAAAACATGTAGGTATCATCAATAAAGTAGCATGGAACATAAGAAATTATTGATACGTTGGAGACGTATCACGCTCCAACGTATTTACCAGGCTCTCAGAATGCCGATGCATCGAATGGGCCACCACGTAGTTGATCTCCTGTCGCAGGGCTCTAGTACGTTCCTCTGAAGGGAGAGACAGGTCCAACCCGTCGAGGACGCCTTGTGGTGTGAATCCTTTGAACCTGATGCCGTGCGAACGGGTCTTCAAAGGAGCCGATGAGTTCGCATCAACGATGGCCTTCAGCTCATCGTACTTCTTCTTGTGTTCAGCAGGGAGATCCTCGTATGTGATCTGTTCCTCTGCCATCTCGGGTGTCGGTGTTGACGTGGATGTTGCAGAAGATGTCCCACCGGGCGTGCCAGAATGTGTTACCTGCCAAAACCCACCGGCGGGCAATGGTTAAGCAACACGAAGAGCGGAGGGCTCCCAAGGCCGCTTAGTGGACCCTGGCACCTCGCGTCGTCCCGCAAGTCTTCCGGCCACGTCCTGGCGGTTGCTAGGCGTGCCACCTGACCTAGACCCGATCAGAAGGTGTTAGAGTGCTTCGATTGTTCCTGCATGGTAGACACGAACATTAAATACGAGCCCTATCGGCTCTCAGGTTGCCCTCAAAGAGCCGATCGCCCCATGGTTCACGTTGGATTTGCAATGACATGGGGATCCTGCTTGGTCAAAACAAAGCTAAAGCGATCTACGACAAGCTTAGGGTTTTCACCGCATAACGGAACGTCCTACGTGTGATCGGGCCTAGCAGATACGAAAGATGATGAAAACTACCCCTAACGAGGCCTAAAAACCAACATAACGTTGATTACCGGAACATCCCTTGTAGGACGGTAAACAACACCTAACGCGCCACCGGATCGTCCGAACCTAAAGATAAGGCCTAACCATGCAGATATTAAACTAATCTGCGGAGCAGGGAGCAACTATAACAGATCGGATCTACTACATCAAGCAGATGCTGCCCTTACACCCATATAGGTGTAAGGGCAGCTAGGTGTCGAGGGACGGCATTGCCACGCATGTATGCACGAGAAAGCACCAATGCAAGCCCCTAAACACCTAAGGATAAATAGTGCTGCTCGCCATCAACAACGCTTCAGCACGAGCAGCACAAGGTAGATGAATGCGGCCTAGATCGCGAGATGCGATCTAGGCAGCATGCTTACCCGGAAGAGAACCCTCGAAGGAAGGGGTGGCGATGCGCCTGATTTGTGTTTGTTGTGAACGTGATTGTCCTCCTTTTCCGATAACCCTAGATACATATTTATAGTCCAAGGGACTTTCTAATTGAGGCGTGCACCTAACCGCACGGGCTGTAACTCATTCAATTCTAAACACGATACGATCTACTATATTACAGATACACGGGTAATTAGCTCAAACCTTAGCGTTTTTCAGGATCTTGGGTTTTTTTTTTGACAATCAATACCACATATATTCATAGCAAAAATAGTACATGGTAGAGGGCTACATGACGACTAGATATATCACCAAAAAAGGTGATGCATGTCTCCTTCACCAAAACAGCTGAAACAAGTACACGAACGCAAGTACACCACCATAATAATACTACTACATTAACACAAGTACGAGTAATAAAGTAAGAGTACTACTCCCTCTAATCTAATTTAAACCAAAATAAAACTTAAACTTCATCCTAAATTTGAACTAGTGCCTCGTCCTCGTTCTTCGCTCATTTTCTGATCCAAGACGGCGCAGAGTGCCAGAGTGCATGGCACGGAACTCTTCATCGGTGGCATGCCATGGGCATGTCACCGGATGCATGATTTTTTTCGCAATGTTTTAAATTTGAATTTAGGCCGCATGTCACACGGTGACATGCAAAAGGTGCATGTCACCTGGTGGTGGTAGGCAACTACCCTCATTTACGGCGGCGTAGGCGACTGGACGCCGCGTGGCCAGCCGCTGCCTCGTGGCCGCCTCGGTTTCCACGCGGGAGACCATTAAACGCCGACGACCAACCTTCCCGCGTCACGGTTAGCGACTATGACTATAAGGGCAAAACGCTAAACTCTCTCGTTCCATTCACTTTCTTCCTCTCTCCACCTAACAAACATTTGTTCGTCGCTCTCTCCTCCAGCAATGTCTTCAAAATTCAGGTCGTCGGCGGTCAAGTACGCGGAGAAAAAACGCCGGCTCGAAATTTCGAGAGACGCTTCCAGAAACCAAGTGGGCTCGCCGTCGCCGCCGCCGAAACGCGTCCGTGCTGTGCTCACCGGGTTAGTTTCCTTCGCCATGTACTTTCGTTTCTTTCGTCGCTCTCTCCTCCAGCAATTAATGTGTTCAAACTTCAGGTCGCCGGCGGTCAAGTACGCGGATAAAAAACGCCGGCTCGAAATTTCGAGAGACGGCCAGAAACCAAGTGGGCTCGCCCGCCGCCGCCGCCGCCGAAACGCGTCCGTGCTGTGCTCACCGGGTTAGTTTCCTTCGCCATGTACTTTCGTTTCTTGCCCGGGCTCAAGCTCTTTAAGAGTCTCTATGGTTATACATCTTAAAGGGTTGGAAGTTCCAACGACGCCCGTACTGCACCAACTTCCACGACCAAGGAATCATCGTCGTCCGATGATTTCAACCCGGCCCTACCCCGGCGAAATGAGGTAGCACCAAGCACTGTGTAGTTATCTTCTTCTTCTTCTTCCTTTGCGCTTACTTGCTACCGATGATTTCGCCCTGAAGGAAGCGGCGCCGACTATCGACACCACTGTCGCCATCTTGATGGAAAAAAACGAGGAGCTCAGCTTAGAGTGTGATCGCCTCCGAGACGATTTGGCTGCCAAGAAGAAGAATTCGAAAACTCTTGTGGAGCTCATTTGCAGCCTTCGCAATGAGCGCGATATGTTGAAGAACGAGCTGATTAAGCAGAAAGAGAGGAACATTGCATCAGCGGAGAAAGCCAGCAGCATACTCAAGACTGTGTGCCTCGAAAGAGACAAGTCTGATATAGAGTACAAAATCCTTCTTCAGGATAAAGTACAGCTCCAAAAGTTGAACCTTGAATATGCTGACATCGCCATCCTTGCCCTTCTCGAGAGGCAGAAGGCACAAGATAAGTTGATGCACCTGATGTTGGAGAGCTGCAGTGAAAGAGAAGAGACATTGAAAGAAGTGAGCAGTTTGGTGGGATACATGAGTGACGTCGGGCGAACTTCGCAGAATCCGCCCCGGCTGAGCTCAAATTCCAGCGGAACCAGCTTTCAGCAATGCATGTTAGGCGCACCTACAACTTCTACTCATTGATTAGAGGTCGCACGACATGGCATTTTCCCTCGAAATAGTAGTACTGTACTAATAGTTGTACTACTTAATATGTACCTTTTTGTAAAATAATTTCTTACATGTATTAGAAACTACCCCTCTCGTTTCTGGATGCACCCGGGACATTGTCATCCGGCCCTCTTCTGGACAAACCCCCTCGGGAAGGGCGGTATATTTTGCACATTTCGCTACTAGTACTTCTAATTCCACCGCTTATTTTTCTAATCCGTTAAATCGTTAATTGGATGACCAACTGATGGAAGCTGCGATAGATTAGACCAACAAGTGGTGAATTGTGCAAAAGATATGTCCGTGTTTTATGCAAAAGAGTGATATGGGGATCTGGTGGAATCTTGAACCTCTTCAGTGGTAGGCATGCTTCACTTATAGCTGGAGTACATTGCGGACCTGGTGCATTTCGTCAGTACCGATCAGCTATTTTTGCTTATCCGGGAAGAAAAGGTAGTACTAGCCTTTTCTGTGAGATGTCTTTTCAGTGCTACGGAGTTGTCTGTTCACTGCTTGCTTTGTCTGTCGGTGACTTTGCCAAGCTGACTTTGCCATGACTTTGGGTGACTGATATGTGGACCACAGTTGTAAGTGACTCAAAGTCACTGACTTTGGGGACTCCTGAATGCTTCGTATATTTCTGACGGTTTCTGAATTATGTACTCCGTACAACTTTTGTAATATTGGTCAAACTAGTTTTGACCAGGTTTTGTGTAGGGTTTTTTTTTGTTGGTCCAAATGGTGTTGTGTGGTCCAAATGTGATGTATCATCACACCACCATGCCCCCCTCCCCCCACCCCACCCCTAGGTTTTGGTAATGCCATTCTGATACATGCTTCTTAGAAGGAGTACATTTTTTCCGTTAGGGCATGACAATTTTGAAAAATTCAAAAAAAATGGGAAGACAGAATGGTAACATCATTTTCCATGTGATGATGCACCCCTGTGCCAAATTTTGGTTCATTTTAAGAATGTAAGGTGACAAATTACTCGAGGAAGCTAGTTGGAGTAGACGGGCATGATCGGATTGGCATAGGGGATTTATTTTTTGAAGGATGTTATTTTTCATAGACAATATCTGACACAAAAAATAAAATGTTAAGGTCTCATATTATTCTGAATGATTTTGAATTACTTATGACGTTTGGAAGTATTGGTATACATGAGTCCCACATGAAGTTAAATGGTCCAAAAAAAAGTTTCGTACACGTCTCCCAGAAAGTGGAAAGTCGAGTACATGCATGACTTCACGCGTCCACTACTGGATACAGGGAGTCGGAGGCTATAACATAATCGGCCTCATCATCTCTCGCGAGCTCGTCCTCTCCACTCCCCCAACTTGCCTCCCCCACACTGTGAAAACCCCCATCCACTCACCGCACCTCCGAGGCATCGACTTTCCTGTTTCCAACCGCAGCAGCATGAAGATAGGTATTGCATACGAGGCGGAGCAATAGGCGACCGCCCACGCAGAGGATGCCTCTACGGTAGTGGCCGTCGCGGTGGGTGAGGCTTCACCGGGCACCCAGCCGCTCGTCTCCTCTGCTTGTCTGATTCTTCGACCTCGGTCGAAATGGGCGTCCTGGCCGTCACGACGGGTGAGGCTTCACCGGGCACCCATGCCGCTCGTCTCCTCTGCTTGTCTGGTTCTTCGACCTCGGTCGAAACGGGCGTCCTGGCCGTCGAGCAGAAGGTGGATACCAACGTTGTTTATCCCGCCGAAGATGTGCACGGCGTTGCAGGCCACCACGGCGAGGTCTTCCTAGGCCCGATGCTGGACGCGAACCTCGACCCCTTCGACGATTTCGGCCCAAACGTTCAGTTCCAGGAGGATGTTGAGGGTGATGACGAGGAGGTACTTCTCTTTTACCGAAACTGTCCCAACCCTCTTTGTGTCATATTGCTGTTCACATGGTTTGCACGAGCCTGGTTCTTGATTGATTTGATATCCTACCTTGTTCTTGTAGATGTAATTGATTCTACGATTCGTAAGATCAGATTCTAGTTTAATTTCGACTAATCTGCCATGTAGTCATATAATCAATTTATGTGTTCATACTTAGTGGACTTGCAATTGTTGTGGCTAATGTTCATGGTTGTTCATAGGGTTTCTCATGATTTATTACGATTTCTTCTGCCATTTACTTGTTCTACACATTTAATTTTAGGGTTTCTAAGGTTTGATTATGTTAGTGGAGTATTTATTCGATCTGTCATAAAAAACCTGATTATGTAGTACTTAATAATTCATAGGAGTATTCTGATGACATGGACAACAACAAGGTGCGCAGGGACCGGAAAAGCCGCTATGTTCTCAAGCGGCTGAAGGGTGGTGAAATTCGTTTCCGCATGCGCGGGGAGCTATTTTGCCCATTATGTGGCAAATTTCTCTAGAAGGACATCCACAGCCTGATCCAACATGCGATGGGTGTAGGCCTAAGTACATAGGGGGAAACACCGCCCTGCAACCAAGGCCAAGTACGCATCATATGGCCTCTTCCTCCAGAATTACGTCTTGCCTAGCTTGCTCCACGTCAACGCCCCTGCTGCTGGCCCTCATGCTCCTGGTCATGTTTAAAGTTCATATGTGTAATCTTAATCCCTTTGGAAGTTCAGCATTAAACTCTACTAGTACAACCGTGGTGGTCTGATGACCCACAAGTATAGGGGATCGCAACAGTCTTCGAGGGAAGTATTACCCAATTTATTGATTCGACACAAGGGGAGACAAAGAATACTTGTAAGCCTTAACAGCGGAGTTGTCAATTCAGCTGCACTCTGGAAACAGACTTGCTCGCAAGAGTTTATCAGTAGTAACAGTTTATAGCAGTGGAAATAGTGAAATAATAGCACGGTGAAATAAAAACAGCAGAGAGTGATTATAGTAAACAGCAGGATTAAAATACTCGTAGGCACAGGATCGATTAACGGGCGTGTGCATGGATGAGAGAAACTCATGTAACAATCAAAGCAGGGCATTTGCAGATAATAATAAAACGGTATCCAAGTACTAATCAATCAATAGGCATGTGTTCCATATTTAGTCGTACGTGCTCGCAATGAGAAACTTGCACAACATCTTTTGTCCTACCAGCCGGGCCTCTAGGGAAACTACTGGAAATTAAGGTACTCCTTTTAATAGAGCACCGGAGCAAAGCATTAACACTCCATGAACACATGTGATCCTCACATCACTACCATCCCCTCCGGTTGTCCCGATTGGCTACCGGGGCCATTGGTTCCGGACAGCTACATGTGTATACAACTTGCAGGTAAGATCATAAACAACTAATATCTTCATGAATCAATAACATGTTCAGATCCGAGATCATGGCACTCGGGCCCTAGTGACAAGCATTAAGCATAACAAGTTGCAACAATATCATAAAAGTGACATCTACGGATACTAGGCACTATGCCCTAACAATCTTATGACTATTACATGACCAATCTCATCCAATCCCTACCATCCCCTTCAGCCTACAGCGGGGAATTACTCACACATGGATGGGGGGAAACATGGCTGGTCGATGGAGAGGCGTTGGCGGTGATGGCGGTGAAGATCTCCTCCATTCCCCGTCTGGCGGAGTGCCAGAACGGAGACTCTCTGGCTCCCGCGACGGAGTTTCGCGATGTGGCGGCTCTCTGGAGGGTTTCTGGCGACTTCGACTTCCCCCCGTGCGTTTTTAGGTCGAGGCCGATAAGTAGTCCGAAAGAGGGCGTCGGAGGCCAGCCGAGGGGGCCACACCAGGGCCGCGCGGGTCCCCCCCCTGGGCCGCGCCGCCATGGTGTGGGCCCCTGCCCACCTCACTTGTCCTTCTCGGCTCCGTCGTATTTTGGGAAAATAGGGCCTTCTCGCATAAATTCCGAGGATTTTCCCGAAAGTTGGATTTCTGCACAAAAAAACGAGACACTGTTAGCTCACGAAAACAGCGTTAGTCCGTGTTAGTTGTATCCAAAATACACAAATTAGAGGCAAAACAATAGCAAAATGAAAGCAGATACGCTGACGCATCAACTCCCCTGCTTAGCTTATTGCTTGTCCTCAAGCAATTCAATTAACAACTGAGCGATAAAAGAACTTTCACGAACACATTTGCTCATATGATGTATATATTCTCATGCTATGGCTAATACTCAAGCAGTTCATAATGAGACACATGCAAATAAGATCATCCAACAGCTATGTCAATCATGGAGAGGTACCAACAATTAATAATAAGCATCATGAATCATGTATATAAGCAGGATTGCAATGTTCATAAGAGAATATGATAAAGTGGTATCTCGCTTGCCTGTATTTGATCGGCAAAACATAAATGCCGAGGCACCTCCTGAGTTAGAAAGACTAGAAGTAGTGATTGTCAAAGATAAAAGCATCAAAGTTATACCACAATCAATCATATTTTGAGACAAGCATATTATACTAAATGACAGTGACAGTGCTCTCAAGATAGTGCTCAAAGAAAGAATGGAGACACAACATAAAAGTAAAAGATTGACCCTCGCAGAGGGAAGCAGGGATTAACATGCGCTAGAGCTTTTTATTTGTAAAGCAGAAGTAAAATTATTTTGAGAGGTGTTTGTTGTTGTCAACGAATGGTAATGGGTACACTAACTACCTCATCAACCGGACTCACAAGAGCGGCTCCCATTTTATTTATTTTTGGGTGGCACTCCTTCCAACCTTTCTTTCACAAACCATGGCTAACCGAATCCTCGGGTGCCTGCCAACAATCACATACCATGAAGGAGTGCCTTTTTATTTAAGTTTTATCATGATGATGACACTCCCCCCAACCTTTGCTTACACAAGCCATGGCTAACCGAATCCTTCGGGTGCCGTCCAACAATCACAAACCATGGAGGAGTGTCTATTTAAGTTAATTAATTGGACTGGGAATCCCATTGCCAGCTCTTTTTGCAAAATTATTGGATAAGCGATGTGCCACTAGTCCATATGAGAGTCCGTCAAAAAGTAAATGACAAGGTTGAAAGCTAAACACCACATACTTCCTCATGAGCTATGAAACATTAACACAAATTGAGAAGCATTTTGAAAGTTTTAAAGGTAGCGCATGAGAATTTACTTGGAATGGTTTGAAATGCCATGGCAGGTATTTATGGTGGACACTTTGGAACAACTTGGTTTTCAGGTGTTTGGAAGCACGAGCGGCGTTCCCGCTCAGTACAAGTGAAGGCTAGCAAAAGACTAGGGAGCGACAAATCAAGAGAGCAATAACTGTCATAATCATGCTTGCGGCAAAATAAATTAACATGGAGGCATAAAAGTGATACAATAACTCTGAAGCAATATAAATCATCGAGGCTTAATTGACTTTTTGTTCAGTCATATGCATGCGTGAGCATGTGCCAAGTCGATATAAATGAATTATTCAGAGGAGGATACCACAATGCCATACTTACTTATGAATAAAACAATGCAAGCAACATCCATGACATGCTACTCATATTAATAAACTGGAGCTAAACATGAGAGATCATGAACTACTAGACTTTCTCAAATAACATATACCTCACATGAACCAACTAAGCATGCTCACATGGATGAGTATATGTACAAAAATGAAAACAAATAGAGTTCATACCAGCCTCTCACCGCAATCAGATTGTCGTAGATCGTCATTATTGCCTTTTCACTTGTGTAGCTTGGATAATATGAAATGAAAACCACGCTCCAGCCACCGAAGACCATTGAAATGATGAACTTTACAAACCAAAGAAGAACAGCAAATATTTTTGGTGTTTTCGAATTAGAAACAAGAACAAAAGAAAACAAGCAAACAAAGCAAAATCTTTTTGGGTTTTCTCATAACAAACCAACGATAGCAAATAAAGTAAACTAAGAGCAAGGAACCAAATAAACAAATGGTGAAGAGAAACAACAGAAATATTTTTGGTCTTTTTGTGTTTTAGGAAAGAAACAAAGCGAAAACAAAAGAATGCAAACTAACAAACACATAAAGCAGGATGACAGAAATCTGCCAAATCCTGACAGCAGTACAGAAATCGAAATTAACAAAAATCTTCCATTGCTCAGACCAAAAAGTGTTCAACTAATGAAAGTTAGATAACAACCTGGGGAACATGCTCAAAAATTGGCAGCTCAAAATAACGTTCTGGCTGTGCGTACGAATTTTTTTAGTAACAGCCCAGAATCTGTTTTTGGACAGCACTTCCCAAATATCATCTCCCTCTCATTAGAAAACCACTCTAAGAGACTAAACAAGTATGTACAAGTATCCAGCAACCATAATATGCAAAGAATGAGTGATGCAGATACTCCCCCAAGCTTAGGCTTTTGGCCTAAGTGGAGTTCATTCCCAACGAGGGTCGGAGTTCCACGCCGGTGGGTCATACATGGAGTGATAATAAGGCCCCTGCGCAGAAGAATATCGTGGAGGCTCCACATGACCATGATGTTGATATGAGGAGCTTGCTGGCTGAAGAGTCGGGGTGCTCCTCGGCCTCCTCCACATCTTCCCTTGCACGACGGCTTTCCCTTTCTATGTATGCGTTTAGCTCATTTTCTGTGATCGACCACCCGTTCCTGGCATCAAGGTTAAACAAAGCAGGTGCAGGCAATCGTACTAGTTTTTCAATTTTCTTAGTTATACTCCAATTTTTCTTATACAAAGTTATCCTATAATGCAGGTTGTTCAAATTAGATGCATCTGAAATAAATTCATGTTTAATCATGGAAACAACATCAAGCTTCTCTATAGAAAGCGGAATATCTAAATGGTGAGGTTCTACACCATGCATAGCTAATAAACGAGAGGCGATAAGACCTCCACAAATTCCTCCTTTCTCACGGTTAGTAGCAAGTCTACAAGCTATTAAAGCACCCAAATTATAAGTCCTATCCTGTTGCAAAGCAGCAGCTAAGAAAGCCAAATCTTGGACAGATAATTTACCTCCAGTCTTTCTCGCAAGAACGCACTTTGTAACGAAATAAGCAAAGTAGCGCTGGCTGGCTGTTGAATGCTACTAATCTTACCACTATCATTGGAGAAGCTCCTCCCATTACAAATCATTGTATAAAGATTTGAGAGCTCCCGCGGTGTTCCCCTGATCTTCTCGCATCCCCACCGCGGCACTCTAATTGCTGACAAAAATCACTGAAAGGCAAGTTGATAGTTTTGTTATAAATCTTGTACCGGGGTTAGTTTGAGACCGGTGAAATTCGAAATCCTGCACAACCGACACCGTTAGTTTAGCATATTGGTGAGGTTCACCAACAGTAAAACCTTCCAACCCTGCATTGGAAATCAGTGTTTGAACATCTTGCAGGATTCCTGCATTCCGCATAAAATCCGTGCATGGGTAATAAGAGGGGTATACTCCCTCTTCACGATGAACTCTCATGACTTGCTGTACCTCCAACTCTTGTTGGTTAAGTTGGTGCATACTCCCTTCCATTTTCTGAAATTTTTCAACAATCATTATAAAATTTGATTTCAAGGTATATAATTGAAGGGAACTACTATAGGAACTTGCTAGAGTACTAAACATGCATTAAAACTAATTTCTATCACTTAGAACAAGCATGCAAGCTCACTAAACATGTTATCTACAGCAGCAAAATATTCAAGATATACTCAACCAAACAAAATTCTAATTGGACAATCAAAGGAGTCACATACCAAGGAGTAAAAATGCCAAATTTCAAACAGAAATCTGGGCTGAGCAAGGAGATCGAAAAATCGCGAGTTCTTGAGCAAACACGAGTGAGAGGAACTTGGTGCGAGTTTTTTCGGAGAGAGAAGATGGTGGGAGAAGAGATGAAGTGGGGCAAGGAGGGGCCCACACCACAGGGTGGCGCGCCCACCTCCTTGGCCGCGCCGGCCTGTGGTGTGGCACCCTCTGGTGCCCCACAGGTCATCCTCTGGTACTCCCAGGTGCCTCGTCGAAAAATAGGACCAACGGTATAATTTTTGTAATTTTTAGAGAACTTCGAAAAATGCACATTTCCGGGTGTTAAATTAATTACTACTGCGCAGGAAAGTGATTTCCAAAATCTTAAACAACTAAAGCATATTGCAAAACAAAAGTGCTACAGCAAGTAAAATAAGTGGAGGGAGAAAGAAAGAAAGAAATGTTGTTTAGCTCTCTTATGTATTAAAATATACTTGTTAACAAGGTTGATCAAGTCTTGCTACCAAATAAATTTTATATGACATAAGAAGAAATAAACCTCAAATCAATCATGTTACCTTATATTGAATTGATATGGATCCAATCACAAGAGTTTGATATTCTTCTTTAGGCTCATATATAGGACAATCAATGGATCCCACTTTGATAGTTTTCACATTAAAAATTGTATTAACTCCACATACTTTATCAATCCTCTTGGGAAAATAGACAATAGTGTGTCCTTATCATCAACATTGAAAGTAACCATGCCTTTATTGCAATCAATAACAGCCCCTGCAGTATTAAGAAAGGGTCTTCCAAGAATAATGGACATATTATCATCTTCGGGCATTTCCAACACAACAAAATCAGTTAATATCAAGCAATGCTGAGTAACTTGAACAGGAACATTTTCACATAAACCAACAGGAATAGCAGTAGATTTATCAGCCATTTGCAAAGATATATCAGTTGGTATCAATTTATCTAAATCAAGTCTCTTATAAAGAGAAAAAGGCATCACACTCACACCTGCTCCCAAATCACATAGAGCAGTTCTAACATAATTATTTTTGATGGAACAAGGAATAGTCGGTATACCTGGGTCTCCAAGCTTCTTTTGAATCTTACCATTGAAGGAGTAATTAGCGAGCATAGTGGAAATTTCCTCATTGGGGATTTTCCTTTTGTTAGTAACAATATCTTTCATATACTTTGAATAAGGAGGCAATTTAATAGCATCAGTCAAAGGGATTTGCAAAAATAAAGGTTTCATCCAATCACAAAATTTATTATAATGTTCCTCCTCCTTTGATTTTAGTTTCTTAGCAGGAAAAGGCATTTGCTTTTGAACCCAAGGTTCTCTTTTATTACCATGTTTCTCAGGAATAAAATCTTCTTTAGTGTACTTTTTATTTTTAGCGTGTGCTTTTCAGGTTCTTTTTCAATTTCTTCTTTATCGAGTATCATCCTTATCATTATCTTCCTCATGTTCATTACCACTTTTGTTTCAGCATCAGAAATAGAAATACTAATAGATCATTAGCAGGTTCAGAGGATTCTACAACATTCTTATGTTTTTCTTAGATGGAGCACTAGTTTTTATTAGTTGAGAATCTTGTTCAACTCTTTTGGGATGCCCTTCAGGATATAGAGGATCCTGGGTAGAAACACCACCTCTAGTTGTTACCTCATAAGCATGTTTTTCTTTAGAATTATTTCCCAACAAGTCATTTTGCACTTTAGTAAGTTGATCAATTTGAGTTTGAACCATTTGAAAATGTTTAACAAGTATCTTAACATCATTGGAGGTTCTCTCCACAATACCATGCAATTCACTAATAGCTCGGGAATTTTCCATTAAATGATTCTCTACCTCATATTAAAGTTTTGCTTATAAATAGGAGAGTGGATTCGTGAACATGGGGATACGTGAGCACCCTTGGCACCGCTTGATCCGCTTTGAGATCGTTGCAGAGTTGGCGGTTGACTGGTCTTTGTCTGAAAGACTAATTCTACACTAGGCGTGGGCTGAGTGTTCTCCAATAATTGCTGCCGCAATCATTAGCATTGCATGCTCGGTGCTTCATGGCTATTTGCGCGATAGCTAAAAAAGCGCCAGACGCGCATGAAGGAATCTTTCCATTCTCCGCTCGTATCGCTGATCTCTATGGCAGTCACAACAACTACAAGAGCATCCGAGACGGCCGTGAAGCAAAAGTGTCCAGTGGCTGGTCTATATGGACGTCTAATTTAGACGACCTCCACATCCTGGTACCCATCGTCCAGATCTGGACGACGGTGCACGCTCGTCCATCCCAACTGCTCGGCCGCGAGCTGCCTCCCGCGTCCATCCAGAAGAGTTGGAGGACCAGAACAGCGCCACTCCCGCAACCGTCGCTGCCCCGCTCGCCAGCTCCAGGTACGCCATTTTTTTCTCGGGGTAGTAGGTATGCGAGAGAGAAATTGGATGGGGACGAGGGGGAGCTCGACCCGCACCTTGGCAGGCGCCGGATCCGCCGCCGGCGCTCTAATTTAGCCGAATTCGGTGGCAAGGCGGTGGTTGCCCAGCCCTTGTATTTGAGGAAGGGAAAATGAGGTGGCCGGGCACCAGATGCGTGGATGCGAGCAGGTCTGGGCGTTTCTTGCTTGGCGGCGGCCAGTGCACGGGCGAAAGGGAGTTGGGGGCGGTGGAGGAGAGGATGGGGCGGGAGGGGCTGCATCGGTGGAGGAGGGTCCTGGGCTATGGAGAAGATGGGGCTTGGTTGTATATACGGTATTTGACTTTGCTGTTAGATGGGGCGCATGATTGATGAAATCACATAGGCAATGTCCACTGTGACTACGCGTGTATAGCAGCTTCTTGGAGGCCTTCCTTAACTAGATGATAATATACAATCTTTGGAAGATCCTGAAGTTAGATAACCGTGAGACTATTATATCTTGTAGATATAGATGAAACAAGAGATAAAACTGACGCTGCTACTACTAAATTTTCTATTGTTTGTACATGAAGTATGTAAGAATTTTGATGCCCCTGCTACTGAAATTTTCTACTACTCAATTCATTAATGGCTACTGAATTTTGTAGATGTTCGTACAGACACAAATAAATGTGCAAGATGAAATGAAATTGACTAGATAGTACATGATGGATTATACATCACTCGTGTCCAAACTTTTGGCAGATATGCTCGATCAGATCGTCTTGAAGCTAAGAGTGATCATGTCTACTGCTTGGGTTCTTTTTCCGTCACTCTATGAACCGTCTATATATCAATTTCATTGACTAAGCTGTGTTCTTCTTCAGTTTTTTTTGGCCTTTAGTGTGTGATGCTTCTGTATTTCATTGACTAAGTTGTGCTCTGCTATGTCCAGACGGCGCTGGAGCTGGCGGTGGCGACGAGCTGCTCAGGACTTGGTGTGAAGGGCCGGTACTAAAATATTGTTTAAGGCTTTAGGACTTGGTGATAAGAACGAATATGTGATGTGAGCATACTGTGCGGTCCGTGAGTGAAGAATCTTGAACAGTGCTTGTTTTGGCTTGTTTAATCATGTGCCAGAGATACTTTGACCTGACTGCTAGCTGCTAAAAAAATAATACCAGCTAAGGCCGCACTGTTCATCTTCTCCTACCTCCAACCTCTGAAAACAACTGCATGTGCTGTTGGTCTCGTAACCCCATTCGAACGTGATGATGATAGTGAGCATCGGAGATCTTGCTATTTTGCACAGATTACTAAATGAAAGGTCGATTAAGCTCGTTGTGGTTCTAGTTCACCTTCCAGACGGAACAAATTACATGGCATGATCTTCATCTTGCCCGCGAAACGAATTACAGCGCGGTATATTCATTGGATAGATCGGTCAATGGTGTGGAGAATCGTGGTTGCTCAGATGTTCATGCGCCGCTGGATGTAATTGCCGGTGGCTCCAACTGCGAAAAATGTTAATCGACCTGCACACATACAAGAAGTACCTGCAGATGGTGAAAATATCACATATAGCAACTACTTGGAAAACGTTAATAATGGTTGGTTTTTGAATCGTCCATGTTGAACGTTTGGAAGGGGAGCATGTAACCCATATTTTAAATTCAAACTATTGTTTAATGGGGTCCCTCTATTTGAATTCAAATGTAGGGCCTGCATGAATAGTACCAATGTGAGTAAGATATTTGAATTCAAAATGTGGGGCCTGCATGATTTGGGAGATGGGTTAAAAGCTAATGTGCATGCATAAGTGGATATGGTGATAACCATGTGGATCTGACACTGCCACGTGTCGGACGTTCAGGGGGTGCTCACATATCCCCCTGTTCACCAGGCTTCATTTGAACAATATAATTATCAAACTCATCTAAGCATTGAGCAGGAGGTTTTGAATACGGAATATCTTCTCTAGTAAAGCGTTGAAGAGAGTGTACCTCAATCATGGATGAAGGGGGAGTTATCTCACATAAATCTTCTATAGGAGGTAAATTCTTCACATCTTCAAGTTTAATACCTTTCTCTTTAAGAGACTTCTTGGCTTCCCTCATATCTTCATCATTTAATTTAATCATACCCCTCTTCTTCACTATCGGTGTCGGGGTTGGTTCAGGTGTAGACCAATCATCATGATTCCGGCTATTTTAGCCAATAATTCTTCAAGCGTCTGAGTTCTTTTCCTGAAAACACAACCAGCACAACTATCCAGGTATGCCCTAGACTCAATGGTTAGTCCACTATAAAATATATCAAGTAAATCATGCTTTTCCAAATCATGGTCAGGCTGAGCTCTAATAAGAGAGCAAAATCTTGCCCAAGCCTCAGGCAATTTCTCTCCATCTTCCTGGTCAAAATTATAAATTCTCTGCAAAGCAGCATGTTGAGCACTAGCAGAAAGTATTTTCGGAAGAAAACATCAAGCAATTCTTTTGGACTTTTAATGGAACCAGGAGGCAAATTATTATACCAAGTTTTAGCATCATCCTTTAATGAGAAAGGAAAATTTTAGCGACAAAATAAGTACGCATCTTAATATCATCGGAAAACAAGCCACTAAGAGTAGATAGCTCAGTCATGTGTTCAACATCACTTTCTTTTTCAGTACCACAAAAGGGTGTTTTCTCAACAATAGCTATATGAGATAAATCAAGAGAAAAATCATAATCTTTATCCCTAATGTTTATAGGAGATGTAGCAAATTTAGGATCAGGAGATAATTTATATCTAACAGCATGTTCTGCAAGCAACTTTTAATTTTTCTTGCATCAAGTAGTAGCATTGCATTTTTTCAATAAAATCATCATCAAG
This sequence comes from Lolium multiflorum, assembly GCA_030979885.1. Lineage (NCBI taxonomy): Eukaryota > Viridiplantae > Streptophyta > Magnoliopsida > Poales > Poaceae > Lolium > Lolium multiflorum. The sequence continues at coordinate 215,699,717 of CM061753.1, read as the reverse complement.
CTCTACATAATCTTCATCAAGATCATCACTAGAATATTCAATGACTCAGGTGAATTAACAGGGTGCAGCATTTTCATTAGGAGTTTCGTATTTTCAATTTGTCTAGACTTAGCAATTGTAGCATCTAAAAGATCCTAACGAACCATCATTATCAAGCACAACAGAGAAGCATCATCACAATTATGAGAGGAATTTTCAGATTCAGCAGAAGACCAGCATTTGAAGTTTGTGGTGGTGAAACAAGTTTACTTATCACAGATGGTGAATCAAGAGCAACAGAGGTACTAAGAGTTGTACCTTTTCTTGTAGTGGATGGTAATATGGCGATCTTAGTATCGCGAGGTTTACCCATGATGGAGAATTTGCAGAACAATATCAATCCAAGTGAACTTCCAAATAAAGCTTTATGAACGGCGCCATAAAATAGTCTTGATGACCCACAAGTATAGGGGATCGCAACAGTCTTCGAGGGAAGTATTACTCAATTTATTGATTCACACAAGGAGAGACAAAGAATACTTGTAAGTTTTATAGCTGAGTTGTCAATTCAAATGCACCTGGAAACAGATTGCTCGCAAGAGTTTATCAAGAGGCTTGATAGCAAGTGGAAATAGTGAAATAACGAGCGGTGAAATAAAGACAGCAAAGAGGATTATAGTAAAATGCGGATTAAAATACTATAGGCACTGTGGACGGATTTAACTGCAAGCATGGATGAGAGAAACTCATGTAACAATCAAAGCAGGGCATTTGCAGATAATAATAAACGGTATCCAAGTACTAATCAATCAATAGGCATGTGTTCCATATTTAGTCGTACATGCGTGCTCGCAATGAGAAACTTGCACAACATCTTTTGTCCTACCAGCCGGTAGGCCTCTAGGGAAACTACTGGAAATTAAGTTACTCCTTTTAATAGAGTACCGGAGCAAAGCATTAACACTCCGTGAACACATGTGATCCTCACATCACTACCATCCTCCGGTTGTCCCGATTCTGTCACTTGGGCCATATTGTTCCTGGACAACACATGTGTATACAACTTGCAGTAAGATCATAAACAACGAATATCTTCATGAATCAATAACATGTTCAGATCTGAGATCATGGCACTCGGCCCTAGACAAGCATTAAAGCATAACAAGTTGCAACAATGTCATAAAAGTGACATCTACGGATACTAGGCACTATGCCCTAACAATCTTATGACTATTACATGACCAATCTCATCCAATCCCTACCATCCCCTTCAGCCTACAGCGGGGGAATTACTCACACATGGATGGGGAAACATGGCTGGTCGATGGAGAGGCGTTGGCGGTGATGGCGGTGAAGATCTCCTCCTCCACCCCCGTCTCACGTGAGTGCCAGACCGAGACTGCTCCCGCGACGAGTTTCGCGATGTGGCGGCTCGGACTGGCGATTTCGACTTCTTCCCCGTGCGTTTTTAGGTCGAGGCCGATAAGTAGTCCGAAGAGGGCGTCGGAGGCCGCCGAGGGGGCCACACCATGGGCCGCGCGCCCCCTAGGCCGCGCCGCCTTATGGTGTGGGGCCCTCGGGCCTCCACCTCACTTGTCCTTCTGGCTCCGTCAGTATTTTGGGAAAATAGGGCCTTCTGCATAAATTCCGAGGATTTTCCCGAAAGTTTCCCGCACAAAACGAGACACTGAGAGCATTCTGCTGGAAAGCGTTGTCCGTGTTGTATCAAAATACACAAATTAGAGGCAAAACAATAGCAGTGTTAAAGTAGATACTGGTACAACCGTGGTGGTCTTGTGATGTAGTACTCTTTTGATGCATTTGTGATGTAGTAGTACTTTTTTTGAAATGATATAGTACTATCTAAGAAAAGTACTCCCTCCGATTCACATTCATTTCACATCAAGAAATATGGATCAGAGCGAGGGAGTAAATTAAACATGGCATCCTGCATGAAGCTTGACATATCGATCAGGTTGGCTAGAATAGCAATACAATGCTGCTCATTAGGAAAATGCATGCCATGTACGATAGTATACATCCGGTAAAGAAGTCTATACTGACATAAAAAACTACTTTGGGGATGAGAGTCAATTGGGGCATCTACAATATAGAAAATCTTGCTCGTAGATGATTTTGGCTAAGAGGGTTTTACTCACATTACACGTGCCACTTTCCTTGTCTGCAAAACAAGTTCCAATAAAGGGAGAGAAAAGAAGAGGGTATTGTGGGCGAGATTGAACACCTTTTTTATGTGTTAAGTTGAGGCCTCGTTTAGATGAGGATTTCGACTTATGCCTAACAGCTCAACACACCCACAAATAATTCTGCTTGCGCACACCACCTTTCATTAAAAATAACAATATTAGCTCGCAAGATTAAGAACGAAGTGAATTTAAGTAACTTGGTAAGCTTTTCAAGCAATATATTCAGAGAAAGAGCACACATGTTCGGCTCAAAATAATCATAAGAGAAGAACAATAAATCTAAGGCACCACATGGATTCATACCTTGAGTCGACGCTGGCTCGTAGAAGGGCGGCCGCGCCTCGAGGATGCCGGGGACGTCTCCACCTCGGTCTCACATGTGACTGCTTATCGGCGGGTGGTGCGCCGCGCCATGTAGAAGATCTATCAAGAGATGAGAGCCCGATGACGCTACCGACGCCTCAACCTTGATAGCACCGACTTGTTGCTCCGCACCGAGATGCGCCACGTGCAAGATTTAGCGGATGCACCAATTTTAGAGATATGTCATGATCATTGTAACAAATTTCAACGTGATGATGATTTGATCTTGTACTCGGCCTTGAACATAAGAACTAGTACAATCTCACTTTTTTTTTATCATTATCCTTTGCGAGATTTAGCGGATGCGCCAAATTCAGAGAAATATCATGATCATGGTAACACAATTTTCAATGTAATGATGATTTGATGTTGCACTCGACCTTGAACATAAGTACTAGTACGGTCTCACAAATTTGTATCATTATACTTTGCAAGTTTTAGTGGATGCGCCCATTTTCAGAGGTAGATCATGATCATGGTAAGTTGGTAACAAATTTTCAACGTGATGATGATTTGATTTTGCACTCGGCCTTGAACAGAGGGGTACTAGTACGGTCTCACAATTTTTTATCATTATACTTGGACGGTGGCCAAATTCAAAATCTCATAGCGGCAAAACTTCCCGCCCAAATAACAAAAATTTCACACGCTTCCAAATTCCCATTCTACCCCTGTGGAGATGGCAGCAAAGGGTGGGGGGGTCTGCCCGTCATTTTTTGGATCACCACCTCCCTAGCCCGGAAACCCTCCCAAAAAATTCATTTCCTCACCACCCACCTGAACTTCCCAAGTCCCTCTCTCCCACCTCCACGACCACCGCACCGGAACATCCCCGCCGGACTTCCCTGGCCTACCCGAGGCCTCGCGATCCTCGTCATCCGGCTGCCTGCCGAGCCGCTTCATCGACGTCGTCATCAACCGGACCGGATCATCCCCCGGCGAACCTCGAAACCATATGCTCATCCAGCTCTAACGCAGTTCAGCTGCGGTATCGTCCACCCCGATGTCTACGGGTGCTTTATTCTTGTAGATGTGTTGGGCCTCCAAGAGCAGAGGTTTGTAGAACAGCAAGAAGTTTCCCTTAAGTGGATTACCCAAGGTTTATCGAACTCGGGGAGGAAGAGGTCAAAGATATCCCTCTCATGCAACCCTGTAATCACAAAGCAAGAAGTCTCTTGTGTCCCCAACACACCAAATAGGTGTACTAGTTCGACGAAGAGATAGTGAAATACAAGTGGTATGAATGAATATGAGCAGAGTATGGCGCCGTAAAATAGTCAGCTGGCGGCGCTTGATGGTAGTAATATTTAGTAAAATTTAACCAGTAGTAACGCAGTTCAAAAAAGTAAACAAATAACAGCGATAGCATATTTAGGAACAAGGCCTAAGATTAGACTTTCACTAGTGGACACTCTCAACTTTGATCACATAACAGGAATAGATAAATGCATACTCTACACTCTTTTTGATGAAACACAGCGTAGGATTACACGAACCCTCAATGCCGGAGTTAACAAGCTCCACAATTAGATGTTCATATTTAAATAACCTTAGAGTGCATGAAAGATCGACACTACTAAACCAAGTACTAACATAGCATGCACACTGTCACCTTCACGCCAGTTAGGAGGAATAGATCACATCAATACCATCATAGTAATAGTTAACTTCATAATCTACAAGAGATCATAATCATAGCCTACGCCAAGTACTCACACGGTGCACACACTGTCACCTTTACACACGTGGAGGAGGAATAGTACTTTAATAACATCACTAGAGTAGCACATAGATGAATAGTGATACAAAACTCATATGAATCTCAATCATGTAAGGCAGCTCATGAGATCATTGTATTGAAGTACATAGGAGAGAGATTAACCACATAGCTACCGGTACAGCCCCGAGCCTCGATGGAGAACTACTCCCTTCATGAGAGCAAGCGGTGATGAAGATGATGTGGAGATGGTAGCGGTGTTGATGGAGAAGCCTTCCGGGGCACTTCCCCGTCCAGGTGCGGAACAGAGACTCATGTCCCCGGATCTTGGCTTCACGATGGCGGCGGCCGGAAGGTTTCGTACCGTGGCTTTCTCTCTGTGGTATGGTTTTCGATGCGTGGGGCTTTATATAGGCGAAAGAGCAGCGTCGTAGAGGGTCCAAAGAGGCGGCGACACCATAGGCGGGCGCGGGCCACACCCAGCCGCGGCCTGTGGTGCAGTGGCTGTGGCCCCCTCCGTCCTTCAGGGTGTTCGGAAGCTTAGGTGAAAATAGGAACCGGGCGTTGATTTCGCCCAATTCCTATTCTATTTTGGATTTCTACGAAACCAAAAACAGCAGTAAAACAGGAACTGGCACTTCGGCATCTTGTTAATAGGTTAGTTCTGAAACGCATATATGACATATAATGTGTATAAAACATGTAGGTATCATCAATAAAGTAGCATGGAACATAAGAATTATACATGGAGACGATCAGATCCCCAGCTAGTTCTGCCGTGGGTAAACGATAACAAAGATAATTTCTTAAGTGACATGCCATCGTAATCTTGATCATACTATTTGTAAGCATATGTAATGAATGCAGCGATCAAAACAATGGTAATGACATGAGTAAACGAATGAATCATAAAGCAAAGACTTTTCATGAATAGTACTTTCAAGACAAGCATCAATAAGTCTTGCATAAGAGTTAACTCATAAAGCAATAATTCAAAGTAACGGTGTTGAAGCAACACATAGGAAGATTAAGTTTTCAGCGGTTGCTTTCAACTTATAACATGTATATCTCATGGATATTGTCAACATAGAGTAGTATAACAAGTGCAATATGCAAGTATGTAGGGAATCAATGCACAGTTCACACAAGTGTTTGCTTCTTAAGGTGGAAGGAGATAGGTAAACTGACTCAACAATAAAAGTAAAAGAAAGGTCCTTCAAAGAGGAAAGCACGATGCTATATTTGTGCTAGAGCTTTTATTTTGAAAACATAAAGAGAGCATAAAAATAAAGTTTTGAGAGGTGTTTGTTGTTGTCAACGAATGGTAGCTGTACACTCTAACCCCCTTGCTGACAAACCTTCAAAGAGCGGTCCCATTTTATTTTTTTATTTTGGGTGGCACTCCTTCCAACCTTTCTTTCACAACCATGGCTAACCGAATCATCGGGTCGCCAACAATCTCATACCATGAAGGAGTGCCTTTTTATTTTAGTTTTATTTAGATGACACTCCTCCCCACCTTTGCTTTCTCAAGCCATGGCTAACCGAATCCTTCGGGTGCCGTCCAACAAGCACATACCATGGAGGAGTGTCTATTTTTGTTAATTAATTTGGGACCGGGAATCCCATTGCCAGCTCTTTTTGCAAAATTATTGGATAAGCGGATGAAGCCACTAGTCCATTGGTGAAAGTTGCCCAACAAGATTGAAAGATAAACACCACATACTTCCTCATGAGCTATAAAACATTGACACAAATAAGAGGTAATAACTTTGAATTGTTTAAAGGTAGCACTCAAGCAATTTACTTTGGAATGGAGGAGAAATACCATGTAGTAGGTAGGTATGGTGGACACAAATGGCATAGTGGTTGGCTCAAGGATTTTGGATGCATGAGAAGTATTCCCTCTCGATACAAGGTTTAGGCTAGCAAGGTTATTTGAAGCAAACTCAAGGATGAACCGGTGCAGCAAAACTCACATAAAAGACATATTGTAAACATTATAAGACTCTACACCGTCTTCCTTGTTGTTCAAAACTCAATACTAGAAATTATCTAGACCTTAGAGAGACCAATTATGCAAACCAAATTTTAGCAAGCTCTATGTATTTCTTCATTAATGGGTGCAAAGTATATGATGCAAGAGCTTAAACATGAGCACAACAATTGCCAAGTATCACATTATCCAAGACATTTTAGAATTACTACATGTAGCATTTTTCCAATTCCAACCATATAACAATTTAACGAAGATGAAACTTCGCCATGAATATTAAAAGCTAAGAACACATGTGTGTTCATACGAACCAGCGGAGCGTGTCTCTCTCCCACACAAGGATGAACTTATTCAGAGAACTAAGATAACAAAACAAAAATAAAAGCACACAGACGCTCTCAAGTAAAGTACATAAGATGTGACCGAATAAAAATATAGTTTCAAGAGAAGGAACCTGATACTTTGTCGATGAAGAAGGGGATGCCCTGGGCATCCCCAAGCTTAGATGCTTGAGTCTTCTTGAAATATGCAGGGATGAACCACCGGGGCATCCCCAAGCTTAGACTTTTCATTCTTCTTGATCGTAGTATATATCCTCCTCTCTTGACCCTTGAAAACTTCCTTCACACCAAACCTCACAAACTCATTAGAGGGTTAGTGCATAATCAAAATTCATATGTTCAGAGGTGACACAAACATTCTTTTCACTGGACATTTCATAAAGCTATTGGACATTAATGGATCAAAGAAATAAATCCAACATAGCAAAAGAGGCAATGCGAAATAAAAGGCAGAATCTGTCAAAAAACGAACAGTCCGTAAAGACGAATTTAAAGATGGCACCAGACTTGCTCAAATGGAAAACTCAAACTAATGAAAGTTGCGTACATATCCGAGGATCACGCTCGAAATTGGCAGATTTTTTCAAATTTTCTACAGAGAACTGTGCCCAGATTCGTGACAGACAGCAATGCTGTTTCTCTGCAGCGATCCCAAATATAACATCAACTTTAACATAGAAACTTTACTTGGCACAAAAAACATGATAAGGAGAGGTTGCTACAGTAGTAAACAACTTCCAAGACTCAAATATAAAACAAAGTACTGTAGTAAAAAACACATGGGTTATCTCCCAAGAAGTTCTTTCTTTATAGCCATTAAGATGGGCTCAGCAGTTTAATGATGCACTCGCAAGAAATAGAAGTTGAAGCAAAAAGAGCATCAAGAGGCAAATTCAAAACACATTTAAGTCTAACATGCTTCCTATGCATAGGAATCTTGTAAATAAACAAGTTCATGAAGAGCAAAGTAACAAGCATAGGAAGATAAAGCAAGTGTAGCTTCAAAAATTTCAGACATAGAGAGGTGTTTTAGTAACATGAAAATTTTTACAACCATATTTTCCTCTCTCATAATAACTTTCAGTAGCAACATGAGCAAACTCAACAATATAACTATCACATAAAGCATTCTTATCATGAGTCTCATGCATAAATTATTACTCTCCACATAAGCATAATCAATTTTATTTGTTGTAGTGGGAGCAAATTCAACAAAGTAGCTATCAAATATAGGAGGTATATTGTAATCATAATCAAATTTATCCTCCATAATAGGTGGTAACAAAAGACTACTATCATTATAATCATCATAAATGGGAGGCAAAGTATCATCAGTAAATTTTCTCCTCAATGCTTGGGGGACTAAATATCATGCTCATCAAACCCAAGCTTCCCCAAGCTTAGAATTTTCCATAGCATTAGCAACAATGGTGTTCAAAGCATTCATATTAATATGTTCCATGGGTTTTTTAATTTTCGCATCAAACCATCCATGTCTTAAATCAGGAAATAGAATAAGAAGGTCATTGTTGTCCATTATGCCTAACTAGTGTAAACAAGAAACAAAAAGATGCAATTGCAGAGTCTAAAGGAAATAGCTTCGAGCACTTACAACGTGCGCTTTAAAAGTAGCTTGACTGAACCGAAGTATGAGTGCCTTTACCTTTCTCTCTCCCCCAACGACGCAGAAAAGTGCTTGATGTCTACGGGTGCTTCTATTCTTGTAGAGCAGTGTTGGGCCTCCAAGAGCAGAGGTTTGTAGAACAGCAGCAAGTTTCCCTTAAGTGGATTACCCAAGGTTTATCGAACTCAGGGAGGAAGAGGTCAAAGATATCCCTCTCATGCAACCCTGTAATCACAAAGCAAGAAGTCTCTTGTGTCCCCAACACACCAAATAGGTGTACTAGTTCGGCGAAGAGATAGTGAAATACAAGTGGTATGAATGAATATGAGCGTAGTATGGCGCCAGAAAATAGCTCTTAAGGGTAAGTTGATGGTAGTAATATTGCGAAGTAAACATGCGTAGTAACGTACAGAGTAATTCAGAAATGGTAAACAAGAAATATAGCAAATATTTAGAACAAGGCCTAGGGATTAGACTTTCACTAGTGGACACTCAACTTTGATCACATAACAGAATAGATAAATGCATACTCTACACTCTCTTGTTGGATGATGAACACATTGCGTAGGATTACACGAACCCTCAATGCCGGAGTTAACAAGCTCCACAATTAGATGTTCATATTTAAATAACCTTAGAGTGCATGAAAGATCGACACTACTAAACCAAGTACTAACATAGCATGCACACTGTCACCTTCACGCCAGTTAGGAGGAATAGATCACATCAATACCATCATAGTAATAGTTAACTTCATAATCTACAAGAGATCATAATCATAGCCTACGCCAAGTACTCACACGGTGCACACACTGTCACCTTTACACACGTGGAGGAGGAATAGAGTACTTTAATAATATCACTAGAGTAGCACATAGATGAATAGTGATACAAAACTCATATGAATCTCAATCATGTGCGCTCATGAGATCATTGTATTGAAGTACAGGAGAGAGATTAACCATAGCTACCGGTACAGCCCCCGAGCCTCGATGGAGAACTACTCCTCTCATGGGGCAGCAGCGGTGATGAAGATGACGGTGGAGATGGCGGTGTTGATGGAGAAGCCTTCCGGGCACTTCCCCGTCCCATGGGTGCCTAACAGAGACTCTGTCCCCCGGATCTTGCTTCGCGATGGCGGCGGCTCGAAGGTTCTCGCACCGTGGCTTTCTCTCGCTGGTTTTCGATGGGGCTTTATATGGCGAAAGCAGCGTCGAGGGTCGAAGAGGCGGCGACACCCATAGGGTGCGGGCCACACCCAGGCCGCGGGGCCTATGGTGGCGGGTCTGGGCCCCCTCTGTCCTTCCCTGGTGTTGGAAGCTTCTGTGGAAAAATAGGAACCTGGGCGTTGATTTCGTCAATTAGAATATTTCGTTATAGGATTTCAACCAAAAAAATAGAAACGAGAACTGCACTTCGCATCTTGTTAATAGGTTAGTTGAAAAATAAATATGACATATAATGTGTATAAAACATGTAGGTATCATCAATAAAGTAGCATGGAACATAAGAAATTATCGATACGTTGGAGACGTATCACACCGCAGAGCAGCCGGATCCGTCGCCCACCCATCGGATCTTGCTCACCGACACCGTGCATGAACCGGATGCTTCACCCCGGCGCCTTGCATGATCTAAACTCTTCTTGTCACTTTTCTATTTCTTGCCTGCAAGTTCTGTTTAATCTTGGGAACCTGTTTTGTGCCAACGACGCGCCGTTACGTTTTTGGCATGAGATGAGTAATCATGAAGTGTAATGGCCGTCTCTCCAACCCCAAGTAGCACATGTAGCGTACTTCATCACCGGATCTATCAACCCCAGAAGATCTGCTGTGACTCCCACAGAGTGCTTCTCCTAATGTAAGTCCCTTGTTTTAGCGCCATGTTCTGGTCAGATGCTTGTTTGTCTGAAGCTCTTTTAGTTCATTCCTAGCTATGACCGTAACACGTTGCTATTTTCTAGTTCATTGCTAACTCAAGCGATTGAACATTTTGGTTTGCATTCCCTGCTCTGTAGATGTAGCCATCATAACTTCTATCTTGCTCATTCGTTGTTCATGCCAATCTTGTTCTCCCTGAACATGTTGGTTTGCATTCCCTGTACTACGGTGATGCCATTGTTATTTCTATTACCACGTAAGCTAACAAATTAAGCACTGCTATTAGTTCCTGCATGCTATCGCTTCGCCATCCCTGCAGTACAAATTTATTTGAACTTGTCACAGCAGCTACTTCCATCATAATTTTGCTGCCGATTCTTCAAAAGCTGCAATATTAACTTGTTTCTCTTAATTGGCATGGCGCTCACATATATAATTGTGAACATATTGGTGTGCATTCCCTTTTCTACAAGTTCAGATCCCACTATATTATTCTGTCCATCCTAAGCCGTAGCATTAACTATCCTCTATGTGTTGCTCATTACAACTTTATATCCGAAACAAATTGATTTGTTTCCCTTATCTACAAGTTTAAGTGATGCCATTATAACTCCTATCTGTTTTATTCCTAGCTATTATAGTAACATTCTGCTATTATTTAGTTCATGGCCAATTTTAAGTAATTGCACATGTTGGTTCGCATTCCCTGCTCTATAGCTTTTGGCATCGTAACTTATATATTTGGTTTACATTCTGCCTCTGTAGATCTAGCCATCATAACTTTATCTTGCTCAGTTGTTGTTACAAAAATTATGGCCTGCTACTATGTTGTTTGTGCCAATTTTTACTCCATGAACATGTTGGCTTGCATTCTGTACTACAGGTGATGCCATTGTTTTGTATCTAGTTCATTGTAAGCTAACAAAGTAAGGACTTAGTTTGGCATGCTATCACTCTGCTATCTAAGCCTGTAGTACAAATAAACTTGTCATATTACTAGATAATAATTTTGTGTGCCATCTTGTTCTTCAAAAGCTGCATTATCGACTTGTTTCTCTGATTTGGCTTCATATGGAATGCTGAACATATTGGTTTGCATTCCCTCTTATACAAGTTCACAGGTGATCCCACTATATTCTGTATCTTGCTCAGTCGTGTTACAAAATTTATAGCCTGCTACTATGTTGTTCATGCCAATTTTGTACTCCCTGAACATGTTGGTTTGCATGGGACTCGCGAGTAGTAAGTCTTTTGTTTCATTCTAACATGCTGTTATATCGTGTTGGTATGCGGCATGCACTCTTTGTTTGCTGTTTATTGTGCCAATGATCTTGTTATAACGACGAAATGATGAGTTCCAAATTCTTTGGCAAACAATATTGTAGTGTCTTTGCCTTTCCATTGTTGTTGTTTTAACTTGTAATGTCTTTGTTTCAGATATAGGTGCATGGACAACTTAAAAGATTGCCGGATCGTCATTGTATTGCTAGGTTTAATTACCATTCAATTTCTCTGGTTCTGTAATATTTTTTCAATGCCTTGCAGCTGATGTAATATTTAGTTAGTTTTTATAGTTCTTTCGCGCATTTTTTTTTTGGTGCTTGTGGTAAGTGAGGCTATCCCACAGAAATCAATGCCTTAAATATTCTCAGTATTAATCACGAATTCCCATCCCTTAAACGCCCAATTAAGCGAAATCACATATGTGCCTGCCCGCAAAATCCTAAAGCATATTATGCCGGCATATAAACAGATCAATCGGTCAGCACTTACTCTTGGGCATTATTGATTTAGGTGGACCCACTCTAATTGGGCTGGCCCACTTGCTTTAGCTGGACCCACCACTCGAGCCGCCCACTAATTAGTTGGGCCGCCCATTTGCTTTGTGGTGGACCCACATACTAAACGGCCGCCCTTCAAGAGGAAAGTGGGACCACCGTGTTTTTGGCCCGCCACTATCTTGTTACGCCCCTTCGATATGGTGGACCCACATACTAATTGGTCCTTTGCGGAAAGTGGGGCCCACGTGCTTTTGGCTCGCTTCTCATCTTGTTGGGCCAACCCAATATATGGTGGTCCCACATGGTAAATGGGCGGCCCTTTAATAGGAAGGTGGGACCACCTGTGTTTTGGCCCGCCGCTATCTGTTGGGCGGCCCACTTTCTATATGGTGGACCCACATACCAAATGGCCGGCCCATTAACAGGAATGTGGGACCCACCTGTTTTGGCCCGCCACTACTTTTTGGGCCGGCCCACTGCTGCATATGTTGGTCCCATACTAAGGGGCGGCCCTTTAACGGGAAGGTGGGACCCACCTTTTTGGCCCGCCCACTATCTTTTGGGCCAGCCCACTATATGGTGGACCCCACATACTAAATGGGTGCCCCTTTAACAGGATAGTGGGACCCACCTATGTTTTTGGCCGACCCACTGTTTGTTAGGCCCACTTCTATGGTGGACCCACTAAATGGGCCACTTTTAACAGGAAAGTGGGACCCACCTCGTGTTTTTTGCCCGGCCCACTTGCTTCTTGGCCTACTGTCGTAAGGTGGACCCCACATGTTAAATGGGCCGGCCCATTTAAGTTTTGAAGTCAACATTAGAGGTTAGGCCGCCCACGTAACTAATGGACCAGCCCAGCTATAGTTGACTCAAACTATGTCATACGGCCCTACTAAGACGGGCAGGCCTCGTGTGGGCCTACCATCTACCACAGGGGTAGCTGGTTAACGCCGTTAATCGGCTAACTGCCTCACACGTGTCGATGACGTCAGCAATAATCTGCTCCGGAAACACTTGGGCAACGGTCCATCCGTGGCGGAAGGGCACCCAAGCGCGACGGACGAAAAAATCGTCGTTGGACTTTGCCCAGCAGCTTTCGACAACAGAACCTATATCGTCGGGTTAGGCCCATAGGCGACGAAAAATACCCCTTAGTGGACGATTTTGGGACGTTGTCTATCAGAACTTTTCTTGTAGTGTTAATCAGGGCATTACGACAAAGTACATAGACCGCTATCCAGCATGCATCTATGCCTAAATAATCCACCTTCAGGTTATCATCCGAACCTTCCTATTAAGTTGTAAACAACAGATAATTGCATTAAGTATGGTGCGTAATGTAATCAACACAAATATCCTTAGACAAAGCATCGATGTTTTATCCCTAGTAGCAACAGCACATCCACAACCTTAGAACTTTCTGTCACTGTCCCAGATTCAATGGAGGCATGAACCCACTATTGAGCATAATTACCCCTCTTGGAGTTACAAGTATCAACTTCAGAGCCTCTACTAGCAACGGAGAGCATGCAAGAACATAAACAACATATATGATAGATTGATAATCAACTTAACATAATATTCTATATTCATCGGACCACCAAACACAACATGTAGCATTACAAATAGATGATCTTGATCATGTTAGGCAGCTCACAAGATCTAAACAATGATAGCACAAGCGAGAAGACAACCATCTAGCTACCTATGGACCCATAGTCCATATGAACTACTTACGCATCAACCGGAGGCGGGCATGATGATGTAGAGCCCTCCGGTGATGGTTCCCCTCTCGCAGGTGCTTGGAGACCTCCGAATCCCGAGATGGGATTCGCGACAGCGTCGGAAGGTTTCGTATCGTGGCCTCCTTACGGGGTTTCGCGATTTAAGGCTATTTAGAGGCGAGGGAAATGGGGCGTCGCTAGGGCCCACACAACAAAGGCCATGCTGCCGGGGCCCAGCGCGCCGCCGGGGTGTGTCGCCACCTCGTGGCCCCACTTCGTCTCCCTTTCGGTCTTCGGAAGCTTCGTGTAAAAATAGGCCCCTGGGCGTTGATTTCGTCCATTGGAAATATTTCTTTACTAGGATTTGAAACCAAAAACAGGCAAAAAAACAATGGCACTTCGGCATCTTGTTAATAGGTTAGTGTAGGAAAATGTATAATAATGTTGTAAAGTATGTATAAAACATTCAAGTATTGTAATAAAAGTAGCATGGAAATATAAGAATTATAGATACGTTTGAGACGTATCAAGCATCCCTTATTTCCTACCTCGAGTAGGTAAACGATAACACAAATAATTTCTGAAGTGACATGCTACTAACATAATCTTGATCAACATTATTGTAAAGCATATGAGATGAATGGAGTGATCTGAACAAAATATTGCTAACAAAGATAATGACTAAGCAAATGAATCATATAGCAAAACTTTTCATGAATAGTACTTTCAAACAAGTATCAATAAGACTTGCATAAGAGCTAACTCATAAGCAATAAATTCAAAGTAGAATGCATTGAAGCAACACAAAGGATGATTAAGTTTCAGCAATTGCTTTCAACTTGTAACATGTATATTGATGTCTACGGGTGCTTCTATTCTTGTAGACAGTGTTGGGCCTCCAAGAGCAGAGGTTTGTAGAACAGTAGCAAGTTTCCCTTAAGTGGATTACCCAAGGTTTATCGAACTGGGGAGGAAGAGGTCAAAGATATCCCTCTCATGCAACCCTGCAACCACAAAGCAAGAAGTCTTGTGTCCCAACACAAATAGGTGCACTAGTTCAGCGAAGAGATAGTGAAATACAAGTGGTATGAATGAATATGAGCAGAGTATGGCGCCAAAAGTGCTTGCCGGCGTGCAACATAGTAATATTGCAAAGAAGTAAACAAGCGTAGTAACTCGCAGTAGTGCAGAAAACAGAAACAAGCAGTGATAGCAGTATTTAGGAACAAGGCCTAGGGATTAGACTTTCACTAGTGGACACTCTCAACATTGATCACATAACAGAATAGATAAATGCATACTCTACACTTTTGTTGGATGATGAACACATTACGTAGGATTACACGAACCCTCAATGCCGGAGTTAACAAGCTCCACAATTAGTTCATATTTTTAGTAACCTTATAGTGTAAGATAGATCAAAAGACTAAACTAATACTAACATAGCATGACACTGTCACCTTCACATATGTAGGAGGAATAGATCACATCAATATTATCATAGCAATAGTTAACTTCGTAATGTAAGAGATCATGATCATAGCATAAACCAAGTACTAACACGGTGATGTCACCTTTACACGTGCAGAGGAATAAAACTACTTTAATAACATTGCTAGAGTAGCACATAGATAAATTGTGATACAAACTCATATGAATCTCAATCATGTAAGGCAGCTCATGAGATCATTGTATTGAAGTACATAGGAGAGAGATTAACCACTAGCTTACAGCCCGAGCCTCAATGGAGAACTACCTCTTCATGGAGCAGACAGCGCTGATGAAGATGGCGGTGGAGATGGCAGCGTGGGCGAGAGAGCTTTCGGGCATTTCCGCTCCGGCAGGTGCGGAAGAGACTCTGTCGGATCTTGGCGCGATGGCGGCGTCTAGAACTTTTCTCATAGTGGCTTCTCCTTAAGGGTTTCGATGCGGGGCTTTATAGGCAAGCAGCGATCTGGCGAAGACCACACATAGGGGCGCGCCCGTCTCCGGCCGCGCCACTATCATCTGGGCCCACAGGCCCTCCGCGCCTCGGGTGTTCTGGATGCTTCCGGGCAAAATAGGAACCTGGGCGTTGATTTCGTCCAATTCCGAGAATATTTCGTTACTAGGTTTGAAACCAAAACAAGCAATTTGGCACGGCATCTTGTTAATAGGTTAGTCCCAGAAAATGCACGAATATGACATAAAGTGTGCATAAAACATGTAGGTATCATCAATAAAGTAGCATGGAACATAGAAATTATCGATACGTTGGAGACGTATCTATATCTCATGGATATTTGTCAACATAGAGTAATATAAGAGCAATAAGTAAACATGTAAGAATCAATGCGCACGGTTAACACAAGTGTTTGCTTCTAAGATAGAAAGGAATGGGTAAACTGACTCAACATAAAGTAAAAGAATGGCCTTCGCAGAGGGAAGCATTGATTACTATTTTTGTGCTAGAGCTTTGTTTTGAAAACATAGAAACAATTTTGTCAACGTAGTAATAATTCATATGTGTTATGCATAATACTTCCTACAAGTTGCAAGTCTCATGCATAGAGTACTAATAGTGCTCGCACCTTGTCCTACTTAGCTCGGAAGAACATTATCATCGGATAACATATGTTTCAACCAAGTGTCACAAAGGTACTCTATGCCACTGTGAAGTGTCAAGGAGAAAGCACGCATTGAATTTCTGCGCTGATTATTCTCAACTTAGACATTCATGCGGGACAACATTGACAACAGATAATGGACTCCCTTTTAATGCTTAAGCATTAAATAATATTCTCATAAGAGATTGAGGTTATGTCCAAACTGAAACTTCCACCATGATACATGGCTTAGTTAGCGCCCAATGTTCTCTAACATATGCATACCAAACCATTTGATCATGAAATCGCACTAACTTCAGACAAGACGAACATGGTTACATCTCAAGCATGATATCCAACAAAAGGTAAAGTTGATGGCGTCCCTAAAAACATTCAACAAACAACTTATAAGAATTAAGACACATAACTACATACTCATCAATAGTTTTTAAGCTATTTGTCATGAGCTATATATTGTAAAGGTAAAGGAATGAAATTTTAAAGGTGACTCAAGCAATTTACTTTGGAATGGCAGAAAAATACCACATAGTAGGTAGATATGGTGGACACAAATGGCATGGGTTTTGGCTCAAGGTGTTTGGATGCAAGCATTTCCTCTCCTACAAAGGTTTGGGCTAGCAAGGTTGTTTGAGCAAACACAAGTATGAACAAGTACAACAAAACTTACACAGAACATATTGCAAGCATTATAAGACTCTACATTGTCTTCCTTGTTGTTCAAACACTTTACTCGAAAATATCTAGACTTAGAGACCAATCATGCAAACCAAATTAAACAAGCTCTACGGTAGTTCTTCATTAATAGATTAAACTACATGATGCAAGAGCTTAAACATGATCTATGAGAGCTCAAACAATTGCCAAGTTACCAAACCATATGCAGCATTTTCCGATTCCAACCAAATAGCAATTTAACTAAGCAATTTCAGCCTTGGCCATGAACATTAAAGCACAATTAAGAACACACGTTCCATATGAAAAGCGACTTAATATCTCCAATATAAGAATGGTGGGATTCAACTTTATTCAAACCAAAACAAAAATAAAACAAACCGACGTCCAAGTAAAGAACATAAGATATAGTGAGAAAAAATATAGTTTCACTAGAAGGACCGATAATGTTGTCGATGGAAAGGATGTTGGGCATCCCCAAGCTAGATCTTGAGTCTTCTTAAAATATGCAGGGATGAACCACGGGCATCCCCAAGCTAGACCTTCACTTCTTGATCATAGTATATCATCCTCTCTTGACCCTGAAAACTTCCTTCACCAAACTTCAAGCAAACTCATTAGAGGGTTAATGCATAACCAAAATTCACATATTCAGAGGTGACACAATCATTCTAACACTTTACATTGTACAAACTAAAAGTTAATGGAACAGAAACTCATTCAACATAGCAAAGCGGCAATGCGAAATAAAGACAGAATCATCAAACAGAATAGTCCGTAAAGATGAATCAGCAGGGGCACTTAACTTGCTCAAATGGAAAAACTCAAAACTAATGAAGTTGCGTACATATATGGGGATCACGCTCGTAAATTTGCAGATTTTTAGATTTTTTTACAGAACTCTGCCAGAATTCGTGACAGACAGCAATGTTGTTTCTGCGCAGCGATCCAAATCTATCATCAACTTTAACATAGAAACTTTACTTGGCACAAAAACATGATATGAGAGGTTGCTACAGTAGTAAACAACTTCCAAGACAATACAGTAATAAATGAAACATGGGTTATCTCCGAAGTGCTTTTCTTTCACTTAGGGCAGAAAGTGCAAATTAAGTAACATCAGAGAAGAAGCATCAACATCATAGCTTGTCTTAATAATAGAATCAAAGGCAACTTCATTCTCTTTCTAGGTGTTCCATACCTTTCTTGAGAGGAAATTGATATTTAATATTACCTTCCCTCATATCAATAACAAGAACGGTTCGAAGAAAAGGTCTTCCAACACAATAGGACAAGATGCATTGCATTCGATATCCAAGACAACAAAATCAACGGGGACAAGGTTATTGTTAACCAATGCGACATTATCAATCCTCCCCAAAGGTTTCTTTTTAACATTATCGGCAAGATTAACATCCAAATAACAATTCTTCAGTGGTGGCAAGTCAAGCATATCATAAATCTTTTTAGGCATAACAGAAATATTTGCACCAAGATCACATAAATCATTACATTCAAAATCATTGAATTTCATTTTAATGATGGGCTCTCAACCATCTTCTAATTTCCTAGGAATAGAAGCTTCAAGTTTTAATTTCTCTTCCCTAGCTTTAATGAGAGCATTTGTAATATGTTTTGTAAAGGCTAAATTTATAGCACTAGCGTTGGGACTTCTAGCAAGTTTTTGTAAGAACTTTATAACTTCAGTAATATGACAATCATCAAAATCTAAACCAATATGTTCTACAACAATGGAATCATTGTCACCAATATTTCGAAAAATTTCAGCAGTTTTATCACAAACAGCAGTTTCAGCAGTTTCAGGCAATTTTGTACGCTTTGCACTAGGAGTAGAAACATTGCAACATCAATTATTTTACCATTGATAGTAGGAGGTGCAGCAACATGTGAAGAATCAACATTACTAGTGGTGGTAATAGTCCATACTTTAGCTACATTATTCTTTTCTTTAGCAAGTTTTTTCTTTCTCTCTCTCACCTAGCATGCAATTCAGCCAATATTCTAATATTATCATTAATTCGAACTTGGATGGCATTTGTTTTAGCAAACCTAGCATCTTTAACTTCCTGCATAACTTTCTAATTTTAAAAGATCAACATCAAGAGCAAGACTATCAACCTTAGAAGCAAGAACATCAATTTTACAAGCTTTTCTTCAACAGTTTTATTGAAAGCAGTTTGTGTACTAATAAATTCTTTAAGCATGACTTCAAGACCAGATGGTACACTCTTATTATTGTTGTAAGAATTACCATAAGAATTACCATAATCATTACCATTATTAGAAGGATATGGCCTATAGTTGTTGTTACCATAATTATTCCTATAGCATTGTTGTTGAAATTATTATTCTTAATGAAATTCACATCAACATTTTCTTCTTGAGCAACCAATGAAGCTAAAGGAACTATTAGGATCAATATGAGATCTACCATTTGCAAGCATAGACATAATAGCATCAATCTTATCACCAAAGAAGAGGTTTCTTCAACATAATTTACCTTGAGGAGTTCTTTCAGTGTGCCATTCAGAGTAATTGATCATCATATCATCAAGTAATTTAGTTTGCCGAGTGATGGACATAAAAGTACTTCCAGCCTGAATCCAATAGGTTCCTTGAGGAAAAATTCAATCCTGCATAAAAGGTTTGGATGATCATCCAAGTAGTCGGTTCATGGGTTGGGCAATTCTTTACCAAAGATTTCATTCTCCCATGCTTGAGCAACATGTTCATTATCAAATTGTTTAAAATTCATTATGCTACTTCTCAAAGATATAATCTTAGCAGAGGATAATATTTACTAATAAAATCATCTTTACATTTAGTCCATGAATCAATACTATTCTTAGGCAAAGATAGCAACCAATCTTTAGCTCTTCCTCTTAATGAGAAAGGAAACAATTTCAGTTTTATAATATCACCATGTATATCCTTATACTTTTTCATTTCAAAAAGTTCAACAAAATTATTAAGATGGGTAGCAGCATCATCACTAACACCAGAAAATTGCTCTCTCATAACAAGATTCAACAAGGCATTTAATTTCTATAGAATTGTAGTAGCAGCGGTGGAGCAATAGGAGTACATATAAAATCATTATTATTTGTGCTAGTGAAATCACACAACTTAGTATTTTCAGGAGTACCCATTATAAGTAGTAAAATAAACTAAGCAAATAAAGTAAAGACAAGTAACTAATTTTTTTTTTGTGTTTTGATATTGAGCAAGACAATAAGTAAAGTAACTAATTTTTTTGTGTTTTTGATATAAAGCAAACAAGACAAAATAAATAACGTAAAGTAAAGCAAGACAAAAACAAAGTAAAGAGATTGGAAGTGGAGACTCCTTGCGTGTCTTGATCTCCCCGCAACGGCGCCAGAATTTAGCCTTGATGCGCGTAGATGTACACGTCCTGTTGGGAACCCCAAAGGAAGGTATGATGCGCACAGCAACAAGTTTCCCTCAAGATGAAACCAAGGTTATCGAACCAGTAGGAGCTAAGAAGCACGTGAAGGTTGTTGGTGGAGGAGTGTAGTGCGACGCAACACCCAGGATTCCGGCGCCAACGAACCTGCACAACACAATCAAAGTACTTTGCCCCAACGTAAACAGGAGGTTGTCAATCTCAACGGCTTGCTGAAAACAAAGGATTAAGCGTATCGAGTGGAAAATTGTGTTTGTTTGCAAGAACAGTAAAAGAATAGATTGCAGTAGAATGTATTCAGATGTAAAGAATGGACCGGGTCCACAGTTCACTAGAGGTGTCTCCAATAAGATAACTAACATGTCGGGTGAACAAATTACAGGTGGAGCAATTGACAAATAAAGATTCAATACATATCAATGATGATTACTGTGATTTAATCAGGGCATTACGACAAAGTACATAGACCGCTATCCAGCATGCATCTATGCCTAAATAATCCACCTTCAGGTTATCATCCCCCTTCCGGTATTAAGTTGTAAACAACAGATAATTGCATTAAGTATGGTGCGTAATGTAATCAACACAAATATCCTTAGACAAAGCATCGATGTTTTATCCCTAGTAGCAGCAGACATCACAACCTTAAAACTTTCATAACGTCCCAGTTCAATGGAGGCATGAACCCACTATCGGCATAATTACTCCCTCTTGGAGTTACAAGTATCAACTTGGCCGAGCCTCTACTAGCAACGGAGAGCATGCAAGAACATAAACAACACACATATGATAGATTGATAATCAACATAATATTCTATATTCATCGGATCCCGTCAAACACAACATGTAGCATTACAAATAGATGATCTTGATCATGTTAGGCAGCTCACAAGATCTAAACAATGATAGCACAAGCGGAGAAGACAACCATCTAGCTACTGCTATGGACCCATAGTCCAAGGATGAACTACTCACGCATCAATCCGGAGGCGGGCATGATGATGAGAGCCTGGATGATTTCCCTCTCCGGGGTGCCGGAGGCGATCTCCCGAATCCCCGAGATGGGACCGCGGCGGTGCCTCTCGGGAAGGTTTTCCGTATCGTGCTCCAGGCACTGGAGGTTTCGCGATGAAGGCTATTTGTAGGCGGAAGGGTAGGTCAGGGCGCCACGAGGGCCCACACAACAGGCCGCGCGACCAGGGCCCAGTCGCGCCGCCCTGTGTGTCGCCACCTCGTGGCCCCACTTCGTCTCTTTCGGTCTTCTGGAAGCTTCGTGTAAAAATAGGCCCCCGGCGTTGATTTCGTCCAATTCCGAGAATATTTCACTATTTCTGAAACCAAAAACAATAGAAAACAAGAACCACTTCTGCATCTTGTTAATAGGTTAGTGCGGAAAATGTATAAAATGTAAAGTATGTATAAAACATTTAAGTATTGTAATAAAAGTAGCATGGAACATAAGAAATTATAGATACGTTTGAGACGTATCAGTACTGCAGTACCGCTAAGTGCTAATCTGATGCGTCCGTTCGAATTGCAAAATCTGAGGGACATAGGGGATCAGGGGAATAAAAGGTGAAGAGCAGAAGAGCACCTGGGTCTTGGGTCCTGGCCGCTGATGTTGTGCCGTCGTGGTCCCTGCAGGATGCCAGGATGCATCCTTATTCGCTGCCGCTCGCCGCTGCTCCGCTGCTTCCGGCAGGTCGCCGCCGCTCGCCGGATCTGTTTCGCGTTGGATCGCCTAGAGTTGCCGCCGCCCGAGTGTGCGTATGTTCGTGTTCGTGCGAGTCTGTGTGGCCGCGAGACTGCGAGAGCGAGCAGAAATTGCGTTTGTGGCTTCGAGCGAGAGCAACCAGAATTGGGTTGGATGGCCTGTTGGATGAGATATCGGCCATATGAGTAGTAGTAAAAAGAAATTTGCTCAAAATATTTGGTATTCACCTGAATACAGGGGAATACCCCGCCGCCAATGGTGCCGCACCAGGAATAGCCCTCATTGCCGATGGAGTTGGAGGAGATGGTGGCGCTGGGGCGTGGCGCCCGCGATGAAGACCAGGCGGCAGCCACTGACCGCACCCTGCGTGGAGGAGGCGGCGCCCACGGTGAAGGCCCAGCGGTTGCAGATCCCTGTGACCGGGAGCCGGCGAAGTCGGGCACGAAGATGCGGAGCTCGGGCACGAAGAAACTACGGCGATCATGACGTTGCGAATGACGACCTCCATGGCGCGGCGGGGGAACCCGCTTTTGAGGTCAACGACCAGCAACACGGTGGTGCAGGGGAGCGGCGGCGGAACTCTATCCTGCGCTTGAGGACGAGAGAGGGAGAGGGTGGGGGAGCGGTGCACGGGAGAGAATTGTGGGGACTGGCCCACTTGTCGGCGCGTTCCGAAGAGGTGGAGCGACGGAAGGATCCCAGGACGACGAAAGTTTTTTTTTAGCGAAGGACGACGAAAATAGGGGGAGAAGGGTTTCTTCTTTTTAAGTAGTAGAGATAGAGAAAAAAGACTACATATCCAATCTATGTGGTGCCACACCCCGTTCCAGCCTACTTTGTTGATAACTACCATGTTTTACCAATGGATAGATGGCGTAC